>CM055098.1:13964532-15164532 GCA_029204225.1 Diphasiastrum complanatum | reverse complement strand
GTTGACGCTAATTGGGCATGAAATGTAGATGATAGAAAGTCAACAACAAGTTATGCCTTCAATTTTGGTAGCGGTTGTTTTTCACGGTCTAGCAAGAAGCAAGACACCATTTCTCTTTCTTCTACAGAAGCCAAATATAAAGCATTAAGTTCTGCCACCCAGGAAGCTATTTGGTTGAGTAAGTTGTTACGTGAGATTGGCATGAACCAGGTAAATCCTACTATTATTGTTTGTGACAGCCAAAGTGGAATACAATTGGCTAAGAATCCTGTCTTTCACGCGAGAAAAAAACATATTGAGGTAAAGTATCACTCCGTGTGTGAAAAGCTACAATATGAAGATATAAGTATTGCACACTATTCTACGTTGTTACAAGTTGCTGATATATTTGCAAAAGCTTTAAGTAAAGAGAAGTTTGAAACTTTTAGAGCCAAACTTGGCTTAGATCTGGTTATGTAAAAAGCCTTTACTTGTAATACTATCATGGAGGTATGTTCCATGAATAGAGTAAACTTTAAAATAAAGAGAGACGTTGATCATTGAGGGAGAGAGTTAAAATAGCAATGATCGACTTATACAGTGCTTTCTAATTTTGATGGCACCACGTGTGCTCAGTTCTAGAATTATTGGACCATCTTTCTTTTACGAGCCCTTTGAGTGCTTTTAAGCAACTTTATCTTTGTACTTGCTTATCAGTTTGAATATACAATTTGTGGAAGAGCAATTTTGTTGTCTTGTCTTATTGCACTTGACGTTGTACTGTGGTGATTGACTCGGTCGGGTTTTTAAACTGTATTCTCAACTCTTTTGCCCTCGCTCAATTACATGTATATATACATATCAGCTGAAGAATCTTGTACTAGCTTAACTTTACAATTACAAGATTGATTAACAACTGTAAAACTGATCAGTGGATCAGTTTGTTGATGGAGCGTGAAGGCTTTCTGGTCTGATAGCAATAATTTGTGTATTTTGGCAGACTGGAAATGCGACACCCTTTGGTCTTTTGGCCTTTGTCTTTACTTGAGGACAGCCTTCGGGATTTGTAAGACACCTTCGGCGTTTGGAAGACACATTTGGGATTTGTAGGACACTGTCTTTACCAGTAGGACACCTTCAGCTTTTTGTAGGGCAAGTGTCGTATTTTTCGCCTGTCAGAAAATCCATGTAAAAACACAATGTCAGGTTTTTCGCATTTTTTGGCTGTAATAAAACCCATGTAAAAAACCAGACTGTAGCAACAATCAGTTCAAAAATGCAGACTGTTTAAAAATAGTTCATTTTCTGCAGGTTACATTTTAGGGAGTAAAAATTAAAGAACAAAGGAGGGCTGTTGGGATGAGTAGGAGTTAGATTAAATTCCAACACTGACTGGATGGATGCTAGCTCATGATGGCTAACTGGCCATTAAGATCTACAACCTAATTAGTTGTCCTACTAGACTTGCTGCATTATTGCTGAGTATAAGTAGCTGATCATACTTCTATTATCAAGTAGCAGCTCTCTCAAGCTTTCAAGCTTGAACACTCTTGAGCATTCTAGCTTAGTTCTTCAGAGTTCTTTAAGAGTTTTGCTATTTTGCTATTAGTGTAAATTTGGACAGAGAGTTACTTAGAGATAGCTTAGAGTATGCGGTTTCTATCCACAATTGTATTGTGCTCATCATCATTTGTTTCATATTAAATCAATCTATCCTTTATTGCATTCAATATTATATCAGAATGCATGCATCTCTATGGTAGTTTTGTAGCTGATAAATCTCATATTGCTTTTGTTTGATAATTCATTGTTTGGCTACGTAATTACTATAGTACTGACAATTTCAAAGTTAGTTACTATAAGATTGAATGTGACTTTTGTCATTATGTTTTGTTCGATATTGATAGACATAGTCATGCATTTGGAAAGCAAGCTCTGTTCCACTATGCTTGATAGATCGTTCACTTCCTTCGACTTGTCATTATTGCTATCACCTCTTTCCAACACTGTATCAGAGCTCTAATAAAAACATATCAAAGCATACCTTCAATTACTACTTGTGAAAATTTAAGATGAAGACCTTGTAATCACCAATGAGTTGTGGGATGTTGTCACGGGTACAAGACCAAAAAGCACTATTGGATAATTATTGGTTTGTGGATTCTGGAGCTGCTCAACATATGACCAATCATCGTGAACATTTTCACTCCTATACACCTTACAATACAAAGAAGTACGTTCATCTTGGCGACAATAGCACTCACACTATTGAAGGTGAAGGCACTGTAAGATTGAAATTCCATCATGATCAATTCAAACTACTATCAAATGTTTTGTATGTACCTAAACTCTCTACGAATCTGTTATTAGTAAGTAGGATCACTGATTTAGGTCATAGGGTAGAGTTTGAGTCTGATCAATGTCGAATTATTGATAGGACAAGTAAGGTCATTGCACTCAGCGAGAGGCATTGAAACTTATATAGATTGACACATTGTTATTTTGATATTAGTCAAGCTTTGAAAACCTCTATTATTGTCAATAAAGCATTACTATGACATCATTGACTAGGACACTTGAATCATACATGTGTTTCATACATGTCTAAACAATCCCTAGCACTTGATCTCGACTATCCACCAGCCGATAAAATCGACCTCTCTATCTATCATAGCTGCATCCTTGAAAAGCAGACTAGGAAGTCATAGGGATGCCTCAAAAGACTTGTTAGACGTTGTTCATTCAGATATATGTGGTCCAATGCAAGCCTTGTTGTTGCTTGATGCAAAGTATTTTATTACTTTCATTGACAAATATTCGAGAAGAACAGTTGTTTATTTCATTAAGCAAAAATCAGAGGCTTTCAACAAGTTTCGACAATTCAAAGAGCATGAAAAAAATAAAACTGGTAAAAGAATTAAAGCACTGACATTCGACAACGGGGGAGAATACATTGCTACCGAATTCAAGGAGTATCACCTTAGCATCGACATTGAGCAACGATACATCACCTCCTATTCGCCTCAGTTAAATGGTCTTGATGAGAGAAGGAACAAAACCTTAGTCGAATTGGCAATGTGCATGTTATCACATGCGACACTTCCGAAGTCCTTCTGGGCTGAAGCAGTTTCAACTGCAGCTTATATTCATAACATTTGTCCTACTAAAGGTCTCTCAAACAAAACACTATACGAAGTTCTAAACCTTCTCTATCGAACTTACAAGTTTTTGGATGTATCGCTTATGCGCAAATTCCGCTTGATCTCAAAAAAAAGCTCGACTTCCAAAGTATTAAGTCTATTTTCATCAGCTACACTATTTCAGAAAAAGCTTATAAGTTGTTTGAATTCTTACTTCAGTGTGGAGATTATGACAAGAACTGCAAATATATTATGTATGGCATATAGTACTTCATAGCAACTAACCTCTTACAATCATTTCAAACACGTAGAATGAATATTTAGATCAACTATGATTCACAACATTAATTAAGTCACTAATACACTACGAACCCATTCGTTAACTAGTATGGAAACTAGCATAATTGCAACCAAACATACTCCAGTCGACAAGAATTCGAAGTGCATGCGAAAAATAAACGATTACGGAAAATGACATAGATGAAACAAACTAAAAATAGATAAAGCCATACCTATTTGTGAGTGCATATGCATGTAGCCGGAAAGTGAAGAAGTGCGAGTCATGAATGCTTCAATTGATTCTACTATGTTTGTCACTTTGCTTATGTCCTTTGCTAGAACAAAATTGTTGTCAACTAGAATAGCCATGAGGGCTCTCAACTAGAACAACCATGAGGGCTCCAATTGACAATAAATCAGTGAGTTCTCAATGGTCGTTCATAGATCAGCTTTAGACAACAATTGCAAGCTCTCTTTTCATGGTTGTGAAGGCTTAGTTAGCTGAGTCTCTGATCTGACAACTAGCTTAGTGATGGCTTTCCTTCATATCTAATACTCATTGGCGTAGTGAAGGCTTACAAAGTAGTAGCAGCGATGGTCAGATGTATTATAGAGGTAGCGATGTTAATAATCACATCTCTCAACTCTCTTTTGGAAATCAGCAATAATCCTTCAGTACTTTGGAATTCAAAATTCAATTCCTCAATGGCTATAATGTGATTCAATGGTTAGATGGCTCACTCATCTGGCAGCGATGGTAGGCCAGCTCTCCAAATATCTTGCAAGGAGAACTAGGTTCTAACTCACAGAACAGAGATAATTAAGCACTCCATAGCCAAGATATCTCAAGCTTCCAATGGAGATAGTGAGTCAATGACACTCTTCAGAGTTCATTTTGAATTTTGATTTTCAACAGAAATGCCATCATACTGAGCACACTTCACTAGCTTTCTTAGTTGATATCTCATTTTACATGTATCAAGCAACGATGGATTACCCTTTGGCTCGATAGGGAGTAGCAACAAGATAGCCATACTGGATCAATCAGCAAGAAAAAGTGATAGCTCTACATCTTTGATGGTGGAGCTGGTTATGATCTTCATTCAAACCTCAAGAGCTCTCAATCTCACACTATTTCACAAAGAACATAACCTTAAATCTAAACCCTAAAATCTACAAAGAACATAACATTAAATCAACCTCTTCTATCTATATTTTTCTTGCTCTCTCTGTCTCTCACACACATTCTTCTCTTCCTCTCTCATTCACTCATGGTCATAAATCACTAAGACACATATTTGTGTTTAACTACACAAAATATACAATACAAGGAAGATAGTGTACAAGAAAAAGTTACAAAGAAAGAAATCTTAGTTGCACATAACAAAACAAAAGAATTGTACTTGGAATGAGACAAATGAAATTGATAGAGTTGAGAAGAAGCGCCAAAAGCCGATGTTGGAGGGTTTGCGGATCCCAAGGCAACCCTAACCCTAGTTAATAAGTGAGAGGGATTTGGCACCCTACGTGTGTAAGTCCAACCCGATGATCACATAGTTATTTGATTGATTAGTTAAAAGTTAATAAAAGGACTTTAGGCCTTTTTGTGGGACTTTTAATGTCGTAGGGCCTAAATGTCAAGTTAGTGAATAAAAGTTGGGTTTCCCTCCAATTTTGATGGTTCTCACACTTTTTTAAATTTGAATAAAAAGAGAGGCAAGACTGGACCAATAAGATTCAGAGGCCAGGGTCCTCCTCTCTACTATAAAAAGGGACCAACTCGAGTTGTTCCTCATGTTCATTTCCTCATTTCAATAAAGCAGATTGGTTCTCTTTAGAAATGGATTGATGAATGTCCTTGCTCTTCCTTTCTTCTCCTCCATTTCTCATGATTTTTTTGGATTTTGCTAATTGTTGGATTTGATCATTATTGGGATTGCTATTTCTTATGCTTTTTGTGAGAGAGAAAGGGAGAGAGAGAAGAGTAAGTTTCTATCATTGTTGTGGATTTAGGGTTAATAGAAGTAGGGTTCATGGATGTAGTGTTAATGGATGTTAGTGTTAGATCCTCCATTCATGTTGAAATCTGAACTATACTATCGCTCTCAAACCTACGCGTGACAAGTAACTCCGTCTCTTTGATGCTAGATTGACTAGAGCTTGGATTCAGGTTAAGCAAGGAAAGAAACCCACTACAATTTTGGCGCCGTTGCCGGGGAGCTACGCCAAATTTTTAGTTTGCAGCATGTTTTGGTTGATGGTTAGCTTGCATTAGGCATCTTGTCGTGGCATGAACAGTGTTAAAACTGCATTATAGGGTTAGTTTGGGATTGATTTTGCTAAATTTTGAAGGGATTTGCTTGTTTGAAATCTAATCTAATTATTAAACATGGAAAGCTATTCAGATCACCAATCTTAAAATCCATTTGGATCTGAGATATCAGAGAAAATAACAAAAATCGGTCAAATTTGGTCAAAATGAGGCAAAAAGCGTCATCAGAGCCTAGAACTTTTTACTCTCTTTCAAAAAACCTTTGCTGAGTTGTAGACACTTTTGGTTTTGTTTACAGAAGCTTCAGTTTGAAGGGCAAAGATTAATTCCCAACAAATTTCCAGAAACATCAGAAAAACCACCAAAAAACACCAAAAATTATCAAAACCCTAAAAAATATATAGAAAAAGAACCTTCTCCCAATTCACTGTGCTTAGATGTGATTCAGATCTATCTACTGCCAGTTCGACGAAGAATAATACCAAAAATAAAAAGGTTTTCAGAGGATCAGTTGTCATATTATCATATTTTTGCCAAAAAAGTCACTTTTTTGCAAAATTACTAGTATTACTCTTGATCCTTTGCCAAAACCTTCGCCGAGTTTCCAGAACATTCTATTTATATAGAAATACTATTTCTGAGTTCAACGAAGATTTATCTTGATCAGATCACAGAAAATCTTGATTCTTACCCTCGTTAGATCACAAAAATTGTATTTTCTTCTGTCAGAAACCTTCGTCCGGTTTTCCATAGTTTTATCTCTGTCAGATCTTCCAGCTGAGAAGTCGACAAAGGTTATTTCCCAAGAAATTGTCAAAAAAGTGTTCAGAGAGTTTTTATCCCAAAATAGCACTGTTGAAACTTCGTCGAGACAACCTTCGCCTAGAGAACCTTCGCCAGTCCTATTTTTAGTTTCTGATTTTTCAGATCAAGTCTCTGTCAAAATCTGGATCAAATCTGATATATTCTGAATTGGACTCTGAGAGATTTATCATTTTTTGAGAAGTATTGATTGATCGAATTTTGGGTAGTTTTTCATCATATAGAATCAGATTCTTGAAAAGTGGAATAGAGCTAGCAGATCTAATATGAGATAGTTTTTGGAAAAATCTATATCCAATCACATTATCGATTTGATCTAAATTTGTAAGATGGCTGCCCCTGGAGCTGCTCCTGGAGGTGCTCCATAGGAGGTCAATCCAATTATTGTTAGAAGAGCACCCCGACTGGATCTACCCAAATATAATGGATTAACAGATTCAGTTAGATTTCTTCAGATCTATGCTGAATCCTGTGAGGTCTATGGTGAGATTTATCCTCAAGATAAACTTAAGTTGTTTCCTATGGCCTTAACAAGCACAACACTAGATTGGTACTATAACCAAGATGAAACTGAGCGTACAGATTGGGAGGTTGTTAAATGAGCCCTTATCACACGGTTCAAACCACGGAAGTTTATGGAAGACCCTTTCCTACTTTTAAGTAAAATTAAAATGGGAAAGCGAGAAATGGTTCGGGATTACATCGAAAGGGTGAAACATCTTAGATCTGAATGTGAGCCTGAGCTGATTAATGAAAATGCCATGATTATGTGGTTTTTGTCAGGACTACCTAAACGGATCAGACGTGAACTGAAACGCCATAATGAGTACGTTCTTTTGCAAAATGCGATGGATGATGCAATTCGGGAGAAAAATGAAGATTCAGATGATGAGCCAAATGTCAGTATGCTGCCTTATACAGCAGGGCAGACTACTACGACATCCACCACTATTGCATCAACGAATGCCAAAGCTACTATAGAAATGATGCTCAATGAGTTCGAGAAACTTAGGAAGACCCAACAGAAATAGATGGAAAAGTTGCAGTTGCAATTTGATGAGAAGATCAAAGCATTGGAAAATTTCCACGGAGAAACAAACAAGGAACCTGAGAAGTTTGCAAAGACTTTTCCTACCAAGGAAAATGTCTGGTGTTCTATTTGTACAGGAAATCACACAGTGAACGAGTGTCCTCAATTGAAAAAACAAATGGAAATCAGTGTTTGCCATCTGTGTAATTCA
Organism: Diphasiastrum complanatum; assembly: GCA_029204225.1. Taxonomy (NCBI): domain Eukaryota; kingdom Viridiplantae; phylum Streptophyta; class Lycopodiopsida; order Lycopodiales; family Lycopodiaceae; genus Diphasiastrum; species Diphasiastrum complanatum. The sequence continues at coordinate 15,156,799 of CM055098.1, read as the reverse complement.
CCTGACCATGAGACTGCCTTTTGCAACTTCAACCCTATAATTCAGCAACGGTATGCCCAGATGGGATATCGAGATCCACGATATGGAGGCAATCCAGCAGCAAGACTACGACAATCTACTCTTGGATACCCGGAACATCTAGCTTTGCCTACCCCACCAAAACACTCCACTCCTCCTGCCAATTTGATGGAACCAGCACCTTACGGAAGAGCTGAGCAATGGAGCTATGGTAATGATCAGGAAGGTGGATCTTCAGAATAGTATGTCATTTATGCTGCCGCTCAACAACAAGCCTCGAGAAATTGGGCCAGAGCACCACTTGGATGCTTTGCATGTGGAGAAAATCACAGAGTTGCAGAATGCCCAAATAAAGAAAAAATTGTACCATTCTGTCGTGACTGTGGATATGGGCATTGCTATAAAGACTGTCCAGCAAGACTGAAGCCACCACCAGCTACAACACCTGTAAATTTGATAACAATCAAGCAAGGATCGATAGCTCATAATAAACCAAGTTCACCCTTGATGGTGGTCACTAGAGCACAAAAGCAAAAAGAACCAGTAGTGGATTCAGTACTTGCTGATTCTATACCATTGAATGATACACCAACAGCATTGGAAGTCTATCCAAATCTTAATGCAGAAAAACGAACATATCAGGATATGAAGACAGTGGATTAAACATCTGCAAGAAGAAGAGGAACTTGAAGCTGCTAAAGTAACAGCGGAAGTTTGGTCTTCACCATTGCAACCTCCAAGAATTTTACGTACGGATATGAATGATTAATTACATCATCACGAAGAACCCTTCAAGATGACTGAATCGGAAGCACCGCATACATAATTACTCATGAATGTTTTGTCTAGCAAGATCAATATTTCATTGTGAGAGATCCTAAAGTTGGTGCCAAAAGCAAAAGAAGTCTTAGCGCAAAAGTTATCTCAAGAAGAATCAGAAGACCATCATGAGCCTCTGTTTTGTGTTGGATTTGAAGAATCTAACGATGTACTCCATGTTGGAGCAGCTTGGGAAAGTGAACAAAAGAATATCACTCTGCCGATACAACAGACAATTTTCTGAAGAAGCAGCCGTGATAGACGACGGTTCAGGAGTTAACCTGATTTCTACAAAGCTATGAATGGGGCCTTACAAAGATTAAGCCTGCTACTTTTGCTATTAAGCTAGCTGACCAAACGACGGTTCGTCCACGAGGAATGGTGGAAGATATACCTGCCAGGATTTCAGAAGTACAGTTCGTCATTACATTCGTCGTGATGGACTTACCAAAAGCACCAAATGTCTACCGAGTTCTCTTAGGACGTCCATGGTTACAAGTTGTGCAAGTAATTCATAACTGGGGTACCAGCAAAATAACTTTTGAAAATCATGAACGTGCAGTTAAAATTGATCCTACGACTTGGACTACCAAGCCAGTGGTTCAAAAAGCGGATGACGATTCATCAACAACGGATCACACTTGTGATCGATCAGAGAAAAAACTGGGAGTTCATTACGATTCTCAAACGGATACTGTCAATTGGAACAAAGCTCTTGCAACAATTGATTGTACAACAGGATATATGTGTCAACAAGATATTCAATCAGAAATGAACGAGATTTCCTTGTTAGATCGAACTTTGGATACGCCAATCACGTTTCCACTAAATGTGCTGAATGTAGCCTGGATATCAACGAAACCTACACCAGATCCAATTGAGGATGATCTCATACCAATGAGCCATGCCTTAACTTATGATGGCAATGCAGAACTTACGGATGAATAGATTCTACATCATATGGATCCGACCAGATTTGGAGTGCGTAATGTTCCTGATGAACCAACAATCAAATCACCCAAAGCAGTTATATTGAAGGGAGACAGGATGACAGGTTTGATGACGAAGAAACAAGCAAAGCAACATTATAATACGGTCCCGAAATGGGAAAATCTCCCTCAAAAGATTGATTTTAAGGAAGTGCCACCTCTATTGGATAAAGGCAAAGGAAAATTCAAGAATAATTCTTCAAGTCAGATCTCCAGCAAGACATCATCGTCTAGGAAGTCTTCACCTGAGAAGAAATATTTATCATCCTGAAAGTCATCACCTCCACGATCAATTCTTGCTAAGAAGACTAAACGAAGATCCAAGACAAGTCTTTTTCGAAAAAGAACAAGCAAATGTAGTCCAGCATGATATGCCAGAGCATTTTAAACGCTATACACTGGATGATGTGGTTATCATGTTACTTAAAGCACATCGTGAACCTGAAGAACACATGCTGGAATCTAAAGAGGTTTACGATGGCCCAGCTAGGACGCAGCCAATGAATCTTGCCGAACCAGGAGAACCAAAAAAGATTGTACAAGTGGGATCACAACTTACTCCTGAACAGTATCAAGCACTCCGTTTGCTACTTATTAAATATCAAGATTGTTTTGCATGGACTTATCAAGATTTGAAGGGTATTCCGACATCAGTCATTGAACATACCATACCTTAAGTACTTGATGCAGTACCAAAGGTTACAAAGGTCTATCACTGTAATCCTAATGTGGCAGATCTGATAAAGAAAGAACTTCAGAGATTGCTTGACGCCGATTTCATTTATGAGATCGAGCATACCGAATGGATTTCATCGATTGTCATTGTTCCTAAGAAAAATGGAAAATTGCGAATCTGTGTGAATTTCAAAGCATTGAATAAAGTGACACGGAAGGATCACTTTCCGTTACCTTTTACTGAAAGCATTTTGGATCGCCTTGCTGGAGCAGAAGCTTATAGTTTCCTGGATGGATTTAGTGGTTACAACCAGGTTAAGATTGCACCTACCGATCGCCACAAAACTGCTTTTGCAACAGAATGGGGCACCTATGCTTACAAAGTAATGTCGTTTGGACTCTGTAATACACCAAGTTCATTCCAAAGAGTAATGCACTTTGCTTTTAAAGATTATCTGTAGAATTTTTTTGAAATTTACTTGGACGACTTGGGAGTTTATAGTATAGATACAGACCACCTGGATCGATTGGAGAAAGTCTTTGAAAGATGCTGCAAATATCAGATTTCTCTAAATCTAGAAAAACGCCAGATATGGGTTTCTCACGGAGTAGTGCTTGGACATGTGATATCAAGACATGATATTGCCACCGATTATTCTAAGATCAAAGTTATTGTGGAATTGCCACCGCCAGCAACAATTCGAGGAGTTTATGTGTCTATGGGTCATGCGAACTACTATCAAATTTTTATTATCTTCTTTGCGGATTTAGCACGACCTATATACAAATTAACTATTGTTCCTATTTGGACAGTAGAGGCGTTAGAAGCCTTTGAAAAGTTAAAAAAAGCATTATCTTCAACACCAATACTGCGTTCTCCAGATTGGACATTAGAGTTTCATGTTCATACGGATGCCTCAAAATACGCCATTGGACCAGTTTTGATGCAGCCAGGTGACTATAAGAAGGATTATCCTATATGATTTGCAAGCAGACAACTTACAGATCCAGAGAAGAATCATTCAACAACAGAACCTGAAGCGCTAGCCATGATTTTTTCTGTTCGGAAATTTCGTCACTATCTCATGGAAACGCACTTTGTATTTTATACGGATCATCGACTATTACTTTACTTGGTAAATAAGACGTGTAATACTGGACGTATTGCAAGATGGTTATTATTATTCACTAAATTTGACTTTCGAATTGTGGTCAGAAAGGGGAAGCAACATTATCTAGCCGATCACATTTCACGAATTGAATCCGCACCAATTAATACTGAAGTGGATGATGAACTGCCAGATGCTACGTTGTTCTATGTTGAAGCAGTACCTAAGTGGGCGACAGATATTGTTGAGTACCTAATGCTAGGACAACCGAATGACTCTCTGACAAAAGTACAGAAGAGACAATTGATTCATAAGGCTCAACCTTATCAATCAATTGCAGGATAATTATATCGTCGTGGATCAGATAATATTTTACGATTGTGTGTTTTACTGCATGAAGTACCAGATTTAATCATGTTTTCACATGATGGCATGGGTGGAGGACACTTCTCTACAGATATTACTGTTCGCAAACTTTTACAATCAGGTTGTTGGTGGCCTACGTTTCACAAGGACACAAAAAATTTTATTCAGACATGTGATGTTTGCCAGCGAGCACGACGACCTACTCGACAGAACTATGGACTCTTGCATCCGGTTTTATCGCAAGCACCGTTTGAAAAATGGGGACTGGATTATGTTGGACCTATTCACCCTGCCGCGCAAGGATCTCAAGCCCGATACATTATCGTCGCAACTGATTATATGACCAAGTGGGTTGAAGCCAAAGCTGTCAAAGTTGCTGATGCGAAATCTACGGCCAAGTTTCTATATGAAAATATTATAATCAGATTTGGATGCCCGATCGAGATTGTCAGTGACCGGGGTACACACTTTGTTAATCAAACAATAAAGTGTTTACTGGAAGATTTTTTTTGTTATACACAGATTTAGAACTCCCTACTATTCCAGAGGGAATGGCCAACCGAATGACTCTTTGACAAAAGTACAAAAAAGACAATTGATTCATAAGACTCAACCTTATCAACTAGTTGCAAGACAATTGTATCGTCGTGGATCAGATAATATTTTATGAAGATGTGCTTTATCGCATGAAGTACCAGATCTAATCATGTTTTCACATGATGGCATGGGTGTTCGCAAACTTTTGCAATCCGGTTGTTGGTGGCCTATGCTTCATAAGGACACATAAAATTTTATTCAGACATGTGATGTCTGTCAGCGAGCACGACGGCCTACTCGACAGAATTATGAACCCTTACATCCAGTTTTATCGCAAGCACAGTTTGAAAAATCGGGACTGAATTATGTTGGTCCTGTTCATCCCGCTGCTCAAGGATCTCAGGCCCGATACATTATCGTCGCAACTGATTATATGACCAAGTGGGTTGAAGCCAAAGCTGTCAAAGTGGCTGATGCAAAATCTACGGCCAAGTTTCTATATGAAAATATTATAATCAGATTCGGATGTCCAATCAAAATTGTCAGTGATTGGGGTACACACTTTGTTAATCAAACAATAAAGTGTTTACTGAAAGATTTTTTTTTTATACACAGATTTAGTACTCCCTATCATCCCAGAGGGAATGGCCAAGCTGAATCTTCCAATAAGATTCTCTGCACCATTATAACAAAGACAGTTGAAACGAGGCGCTCTGATTGGGAACATAAACTGTATGCAGCATTATGGGCATTCAGAACTGCTTACAAAAATAGTACAAATCAAACACCTTTTCAACTGGTTTATGGTCAAGATGCTATTATGCCAATTGAATTTTCAATCCCATCTTTACACATAGCAGCAACGGAACGATTAAATGATGATCAGTCTTTACAACTTCGTCACGACACATTGCACAAATTATGTGAAACCCGATTGATGGCAGTTCATGCCTTAGCAGCAGAGAAAGCCCTTCGCAAGACATGGAATGATCGGCGATTGCACAAGAAAGATCTGGAAGCAAGAGATCTTGCATTGATGTACAAAACCAAGCTGATCAAGGGTAGGTTGAAGTTTACTGGGGAAGGCCCGTATAAAGTGAAGGAAATCTTGAACTATGGCGTAGTAATTCTTGAGCACTTGGATGGAAAACGATTTGATACTCCGATAAATGGCAGCCGATTACGCAAGTTTCGGCAACCTGCTCCGCCAGTTCAGTATTTAATTTGCTGACTTTTTTTTTTTTTGGGAAAAAGACAATTAAAAAAATAAAATAAGGAAAGACTGATGAGCAAAAGTCAGGAAGTCATCAACATAAGAAAAAGGAAGCACAATATTTTTATGGAAAATGACGTAGGAAACTTCTGTTTTGGGCAGATTTGGCCCGTACAGTATCAGAAACCTTCGTTGAGCTCTCAGACTGTACATCCACCCTTGATTTATCTAAATTGAGGTGGGCGAAGGTTTTTGACAAGAGAAAATTTAATTTTTGAGTCAGGCAAATGTTCAGTGATATGCCATTTTGGGAACCTTCGCCGAGCATCATAACGTCATTATGAACTTGCGCCGACCTGCTAGATGATCTTAAAATGACAAAATTAGATTGTCCATAGGTTCAGATTGTGAAAAAATGCATTTATGACAGTACCTGGGCAAAGGACCCTCCTGGGCGAAGGTTTATCCTTCGCCAGCCCTGGAAAACGTTCGCCTGATAGGTTCAGATCCCTAGAAACCTTTGCCGATATTTTTATAGCCTCTTTTTACAGTACTGTACATGCCTGCAAATTTTTGTTTAGAACTGATCAGCCCAACTACTATTCAGTGTAATGGACCCACCAAATTCACCTATAAGTTGGTTGAATTCGATTCATTCCTCACTTGTGCTAGCGAAGCTCTTACGAATTTTTCTTGCGACCAAAGCCTTCCAAATTTCCTACACTGCCTTTTGATACACTCTCACGCGGTTATAATTCCTTTCTGATCATCATGTCTTCTACCGATACGTCCCAGTCTCCGCGCTATACTATCCATCGTGATGTCCCATCTGCAACGGACATCATGATTCTTCCTAGCACAAGCATAGTCACTAAATGGATGACCCTTGTGGAGCCTCTACTTATTGCAATGGGTATATTCATGAGAGAGCCTTTTTCGGGATGCATCAATATGGATTTCATCACTCTTGCCTTCAGTACGTGGAAGGAAGAGAAATCCAAGTTTTACATCACCTTCCAAGGAGCCACACACAAGGTGCGCGTCACTGAGGCCGCACTTGCAGCTATAGGAATCTCATCCGGTATGCAAGCCTCACCCAATTACAAGCACGCCAAACAGGCCATCAAGCCATACATTGACATCACCAATGATCTGCATTGGACTAATGATGGCTATCTTCTGGAAGCCATCACTGAGCCTTCCATCCATGCCGCTGCCCAGTTATTGAATCATTTCCTGATGGTTGGCAACCTCAAGAAAGACCGCATCACATCACAGATCCTCCGTAGGATAATGGAGTCCCACACCAAGTTAGCCAAAGCCCCTCTTGAACCATATAATTGGTTCAAGACTGTTTCTGGTGAGCTCAAACGAGCTATTAAGGCCAATACTAAGCAGCAGTTTGTTGTCGGCTCTTTATTGTCTCTTTTAGCCGCTTCTCACTTAAAAAATAGAATCCATGGCTTCCACCTAGATTCTGTGCTTTCGGTTTACGAAGAAGCACCGGCCAAGTCATCTCACTAGGCCTCCAGTTCTCATAGTCGTCGTTGTCCATGCAGCGAGATCATAATTCCTGACTCGCCTTCCGCGTCACGACGACGTACTAGGCATACCTCGTCAGCTGCGCTTCCACACCCTGCTGTTGTTCGCACTGAACTTCCCATTCCCCTCGCCTTTGATGCTTCCCTCGCCTCTGCTCCCATACAAGGATAGTTTGTGACCATTGGGCCTACCATTCCCATCACAGCTACCCAGGCCGCCTCACCCTCGCACACCGAAGCAACCTCACCCAACACACAATTCTTCATGGATATGTTCGATGATTCCGACCTTCTTGGGGCCACCGAAATCTTTGAAATGCCCCATAGCCCAACACCCTTTGAACCCCAATCCCCTGGAATAGGATTCGGGCATATCCATGAAGCTACTGTTGGTATGCCAGTCAGCAAACCATTTTGCGTGCTCATTGGATTGGGCTTACACACGCAGGACGCCAGTGCCCTCACACTTTATTATTCTAACTGTACAATGCACTGTGGCGGGGCCCACAAGGTAAGGCTTGGCCAATAGTACTTTAAGTGGTGGGACCCACTTATTTATTTATGTATAGGAAATACCCACAACACAAATAGGCTTATCCAAAATGACAGTTGGTACTTAGCCATAATGAGCTGTAGATTGAAATTGGCACTTAGTCATATTGCGCTGGCACTTATTCAATTAGGTTACATGGTAATTATTTGCTAGCAATGATTAGAACAAGTAGTTAGCTTCAAAACAAGTGTTAACATGTTCTGTTAACATTCAATAATTTGACCCCCTTCTATAGTCTTTGTTGTTGTCGAACCCGATTGTTAACCATTCTTGTGTATTTTTGTAGACTATGTAATAATGTGAGTAAAACTATAGAAACTGGTTAGATGAATGGATATAGATTAAAGACTGGATTATAAGGATAATAATCCAATAGGCCTTATGCTCTCTGTCACTGTATATCTATGTATTTTTTGTGGACCGATCTTCTATTACTTTTACTACATAAATTCTAAATTACAAAAATGATTGATTGATAACAAGTTGTTAATCCCTAGCTAGTTACACAATATGAAATCATTATTCCATTAAAGTCGACTAATTTCGATGCAACTAACGAAAGTATATAAATGGAAAATCCAAAATTTGGATTCCGATATTTCTTTTACTGTATTCGACAAAAATCCTTGAATCGAATAAAGAATTATGTCCATATAATAACAACACTTGCTTCATTAATTGAATTGAATTTCAACTTTAACACACATCTTACTAAAAGCTTTGGCTTGCCCAATCTTAATGACTGAAATCATTGAGAATGCAATAATAAAACCATTACTGTTTTCGAGGTCAAAAAGAAAAAATATATGGATTATGAAAAAAAATCCTTTAACTTTAATTCCAGGAAGTATACATACTCCAAAGTTAAAACATTAACTAGCACAATACCAGAAAAAAAATCAAATTTTGTCGAACCAGGTACCGGTCTGGGAAACAAATCCCATGAAGAACCAATAACTTGTCGTCAATCCTAAATCTCTAAACCAAGCTCATAGATTATCTATTAGGATAGCAAGACATTATTTCTTCACAACATTCTTGGTTATGGTTTGTAGAATTGATAACTTTATCCTCAATTGTTAATTTAGGCAAATTCCCTCAAAAATCTCCTTTTTGAAACCATCACACTTCGACTGCAGACATAATGGCTCTGAGGTTCAAGAAACTCTGGGCCACATATTTGTCAATTATGTAACCACTCATACAGCCATGCAACTACCAAAAAATTCTTTTCCAAAAAGACCCATGCAAAGTCTTCATAAGTCAAGGAAAAAACATTAGCAAAAGGCATACACATGCCACAAAGCCATGCTAACCCTAAAAAGGGTTTGCTTCACACAAAGGGCAAAAGAAAACAAGAGGCCACGACTTCTACATTAGCCATGGTTTTGCCCTCCATTGCAGTTGAGCCATTCTATGGACTAGGTAGTGGGCGTGAGCAGGCCCGCTACCGGCTGTAGCATGCAGCCTTCATGCACCGAGCCGCCCTGCAGCGAGGTGCATTGAAGGCTGCCTGCTACTAGGTAGCCTGTCTGCTACTAGGTAGCAGTCTGCTCAAGCCTGCTAATGGGCATAATTGAAGTTTGGGCCTTTCTATTGAAAGGCCCAAACTAATATGAGTTTAAACATTTGTGGCCAGATCCAATTAAAATCTGCCACCTGTCCATTATAAGCCCAAAGATCAATTATGGCTTTCCATCGGGAGTTAGCAGCCACCCAAATCTGCCTCATTGTTGTCACAAGAAATCGATATAATATCCTGCTCCAACGCGGCCTCAGAAACAAGCTTTCCATTGATCCATCCAGCGACCTCCAAGTTCAAAGCATCAGCTAACAGCCCACACTGCCAATCAGCGATTCCAAAACGCGTTACAGCATTTGTCATTTGGCACCTCCACCTGCGGCCTTCACTGGGAAAACAAGTAGGTTTCCAGGCTGCAACAAAATTGGTGCCATTGATAGATCAACTCGCATTTCCCCTCTCAGCAAAATGTCCAATGATCAAGGAAAAAGGTAAAGAGATCAGACTCTTTCATGCAAGCATCCAAACGTCCTACACACAACGAAAGGTTTAAGATGATATGATTGAAAGAGTGTCTATAGCTTTATTTTTTAAACAATGACCAGTTACAATCATAACACTCCACACTCTTTCATTACATGGAATTATTGTGGACTATAATTCCATGATGGTAACAAGTTTTTTCATATTAACATCATTGAATGTACTTGTAATTGCTCAAGTTAAGCCATGTGCAAGACATATATTTAAAAGTTTATATGTTGAGAACTAGTTCTCAACATATAAACTTTCAAATATATGTCTTGCACATGGCTATATGTGTGTGCACGCGTGCAACATAGAGAGAGAGAGAGAGAGAGAGAGAGAGAGAGAGAGAGAGAGAGAGAGAGAGAGAGAGAGAGAGAGAGAGAGAGAGAGAGAGAGAGAGAGAGAGAGAGAGAGAGAGAGAGAGAGAGAGAGAGAGAGAGAGAGAGATTTTTTGAACGTTACGTAGGTAGGTAGTGTGACACATGTTAGGTAAGTAGTGTGACACATGTATGGCTACACTCTCTCACTAAAATATCTTTAATTAGAATGTAACGTAGGCTTTGAATTCATCACAAATACATTTGATGAAGATGTAGAAATATTTCCAAGTTCTTCTTAGTGCTAAAGACTCCAAAAAAAGTTTGAATCGGGTGATATTGCAAAGGGACAATAGTAATTCTCTACATGAGGATAATAGAAAGAGAGGTCCAAATACTATAATGGTGATTTGATTTTTCAAAGCGGAGATGAGTTGCAAAATGCATTGGTTAATGAGCTTGAATCTTGTGATGATGAATAAACTATATATGTCAATCAATTTTGTGATAAGATAATAGTTTAGATGATTGCATATACATTGTCTTTTGAATCCTTAGATATCTATACATTGTTGTATTTATTAAGTTTCATTTTTGCATCTTAATAAAAAAACAACATTTTAAAACTGTTGCATATCATAAATATTAGCTTATAATGTGTGCTGAATGATGCATACAATGTGTGCTTTTAAATCAATTCACGAACACATCTCGCAACCACTCAATTATTCATTATTAACATCAACATGTGAACACATCATAATTTTGCAAACACATAAATATATATAATATTGTGTTTTTAATATCAACATATGAACACATCATAATTTTTGCAGACACGTTCACTGCCATCATTTCTTATGTTTCAATATAATTACGTTGAATTGTCATGTTATTTCTAAGTGCTAAGTGAATCCCCCACACAACAAATCTTTATCACAATAAAAGTGTTGGGGTTGTCATAAATTGGCTAACTAAGAACATGAAGTATAAGACTAGAGTAGATTGGAGTATTTTCACTCAAAAATAAAGCAAGCCTAAACTGGAAGCAAAAAATCATCTTTGAAAATAGAAAGGACATTACTTCTTCACTTACCGGGTGTTTTTGAAAGAACACGATGTGGCTATAAGTTGCTAGATAAGCACATCAAGCCAACATATCCTCTCTTTCTTGAATTAGATTTTGAAAATATACAACCTCATGCCAAAAACAGTTTTCTTTCTCATTGAAACTTTTTGTTTTTATGAAGAATCTTATCCTAATAAGCGAGCGACAAAAGAGAGTCAATCAAATGATCAAGTCATTGTTTGTGTAAAAATTGTGTATGATATATCAACAATCTTAGAATGAGATCCAACGAGAGGTTGACGAGCTCTTGAGCAAGAAAGCGGAGTCATCATCCGATCCTAAGCATCATGCAGAGGCCGAGTTATGTGTAAGGAGGAAATACGACAATCGAATGACCAAACTATTGGGTATTGTTGACCCTAGGCACGGAGAATAGTGGTTCAAGCTTATAAAAACAAAAACATTGGAAGAGAACCTACGCCTGTTGCATTCTGCTAAAAATGCAACAGTCGATGAATCTATACATATTTGTTCCCTTTATGGCAATCAAAATTTACTAAAGCAAAGATATATGTCAATCAAGTCCTCGAGGGATTTCAAACTAAACATCACAATTTTAAGGAAGAAATCAATTTGAGCAACCTTATAGACTTGGTTTGACTTCATGGATCACATAGTTTTGCTTGTGAGATGCAAAATTCACATGGTTATCTATATTCTTAAAACTATTGAGGAGCCTTTGAGCAGATATTAAATATCTTGGTCACAATATTAACTTTGCAAGGCAAGGCCACAAAGATGTATTTCTTGGGAGCTCTACACACGTGTTACAAAAGATTTAGACGTGGTTAAGTACTATTTGGGTCATGGAAAACATAGATTATATCTTTATGGATAGCTATAGTCAACCCTGGATAAATGTTACCTCTATATATGTTCACCCTATCTATTAGTCAGTCTTTTGTTACTCCCAAGAATTTTGCATTGCAAAAGTGTTAATTGTTATTTGTGAACATAATTTACTCCCACTTTGAAAGACTGAATAAAGATGGAAGCTGCAACGTTTTAGGATTTAGGGCTTCATAAAAAAAGTTTTCAACCCGTCAACATGGCTTTGATACACGTCTCTTTTAGGGCATTTTGCTACCCCAGCCCCCATCACCACCCCTCAAGTCCAACACAAAATCATCAATTTTTCAACAACTGTGCAATGCAAAGATTATCAAAATTTCAACTATAAATCATTATCCCTCTATATGTGTTAACCATCTCTATTAGTTAGTTTTTTGCTACTCCCGAGGCCAAGATTGACTATAATTCCATGTGTGGGCTCAAACCCTAAAGTGGATTAATTACACTAACCCTTTGTAGCTTATAAATATTGAATACTTTTAATACATAATGATTTCAATAATAATTGAACCTATGATAATAAAAATGCATTTTAGATTTTTTTTATTCACAATCCTTTTTAACTTTGACACAAAAGAGGTAATCTATTGTAATTATTTGCTAAAAAATGAGGTGTAGCTCCGAAGTGAGTTCGAGCACAAAAATGGGACTCTTTGTTTTTCCATTCTCCAACAATTTGTATACTTCTTTGTAGTGGGTTTCTTTCCTTGCCTAACCTGAATCCAAGATCTAGTCAATCTAGCATCAAAGAGACGGAGTTAGTTGTCACGCGTAGGTTCGTTCCCATGAGAGCGATAGTTTAGTTCAGATTTCAACATGAATGGAGGATTCACATCTATCTCTACATTTATTAACCCTACTCTTTAACACTACACATCCCTTAACACTTACAATTCCTTAACCCTACACATCCACAACAGAGATAGCTTACTCTTTCTCTCTCTCCCTTTCTCTCTCATAAAAAGTATAATAACATACAATCCCAATAACACTCAGATCCAATAATTAGCAAAATCCAAATAAGCATGAGAGATGGAGGAAAAGTGATAGAGAGCAAGGACATTCATCAATCCATTTTTGAAGAGAACCAATCTGCTTTATTGAAATGAGGAAATGAACATGAGGAGCAACTCGAGTTGGTCCCTTCTTACAGTAGAGAGGAGGACCCTGGCCTCTGAATCCTATTGGTCCAGTCTTGTCTCTCTTTTTATTCAAATTTTAAAAAGTGTGGGAACCATTAAAATTGGAAGGAAACCCAACTTTATTCACTAACTTGACATTTAGGCCCTGCGACATTAAAAGTCCCGCAAAAAGGCCTAAAGTCCTTTTATTAACTTTTAACTAATCAATCAGATAACTATGTGATCATCGAGTTGGACTTACACATGCATGGTGCCAAATCCCTCTCACTTATTAACTAGGGTTAGGGTTGCCTTGAGATCTTCAAACCCTCCAACAGTATCCTCCACCCAAACTGGTGGCGGTCCCACGACACCTGCAATATGCAGTTATTGGGGACTTTTATTGGCTTCGCACCGAATCTTGATTAAATGATTCTGCACCTTCTCCATAAAATCGAGACGTGCAGTATTAAAATCCAAATTGTGTGGCAGGAAACAACGGTGGGCTCTGGCAATCCACTTGGAGGTTGTCCATGATGTGAAGCGTGATTCCCAGGGCCTCCTATCATTGCCGCACGAAAATATAAACGAGCAAACGACAACTAATCTTTGATTTGCTCTGAGGCCATCGACGTATTTGGATCAAATGTCAAAGGAGGGAGGAAATCGTCCCATCAAGTTGCCATTGACGCCAACAGAGTTATTTCTTTAGCAAACATTGCCGATTGTCACACTGTTGGATCTGAAGAGTGGACATACTCTTGTTGATAGGCTTGTAAGGCACAATGGAAATACACTGAGATGGTCCAGTTGTAAGGCTGATGGATGATTAGCCAATTGGATGTATGGATGGTGATCTTGTCCATAGCGAATCCCAAATCTTTTCATTTATTTCTTCACGGCATTGGCACGTAATAGGGATTTACCCGCAATTGGCGAGGGCTGGCGACGTAACTCCTAATTGATTCCGGAGTTTTCTCAAAAACCATGAGTCTCCATGCTAGCTACTCTCCCAATGCAAGTATTTTGTCCAACTCTTTGTCGGCCTCGATCTCAGAGGTCTTAAACTTCAGAACCCATCCACCACACGAGGACTCATGCGGATGTTGCTTTAAGAAGGTCTGGATCTGGTCCTCAACGCTGATGGGCCTTCTGAATAGAGTTGTTGTCCTTGATGAAGATGGATCCGCTTGTACTGCCGATATGGTTGGCGGTTGGTCTACTATATCTGGAGCTCCCCCTGGTCCATGCTCAAATCAACCCCTGTATCCATTGGAATGGCTTCTTGGCACGGAGGGGAGAATTGCGGCATGACTGTACGGGGATTTGTGGTCCAGCTTCCAACACTCGAGCGACTGCTTTTTCATAGACGGTGATGGTCTCTTTAGCCTTTGCCAACTCGGTTGAAGCTGCTCCTTTGAACCTGTCAAAGTGGCCTTGGAATCCCTGAAGGGCCACTTTGTATGTCTCCACTTTTTTGAACAAATACGCAATCTCCGTCGGTGTGACCGGATGATTTGGTATTTGTGTTTGAAGATATGCATCACGCTCAAGGGTGGTCGCATCCAATTCACCTTGAAGCCACGTGCGATCGTGTTCAGCATCTGTAATTGTCCCTTCAGCAGCTGCACCTATTGCTTTCCATCTTGCACGACCTTATACACTTGATCCTGTGCGGTTGTCAGGGCGTTTTGCAGGGAGCTGATGTATTCTTCCAAGCGATCAGCTTGTTGCTGGGCCAACTTCTTTTCGGCTTCAGCCTTGTCTTCGTGTTGTTTGGCAATCTTCAACTCTCGATCCAGCTGGACAAGTTTATGGCTGATCAGAGTGTTTTCGGACCCTAGATCAGAGATTCTCTGCTTTATTTCCTTCTTCTTATCCAGCATCGACTGGATCGCTTGCACAAGGCTTGAGACCAAACCTAGAGCATCCCCAGAATCAACGATTGTGGAGGCGGCAGCAGCAAGAGGACCTGATGGAGCTGTCCTTGGTTGGCGTGGAATAGGTGCCATTACGTCTTCTTCTTCAAAATGGTCTTCCTCTTCAAACCCTTCAGGCACTGTGGCATCGAACTGTTTTGGTGATTTTACAGCTTTGTCGACCCGAAGTGCGGCTGGACTATCTTCCGTATGAGATTGCTTGCTGACAACTTCAACACCAACAATAGATTCATGGATATGTCCAAATCCTTTTCCAGGGAATTGGAGTTCAAAGGGTGCAGGGCTTTGGGGCATTTCAAAAATTTCGATGGCCCCAAGTGGGTCAGAATCATCGAACATATCCATAAAGAACTGTGTGTTTGGTGAGGTGGCTTCGGTGTGTGGGGGTGAGGCGGCCTGGGCAGCTATGATGGGAATGGTAGGCCCAATGGTCACAAACTGTCCTTGGTTGGAAGCAGAGGCGAGGGAAGCATCAGAGGCTGGGGGAATGGGAAGTGCAGTGCGAACAACAGCAGGGGATGGAAGCGCAGCTGACGAGGTATGCCTAGTGCGACGCCGTGACGCGGAAGGCGAGTCAGGAATAACGATCTTGTTGTGTGGATGACGATGACTATGAGAATTCGAGGCCTGGTGAGATGACTCGGCCAGTGCTTCTTCGTAGACCAAAAACACAGAATCCAAGTGGAAGCCATGGATTCTGTTTTCTAAGTGAGAAGCGGCTAAAAGAGACAATAAAGGGCCGACAACGAACTGTTGCTTAGTATTGGCCTTAATAGCTCGTTTGAGCTCACCAGAAACAGTCTTGAACCAATTATATGGTAGGGCAGCGGCATGGATGGAAGGCTCAGTGATGGCTTCCAGAAGGTAGCCATCATTAGTCCAATGCAGATCATTGATGATGTCAATGTATGGCTTGATGGTCTGTTTGGCGTGCTTGTGATTGGGTGAGGCTTGCATACCGGATGAGATTCCTATAGCTGCAAGTGCGGCCTCAGTGACGCGCACCTTGTGTGTGGCTCCTTGGATGGTGATGTAAAACTTGGATTCAAGAGTGATGAAGTCCATATTGATGCGACCTAAAAAGGCTCTCTCATAAATACCCATTGTAGTGAGCAGTGGCTCCGCAAGGGTCATCCACTGAGTGACCATGCTTGTGCTAGAAAGAATCATGATGTCCGTTGCAGATGGGACATCACGATGGATAGTATAGCGCAGAGACTGAGAAGTATCGGTAGAAGACATGATGATCAGAAAGGAAATATAAAACTCGTAAAAGTGTATCAAAAAGCAATGCAAAAATTTTGGAAGGCTTTGGTCGCAAGAAAAATTTGCAAGAGCTTCACTAGCACAAGTGAGGAATGAATCGAATTCAGTCAACTTATAGGTGAATTTGGTGGGTCCATTACATTGAATACTAGTTTGGCTGATCAATTCCGAACAAAAATTTGTAGGCATGTACAGTACTGTGAAATAGGCTATAAAAATCTCGGCGAAGGTTCTGGAGATCTGAACCTATCAGGTGAATGTTTTTCAGGTCCGGCGAAGGATGAACCTTCGCCCATGAGGGTCCTTCGCCCAGGTACTGTCATAAATACATTTTTTCACAATCTGCACCTATGGACAACCTAATTTTAACATTTTAAAATCATCTAGCAGGTCGGCAAAGGTTCATAATGAGGTTAAGATGCTCGACGAAGGTTCTTAAAATGGCATATCAGTGATACTTCGTCTAACTTAGAAACTGGGTTTTCTCTTGACAGGAACCTTCGCCCACCTCAAATTCAATAAATCTAGAGTGGATGTACAGTCTGAGAGCTCAGCAAAGGTTTTTGGTAATGTATAGGCCAAATCTGACCAAAACAGTGATTTTCTAAGTCTTTTTCCATCAAAAAATTATTGTGCTTCCTTTTTCCTATGCTGATGACTTTTTGACTTTTGCTCATCAGTCTTTTCTCGTTTTTTGCTTTACTTTTTTTTTTTGACCGTTCTTTTCCAAAAATCTCAGCAAATTAAGTGTTGAAAACAAAAAATTGAAAAACAATTAAAATTCAGAAAAGTATTGAGATCAGGCTTGCTGAACTGGCGAGCAAGCTGCCAAAACTTGCGTAATCGGTTGCCATTCACCGGAGTATCAAATCGTTTTCCATCCAAGTGCTCAAGAATTACTGTGCCATAGTTCAAGATTTCCTTCAATTTATACGGGCCTTCACCGGTAAACTTCAACTTTCCCTTGATCAGCTTGGTTTTGTACATCAACGCCAGATCTCCTGCTTTCAGATCTTTTTTGTGTAATCGACGATCGTGCCATGCCTTGCGGCGTGCTTTCTCTGCTGCTAAGGCATGAACTGCCATCAATCGGGTTTCACATAATTTGTGCAACGCTTCATGACGGAGTTGTAAAGACTTATCATCATTTAATCGTTCCGCTGCTGCTATGCGTAAGGATGAGATCAAAAATTCAATTGGCATGATAGCATCTTGACGATAAACCAGTTGAAAAGGTGTTTGATTTGTACTATTTTTATAAGCGGTTCTGAATGCCCATAATGTTGCATATAATTTATGTTCCCAATCAGAGCGCCTCGCTTCAACTGTCTTTGTCATAATGGTGAAAAGAATCTTATTGGAGGACTCAGCTTGGCCATTCCCTCTGGAATAGTAGGGAGTACTAAATCTGTGTATAGCAAAAAAATCTTTCAGTAAACACTTTATTGTTTGATTAACAAAGTGTGTACCCCGGTTGTTAAAATTGAAAAACAATCCATATTGATTTCTTGGCTTGCTACAAATGTTGTACCATGCAATTATGTAGCTCATTAATGCAAAATGCCAAGTTTGGCCTACATAGAACTCGAGCTACATGGTTATGTATTGTCTAGTTTGATAAATGCAACTTGCATATAGTTTGTAGACATAGAATTAGCATGATTATGCTTGTAGAAACTCGTGGCAACTCACATGCATTAATTGTAAGTGATCCATAGTGACATGCAAGGCATGCACAAAGTTTATTGGACACATGCATGATGATTTGGACATTTCTAGTTAGAACCAGCACACTTGTAAAAAGTTGGTAGAATTTCATGCATGACAAGTGACAAATGTCACATAGACTCTAGATGTCATTTTGGAATGGATAGATATGGTTCTACCTCGAGCTACCTCATTCTCCATAAATATGTGTAGCTCTCCACACAGTTGATAATGAAGAACCAAAATTTTGTAGCTATCTCATGTCATTTTGGATCTAAACAAATATTGTTTGTTACCTCTCTAGCCCTCTCTCTCTCTCTAACTCGTGTTGAGGCTAATGCTCATACATTGGAATCTTGTATTTTTTCATTCTTTGATCATTGCTATTATATTCAGTTGATTAGCATGCTAGATTGTGAATTAGCCATTTCTTCTGAACTAGATTTTGTTGATCAATCTAGAATCAGGTTATAGTGCCAATCACAAAGCTTAATTAAGATCAGTCACTCTTGTGGACATTCTCCACACGTGTGAATTTTGGAAATTTTGTCATGGTATCAGAGCCATATTAAGCTTTGCATGCTAACAACTTTGATTGTACAAGAAATTGAGAGCTAAATTGAGCAAAAAAGCAGTTTTGCACTTTTTCTAACCTTTTTTTGAAGTGTATTTGGATCAAATCGGACTTGAACTGAATTTTTAGACCTGAATTGAGGAAGTACGGAATTCTGCAATTCCGCACGTGTGAAAATCAGAGTTTTTCAGTCCCTTTGTTCTCCTTACTTATAGATCCAAAGATAGCGGTGTTATCGCTTGATGGAAAGCATTTGATCTGTACTTTCCATAGAAATTGAAACCAAATCAATCTGATGTGTCTATCAAGAGTTATAAGCTCTTAAAGAAGATAGGGGTAGGTCCAAAATCCGACTGACAACATTTTGATTTGATTCAATTATACTTTGTTCTGAATCCATTGTTTTGAGCATCCAACACAAGAAACTGTAGATCAAGACTGAGTTTGAAGTATTTGAACACCCTTTGAGCCTTATGAGTGTCAATAGTGTTTTCTTTTGAAGCATTTCACACGTGCCAAAAGTAGGATTCAAACCAGCCAAAGTGTCACAAACCACTTTTTGTGTCTGATCTATATAACTTGTCTTGTTGAATATTTGAGATTCATCTCATATATAGTTGCAAGTGTTTCACATAGGAAGGTAGTTCAACCTTGAAAATACCTATAGTGAAAGAGAGCAAAAACTCTAAGTCGGATAGGAACAAGCTCAAACATATTTCAATCCAATAACTAAGAAGTCTTCATTATAATGGCATCTCAGGGAGGATATCTTCTAGAAGCTAGTGAAAGAATAAACACTTCTAATTACTCAATTTGGAAGTTAAGAATGGAGTCTGTTTTGATTCTCCAAGATCTTATGGATATTGTGCTTGGTGTTGAGGAGGAGCCTCAAGCACAGGTTGAGATTACTAAATATAAGAAGAGAGCTAGAATGGCTCTACATTTCATTAAGATGAATGTATCTAATGAAATTTTGAGAGAGATAGGATCTTGCACTACAGCCAAAGAAGCTTGGGATGCACTAAAGACCATCTATGAAGCAAAGAATACTTCTAGAATACTCATTCTTAGGAATCAGATTTTTTAAAGTTTCCAAAGAAGTGAAGAGAGTGCATCTAACTATGTTATGAGAGTTAAAGATTTACACTGAGAGCTTTCCTGTGTTGGTGTTACCATTAACCAAGTTGAGCTAGTTCAAGTCATACTGAATGGCTTGAGAGATGACTATGATAATCTTGTTCAGTCTTTTGCTATTAAGGAGGAGTTACCTAATCTAGAAACTCTCCAAGGAATTCTTATTTCTGAAGAATCTAGACAAAGCTATAAACTCTCCAGGATGAACAAACTTGAACATGGTGGAAGTGACAAAGCCCTCTTTGTCAAAGGCAAGCAGAAAGGAAGGAGTAAGAACCAATTCTCTCAAGCATACAACAAAGACAAAGCCAAAGATCAAGATCAAGATGGTGAAGAGGATGATACATCTCATCCCTCTAACTCAAAAACCAAGAAGAAGAAAGTAAAGTGCTTCTTCTGTGGCAAAAATGGGCACTATGCCTCTAATTGCTTTAAGAAGAAAAACCAACTCAAGCAAGCTAGTATCTCCAAAGAGATTGAAGAAGATTCTATTGCAAGTGATGGAGAAGGATCACTTATGGTGTCCAGTTTTTCTTCATCACCTTTCAAGAAAGATGGAGCTTGGTACATAGACAGTGGAGCCTCTTCACATATGTGCTATTCAAAGGAGTCATTTGACTCAATCTTACCTTTCAAAGGACTCAAGAGATCTATTTACATAGCTAATTATCATGAGTGTCCAATAGAAGGAATTGGCAACATTCCATTGAAACTTGCTTCTTCAAAAGTTCTTGCACTTTCTAATGTTCTTTTCATTCCAAAACTTACAAAGAGCTTAATTAGTGTGGGAAAGTTGCTTGATAATGAAGTTGAATTCTTATAAGAATGCAAACCTTTATGAAGTTGTTTTGTTATCTAAGGAGGAGCTGTGGCATAGAAGGTTGGGACATCCTAACTTTACATCTATGTCTTCTATGGTTAAGAAGGAGAAGGCTATTGGTCGTCCAAAATCTCTTTCTAAAGATTTCAAGCCTTGTGAGGCTTGTGCCATTGCAGAGTCACACAAAAAGCCATATCAAAAGTCTTTTATAAAGACTACTTGTCCGTTGGAGCTCATATACATTCAGATGTACATTTTCCCTCTTCTAAAAGTATTGGTGGTGCAACATGTTTTGTCACCTTTATTGATGACTTTACTAGATACACTTGGTTGTATCTACTTTCTTCAAAGGCTATGGTTTTTGATCACTTCCTTATCTTCAAAGCTTATGTAGAAAAACAGTTTTCTTGCAAAGTTAAAGCTTTAAGATGTGATGGAGGAGGTGAATATATCTCCAACAAGTTTCATAGTTATTGTGAAGGTGAAGGAATAAAGAGAGAATTTTCTTGTGCCTATTCTCCATCTCAAAATGGAGTAGTTGAGAGGAAAAACAGATCTTTATGTGAGTGTGCTAAAGCAATTTGAGTAGCAGCTTCTTTGCCTATTGAATATTGGGGTGAAGCTATAAATTGTGCAAACTATTTGTGCAATAGATTACCTCACAATGCTCTTGCTGGAAAATCACCTTTTGAAGTCTTGTTTCAGAAAAAACCTAAGGTAGATCACCTTAGAGTTTTTGGTTGTACTTGATTTGTTAATATGCCCTTGGAAACAAGGAAAAGAGATGATCCTAATTCTGTTAAAGGGATCATGGTTGGATATGCATCCAACAAGAAAGCCTACAGGATCTATGTTCCCTCTACCTCAACTACAATTGAGAGTAGAGATGTGATATTCCATGAAGATCAAAAATACATTCTTGAGAAGGCCGAGTTCAAAGATTCTCACAAAGATACTCCAATCATCACCCTTGAAGATCATCATGGAGAGATGGGGCTAAGATTTGAGGAAGAGTCACCTCGAATTTTTTCACCAAGGAGATCTCAAAGAGAAAGATCCGAACCTAGAAGGCTTACCTATGAAGATAGAGGAAAGCAAGTGGAAATCAACTCCACTAATTGTGCCTATTTTATTTCTCATGAGGAGTCGAAGGATGTATATGATGCTATCAACTCAAAGGAATGGTATCTTGCCATGAAGGAAGAATATGATGCTTTGATGGCCAATAATACATGGGAACTTGTGGATCTTCCATCCAACAAGCATACCGTTGGTTGCAAATGGGTTTTTCGAGTCAAGTATAATCAAGATGGCACAATCAACAAGTACAAGTCTAGGCTTTGTGCTAAAGGATTTGCTCAAGTATATGGACTTGATTACGAGGAGACCTTTGCCCCAGTTGCAAAGATGGTGTCAATTAGAATCATAATTTCTCTTGCTTGTTTTTTCAATTGGCAAATTCTTCAACTAGATGTTTCTAATGCATTTCTAAATGGCTATCTAGAAGAAGAGATCTATATGGATCAACCTATTGGGTTCATCCATGATGAGGAAAAGTTTGCTTGCTCTTCAAAAGTTTATATGGATTGAAGCAAACTCCAAGGTCATGGTATTATCGACTTAACACCTTTCTTGAGTCACTAGGATTTAATCTTAGTAACTATGATCCTTCCTTATATGTCAAGTTTTTTGATAAAGATATTGTCATTCTTCTTATTTATGTTGATGATATCATTCTGACAGGAAGTAGTATCAAGTTAGATTGCACTTGGAAAAGAGTCCAAGATGCAAGATCTTGGAAAAATTCACTATATTCTTGGATTAGAGATTGACTTTCTTAAAGATAAAGCTTTTGTATGTCAATCCAAGTATGCTCTTTCAATGTTAAAGAAGTTCAATATGTTGAGTTGTAAGAGTATAGAAACACCTATGGAGCAAAATGTAAAGGATTCTAACAAGGTGATGAAAGATCCTTCGTGGACATCACACTTTTTAGAAGTCTTATAGGCCCCTTAATTTGGCTCACAATAACTAGACCTAACATAAGCTTTAGTGTTCATAAGTTGAGCCCTATGCAAAATCCTACAAATCTATCATTGGAAAATGGCCAAGAGAGTGCTTAGATATATATCTTCAACTTTTGAAGATCTTTCTATTATTGGTTATTCTGACTCGGATTTTGCAAGTGATAGAGCAGATCGAAAATCTACAAGTGCTTATGTCATATATCTTGGAAGAAACTTGATATCTTGGCTTTCCAAAAAGCAAGATACTGTATCACTCTCATCATGTGAAGCTGAGTACAAGGCATTCACTACAACAACAAAGGAAGTGCTTTGGATCAAGAGGTTACTAGTGGAGCTAAAGATAATTATGGAAGAAAATATACCTATGATCATGTGTGACAACATTTCAGCTCAAGCCCTTGCCAACAACCCAATATTCTATGCAAGGAGCAAACATATCGAAGTTGCACATCACTTCGTGAGAGAGAAGCTCATTGGAGGTGAAATCAAATTGGAGCATATCGACACATCATCTTGCATTGAAGATATGCTCACCAAACCTTTGAGCAAAAGTTCCTTCAACAAGCATAGAGCCAACCTTGGAGTTATACCAAGATCCAAGTTCAAATCAATATAGATTATTTTTAGGAGGAGTCTTAAAATTGAAAAACATCCATATTGATTTCTTGGCTTGCTACAAATGTTGTACCATGCAAGTATGTAGCTCATTAATGCAAAATGCCAAGTTTGGCCTACATAGAACTCAAGCTAATGTATTGTCTAGTTTGATAAATGCAACTTGCATATAGCTTGTAGACATAGAATTAGCATGATTATGCTTGTAGAAACTCGTGGCAACTCACATGCATTAATTGTAAGTGATCCATAGTGACATGCAAGGCATGCACAAAGTTTATTGGACACATGCATGATGATTTGGACATTTCTAGTTAGAACTAGTACACTTGTAAAAAGTTGGTAGAATTTCATGCATGACAAGTGACAAATGTCACATAGACTCTAGATGTCATTTTGGAATGGATAGATATGGTTCTACCTCGAGCTACCTCATTCTCCATATATATGTGTAGCTCTCCACACAATTGATAATGAAGAACCAAAGTTTTGTAGCTATCTCATGTCATTTTGGATCTAAACAAATATTGCTTGTTATCTCTCTAGCTCTCTCTCTCTCTCTCTCTCTCTCTCTCTCTCTCTCTAACTCGCGTTGAGGCTAATGCTCATACATTGAAATCTTGTATTTTTTCATTCTTTGATCATGGCTATTATATTCTGTTGATTAGCATGCTAGATTGTGGATTAGCCATTTCTTCTGAACTAGATTTTGTTGATCAATCTAGAATCAGGTTATAGTGCCAATCACAAAATTTAATTAAGATCAGTCACTCTTGTGGACATTCCCCACACGTGTGAATTCTAAAAATTTTGTGACCGGTCACTGACAATCTCGATCGGACATCCAATTCTGATTATAATATTTTCATATAGAAACTTGGCCGTAGATTTCGCATCAGTAACGTTGACAGCTTTGGCTTCAACCCACTTGGTCATACAATCAGTTGCGACGATAATGTATCAGGCTTGAGATCCTTGCGCGGCAGGGTGAATAGGTCCAACATAATCCAGTCCCCATTTTTCAAACGGTGCTTGCGATAAAACCGGATGCAAGAGTTCATAGTTCTGTCGAGTAGGTCGTCGTGCTCATTGGCAAACATCACATGTCTGAATAAAATTTTCTGTGTCCTTGTGAAGCGTAGGCCACCAACAACTTGATTGTAAAAGTTTGCGAATAGTAATATCTGTAGAGAAGTGTCCTCCACCCATGCCATCATGTGAAAATATGAATCAATTGTCTCTTCTGTACTTTTGTCAGGGAGTCATTCGGTTGTCCTAGCATCAGGTACTCAACAATATCTGCTACCCACTCAGGTACTGCTTCAACATAGAACAATGTAGCATCTGGCAGTTCATCATCTACTTCAGTATTAACTGGTGCAGATTCAAGTCGCGAAACGTGATCAGCTAGATAATGTTGCTTGTCCTTTCGAACCACAATTCGAAAGTCAAATTCAGTCAATAACAATAACCATCTTGCAATACGTCCAATATTGCATGTCTTGTTTACCAAGTAAAGTAATGGTTGATGATCCGTATAAAATACAAAGTGCGTTTCCATGAGGTAATGACAAAATTTCCAAACAGAAAAAATCATGGCTAATGCCTCACGTTCTGTTGTTGAATAATTCTTTTCTGGATCTGTAAGCTGTCTGCTTGCAAATCGTATAGGATAATCTTTCTTATAGTCACCTGGTTGCGTCAAAACTGATCCAATGGCATATTTTGAGGCATCCGTATGAACATGAAATTCTATCGTCCAATCTGGAGAATGCAGTATTGGTGCTGAAGTAAAGGCTTTTTTAATTTTTCAAAGGCTTTTAACGCTTCTACTGTCCAAATAGGAACAATAGTCAGTTTGTATATAGGTCGTGCTAAATCTGCAAAGAAGATAATAAAGATTCGATAGTAGTTCGCATGACCCATAAACACGTAAACTCCATGAATTGTTGCTGGTGGCGGTGGCAATTCCACAATAACTTTGATTCTTAGAATAATCCGTGGCAATACCATGTCTTGATATCACATTTCCAAGCACAACTCCATGGGAAACCCATATCTGACATTTTTCCGGATTTAGAGAAATCTGATATTTGCGGCATCTTTCAAATACTTTCTCCAATCGACCCAGGTGGTCTGTATCTGTACTATGAAACCCCAAGTCGTCCAAGTAAATTTCAAGGAATTTCTGCAGATAATATTTAAAAGCAAAGTGCATTACTCTTTGGAATGAACTTGGTGCATTATAGAGCCCAAACGACATTACTTTGTAAGCATAGTGCCCCATTCTGTTGCAAAAGCAGTTTTATGGCGATCGGCAGGTGCAATCTTAACCTGGTCCACTAAATCCATCCAGGAAACTATAAGCTTCCGCTCCAGCAAGGCGATCCAAAATGCTTTCAGTAAAAGGTAACGAAAAGTGATCCTTTCGCGTCACTTTGTTCAACGCTTTGAGATTCACACATATCCGCAATTTTCCATTTTTCTTAGGAACAATGACAATCGATGAAATCCATTCAGTATGTTCGATCTTATAAATAAAATCGGCGTCAAGCAATCTCTGAAATTCTTTCTTTATCAGGTCCGCCACATTAGGATTACAGCAATAGAACTTTGTAACCTTTGGAACTGCATCAGGTATTAAAGGTATGGTATGTTCAATCACTGATGTCGAAATACCCTTCAAATCTTGATAAGTCCATGCAAAGCAATCTTGATACTTAATAAGTAACAAGCGGAGTGCTTGATACTGTTCAGGAGTAAGTTGTGATCCAACTTGTACAATCTTTTCTAGTTCTCTAGGTTCGGCAAGATTCATTGGCTGTGTCCTAGCTGGGCCATCGTAAACCTCTTTAGATTCCGGCATATGTTCTTCAGGTTCACGATGTGCTTTAGGTAATATGATAACCACATCATCCAGTGTATAATGTTTAAAATGTTCAGGCATATCATGCTGGACTACATCTGTTTGTTCTTTTTTGAAAGGACTTGTCTTGGCTCTTCGCTTAGCCTTCTTAGCAGGAATTGATCGTGGAGGTGATGACTTTCGAGATGATAAATCTTTCTTCACAAGTGAAGACTTCCTAGACGATGATGTTTTACTAGAAATCTGACTTGAAGAATCATCCTCGACTTTTCCTTTGCCTTTATCCAATAAGGGTGGCACTTTCTCTGAATTAATCTTTCGAGGGAGATTTTCCCATTTCAGGACCGTATTATAATGTTGCTTAGCTTGTTTCTTCGTCATCGATCCTGTGATCCTGTCTTCTTTTAATATAACTGCTTTGGGTGGTTTTACTGTGAGTTCATCAGGAACATTACGCACTCCAAATCTGGTTGGATCCATATGATTTAGAATCTGCTCATCTGTAAGTACTGCATTGCCATCATAAGTCAAGGCATGACTCACAGGAATGAGTTCATCCTCAATCGGATTTGGTATAGGTTTTGTTGATATCCAGGCTACATTCAGCACATTAAGTGAAAACGTGATTGGTGTATCCAAAGTTCGATCTAATAAGGAAATCTCGCTCAAACTTGATTGATTATCTTGTTGACACATATATCCTGCTGTACAGTCAGAGCTTCTAGTAGGTCCATCACTACAAAAGTAATGACGAACTGTACTCTCGCAATTCTGACAGGTATATCTTCCACCATTCCTCGTGGACGAACTGTCGTTTGATCAGCTAGCTTAATAGCAAAAGTAGCAGGCTTAATCTTTGTAAGGCCCTATTTTGCACATAGCTTTGTAGAAATCAGGTTAACTCCTGAACCTCCATCTATCACGGCTGCTTCTTTAGGAAATTGTCTATGCTGTATCGGTATAGTGATATTCTTTTGTTCACTTTTCCAAGCGGCTCCAACAGGGAGTACTTCGTTAGATTTTTCAAATCCAGCACAAAAAAGCCGCTCTTGATGGACTTCTGGTTATTCTTGAGGTAACTTTTGCGCTAAGACTTCTTTTGCTTTTGGCACCAAGTTCAGGAACTCTCCCAATGAAATATTGATCTTGCTAGACAAAATGTTCATGAGTAGTTCTGTATGCGGTGCTTTTGGTTTAGTCATCTTGAAGGGTTCTTTAAGATGATGTAACTGATCATTCATATCCGTACGTAAATTTCTTGGCGGCTGCAATGGCGAAGACTGAATTTCAGCTGTTGCTTTAGCAGCTTCAAGCTCCTCTTCTTCTTGCAGATGTTTGATCCACTGTCTCATATCCTGATATCTTCGTTTTAATATATTAAGATTTGGCTAGACTCCCGATGATGTTGGTATATCATTCAATGGTATAGAATCAGCAGGTACTTGATCCATTATTGGTTCTTTCTACTTCTGTGCTCTGGTGACCACCATCAAGGGTGCGCTTGGTTTATTCTGAGCTACTGGTCTTTGCTTGATTGTTATCAAATTTACAGGTGTTGTAGCTGGTGGTGGCTTCGGTCTTGCTGGACAGTCTTTATAGCAATGCCCGTAACCACAGTCACGACAGAATGGTACAAATTTCTCTTTATTTGGACATTCTGCAACTCTGTGATTTTCTCCACATGCAAAGCATCCGAGTGGTGCTCTGGTCCAATTTCTGGAGGCTTGTTGTTGAGCAGCAACATAAACGACATATTGTTCTGAAGATCTACCTGAAGATCCACTTGCTTGATCATTTCCATAGTTCCATTGCTCAGCATTTTCGTAAGGTTCCGGTTCCATCAAATTGACTGGAGGAGCGGAGTGCTTTGGTGGGGCAGGTAAAGCTAAACGTTCCGAGTATCCAAGAGCAAATTGTCGCGGTCTTACTTATGGATTACCTCCATACTGTGGTTCTCGATATCCCATCTGGGCATACCGTTGTTGAATTATCCGAGGGTTGAAATTGCAAAAAGCAGTCTCATGATCAGGTGAATTACACAGATGGCAAACACTGATTTCCATTCGTTTTTTCAATTGAGGACACTCGTTCACTGTGTGATTTCCTGTACAAATAGAACACCAAACATTTTCCCTGGTAAGAAAAGTCTTTGCAAGCTTTTCACGTTCCTTGTTTGCTTCCCAGTGGAAATTTTCCAATGCTTTGATCTTTTCATCAAATTGCAACTGCAACTTTTCCATCTGTTTCTGCTGGTTCTTCCCAAGTTTCTCGAACTCATTGAGCATCATTTCTGCAGTAGCATTGGCATTCATTGATGCAATAGTGGTGGATGTCGTAGTAGTCTGCCCTGCTATATAAGGCAACATACTAATATTTGGCTCCTCATCTGAATCTTCATCTTCCTCCCGAATTGCATCGTCCATAGCATTTTGCAAGGGTGCATACTCATTATGGCGTTTCAACTCACGTTTGATCCGTTTAGGTAGACCTGATAAAAACCACATAATCATGGCATTTTTGTTAATCAGCTCAGGTTCGCATTCAGATCTAAGACGTTTCACCCGTTCAATGTAATCTCAAACCATTTCCCGCTTTTCCATTTTAATTTTACTTAAAAGTAGGAAAGGGTCTTCCATAAACTTTCGTGGTTTGTGAGCAGGGCTCGCTTAACAACCTCTCAATCTGTACGCTCAGTTTCATCTTGATTATAGTACCAATCTTGTGCTGCGTCTGTTAAGGCCATAGGAAACAACTTAAGTTTATCTTGAGGATAAATCTCACCATAGACTTCACAGGATTCAGCATAGATATGAAGAAATCTAACTGGATCTGTTAATCCATTATATTTGGGTAGATCCAATTGGGGTGCTTTTCTAACAATAATTGGATTGACTTCCTGTGGAGCACCTCCAGGAGCAGCTCCAGGGGCAGCCATCTTCACAAATTTAGATCAAATAGATAATGAGATTGGATCTAGATTTTTCAAAAAAACTTTCTCAGATTAGATCTACTAGATCTTTTCCACTTTTCAAGAATCTGATTCTATATGATGAAAAACTTTTCGAAATTCGATCAATCGATACTTCTCAAAATGATAAATCTCTCAGATTCCAAATCAGAATATATCAGATTTGATTCAAATTTTGACAGAGACTTGTTCTGGAAAATCATAAACTAAAAATAGGACTAGCAAAGGTTCACTAGGCGAAGGTTGTCTCGACGAAGGTTCAACAATGCTATTTTGGGAAGAAAAAAAAACTGTCTGAACACTTTTCTGGCAATTTCTAGGGAAATAACCTTCGCCAACCTCTCAGGTGAAGGATCTGACACAGATACAACCATGGAAAATTGGGCGAAGAAGACACAAGAAATTATAGTTTATGTAGTCTGGCGAGGGTAAAATTCAAGAATTTCTGTGATCTGATCAAGAAGAATCTTCGCCGAACTCAAAAATAGTATTTTATTATAAATAGAATATTTTGGAAACTCGGTGAAGGTTTTGGTGAAGGTTCAAGAGTGATACTGGTATTTTTACAAAAAAGAGACTTTTTGGCAAAAATATGACAATATGACAACTGATCCTCTGAAAACCTTTCTATTTTTGGTATTATTCTTTGCCGACCTGGCAGTAGATAGATCTGAATCACACCTAAGAACACGAATCGGGCAAAGGTTCTTTTTCTGTATTTTTAGGGTTTTGACAATTTTTTGATGTTTTTTGACGGTTGTTCTGATGTTTCTGGAAATCTGCTGGCTTCGCCCTTCAAACTGAAGGTTCTGTAAATAAAACCGAAGGTGTCTTCAACTCGGCAAAGGTTTCCTGAAAGAGGGTAAAAAGTTTTCAGCTCTGATGACGCTTTTTGCCTCTTTTTTGACCAAATCTGGTAGATTTGACCAATTTTTGTTATTTTCTCTGATATCTCAGATTCAAATGGATCTTAAGATTGGTGATCTGAATAGATTTCCTTGTCTATCAATTAGATTAGATTTCAAACAAGCCAATCCACTCAAATCAAGCA
Organism: Diphasiastrum complanatum; assembly: GCA_029204225.1. Taxonomy (NCBI): domain Eukaryota; kingdom Viridiplantae; phylum Streptophyta; class Lycopodiopsida; order Lycopodiales; family Lycopodiaceae; genus Diphasiastrum; species Diphasiastrum complanatum. The sequence continues at coordinate 15,126,542 of CM055098.1, read as the reverse complement.
AAATCAATCCCGAACTAACCTTAAAATGCATATCTAACACTATTCATGCCACGACAAGATGCCTAATGCAAGCTGACTATCCAACAATCATGCTGCAACTGAAAAATTGGCGTAGCTTCCCGGCAACGGCACCAAAATTGTAGTGGGTTTCTTTCCTTGCCTAACCTGAATCCAAGATCTAGTAAATCTAGAATCAAAGAGACAGAGTTAGTTGTCACGCATAGGTTCGTTCCCATGAGAGCGATAGTTTAGTTCAGATTTCAACATGAATGGAGGATTCACATCTATCTCTACATCCATTAACCCTACTCTTTAACACTACACATCCCTTAACACTTACAATCCCTTAACACTACACATCCACAACAGAGATAACTTACTCTTTCTCTCTCTCCCTTTCTCTCTCATGAAAAGTATAATAACATACAATCCCAATAACACTCAGATCCAACAATTAGCAAAATCCAAATAAGCATGAGAGATGGAGGAAAAGTTATAGAGAGCAAGGACATTCATCAATCCATTTTTGAAGAGAACCAATCTGCTTCATTGAAATGAGGAAATGAACATGAGGAGCAACTCGAGTTGGTCCCTTCTTATAATAGAGAGGAGGACCCTGGCCTCTGAATCCTATTGGTCTAGTCTTGCCTCTCTTTTTACTCAAATTTAAAAAGTGTGGGAACCATCAAAATTGGAGGGAAACGCAACTTTATTCACTAACTTGACATTTAGGCCCTTCGACATTAAAAGTCCCGCAAAAAGGCCTAAAGTCCTTTTATTAACTTTTAACCAATCAATCAAATAACCGTGTGATCATCGGGTTGGACTTACACACGTAGGGTGCCAAATCCCTCACTTATTAGCTAGGGTTAGGCTTGCCTTGAGATCCGCAAACCCTCCAACATTCTTAAGCATACATTTATACATAGATGCCCAGCGTTTCTGAAACGCGGTTTTTGAAATTTTTTAAAAAAATTCATAAACGTGTTTTTTTTTGGGCAATATGGGTATCAGATGAAAGCTCTAATTAAGAGCATAATTACTGTGTAGTTTGCCGATTGTTTCAGGTGCAAGATGGTCCAATTCAGGTGCATTAATCCATGTTGGGTTATGTCAAGGATAAAAATTCAAAACTAACCTCTAGCCTGTTCGTTACGATCATAGATGGTCCGAGTAAGTGTGTTTTCGCTCAGGGAGTTGGAAGGCCAAATCATGAAAAGGCCTTACCGTTGGGGTTCTCGAGGGGCTACCGCCCCCCGAACCCCATGAGCATTTATTGAAAACCAGAGCAAATAACAATCAAATAGCTATTGAAAATAATATCTGTTTGTGCCCCATCTACTACACTTATGAGAGGCAAAACGCTGGTTTGACCATTGATTCCCTAAAAAAATTTCAGCCATAAGCTATTTTTTCAAAATAATTTTTTTTTATTTTTATTTTTAACGATTTTGGGTTTAGAAAGGCAGTTTCAGAAACGCGTCCTCCCATAAACGCGTTTCTAGGAATCTATGCATCTATGTAGCAAAGTTTCTAGTATTATTTTGAATCACCTTGTTTTTAATCTTGTAGAACAACAAGCGTTTACTTGACATGTTATGCAGGAAGGACCCTCGAGAACCGAGCATGAGGCCCATTAATTTTTGTCAAAGCCAAGATGAACATGTCAAACAACCTATTAGCTACGAAGCATGTCTAGTTCAACAACCTATTGGCTATGAAGCATGTCTAGTTCAACAACAAATGAGACTTTCCTTTAGGTAAGAGGGAGAAAATCTGAGAAAGTAAAGAATTCCTTTTAGGTGAGCCCTTGTAGTTATGAAGTGCACTAATTTGTGATAAATAGCCATTATGGCTTAAGGTCATCAAATGTTGAAGGGCTCCCATAAAAGTGTTCATAAAGTTCGATCAATTGTAAAACATGATGTTAAAAGGAGCTGGTCTCCACTTGGAATATGTAGTCCCCATTCTTTTAGAGAGGAGTGGGTCATAGTTGGTCCCCATCTAAAGAAAGATTGAGTTCAACTTACCATTTGGGTGAGTTATCATTATTCATCCCTTTGCATAAGCGAATGTGCTTTCCATTGGAAAATCATGCCATAAAAGATATGAGCTCGCCATCCTTTATAGCAGGACTAATGGAAAGGTCATTATAAGGTCCATTTTCCCATGTGTAAAATCTAGGGAATACTTCAACTACACATAGAATCCTGGATCTCGTACTCTAGGAGAACTTTCACATTCGATGAAATTTTTTTTATTTACGGAGCTAAGCTCCTTATTGTCACTACACTCTGGTTGGGATTCGAGCTTGAACCTTTTCAGTGGCAGTCACCCATACACCCCATTGTGATGGACACATTGGATGAAATTTCAAAGTAACACTTAGTACATTCAAAACAAAACTAGACCCAACTGTCCTTTGTGTTGTAGATTCTAAGCCAGAAAAAATTCTCTCCTTAACATAGGCAGAGCTATATAACAAATAGATGCATCACATTCTTCTGAATGCTCTCACAGACTGTTTAGAGCTATATAACAAATGAAGTGTAGACATGCATCACATTCTTCTGAATGCTCTCAGACAAACTGTTTAGAGCTATATAACAAATGAAGTGTAGACATGCATCACATTCTTCTGAATGCTCTCAGACAAACTGTTTAGAGCTATATAACAAATGAAGTGTAGATATGCATCACATTCTTCTGAATGCTCTCAGACAAACTGTTAAGAGCTATATAACAAATGAAGTGTAGATATGCATCACATTCTTCTGAATGCTCTCAGACAAACAGTTTAGAGCTTCAGGTTCCAACACCAGGATGAGTGCATTTTTACAACGTAATGAATATGTTTCCCACTCCCACTGTGTACGATTTTCTGTGCTAGTTTAGTTAGAAGCAAAAAAATGTGATATGTTATTCATCTAGGCTCAAAAATGACGAGCCTTGCCATAACCATTCTAACTGCAGAACAGAAAATGCCAGGAATTGGGCCAGAATAATCTCAGCCCACCCAAATATTTGTGATACTACTTGCGAATTTTGTCTCTAAGATCATAGGGAGCAGACAAAAACATATTCTTCAGCGCAGAAATGACAACCTGAACTGCAATCTTACTAGACATGGCCATAGCATACGTACAGATAAGTAAGCTGCATCGGTACAGGATAAACAAAACTTCAGACTTCTCTGACATATTGTAGCGTTTCCACCTGTGATGTAATACTTTCCACACAATGCAGAAATGGCAGTGCCCCAGTTGGATCTCACCTTCCTCCAGCTAAAGAGCGTCAGCCTTACTGCCCTTCAACTAAATCTCAAGCCTCTTTCCTGGGCCCCAACCAATTGCCTCAGAAACTCAAGCTGATGGTATTGATTGGTTGATTGCCACTTACGATTTTGGGTTGCCTGCAAACGTGCGAGAAAATTGACGGCAAAATAATTGGGCTCCTGACGCACCCACTAAAGTTTTCCTTGATGCTAATGTTCTCCTTGACGCTCATAGCTCCCAGTTAAACCCTCAGCAGCATCAAACCCTAGAATGGCTGTGAAGTCAAGCTCAAAAAGATCCTGACAGACTTCAAACTTTAGGATTGAAACTTTCAGGCTGAACTTGCACCATGTTTACAATTTCTTGCACACTGGTCTCCAGCAGCTCAAAACTAAATAATCTTAATATGTTCTCTGAGTCTCACACACCATCTGTGCTTCTAATGCTTCTTGAAATAGTGAGAGTTTTCAAGGAGATGGAATACAACTAATTGATGAAGCTAAACATTTCCGACCAGGAAAGTAAGCCTTTACCAACACCTCTCTGGTGATGAGGAGAACGCTAGGTCGAACACCTGATGCAGAGTCACCAGGAAAGGAAGATTCAGATTGGGCTTTTAGAAAACTGCAAGATATCTCAATAACCTGCCATCAGGGGGAGGATGACGAGCCCACTTCTTCTGCTTCAGATCCATTGCTCCTTGCTGCCAATTTTGCACGAGAAGACTCAGCTCCCCCATCATCTGGTTTGTACACATAGCAGAACACATGTTAAACACACTGGTATGTTCTCAAATGCAAGTATATCAAGAGAAAAGGCTAATCAGACGAAGAAATTGGAAGACTGGTAATATACTCAATTGTACCGCATGTTGAATAAAGCTTACAAGCTCTGCCTACTCTCTTGAATTGTTCAACAGAGGTAACAAGGCACAGCTTCACCCAACTGCATTGATCCACTTCCACGTCACTACACCTTATTCAGTTACAATATTCATAATGAATTATCCTTCATCGCTCACCTGGATTGAATCTACTTCTCTTGCGAGACATTCGACGGACAAGCCCTTCGTACAATTCCACAAGAAGCTTTGGGTCTTTTTCAAAGTAGACATTGTAATCACCAAATGTAGATAATTTATCCACATCCATATAAGCGGTACGAAGAACGGCATCTTTTACATTCTCAGAATCATACTTGCGAGCCAGTTCCAGTAATGTAATGGCGTTATCTCTAGAAACATTGTTTACTAGAAATTCCTCACATACCGACTTCAGCAGTTTTATATCATACTTTACGGCAGCACAGAATAGAGAAGCTGCATCTTTTCTTAAAACTTCAGGAGAAAGTGTAGCTGTGTAAAGGAAGCGTACAAAGGCCTCCAATACCTCGTGAGAGAGGTCATCAATTACGACTACTCCAGTTAGTGCCTCTTTCATTGGAGCATTCAGCATTGCTTTAAAAACAGGAGATTTTCCAGCCTGCGAGAACATAGTTTTCATCTCTCGACTACAGTATCACTTTCATTTTTCTACTGGCTCAGGATCAAAATTTGTCTGATAGTTTCACGTTCCTGTCCCAATTTTGCTTATGATCTTACCTTGCAAAATAATGGTTTTATCTTCCAACTAGTGCATCCACACTGCTTTTAGCTGAAAATTTCAGAGACTAAAACCAAGAGAAGGATGGACAAGACTCTTAAGCTATACAACATTGTCATCTAGGTAGAAATGGATGGTAAAATTCTGAAGGACTTAAGCTTTTGTATATGACCGCACAAAACATGCAGGTAGCAAGCAATTAGACAGAAATTGCAGCAGACCTGCAAGCAACATTAACTCTTCACCATATCTTCCCCGGGAAAAAAAATGGCCAGAGTTGGATAAAAGTGGTTACTTGGAAACAATATTAACTTTGGCCATATCTTCTCCTTCCAGAAACCTAGTTGGATAAGAGTGGTTAATGTGCTAGCTAAAACCCAAAGATCCAGACCAGCGTCGCAGACTCTTGGAAGCTTTGTGATCTAAAACTTAGCTATTTCTTTAAATCATACATACTAATAATCATGCTAGAGCAATTGAATGGGATAGGGCTGTAATTGCTCAGGAAAAAAAAACTCTTCACCCTTTGCGAGGGTTATCAGCTTCCAAACAAAGCAATGTCTCAGGATTAAATGCAACTACTACATCAAGGCTGCTGCATAGATTCAAAGGAGCAACTAAGCTGGCATCAATCGATCATGTTTGTCCCAATTGTAGTTTTGAGGCTTTTTTATATGGGGGAATGGATTCCCACTGACCTCTTCATTGGAGAATCCTGTCATTAAAGATGGTGAGACTGTAAGGCTGAGCCATTACAGCCTCGCCATCTTTTGTGGCAGGATGACCCAATGAAGTCAATGAAAAATCTCATTCTCTTATGTAAAGATGACCGACGTTACTCAAAATGGCAGGTGTGACCTTGATCAAAGTTTACTGAAGTTTTTATGAGAGTCCAAGCACCCTGAAATCTTTATGGCATGGCTTAGCTCTTTTTGATGGACTTTTGCAGGATTTAAGCCTCTTCAAGAAATGCACTGTAATATAGCTACTATAGACTATGCAGAAAAGTACTTTAAGTTTTCTAAATAGATTTCCTTACAGCATCCACGAACTAGTGACATCCTAAAGAGGCATCTTGAGAGTCGGTATATTCGAGGATATCATGCAGAGAAATTCCGAACCAAGTCAGCATTTAGAAGGGCATGTAATATATATACCCTCTCTATACCCGTGAATCGAGTCATAAATCAAAGAGCTGGAGAAGGTCAATGGTAGTGGCTGGAGTGGAACTGTGTATGGTTGATGCAACTGCTCCTCATGGTCTGTGAAAGTGCTGTCAATGGCTATATTATGTAGTCATGAATAAGAAAGAGATTTGATCAATTTGTGCTGCTGCAAATATAAATGCTCAAAAAACTATTTCTTTTTTATTGAATAATGCAAGCCGAATTGCTGCAATAACCAGGCAATTCACTATTCTCATCACACAAAAACTTAAGAAAATAAAATTTTGGTATAAATTACGAAGCGCGGTTGTGCTTAGATATACTGGATAAATTGATTACTACGTCGTCCACAAGTCTATATGCTAATAGTTATTTGCTCTCAGATCATTCCTCTATGCATCCATGTTTTCTTATAGCTTTTACAGTAAGTTCAGTCGATCAATAAGCTTAACACATTCACATGAAAGCTCTGTAAAAGACGGGGACATACCAAAACAGCCTTGTGAGCAAGCACATCAGGTCCATCAGCAGCTCGAAGCCTGAAATCCGAATGACCACCGCCCAACATCTCGGCATCCCAAGAGGCAAGAAACTGCGCCTGCCCAGCAATCACCTTCATCTGCTTCTCCTCCTCCCGACACTTACTCAGCGCCGTCTCCAGGGAGGTGATGGTGCTGTCAAGGCGCTGCACCTTGCTACGATGGCAGCGATCGCAGAAGGCATACTCCACGGAGTAGCATCGCAACTCATACCCAGAAATCAGGCGTTTGCAGGAGCTGCATTCCACTCGCGGCATACTACCGCTGCTGCTTGAAGTCCGTTAATAGTGAAGAGAGTGTGTGTAGAAAAATTGATATGAGAGAGTTTGAGAGAATGTCAGTTGAGAGAGAGAGCGAGAGTGCCGCTTCACTAAAAAGGCACGCAACGGTTTGCGCCCAGGGCAATAGAGACCCACAAGAAAAACCACTATCCAAGGGCACTATGTACCATGGAATGGGCCATGCAGCCATTTTGTTCGATTCATCTTTTCAAAAAATTTAGGTTAGGCTTGGAGAGCTTAATTTTTTTTGAAATCATTATCGGGCAGAATGGCCTATGCTTGACGCCTTCCATTGCGTAATGAATACTTTAACTTTTTATAAGGCAAGCTAATACCCATTTCTATACTTCTTTGGATGGAGAAAATTCTACGTCATCATTAAAAAATAAAAAATCCACGTGATCAATTTTTTTTAATGACGTGATATTTTTCACGTCTCTCTCTTCGGTTATGTCCGTTCAAGCGTCTCTCCCACTTGTGATGTGACCGTTTGCCTCTCTCTCTCTCTCTCTCTCTCTCTCTCTCTCTCTCTCTCTCTCTCTCTCTCTCTCTCTCTCTCTCTCTCTCTCTCTCTCTCTCTCTCATGCGAACTCTGGCTTGTGACGTGACCGTTTGCCCCTCTCTCTCTCACGCGAACTATCTCTTTTCCTCTAGATCGATCATCAAGGCAAGCAATGAGGAAGGAAAGGTTGAGTAGGGAAAGCGTTTGCACTTGTGCTGCTACTATTGGTGGCTGCTTATGTTAACAGGGCAGCAAGACAAAGTACGACCACGACTGGCTCTCTACTGACTGATTTCAATGCGTTGTTATTCCAAAACGCTTTGCAAAATCTAGCCCAGGCACTGAGGAGTTGGAATGAGACAATTTTAGGTACATTCTGGAGTATGGCTATTCACCTTTGCTTGTTTTGCTGCTCTTTACACTTGAGTCTATGTTCCCTTGAGCTTATGGTCTTCAATGCTCGTTAACCATGCTCTCTTCTTTACAATTCAATCGATTCAGGAGGAATGGATGGGAAAGTGCTTGCAAACTGCCTACAATCACTTGCAAACATCATTAATTTTTGCAAGGGTATTCGAAAGCACTAGTCCCCAGCTAGTCCTTTTTCGCAACAACTTGTACCTATACGTTGTTGTATCTCTTCTGAAGTTCTGAACCAAATACCTTTCTTGTTCTGCAATATATGATATCCTTGTTTTGGCTGCAAGCTACACTCCTCTTTTGCAATGGTGTTGCGCCAAAAATACATTACTACCAAGTTGGGTTGCTGTGTCACCATCTTGTGTCCTGAATCATGGACTTTGGAAGCTTGCAACACTGGAAGCAATGAAATTCTCTCACCTGAATCCATTTCATCGAAGCTGTTGTGAATGACACTAATAAATAGTCCTAGTTGCTGTAAATATTTATGCTCGGTTGTTGTGTGTGTCATCCATTGTGAGTATGGTAGGTATTTGGTTAACTCCACCCGACATACAACTCCAACTGATGGAGGGAGACATTCCAAATTTGGGTAGCTGGCAATGGGTGCTACAAGCATGTTGTGATCATCAGATTTAGGCACATTATTTTGGAAATTCATGAAAGATTTTTGAAATTTTGGCTTTGAGTGTAATGACTACACCAGCCACGATGCTGTTGAGGGTATATCATTAGATAGGCTCTATGTGGATGCCTTATTTGACACTCAACTGATCTGCTTCCAATGGAAGAAACACTAGAAACTTTTGGATTATGATTCTCCTGAAGGTTTTGTTTGTAGGAATCAATGGCCTCTTCAGACTTCATCAATTGGAGTGAAGGTTGGTTGCACAGGAACATAAAGTTATCAAGACCGATGACAATTTTGCCCCTTTTGTCACCAAAATGGCAGAAATGAACGATTTTTATTGATTTCTTTGATTTCTTCATATCCAAATGGATTTTTGGAATGGTGATCTACATGGCTTCCCTTGCTCAACAATCAAATTAGATTTCAAGCAAAAAAATCCCCACAATCAAGCAAAAACTCTTCCAAATTAATCCTAAAATGCAATTTTAACCCTATTATGCCAAAACAAGATGCCTAAATGCAAGCTAACATCCATCCATGTATCAAATACATGTTGTAAAATGAAAAATTGATGTAGCTCCTTGGCAATGGCACCAGAATTGTAGCGGGTATTTCCTATCCACCCTCAACCCTAAATCCAAGCACACAAGCATCAAGGAGATGAAATTCAAAAAGTGGAGAGAACCCATTCAAAAGGAGAGGGAATCAATTTGAAAATTGGGGGAACCCTTTTTATTCACTAACTTGACTATTAGGCCTTGCGACATTAAAAGTCCCACAAAAAGGCCTAAAGTCCTTTTATTAACTTCTAACTAATCAATTATCTATGTGATCATCGGGTTGGACTTACACACGTAGGGTGCCAAATCCCTCTCAATTATTAACTATGGTTAGGGTTGCCTCGATATACGCAAACCCTCCAACAAGCTTATGCATGAATTTGATCATGAGATCCGATATGTCAAGGGCAGCTCTAATCAAGTTGTAGATGCTCTTAGTTGGATTGGTGAATTAAATTAACTTTCATTCGCCTAGATTTCCACTGATCTATATCTTTCGTTGAGAGAAAAGTGTGAATTAGATTCTCATTTTAGTCGCATTTGGAAAATGGTTGAGATTGGAAAAAATGAGAATGGAATAGGGATTAATTCACAGGGGTTTGTGTACCAGTGGATGATGCGATAAAGAAGATGATCGTTTATGAATGTCATGACGTACCTTGTGTAGGTCATCTAGGAATACACAAGACTTTGGACTTGGCCAAATGAGAGTTTTATTGTCCAAAACTCAAGCCATATGTTGAGTCTTATGTGGTTAGATGTAAACCTTGTCAATTAGCTAAAGCGGAATGCTTAAAGACTAGAGGGTTGTTACATCCCTTAGATATTCCTCAGAAACATGGAAAAGCATATCTATGGATTTTGTAGTTGGACTTCCAAAGATCCAACGTCAAAATTATTCTATCTGGATTGTAGTGGACAAGTTAACTAAGTTAGCTATGTTCATACCAGAAAAGTCAACTTCAAAGGCTTTGATTTTAGCCTAGATCTTTGTGGAAAGATTATTCAGACTTTATGGATTGCCAAGTCATATTGTTCGTGACAGAGATCCTGAGTTTATAGGTCACTTTCGGTCAGCTGTATTTCATAAGCTAGAAACCTCACTTAGTTTTAGTTATACTAATCATCCTCAATCAAATGGCCAAACTGAAAGAACTAATCAGACTATGGAGGATATGTTGAGGACATATGTGTCTCACAAGCAGTCTCAGTAGAAAGATTACATTCATTTGATTGAGTTTGCTTACAGTAGTAGAAAGCATTTTGCTATAGGTTATAGTCCGTTTATGCTAATCTACGAGAGAAACGAACTCGAACAGAAAATGTTCGTGCGCAGCGGAATGAGTTAAATGACTCTCTCCCTAAGCATGAGTACGCCTATCAGAATGAACAGAACTTTAGTGATAGAAATCACAGTCATTCTAGATTACATAGCCAAACATTTAAATGGATGAAGCGCTAGATGAATAATTTGTCGCGAATTGCAAGACAAATAATCGTGAATGATTCGCAAAGAGCTAGACTGTGCTCGACTGATAATTAGTCGCGAATTATTCGAGAAAGACAAGACTAAAAGTTAATCATCTATTACCAGAAAGAGCAACAAGAAAGATTAGACAGAATGAAGAATAAGCATAGCCATATTGACAGATCTAAAACGCAAAACAAATGAACTGTGTCAGATTAAGTATATCAAATATACAAGTCAATAATGCGGTAGAGCACAAGACTGTAGCGGACAAAACTGCGTGCCCTACAAAGTTTATTTATGTCTGTAATGAGAAATGAAACTTCCTTCACTTGTTCTAGACTTATCTTGCTGCATCAGAATTCATCATCATAGAATACGCAGATGGTATCCAATATATATACATAATATTACAGGTGTGCAGATGCGAAAGTATAGAGTGGATGTGCTGTCTGTAGGAGATCGTGGGTGGCTGCAATTGTTGTCCAATCTGTTAGCGCAACTGCATGGGGTGAGCGTGAAAAGGGTGCGATGTTATCCAGTACTGAAGTGAACGTTGGTGATGACGCAAAAGTGCGTCACTCTTATGAATGGCCTTAGGATAAGATTTACAGGGTGCCTTATCTGTTAGGGCACCTTTGGCATTCAGTAAGGTAGTGTCCCCTTTTCGCTTGTCACCATGACCTGTGTAAGAACACAGTGTCGCGATTCATTCACCATTTCTTCGTCTGTGCAAATTTGCGTGTAAAAAATGCAGACTGCATGACAATGTTAGAAAAGTATGCAGCATGAATGGAGGCAGATTAAAATTGGGATTTAGGAGAGTAGGAGGAGTAAATCCAACATACTCGCCCGTAGATGACACCAAAGAAGCATTGAATGCACTACTGGTGAAACACGTTTAGCATTCCCATGCCACGCTCACCCCTCTTCCCGACATCCTCCATCAAGCATACACTTGTCTCCAAGCCCTCTACACAGGCCATCATCAATACTTTAGTCACTCTACAATGGCCCACTATAATACTATGAAAGATCCCTCCATCTGCCATCCTAGTACCATGTTTGATTTTCCGTTGATCGAATCCACCACCACCATCTACTACCAACAACTCTAACCCATTGTCTCCCTCTTTGATCTTCAAATCAACAATGATCAAACCATCTATTAAGATGTCCGATACGCTCCTAGGTTGATGATTTCTTCGAAACCCTTCAAAAATTCCCTTCCATACCTCCTCTCAAGCACCATTCACCACCCCCACCTCCTCTAAACCTTGACAACATACCCACCACTTATTCCATTCCATCATGCCAAGATGATTCCTCTTGCGAGTCTACTAAAGTGCACCACGAAGATCAGATCCAGCTATATTAGACCTACCATCGCCTGTTGACTACGTCCTTTGTCAATATCGTGAGGTTGGAATGATGGCATACAATCGAGTTCTTTGGAAAAATATGAATCCAACATTTGGCCCAATGCACTCGCAATCACTCACAAGTAACTCTTTGTGGTGCCAAATTTTCAAACTTGTTATCACACACCACAAGAAAAATCGCAATGCTAAAGATGCCAAGAGCAAACAGATGGAGCAGAATTCCTAAAGCTAAATTTCAGCAGCATATCCATTTCTATGAATAGACAAGCTACTATTGATCACCATAGTATGGACAAAATCTCTCAATGCTTGTCAATAGTAGCTTGTCTAGTTAACAAAAGAAAAAGAAAAAACATAGAAAGAAAAGAAGTCCTTCATAAAGAAAGAAAATTATTTTGCTTTGAGTAATTAGAGAGTAATACACTTGGGTGATAGGAGTTCTCAACATATAGATGGTGAAGGTATTTTTAGGCTGTGGTTTCAGGATGGTGTTTCAAGAACCATGTTGAATGTGATTTATGTACCTAACTTACTCAAAAACCCACTTTCAGTCAGTCAAATAACTGATTTGAGCCATAAAGTCACTTTTGATGTTAGTCATTGCATTATTGAAAACAATTCAGAAATTTTCTTGTTGTGGGTATAAGATCTAAAAACCTGTAAAAAAAAAATTAGCTAACAAGATTCGACCTTGAACAAACTATAGTCTAATACAAACTTGGTCCGTAAATGTATTATACAAATTGAAGAATTAACACGATCCTTAAAAAAGTTTGAAATTAGAAATGTTATTCAAGGAGTACATTCAAAAGATATTGGAGGACATTATGCGATACTGAATACAATCAAAAAATTCCTAAAATGTGTCTAACAATGTACAATGATGATGTTGATTTTGTTAAGATTTAGGATCCTTGTCAATAGGTTGATAATCCCACTTCGAGTATGCATTGACCATCAACACTTGCACCATTTAAAAAATGGAGCATTGATTTCGTTAAATCGATAAAGCCAGTTACCAGATACACTAAGCGAAGATACATTGGGTAGCAACGAATCATGCTACTAAAATGGTTGAAGCTGAATTGACCGTATTTTTTCTTTTTTTGCCTGTTTTAGTCTCAAAATTTTCTTGAACATACATTGAATTTTTAAAGTAACGATTTGATTTGGTTGTATTTTGAAGGCTTCTTCCATTTTGCTTTTCAAATATTTATTCAAATATTCTTTGAATGTTTTTCGAATATTTCATAAATATATCTTTTTTTAACAAATTATCAACTGTTTGGTCACTCACTTATATTTTCCTTCTATTCGATAATCTTATCGACACTAGTATTTTGGCATTTAGACCATTACTTTATATTTAAAGACTACTTATGTTATTTTTTTAAAGACTACTGTACTATTTTTTTTTTAAAATTTATTATCTGTTAATTACTTTGAATTTACTTACTTATTTTTATATTGTTGCGATCTATTTAATGCATGATGGTGGAGTAATGATATGTCGACACGTATTATCTTGATACGTTGACACGTATTATCTTGATACGTCGACACACATCATCTTGAATATTGTCCACCATTGTATCCCCTTAATGACATATGCTTTCATCTATTTGTACATTGATGGTTTTCCCATCCTTCAATAATCAAATCAAAGCATGAGAGTTTTAAACCTTTTTACAATACACATTTTGAAAAACAACTACATCCTACACACATACTAAAAATGCAACATGCACTATTTTTGTTAATTTTTCAAGATTGAACGAACAACATGGCACAATTTTCATCAAAAGCTGATTAACTGGAAGATTAGAATACAACCAAATATTGAGCAGACTAAACCATTGGCAGAGCATGGTGGACTCGAGCATTTGCTCACGGTCGATCCTTCAATTGTTCTTCCAGAGGTTTGTCAAAAATTTGGGAGGTTGGAATCGGATTGGTTGATGATTCAACTATCCAAGTGCACCTGCACAAAACAATGAGCATGTGTACATTGTTGTATTTTTTTGTCGAATATTGGTTCTTTACCAGTTACAACTCGAGAGGAGGTAAATGAGACCAAAATTTTTCATGGGTATTAACTCGTGCCCATGAAAGAACACAAAATTTCAATGATTTTGGATATGTAGTATTGCAATTCTTGTAAAAATATGTGAATCATGTAATATCAAGCTTCGGACTGAGCTTGAAGCCATAGCCTTGCAGAGCGCACAGCTCAAGGAGCTGTACAATAGATCAAAAGAGACTGTTTTGTCTATGCGGATTGCGCTCTCGACAAACAGAAAGAAACTACAGAGCACTTGAAGCGGAAGGTCTCTTCACTAGCAGCAACGTCGGTACAAGAATTGTCTAGAAATCTGCATAAGGCTGAAAGATATAAGGAAGACAACATGACATTCAAGAAAGCCATTGATGAAAAAAAACTGAAGCAAATCTCTGCTGAAGTCGCCCATTCTTGCTGCGACAAGAAAGATATTTTGAAACTGTATGCTGAAAAGTGGAAAGCTGCCTAGGAGGTACAAATGCAAACATTGAGAAGGGAGCTTTTAAAGCCACTATATGAAGAGAGACATAAGGTCGAAGAATAGATCAATGATATTAAAGAGCGTATAATAGAGAGATAGTAAAGAAGTAGTGAATTAGTGAAGTTTTCTACTAATCAAACTTGCCAGATTTGGGAATTGAATTGTTTTTCACAGATGTGTATGTACTGATGCAAAACTCAGTCGAAGGCAGCAGAATGCACCAGAAACATGACTATTTTGTATGTCTGAACGACATACTTGTATTCTATCTCATTATTGAATATAAGCATACACATATTTTCATATGTTGATTATATCTTTTGAAGAAATATCTATGTTCAGATATTGTTCGCCAATTATTGTAGCGGATTATTTTGTGAGAATTAGAATCATGTTTAATGTTAGAATTTTTGACATATTGTTCAAATAAGCATATCAGAAATGCAATAGCTATATTATAATGCAAGAATGAGTGACTACTTATATTTATGGATGTCATCGTGCACCCTACCAAATATCTATTTCACACCTCAAATTTGTTCAATGTTGATGCTTTTGTATCAACTTTTCTTTATGCTTTTACATATTTGTGTTTCAATATAGTAATATGTGGACGTTACTTAACAGCCAAATTGTTTCTCATATCTTAGTGCCATTTGTGATCATTTGAATCTCCCTCACATTCCATTTAACAACCAAATTGTTTCTCATACCTTAATGCCATTTGTGATCATATGCATTTCCATTGCATTCCATTTTTATATTTTGTGTTTGCTATGTTTTCTAGAATTGGTCGAATCGTAAAATTTTTACTTGCTATCACAATTCAAAATTGTTCAAATTTTTACACGTCGTATAACCATCTTGAACACATTGCAAATAAAATGTTGAAGGAAATAGAGATTTGCTAGGCTACAAATTATCAACAAGGAATGGAAATTTTGGCGATTAAATTCATCTCTAATTTTATTCTGAACACAATTTTTATGATGTGGAAGATTGAGGCACATTTTTCCAATTAAATGTTGGGGATAATGAGGCTAAAAGTCACACATCCTTGCATTTTTAGGAACCAACTTATGTTTCGTAAAGAGAAGCACACATTGGCCAACCATGTGTGCTTTTCTTTAAATGGTGTAGCTATGAACTAGGACCAAATATGACGAAATATGCCAATGTATAGATGCTTTTGGGAATCCCAAAAATGCTCTCGAAAGACTCATATTGGTGACACTCCAAGTTCATAGCAAGTCGAGTTGGACATGGCTAAGGCACTAACTTGAGAACAAGCTAGCACCTTAGATTTTGTCAAGTTGAGCCTCTAATGTACGAACGAGCTAACCACTTAACTGTAGCATGGCCCAAACTTTAATTTGAAAGCTAGCTAGATTCCTACAACTAAGTGATTGCTTCATCCACAAGTTAGAGACTCAACGTGACCAAATCTAATATTCTAGCCCATTTGCACATTGAAGGCTTAGTCGTGTTCATCTAGACTTACTATGGGCCTTATAGATTTTTTGGGAGCATTTTTGAGACTCCCAAGCCAATTACAAAACATCACGCTTATAATCAATGATTCTACAAACATGAAAAAATATTTTTATTTGTAGTGCAAAATGCCTCCATGATTTTTATGTTAGTTATTTTAACGGAGCATCATTTAGAAAATATTTTCTAATCTTAGATTCCATTAGAAAATGTTAGGGTCTAAATTTAGATTGGGAGCTATTATAAAGCTTTAAAGAGAGAGTGGGAAAGAAGCTAGCTAAAGAATAAAAACATCAAATATTGAGGGGATTAGGATTGTATCGAATAAGAAAAGTGGGATACGAATCGTTGAGAGGTGTGCAAACTTGGGAAACAACAATTTCAATTGATGATGAACAAGCGACATAATTCATGAAACAATAAGAAATGATAATAATAATTAGCTCCTATACAAGGGGAAGGGTACCCCCCACTATAACAAGCTCTTTCACATTCAAGTCGAGTTGAATTGAAGGGATATACATATCTTGATTGGTAGTGGAAGTATTCATAATTCTCTCAAATAAAATTATGCAAGAAACATGGACCCTTAAGAAACTGTGTGCGTAAAACATGAGTTGTCAATGGTGCTTCTTCGCATGTGACATGGTGATCTCATTTGTGAAGCTCCAAATAGGAGGCAAAACTAGTGTACAAATTTTTTTGTGCTTCATATGGACCCTTTTGATATTATTTTGGGTATAAAATAGTTGGGAAGTCTAGCATATGTTGTATTCAACTTTAAGGATTTCGTTTTTGGCACAATAGAAAGGCACATGAGTTGATCAATTACAAGTTTAAACAACCAACCTCTAGCATTTGTCACTTTCAACATCCTTCAAAACAATAGTATCTCACTTTGTGTGAATAACGTATAGACCCAAACATAATGAAATCAACTGCTTGATAAATAATTATCATATTCAACAAAGACCCATCATCTCTAAATTGATTTTTTTTTTTCAAATCATGGACCTCTTTGAGTCTCCTCTTCTTGGGTCTCTTCCATGAACCGATGGATTACTATGTGGAGGCACTAGTAGTAACTATTGAAGAGTAATTCCTATTTTACTCCTTTGGCTAAGGACTAATGTTATTGTAAGTTGTACAATTCTCATGGAGCATGTTAGTGCAAGCGGCCCACTTGGCCAAGTAGCTCAATTGTATGGTTGCCAGCTATCCATTCCATGCTTGTACATAGGGGGCTTGCTTCATAGAGGACTTGGAGGACCCACGCCCTCCTCTCTCGTTCTAGCAATTTATTCTCTCTTCTAAGTTTTGGTGTTTTGAGGTGATCATGCAATTTCCCTTGTGTTTGATGTTTTCATGGTCTATTTAGTATGGCAATTAAGATGCTCCATAGCTAGGTCTTGCAATTCATCATGGTATTAGAGTAGGTTGTGTAGCTTGTGAGTCTGAGAGTGAGAGAAAGATTAGTGTTTAGATTCTTGAGAAGATTCTCATGTTCCACAAGCACCTCAATCTTGTAGGAGGGCGCTTTTGATCTATAGGACTCGGATCAGGTTGATTGTTGCATCGTTGGATAGCTGTTGGCAAGGGGAGTGTTAGGATCGAAAAACTTTTTAGTTCTAGCTAGGTTTCCTAGAATTTTGGTCCGATCCCACTCTTTGATTTTGATCTTGAAATCTCAATCTGATTCAATCCAAACCCCGTTGGACGTTTGTAGAACAGCTCATTTATAAATATGTACAAGTATTTACAGTAGGTCCCACATTACCTTTGATTCTATCAAAGATAAAAATCTAACACTCCCCTTAACATGGATCTTGAAAAACCTTGATATTCAAATATAACAAATTGTTAGACCTAATATGACTTTCAACCGAAAATGCCTTTGTAAAAATGTTCTCCCATTAACCGAGTTTTGCAAAATGTAAAAGTGATTTCTTGAGTAAGTACCTTGTCTTTGACATAATAAATGTTTTATCTCGATGTACTTGCACTTGAAATGAAACTTGAGTTTAAGAGATAAACCAATAATACTTTTATTATCACAATAAACTATTGTAGGTTGTGATGTGCAAGATTAAGATCTCATAAAAGGCGACACTGTAGGAGTCATAAAAGAGCCTTCCAATGTATAAAATCAAGTAAAATTGCATAACTGAAAGCAAACCTAGACTTTAGAATTGATCATGCATTTGCTCAAGTCACAGATCATAACGCACAAAAATAAAAATTGCAATAGTTGAAATGGGCAATGCCCTCTTTCTATTCAAAAAATGTCTAGAGACTTGAGTGTAGGAGATGCTTGTCTTATAAGATTTGGTACTTGCCTTGTTGTTGATTGTATTGATATTGTAGTTGATGATGAGTAATAAATTTATGGTTTATTCAAGCATGATTTTGTGTGAAAATTTTTGATCTGATGCACACACCCAAACATATTTAGGCCATTTCACACTACATGTCTGGCAAGTTTGAAATTTAAAATAGAGCTTTCTCATTGGTTTAGGAGAGACAATGAGCCTCCCACCCTATCACATTATTAATATGCACTTGCTACCATGTAACAAATGACATGCTAGAGACCCACTGCCACATAGGGGCAATTCAAAGTCATTTTTTGGGCCAAGCAATGTCCCCTAGCATGTTGAGTTGCCCCTGGCATGTTAGCCTGCATTTTGAAATCTTCCCAACCCTTTACTACGAATATTACTTTCAATGAAATGCATTTCAAATTTGACCTTTCCAATTGAAACTTGATTGCAACCACCTTATAGCACCCTTCGAAACATGAAAAGTTTCATACTTGTCTTTCAAAACACAAGACCTGAAATAAAATGGACCAATCGTATGTCAAGATTCAAAAGGGCCAATCATATTCTGGCCCTTTGTTTAACACTTACCAACCAAATGTGAAACAAGGGTGGTCCATTGCCCATTAACTCACTTGCCAAGATTCAAAAAATGGGTGGCAAGTGAAAGGGCCAGGCAAAGGGACTTGATGGTAGTGTGAAACCACCCTTAGTGATTGTGAAGATTGTACTTTTCATTTTGTAGCCAAACTCTTAATTCATCTCGAGAATTTAAACCCTACAGTAAAAATTATTTTGAATTGAGTTGTATGCCTCAGTTCGCATGTTTGCAAGCATGGCCAAGATGCTGTGTACACAAAAAATGTCCAGTATATGTTGAAAGCTAAAATCTTCATGATGCATTTGCAAGCATCTTCTCCCAGGATGTACATCCTGCATGCTGTCAACGTCTGCCAAGCATTCACACCACCCAAAGAAAAGATCCGCCTGCTGTGGGGCCCTGTCCATGTTAGACCACTTTAGGTGAGGTTGTAACATCTCTCTCTGGCATTTCAGTGGCTGCCCTCACCCTTTGACGAATCAATATGAGCCAAATAAGCAGAAATCAAAATCCCTAAGTGGCAAAACACACTTCACATTCCTACTCAGCCCAGGAGCTGAACCTCCACATCCATGCTCACAAAGCCACTAAAGCCATTTTACCCTGCACGTCCTGAAAACCAATAGATTTTATTCTAATATTGACATATGAGACCACCTGTGGGGATTGCATATATGCCTTGCCCCTGTTTTCAGCCCGACCAGACTAGCAAGCTCCCCTAGCCAAATATAGGACTACACATAGAAGATCTGTTTCCTTTCCTTAGTCGTTTGAGGCGCAAATGTTGTAAAAAACACAGCATACATCTGCAGAATAATGGCCATCATTTGTGCCAGATGTTGGAACATGTAACAGATAGGTAGAGAGTATTACAATCAATATTGAGGACGTTTTTGTAATTGGAACTATGACACGTGTGCATTGTATATTTTCATAGATAGCACTCTTCCCAGTCCAAGTCTCTAAATCAGAGATGCGTTATGAGGATGATGACACATGTTTGCAGTACAAAGCCATTATAATTAGAACTTTGGAAAGAGTGTGCAGTACAAAGCCCTCGTGATTAGAGCTTTTCCAAACTCAAGCCTCCTCAATTGCAAAATTGAATCATTTATTTAGCATAATAAAAGAGCAGTTTCAAAACTAGTAGGGAACTTTGTAGCTGCAAAACAGCAGCCTTCCCACTTCATGCTCTTGATCATGCTGCCATTCTACTTTCCTGACATCAATATTTAGTCTGTCCTTCTGAGAAAGAAAAAGATTTATTTGCACAATTTTGTTATTAAGGCGAATCTAATTAGCGGATGACTAACCGACTATATGTCAAAATTGAACAAAGACTCTTGGAGTATAGTACTTGCTACACTCAGAAGCTGCACAGCATCTTTTCCCATGTAGAGAGGATACGAAGATAAAATGATCACGTTACAAAGAATAGCTGAAAGGGAGAGCACCGTTCAAATAATGATGCAACGCCGAGCCAAGATAAATGATGACCACAAACATAAGAGATTGTGATAGCATTGATTCATGTCATACATGAGAGAGAGAGAGAGAGAGAGAGAGAGAGAGAGAGAGAGAGAGAGAGAGAGAGAGAGAGAGAGAGTTTTGTGTGCACATAACACAAAGGAATATGTGTGTACGTATAGGTTAATCAGCTTGATTCAAGTTAATACTTGAAAACCCTTGTCCTGTTGGAAGTTTGTGTGCCTCTTGAGGAATATGTAGTTCATCAAAATCACCAACTGTCACCTAAAATATCATCAGACGTAATGATTAGAAGTAATACTAACGCTTGGAGTAAACTATCAGTTTCATTTAAAAGACATGGTAACATACAGCAGATCTTAGTTGCCCGTTCCGGAACGCGTTCTGGAACGGGAGCCTCAAAAAAAAATAAAAAAATACGTTTTTTCACGAAGGAAAAAAAAAATTCTGAATAGAATAACCACTGCCAGTCACAGGGGGGCATAGTGGGGTAGGAATTCATATGGAAGCCATTTAAGGAGCATCTTGTGTGAGATAAGATTGAACACACAAACAGGATCGTCCACAAGGCTTCCTGCTTTCTTTCCTCAAGCTCACCATCACTGGAAACTCCTGGACCACATCCATAATGTGCAGATGCACCCCATGCGATGGTTGAGTAGCTGTCATATCTCAGAGCATAAAATATGTCAATCATCGATTTACAAAAAATTCTGCTCAATTTCAAGGAAGAATTGCCTTTGTAGGCTTCAATTTCCAGGAGTTTCTTTCCGCCACGATGAGAAACTCACCATCGCTGGAGTTCATCGCCTCCGTGAAGCTTCCTTCCAGAGTGCCTTATGGCTTCCATGGCACCTTCCTGTCCTCGTTAGAAGTATGACAACTCGCTATCTGTGAAATGCAGAATGCGTAGGCCAGCAGGGTTGTTTTACATTTTTTTTTTCTAACTTACAAAAAATCGTTCCGACCCAGTTCGTTCCGGAATGTACGGAACATTCCGACCCATTTTGGTCGGAACGGGCTTCTAAGCAGCAGATTTTTTTGTAACTTCGTTATAAACTGTCCATGTCATGCAAACAGGTGACAAATGATATAAGCCTGTAAAGTGCATGTACACTACATATAGACCATGATGCAAAAGCTACAACACACCAAATCATTAAGGTTCACAATTTTGGCATTGATTGAAGTTTAACCACTATTTTTGTAATGTAATTACTGAAGCATGTTTTCTCTACGTGATCAGATGTATAGATCCAACCTGTGAAATGATCCAACATGTAAGACTGTCCTTTGCATGTGAGTAGCTGGCCAGCTTATCATATGGATGCATGTGTAGGTAGTTGACTGTATTGATTGATTGGTGTAGTCAACTGTACTATTCATCTCACTAACAAATTTCTCACTAATAGCTTATGCTAGTCGACTGCACAAAGAATCGAGGGTACGATTACATTATCTATGCAATAGGGTAGTTGAGTAGTTGAAAGGAATGACTTAATGAAGGGACTACTTGCTCAATGGGACAACTAAATGATGGAAGGGGATTCATCGTTGAGATGCTTTAGGGTTTGGCGATCCCAGGGACCATAGTAGCTACTTTGATGGATAGGTTAAGTTTAAAAACTGTTGAGTTTAATGCCTTGTGGGACAAAAAGTGGTTACAAATATCAATTGGGCCTGGGTGTGCTTTGTCTCATCGAAAACAAGAGATTGACAAATTTCTGATGGTATCTTCAGATGTTGGAATTGACACTCGCATGATGAGTCATGATAAAAAAAGATATTTTAAGTTAGTTTTGGCTCCGTAAGGAAAAACACGTCGTTCAGACACAATTGGGCACTCGTCCAAATTGCAAAATAGTACGATGCATCATTCTATGATATTTTTGAGCATTCTAAGACAAGAAGTCATGACCCAAAATAAGAATACGAGACTGGGTACCCAAAGCAGAAAGGCGTAAGTGACCACAAGAAACATGATGAGAAAAAGGTCCAGGTGACCACAAGACTTAAGGTCATTATATCAAGGAATTGCCCATCCCTTGATGTTTCGCTTGGGGTTTGGTAGCCTCAAAAGCCTTGCCATGGGCATGACAACCTCGACGAGCCTTGTGACGGGGTATATGGCAGCCTCAATAAGCCTTGCCAAATAATTGAACTAGTGTAGTTCCTAGGGTACTTAAGGAACCATTCCTAGGAGTTCACTAAATAAAAAATTTAAATTTTATTTCTGACACAAATTACATATAAAGAAAGATATAGCTCTTTCAAATTTGAGCCTGTGGAAATACAAGGGAGCTACCCATAGGCGAAGACCGTCCCAATCCATAACCGCCACATAACGGTTTCAACTGAAAAATCATCCCTATCTTTAAAGTTTAAACTAAGTAACAACTTTTCAGAACTGGAAAAATGAAGCACCAAACACCAGTTTATTCCTAAGCCATTTTGTCGATTCCAAATGTTTTCAGGTCCCGACCGGTCAAAGAGTCCCTGAAGCCCTGTTTGACGTCGAACTTCGGAAGGACGTACTGGGCCTGCCGTCCGTTCTGTCCTCGTCCCGTCTGCTCCCATGGGTTCAAATAAAGGTTGTCCGCTGGCCGAAACGGACGACACCTGAAACGGATCCCGCTTGGAGAAACGGGGACGTCGAACGGAGAGCTGCAAAACTAGTCCATTTCGCTTGACCTAATTGCGTTTCTGTCCCGTCGAAGGGCCATTTTGACCGAACGACGCCCGAATCGAGCCAGGCTCGGTCCTTTGAGTTCGTATCGGGATCACAAATCCGTGGACTGCATTCTTGGGCCATTTTATCGATTCCAAATGTTTTCTGGTCCCGTCCCTCGGGACATGTCCTTGAAGCCCCGTTGAACGTCGAACTTCGGACGGACGTTCTTGGTTTTTCTTCGGTCCTTTCCTCGTCCTGTCTGTTCTGACAGGCTCCTATCGAGGTTGTCCACTGGCCGAAACAGACGGCACCTGAAACGGATCCCATTTGAAGAAACGGGGCCGTCGGACGGAAACCTGCAAAACTAGTCCATTTCGATTGACCTGATTGCGTTTCTGTCCCGTCGAACGGGCATAATGACCGGACGATACCCGAATCGAGTCAGGCTCGGTCCCTTGGGTTCGTACCGGCTTCACGAACCTGTGGACTGTATTCCGTATTCCTGGACCATTATTACATTCTACGCAGGTTTCAGTGCATGCTACACAGGTGCTACTTTGATGTTGAATCTGCACATACCTGTGGTGCAATGCCTACGACACAATGAGGACGTGGGGTGGGGTTGATGATGTTTATGGATGTGGTTATGATGATTATGGTTGTGGCTTGTTTTGATGGTTATGGGTGTGGGGTTGTGGGTTTAGGATGATTTGTTAGGGTTTAGGGTGTTATGTTAACTGTGCCATTTGTTAGGGTTTAGGGTGTAGGGTGTTATGTTAAATGATTGAACATGATGCATATGTTATGAGGGAGATGCAGATGTGCTGGTCTCTCTCTCTCTCTCTCTCTCTCTCTCTCTCTCTCTCTCTCTCTCTCTCTCTCTCTCTCTCTCTCTCTCTCTCTCTCTCATCTTGCACGGAGCAAACCATTTCTGACTAACCATTCAAATTTCACAGAGCTAATCATTTGTAAGCAACCACGATAAATTAGCCATGACACAAATAGACTGTAAAAAAATATATACATCTCATCTGATGCCACTGTACATGATGCTAAAATGTGTACAGGTATCTACAAGTCTGTGCTAAAATAATCATCCCTCTGCGTGCCAGATGCATCTGCAGGGGTGTCAGATACAAAGTCTGGCTGGGAGTCTGGAGGCATCTGGGACTCTAAGTCTGGGTCAACGCCTGCCAAGAGACGACTAGAAAAATCATCAGTGCATCCCCTCTTGGCTGGCCTGCCTCTGGGTCTGCCGGAAGGAACCCTCTGTGGTACACTCCTGTCTAGGGGTCTCCCTCTGCCACGAGGGGGTCTCTGGGAAGAATTGCCTGCCTGTGATGCTCTGAGTCGTCTCTGCGCTATCTGTCTCCCTCGCAAACTCTGACCAGCCATCATCTGAAAGGGGGCGTGATGCGGGAGTACTGGGTGGGGCACGTGGACCATCCCCTGCAAGGTCGACCGTCTCGTCTGAATCATATGTGGGCTCATCATCAGAGGAGGGCAATGGAACGTCAGCAGGGAGGGGGGTGGTCTCATCGGCATCGGCATCATCCTCGGGATCACCCCGCAGAGCACGCCGAGCGGCATCGTCTGGATCAACCTCTGGCTCTGGCTCATGATCGGCCGCCGCAACCAGGCACTCATCGGGATTGACCTGCACAAGTCAATCATTCGTGAGAAAACCCTAAAACCGTGAGGGCATTAAACTGAATGTCTTAAACTAATACGAAAGCAAACGATAGAGCATAGACATATACCTTCAAGAGGAGGGCACGTGCGCCTCCTGCCCTCATGCTCTTCGTGATGCATCGAACCACCCTGGTGTTGGTGTTGCAGTACACCAAGTCATTGCATCGTTCCGTCGTTAGACGGTTCCGCCTATTCGTGTGAACAAGGCTGACCGCTGACCAGTTCCACTCGCACACGCAAGCAGAATAGTCCTGCATTGATTGGCAACCACTCGAGTGAGTACCGACCTTGTAGAGAAAATGCGAAAACTGGTTGGATGAATGAGATTGGACAACATACCTGTGAAAGGACTCGGAGCGCGAGCGTCCTCAAGTCTGGCTGTCCAGCACCGTAGCTCTCCCACCATGATACAGGCAAGAGCCTGTTCTCTCGGACACGTGCAAGGTCCTCGCCAAACAGCCCCAGAGAGTGCCTGCAGTTGATCAGCGATGTGCGTGAGTACATCTTGAGCCCGCGCAGGGAAATTGAACGAACGACAGCGTACGATAGAGCAACAGTTTACCTGTAACTGAGCCTCTGCACCTCGAGCCTCTTGCGGATACCAGTGTCGCTGCTGAGGAGGGAGATGTATGCGAACCAGTCCGCCCGCAGCTCTGCATCGTCGTACTGCCTCTCGCTCTGAAACAACGGATGCAGTATGTGGGCCACACTGTGAATGGGCCGGTGAAACTTATCCAATCGTCGCTGCCACAAGCGCCTGATAGGCTCCAACTTGTGGACCAAACCACGTGGAGGCAACAGTTACATACCATCGTGTTGCGGCAGCAAGATGAAACAGATTGCGAAATGGAAGTAAGGATGGTGAGACGGAAAAAAGTTATACCTGGCAGGGTCCAGCTCAGAACGCTAGAGAGACTCGCCTATGCGGTCCATGAACTCGTAAATGCGCGATCAACGAGCCTCAGGACAGAATAGATGGGGCGCATGACGTCCATCAGCTGCTGCATATCCACCCAGAAAGGCTCCATGAATAAGATGTCGTGGAAGGCCAAGCCCTCTGGGGTCGTGGATAGGTCCATGGCAGTGAACTCTGCAGAAGTGGCCATGTGCCGCAAATCACCCTTGAGCTTGTATAGCCACTCAAGCATGATGAACTGGTAGGCGAAGCGGGTGCGAGCGGGCTACTTCAAGTCGAGCCTGCATTGACAAATGGAATGAGAGGCACACATGAAACGAGCAAAAAAAAAAAGAAGCATCTTGAACGAGCCAAAAAATAAGTAGCAGCTGACGTGCTGAATGTGCGGAAAAGGGCTGTCATGCGGCGCTTGTGTGTGACGAAGTCCACAACCGCAAGTGCCCTCGTGAGAATCTCACTGACCCAAGGCAGGCGCCCGATGGAATGCAGGAGCAGGTCCAGTGAGTGTGCGGCACATGGAGTCCACACAATGGAGGGGTAGTCTTCCATAAGAAGCTCCCCCATACTGCAGCAGTTGGACGCATTGTTCGTCACAACCTTTCGCGATACGTTCACACGATCAGTTCACAGCTTGGAAACACATTGCAATCAATCGAAAACTACGCAAAACTATTGTATCAACATTAAGCAGTAAGTGACCAAGCAACTAATGAAAGAAGATTATACCTGGACAACGCGTTGTGGCCCGACCTCCTCTATCGCTGCGCGAATGATGCCGTAAATGTACTCGGCCGAATGCACTCTCCCTACCTTAGAGGCGTCGATGCTGCGCAAGAACATGGAACCGTAACAACTAGAAACAATCACGTTGATGAGTGGACGTCTGCGACGATCAGTCCACCCATCAGCCATGATGGACCAGCCGTATCTATCCCAAGCCTCATGCAGTGCGGCCAGTCACTCTCTGACTGATGCAACCCGGTCCTGGAGCAAAGGGCCGCGTAGTGCGTCGGCTGTGGGTGGTGTGTAGCCGGGCCAGCAGACTGCAACTTTCGAGATAGCCTCTCGAAAGATGCGGGATGATGCCATGATAAAGGGGAGGTTCAGGTCATAGAACATCTGTGCTATGGTCATCGTGGCCTGGCCTCTCTGTGCTGCCCCTCTCTGAAAGATCCCGGCATGGACATCTGTCTAGTGCCTCGGGATGTCGATGGCTGGGAGGATGTGGATGGACGATGTGGATCTGGAGGTGGTGGCATAGGTGTAGGTGCAAAACTCACACACACACACACCATGTCTCGTACACACGTGCACACACACAAATCCTCTCTCTCTCCGTCCCTCACACTCTCTGTCTCTTCCTCTCTCACACACACATCTATATGCACACACAAACACCATAGCACACTCTCTCTCTCTCTCTCTCTCTCTCTCTCTCTCTCTCTCTCTCTCTCTCTCTCTCTCTCTCTCTCTCTCTCTCTCTGTATGCCTCTCCCTCATTCACTCTCTCTCTCCCTCTCCCGCCCTCTTTCTCTCCTCTCGGGCTTCAGGCTTCTGCGGAACAGTCCGCAGTGCCCGTGCCTTTTGTTTTTTTTTTTTTTTAAACGCGTCCGGGGCCCAGACGCGACCGCGTCCAGTCAAAAAAAATTAAAAAAAAGGGATGCATCCGACCGTGCGTCTGAGGGTCGGACGCAGACGCAGACGCGGGAATTCCGGCCCGGATCCTCATGTCTGCTTTATTTCTTGCAAGTAAAAACACAAATCTTCTGCTAGTGAACCCTTTGATAATTTGGGACCACACTTAATTTCTCTTCAACATACCATCCAAAAATAGATGGCCAAAGTATAATCACCAATAGAAACATAGTTAATCTCTTAAGAAACTACGTACATGGTCGAAAGAATCAAGCTTTCCTTTCATCTTTGCTAAGAACCAAAGACCAAGTCCTAGCATATGCTGGATTAATTCATGACTATCAAGATACTCAACAACTTATTGCCAAGGTAGATGAAAGACATCAAAAGCATTCAAACTTGTATTGAAGGAAGAAAAAAGTGGATTGGGTCCCCTTAAGGTTTGAGAAAGATGTCTTAGAAAGCAAAAGAAGATGTGAAACTTTATTTTAAACTAGTATGAAATTTTATGGTCTTTTTAAGGTCGCAAAAGTAATTGATGGGGTGAGTCGTGAATTGGAACTAATCCCAACTTGGAAGGTACATACCAAGTTCCATGTAAGGTTGATTAAGGAATTTTTGGTATAGAACCTTAAAATGACAACAAAAGAAAGAGCCACCTGAAGTGGTGAGCAATGAAGACAACCCGAATGCATCCCAATGCACAAAGAACGACTAGGAAGGAAATGAGGACTTCTACACTATACCTCCTCAAGTTCCAAAAGCACCCTTCCACATATGCTAGATGGATGTAAGAGAATTTTCTCCAAGACTACCTCAAAAATTTGAGCGTTCATCAAGAAAATGTCCGTTGAGGACAACAATTAATGCATCAAAGAGGATGTAAACTTTCAAGAGAGCCTTACAAGAATAAATATCATCCTTTCCTTTAACCTCATTTATGACTTACCAAATGTCTTTTATGAATATTCATTATGAAGATTTTGAGATACTCTAGTGGGGCTTGGCATTTGCAAGTACATAAGAGAGATGTGTTAGAAATCAATGATATGAAATCAATGATAAACTTCATTGTTACTGTTTAGGATGCACATTAATGTTGACAGCTGTGACCAGCTGTCAATAGCCGTAGGCTAGTCTATTAGTCTACTCGTAGGTTTTCTCTCTCTATCAGGGTTCAGGGTTTATTTGTGCATTTTACATTCTGTATGAATTAGTGTGATAGAGTGACAGTACGTGTTCTTCTTCCGCCTTCTTGTGGTGATTGCTTATGGTGAATGCTTGATGCTGCATATCTAATTCTTGACATGGTATCAGAGCAGCGATAGTCCTGCGTGCCTAATCAGTGGATACAGCTTGTCACAAGCTCCGCAACGAAGTGAGAAAGTCCTTCACGGGAGGTGAAAGCTTGGAGAGACAAAAACGGCTGGAAGAAATTCTTCTTTGGTGTATTTTGTAGGGTTGGAGCTCAGAATCATCAGTGGGGAATGAAAGCACAGTCCCAGAGGCATCAGAAAGGCCAGAGCAGCATCAGTCAGATTGAAAATCTGTTGAGTGGGGGAGATTTTTACAATACTTCCTAGTTATTGTGGAAAGTGCTATTTGTGTGAGAGGTTTGCCAAGAAATCTCTCATTTGTCTGTTTGGAGTACCGCAAATCACACTAGACAGTGTCTAGTACTACCATTCAGAGTTAGAAGGCTTCATACTTTTCACATTACTGATCTCTGTCTTTTGAACGATCACACATTTCGAAATCTTTGCAAAGAGGAGGCAGCGTAGCCGCTGCACCGAAGTGGGGAATCTAGAATATTCCCTCTGAAAGTTCTTATATTCCCTCTATTTTTAATCTTTTCCGTACCAACATTGGATCGATGCGCCAGAGGTAGGAAAAATCTTGAGCAGTCGTACATCCGCGCGTCATACAGATATAGCATATCCGTACCAATATTGGATCGACGCGCCAGAGGTAAAGAAAACCAAGAGCAGTCGTACATCCGCGCGTCATACCGATATCACATATCAGTACCAATATCGGAGCGACGCGCCAGAGGTAAAGAGAATCCCGAGCAGTCGTGCACCTGCGCGTCGTACCGATATCAGGTGTACAACCAAAAATTTACAGTTCTGTGGTGTGAATAAATTTTGTGAGACAGACTCATCTATCCAGTAATGGCAACTCTAAGCGAGAGTGTCCTTAATGAGTCAAGCAAATTGGAAGGAGCCAGCAACTACGCAGTTTGGAAATTCAAACTGAAGAACATTTTGATGGAAAAGGAGCTATGGGAGATCGTGACAGGTGAAGAGACAAGGCCAGTGATTGAAGAAGATCAGCGGGCATTTGATAGGAGAAGACGGAAAGCCCAAAATGTCATCAACTTATCAGTTAGAGATGCAATTATTCCCTATATTTCAGATTCAGAAGGACCAAAAGAAGCGTGGGATACATTGAAGGCATTGTTTGAAACGACAAATACATCTCGAATACTATTTTTAAAGACAAAGTTGCATACATTGCGGATGGATGATGGTGCAACTATTGCCAATCACATACTGAAAATCAAAGAGATCCGTGATCAATTAACAGCAGTTGGAGAGCGAGTACAAGATTGTGAGATCGTGCAATTGACATTGAATAGTTTGAGTGAGTCACATCAGATGTTTGTGACGAGTATAGCCACAAGAGAAAATCTTCCAGCCTATGAAGAACTAGGTAGATTGCTTTTGCAAGAAGAGCAACATCAAGAGAACTTGAATCATCGTAACAAGAGCTATGATCAAGCTCTTGCAGTTAGAGGACGAGGTGGAAGATTTGGCCGTGGAAAGTATCAATCGAGAGGAGGAAACTCAAGCCGAGGATCATTTCAACAATTTCATGAGCAAGTCAATGATAGTCCGAATCGAGGTAATTGGAATCAAGACCGAGGTCAAGGATGCGGCTATTCAAGACAAAATAAACCTGGAAATTGTAGGTACTGCAACAAACCTGGTCACTGGGAGCATGAATGCTTCAAGAAATAAAAGGAGATGGAACAAAGAAAAGACAAATGGCAAGCGGGAAATTATGCTGATCAACATCAATTTGATGACTATTATTATGAAGACAATTATATTGATCAACATCAATACGATGATGATCAATATGAAGATGACACAGGTGAGAGTTCAAAATTGTTCATTACAGCATTAATGACAAGTGATGAAGCCAAGGATACCTGGTACATTGATAGTGGTGCATCCAAGCACATGACTTCAAGGAAAGAGTGGTTTTCAGAATTCAAGAAAACTGACAATGGTGATGAAGTTGGACAAGCTGATGGCAAATTGCTATCTGTTAAAGGAGTTGGAGTGGTACCAGTGAAGTTAGCCAACGGGAAAATAAAGCATATAAGCAATGTGCAATATGTACCTGGCTTAGCTAACAATCTATTGTCTGTTGGGACGATGGCTGATCAACAACTCAAGGTTGAGTTTGATAGTGACAAATGCCTTGTCAAAGACAAGAATCACTACAAAGTGATTGCTACAGGAGCTAGAGTCAACGGGAATCGACTCTACAAACTGAATGCGAGATCTTTTACTCAAGCTATGGTAAGCACTGTTGATAGTCGAAGTGATCTTTGGCATCAAAGGTTTGTTCATATCAGTGCTCAAAGCTTGCAAATCCTTAAAAGAGGTAATCTAGTTGTTGGATTGCCTGATATCTCTTTTGAAGGAAAAATTTGTGAGGGTTGCATTTTGGGAAAACGGCATAGAGAGAGATTTCCCAAAGATGGAGCAAGAAGAGCCAATGGCATTCTTGATCTTGTTCATAGTGATCTGCGTGGACCAATACAAACTAGGTCCATTAGTGGTTGTTACTATTTCATCACATTCATTGATGACTATAGTAGACATATCTGGATTTATTTCATAAGCAAGAAATCTGATGCTTTTGCCAACTTTAGAGAGTTCAAGGCTCTAGATGAAAAACAAACAGGTTGTTATATTAAGACCCTCAGATCAGATGTTGGCGGTGAGTATTTTTCAACAGAGTTTATAAATTTCTGCAAGGATTAGGGGATCAAGAGACAAACCATTACACCCTATTCACCACAACAGAACGGAGTTGCAGAACGGAAAAATAGATCCATTGTGGAGATGGCTAGGGCAATGCTTAAGAGCAAGGGTTTGCCAAATACTTTTCGGGCAGAAGCATGCAACACAGCTACTCATATCTTGAATCGGTGTCTTACGAAGTCCGTGGAGGGTAAGACACCTTACGAACCTTTACTGGAAAGAAACCTAATGTTTCTCATTTACGAATATTTGGTTGTGATGCTTACGCTCATGTACCTGATGAAAAACGAAAGAAGCTGGATGCAAAAGCTGTTAAGGGTATTTTCCTTGGATATGATGAAAGAGCCAAGGCATACAGGATGTATGACATAGATGCACAAAAGATCGTGATTTCTAGAGATGCTACTTTTGATGAGATGGGTCAAAATGACCAAATAAAATTGACAATTGATCCCTTTGATGATAAAGCTAAAATGCAAGTGAAGAAAGAAGTTGGTGTCGATATGGAAGAGCCAATGGAAAAAGACAGGGTCAATAATGAGATTCCTAGGAGAGTGCCTAAGTGGTACTTGTCAGTAAGAAGTGATGCTAATAAGGGAGATACTCCCGAATCAAGTGAGCAGGGAGAGCTTAGAAGATCAAGTAGAAATCGAAAACCTCCTGCAAGATTAGAGATGAATCTAGCCCTAATGGGTTCTGTGCTCAAGGCTCAGGAACCAAAAACTTTTGATAAAGCAAAGGAGCACAAGGAGTGGCGTGAAGCTATGGAAACAGAAATGGAAGCTATATCGAAAAATAGGACGTGGAACTTGGTTGAGCTACCTGATGGTAAGACGCCTATCACTTGCAAATGGATATACAAGATCAAATATGGAGCTGATGGGCAACTCAACAAGTATAAAGCACGGTTGGTTGCGAGAGGATTTGAGCAGCAAGAAGGTATTGATTTTGAAGAAACCTTCGCACCCGTAGCTAAGATGGTAACTATACATTCTATCATTGCTATTTATGCTTTCTATGGTTGGAAGATCCAGCAAATGGACGTTAAATCTGCTTTTCTTAATGGAGTGTTGGATGAAGAGGTGTACTTAGTACAACCTCAAGGATTTGTTGAGCCAGGGAGAGAGCATCTCGTTTGTAAGCTCAACAAAGCCATTTATGGATTGAAGCAAGCACCACGGGCGTGGTACTCTTGCATTGATGAACACTTCAAGTGAAGGGGAATGATAAAGAGTGATGCTGATCCTAATCTTTACATTCTAAGGCAAAATTCAGATATAGTGTTCACTGTGTTGTACGTGGATGATTTGATTATTACAGGAAGTAATGAGAGCTTAATTGATGAAATAAAATCAGATCTTTCCAAAGCTTTTGACATGAGTGATCTAGGATTGATGCACTATTGTCTTGGCATTGAAGTATGGCAAAAGGAAGACATGGTCTTTCTTACACAAAGCAAATATGCACGAGATTTGCTTTATAAGTTCAATATGCAAGATTGTAAGCCTTTGAGTACACCTATGGATGTCAACATGAAGCTTACTGCATATGATGAATCTGAGAAAGTGGATGCTTATTTGTATAGACAGCTGGTGGGTAGTTTGATTTATTTGACACACACACGACCTGATATTTCTTATGTTGTTGGTGTTGTTAGTCAATTTATGCAAGATCCTAGTCAAGCACATTGGAAGTCTGCTAAACGTATTCTCAGATACATTCGAGGGACATTGAATTTTGGTTTGAAGTATGATCAGCCTGAAACGCCAATGTTGGTAGGTTATACAGATGCCGATTGGGCAGGTAATATTGATGACAGAAGATCTACAAGTGGTCATACATTCAGTTATGGTACAGCTACAATTTCATGGAGCAGCAAAAAACAACCTACAGTAGCCTTATCATCGACGGAAGCTGAATATCGGGCACTCAGCAATGCTACACAAGAAGCGGTATGGTTACGAAGATTGCTTGTGGATTTAGGTCAACCACAAGTGGATGCGACTACTATATCTTGCGATAATCAAAGTTGCATTCACCTTGCCAAAAATCCAGTTTTACATGCTCGAACCAAGTACATCGAAATACACTACCATTTTGTTCGAGAGAAAATTCTTGATGGAGCCATTGATCTTTTTTTTTGTAAATCTGAAGATCAAAAGGCAGATATTTTTACTAAGTCATTAGGTAGATGTAAATTTGAAAGGTTTCGTACTCTATTAGGGATAGAAAAATGTAATTTTATCAATGAGGGAGAGTGTTAGAAATCAATGATATGAAATCAATGATAAACTTCATTGTTACTGTTTAGGATGCACAGTAATGTTGACAGCTGGTCACAGCTGTCAATAGTCGTAGGCTAGTCTATTAGTCTACTCATAGGTTTTCTCTCTCTATCAGGGTTCAGGGTTTATTTGTACATCTTACATTCTGTATGAATTAGTGTGATAGAGTGACAGTACGTGTTCTTCTTCCGCCTTCTTGTGTTGATTGCTTATGGTGAATGCTTGATGTTGCATATCTAATTCTTGACAAGATGTACCTTGAAGACGCATGTAGGATTGGTTAATCCAAAATGGATGAAAGATTTCAAACAACCATGATTGTGATGTGCATGTCCTCCAAGAGAGCCCGAGAAAGGAAGCCATGGCCAAGAATGAGAATATGGAACAGAGTATCTAAAGAAGAAAGGTCTAAGTGACCACAAGATGAGAAAATGCCCAAGTAACCATAAGATTTGAGGTAATTCTATCAAGGCTTGATCACCCCTTGATGTTTCACTCGAGGCTTGGCAGCCTTGAAAGCCTGGCCATGGGACTCAATACGCCTTGTCACAAGGAATGATAGCCTCAATAAGCCTTGTCGTAAGATTATAATAATGCATCTAATAAGATAGCACATTATAACTGCTAGATCTAAGACTTGAACCCACTTTATGGGAAGATTTGCACAACTTGATAATAAAATTAGAACCTTACGCAAGCTAAGGTTAAAGCTGCATGCTTGAGAATGCTTGAGAATACCACATGCATGCATGTATGCAAAATGAGACTAGTAGAGTTTGCTTGGGTTGCATGTCCCTCTCCATCCTCATAGTTCATCCACTTCATGCATGCTTACATGAGCCTTTCCCCAATCCAAACATGAGGATATGCTCCTCTCTCTCTCTCTCTCCCCACCGCCCACCCTCTCCCTTGCTCCACTGCTTCATCCACTCGGGATGGCTCCAAAGCGGAGCCGCCCCCCCCCCCCCCTCTTCTTTTCCCTCCCTTGATCAGCTGCAGCAGCGCTGCCTGCTGCCTATTGATCTTCTTGCCCCCCCTGTTGGTGTCTCTGCCCCTTCTGCTCCATCTGTTATTCTTTGTCAGACCGCCACTCCTCTTCATCTGCTGCCAACTCTTCTGCCTCTCGAGAGCCACCTCCTACAGCAAACATTTTCTACACCCCTTGTAAAAAAATCGACCGAACTCTTCTCTTCTTGGTAGATTGACCAGTTTAAAGCTGATTTCCATACCTTGAAGCAAGAAATATCACAGTTGGAAGATATAGTCTCATCTTTGGTCAGTGAAAAGAGCTTGCTGCAGTCCAAGATTGCATCACTAGAGCACTTCATCTGCCTGAGACACTGAATCCTCTTCATGGTAAAGTGTCATTGAAAATGTATTCTGGTTCTTCCAATGGTACTGAACTACATAATTAATTCTTCTAGTTGAAAACTTCCTTTCAGTTAACAGACACAAATTACTGGGCTTCATCTTTTAGGACATGCTTTGACCTGGTGGCATACGCATCAATCTTAATTTACTACTCTCGTTGATTGGGTTGAATTCATAGTGGCATTCCACTCAACTATGTTTGATCCCATGTGGCTCACTTATCAATTGGACCACTACTATTAGCTCAAGCACAGAAGTACTCATCTAGACTATAATAGAAGTTTGTTGAGTATTCTTATATATTTTCTGATCTTCAACTTGCTAAAGTTATTGGTCGTTCTATTGTTGGCTTGCATGGTGCTGTTCATTTTTCCGTGCAATCATCCCACTTTCTTGAACTTGCCATATCCCTTGCTAATACGTTGCAACATAAAGCATCTAGATAAACAACCCTCTTTTTTGTATCTTGTCCTCCATTTTGATGTTCTATTACCCCTCTTGTTTCTAGCTCTTCCCCTGCTTCTGTTCTTGTGCCTCCTTGTTGCCCTCCCTTTTGTTCCAAGTAATGTCGTTTTCAAGCTTTATTCTCAACAGGAAATAGCTGAAATTCATGTTAAGAACCGTTTTTGTAGTTGTCACAGTCCTCATCATTTTAACCATGATTGCCCACATCCTTGCTCTCTTGCTCCTTTACATATACCCCTGATGATTTTGCTCTTTACATTCTTGAGGAGATTTTTTACTTTGTTTCTAAGGAGCTTGCTAAGTGCTTAGCTCAGCTTGCCTACACCAAGTGGTCCAGTGAGCTTTGTCCCCATCATATATGCATACATGTTCGTATCCCTAGACATAAGTTTATTGCCCTCGTTGATTCAAGAAGCACTCCTTTTTCAGTACTAAAGCCATTTCACAAATTCAAGCTACTGCCATTCCCACTACACATCGTTCCGACTCGTTTCAAAGTACTAGCAAGATTCAAAAGGCCTTGTTTATCGAATTGGAGACTTCACTGGGCTGGACAATATACATATTATTTCTCTCGAGCATCATGATATCATTTTAGGACCCAAATAGTTTGCTTCTTCAATGGATGTTATGTTGCCGCACAACATATTTATGTTCTTATTGATGGTACTTCCTTTACTTTCCTTGACATTGATTCCACTTCTTATTACAACCTTGCATTTTGCGTAGCCTACCCAAGGCCCACTGTGTTGACATTTTATTCCTTTTAAGTCTACCAATATGTCTGAGCACTGTGCTCATATTTTCTTATCACAGATCTTTTTTACTCACCAATACACGTTTTACTTTTGGTTTTGGAAAAAAGCTCAAATGAATTTTAGACATTCAGCTTCTTATAAGTACTCCTAGTCATTCTTTTGTTGACGGTCAATCTGAAGTTTTGAGTTGTATTTTAGAAGATCATTTATGTGATTTTGTCTCACTTTTGGGTTGAGATTACGATTAGGACTTGTCTTCTACAAAATATAGTTAGAGCAACTTTGTTACTATCAGCACAGACGTGTCTCTAGGCTCCATTTTCAATGGCCAATGGCTACTCACCAGCTTTTCTCGATATTCCACCATCCCCAGATAACATTCCATTGACTTTATCATCCTTTCTTGCTAATTCTTGCGATTGTATTTTGCAAAGCACAACATCACCTGACATGTATCCATATTCAATATAAATCTTTGGCCAGTTGCCATAGGTCTTTCGTAGAGTTTAATGAAGGTTAATTTGTTTACCTCGACCTATCTTTTGCAAGCCATAGCTTAGTTGTTGGCATATCTGGAAATAAGTGGGCATGCCTCCCATAGTAGCACCACTAGACATTGTTAGGGAGCTGACCTCACTCAAGGTCAAGCTCTTATTGATGATTTGTTTGCATGTTATTATGGCCCCTTCAAAATATTGAAAAAGCTTACCCTGTAGATGATGAAGCAATAGTATGTTGCTTCTTTGAACTCCAAGAGATAGCACCAGAAGCAAAACTAAAAACATAACCTGTAGTAGATCTTCGGTCTTTTGCATCTCCAGCCCAATCAGCATCCACATATCCCTGTAACTTCAAATCATCCTGTCTACCATAGAGAATACCAAATCTCAACGTGCCCTGGATATATTTGAGTATTCGCTTAGCAGCTTTCCAATGAATCTGCTAAGGCTTAGCCATAAACTAACTAACCATACTCACAGCATAAGCAATATTTGGTCTTGTAGTAGTTAGATAGATTAAGCTTCCAACAAGCTTTCTATATAACGTCTCATCTACATCTTGATCTTCCTCAGCCTTAGTAAGCTTACATCCACTATCATATGGTGTAGAAATAGGCTTGCACTCTGACATATTGAACTTTTCAAGAAGTTCATGAGCATACTTAGATTGAGAAATAAATAGCCCATGTGCTACTCTCCATACCTCAATCCCAAGAAAATATTGTAGTGAACCAAGATCTTTCATGTCAAACTCTAATGAAAGATCTTTCTTGATCCCCTGAATCAACCTATAATCAGATCCTGTAATAACAAGGTCATCCACATACATCACTACAATCACAATATGACCATCTCTGATCAAAACATAAAGTGTATGCTCCGAACTACTCTGAAAGCCAAGCTCCTCAAAGTATGTGTCAATCCTCGTGTACCACGCCCTGGGTGCCTGCTTAAGTTCAATTAGGTCCTTGTCCAACCTGCAAAACTTGTCTTCATGTCCTGCTACTATGTATCCCTCTGGCTGCTCCATGTAGACTTCTTCCTCTAGAAATCCATTCAGGAATGCACTCTTTACATCCATTTGTTGAATATCCCATCCAAATTGAGCTGCCAAAAATAAAACAATCCTCATAGTAGTAGACTTAGCAACTGGTGCAAAAGTTTCCTCGTAGTCAATCCCTTCCCGTTGAGCATAACCTTTTGCCACCAATCTTGCCTTATGTTTATCTATAGAACCATCTGATTTATACTTAGTTCTATAGACCCACTCGCATCCAATGGCCTTTTTACCTGTAGGTAAATGAACAAGTCTCCAAGTCTTGTTCTTCATGATTGAGTCGTACTCCTCATCCATAGCTTTCCTCCAAATATCCTCTTTTTCAGCCTCTCTGAAAGTAGATGGATCCTTGTGG
The DNA here is from genome assembly GCA_029204225.1 of Diphasiastrum complanatum. Classification (NCBI taxonomy): domain Eukaryota; kingdom Viridiplantae; phylum Streptophyta; class Lycopodiopsida; order Lycopodiales; family Lycopodiaceae; genus Diphasiastrum; species Diphasiastrum complanatum. Next base: position 15,088,516 of record CM055098.1, on the reverse strand, counting down.
CCACATATGCAAAATGTACATCCCCATCTTCATGATGATCCTCCTGTCGAACCTCCTGTCGATCTTGATCTTCATGTTGCTTTTCAGGTCTAGCCGATCTCCTAGTTCCATGCGTAGTGGACTCTCCCTGTCACATAATGACACTATCCTTGATAGTTTCATAGTACCATCTAGGCAATCTTCTAGCTTCTGATGTAGGATGCTTCCTGCCTCGTGAAGTAGGAGGTGAATAAGTATCCCATATACTTGATCTCTCCTTCCTCTTTCCTATCTCAACCAAAGTCACTTTAGGTTCTTGGATTGGCGTAGGCGATACATATGTCGATTCAGGTTCTTGTAATAACTCGTCACATAATATAGATATTCCTCCATCTTGATCCTTATCAAAATATATCTTTGTATCTTTATGTGTTGCCTCCTCATCAAAGACTACATCCCTACTTATGATTATTTTCTTACCCTCCAAGTCATATAACCTGTATCCCTTCTCTTGACTATCATAACCAAGAAATAAACACTTGGTCGCCTTAGAATCCAATTTGCTCCTTGAATCCTTAGGTATGTAAGAATAAGCAATACTCCCAAACACTCTCAAATGACTTACATCTGATTTCCGACCCGTGTAAGCTTCCTCTGGAGTTCGATTCTTTACAACCTTTGTAGGACTTCGATTCAAAAGACAAATCGCTGTCTTAACTGCTTCACCCCAAAACATATTTGGAAGATTTTTACTCTTGAGCATACTCCTCGCAGTTTCCACTATAGACCTTTCCGCAACTCCATTTTGTTAAGGCGTGTCCGTGTTTGCAAATTGTCTCTTTATACCATGATCCTTGCAAAATAGTTGAAATTCCGTATAAAGATACTCTCCCCCTTTGTCCGAGAGAAGTATCTTAATTTGTCTATCTGTTTCTTTCTCCACCTGTGTCTTAAAACATGTGAAATACTTGAATGCTTCACCCTTATTCTTCAGAAGATAAATCCATGTTTTCCTAGCATAGTTATCCACAAACACATGAAGTAACTTGCTCCCCCATAAGATTGAGCCCTCATAGGACCACACAAATATGTATGAACAAGTTCTAGAACATTTTTCGCCCTAAATGTACTAGGCAAAAATTTCTTCATATTATGCTTGCCTAAGACACAGCCTTCACAAACCTTGTGATCAAAAACGACTTGAGGTAAACCTGTAACCATGTTAAATTTCCTCAAGAAACATCTCGTGCCATAACTTACTCACTGATCCAATATCCGCAACACTTGCATGATGATCCACCACCTGAGCTTGAAGTTTGTACAACCGCCCTGCAAGTATGCCCTCAGCTACTACTTCATTATTTTTCCTCTTGATGAGACACCGTTGTTCATCAAACTGCACCACCATGTGTTGCTTTGCAATAGCTGATACTAAGAGTAAGTTTTTCTTGATTCTTGGTACATAAAGCACATCCTTTATGTTTCCAATCTTCCCTGAAGGTAGTTGTATTTGTACTTTTTCAGCTCCCTGTATATCATATGTGTAGTTGTCTCCCAACTTCACATTTGACCCATCATCTAATTTTTGAAAATTAGATAGCCACTCTCGCCTAGGTGTCATATGCTTTGAAGCTCCTGAATCAATAAACCAATAGTCTTCTTCCTTCGAGAAGCCACTACCAAAAGATGTCGATGCCGAAAACAACTCATAGTCTTCAAGATCCAAAGCACTCAATTTTGCATTAGATGTTTCTTCTTCTTCAGCAAAATTCCCATCCTGCTTTTTCTTGAACTTGTTGTGCCAGCACTCCTTTGCATAATGTCTTGATTTTCCGCAAATAAAGCAATTTCCTTTTCAACCACGTTCTTCCCATCTTCTGATCAATTTGATTGATTCTCCTCTGTATCTAGTTGCTTCTTCTTCTTCTTCTTCCCTTTACCACCCTTCTTGGAACTTTGCTTCTTTACCCGGAATGCTTGTTCCTTGAAATCATCCCTGTTGACAATATTTTGTCGTCTCATTTCTTCCTGTAGTAAGATGGCATTTAGCTCATCGAAAGAAGGCCTCGTTTCTCTTAACGATAGCATTATTACAAAGTTCTGATAGGCCAAAGCTAGACTATTAAGTACAATGGATACCAACACTGAATCTTGAACACTTTCTCCAACGGCAATAACATGTCCTCTTAGATCTTTCACCCGAGTAAAGTAGTCCGTTACTGATTCACTTGTACCCCCATCTTCAATGTATGAAGCATATTAGTCAAGAATAAGATTCGCGATTGATTTACCGTCTCATACAAGTTCTTCAGTATATCCCAAGCCTCCTTGGGTCCAGCAGCATCTCTAATGTGAGGTATAATTATAACTCAAACTAACAAGTTGATGACATGATGAGCTTTTCTTCTACGTCTCTGATACTCCCGCAACTCCCTGTCAGTGGTAGGAGGTATCTCAACACCGATGACGATATCCCAATATTCTCTATCCTGGAGAATATTCTGCATCTTGAACTTCCATATGTTGTAGTTCGTTCCATCTAGCTTGCTAGACTCCGGTAACACAGCATCATTCAATCCTACCATAATACTGATCTATAGCAACTTCCAACAACTTGATTTTGCTCCAATCAGCAAGCAGATCTATCAACCAGCAAACAGGTCTGTCAGACAACCAGCGAACAGATCTGTCAACCAGTAAACAGGTCTGTCAAACAACCAGCGAACAGATCTGTCAGATTACCACCGAACAGGTCTATCAGACTACCAGCGAACAGGTCTGTCAGACAACCAGCGATCAGCTCTGTCAGACAACCAGGGAACAGCTCTGTCAGATAACTAGGGAACAGCTCTGTCAGACTACCAGTGAACCAGCTCTGTCAGACTACCAACGAACCAGCTCTGTCAGACTACCATAATATGAAGACAAGAGTTACCAAGACATGGACAAAATAAAAAATGCTAGAAGCAAAGCGGGCTCCTTAGCTCTCCACTTTTTTTAATTCTATTATTAATCATCTTCAACATACCAAAAGAGCCTAAAACAGTTCGATGTTCTTTCATGGTTTTCTTGATTAACTCACTCCTATGGAGTAACAATATTATTAGTTTGTTTGAATGGTTACATGTCTTTTGTGGTCATAAAGAATGACTTTATTGCTGAGACTATACGAGCTCAGTAGGAAGATCCTCATTGTAAGGAACTGGTGAGAGAGGCAAGCATTGGACCGTAGAATCTCAAGAGGAGAATTCTGGTCTCTTTGCTCACACTTACCTTAGAATCACCATAGAGGATGGTACGGTTAAAAGAAATGGCAAACTTCTAATTCTAGCTTGCAAGGGGCTATGTAAAATAGGTTTGCATTTATGTAATTCTAGCCCTAGTGCAAGTCATCCTAGTGTGGATAAGACCTATGAGCTGATCCTACGTAATTTCTGGTGGCCTAAGTTAAAGAAAGATGTATACGATTATGTGACACATTGCCTGGAGTGTCAGGTTATTGAAGTTGAAAGGATTAAAGTACCTGATGAGTCACACCCACTACCTATTCTAGAAGGAACATGGGAGAGTATATACATGCACGTTACCTCCAACTTGCCTTGTACATCATTACATCATGATTCTATCTTGATTGTGGTTGACAAATTTACGAAGATGGCTCATTTTATTCCAATGCGTAGGAAAATTGATGTGTTTGGAGTGGTGAACTTGTTTATCGAGCATGTATTCAACTTCATGGGTTACCGTCATTCATAGTATTTGATAGGGAATACTTGATTTATTGGTCAATTTTAAATTGCAATCATGCCAAACTTGAGGTCCACGACCAATATGGAGCATCCTGAAATGGATGGCCCGATTGAGAGAGTTAACAAAACCTTGGAGGATATGTTGAGGGCATTTGTTTGTCCTTTCGAGCTTAATTGCGGCTTTAGTCCTGCAAGCCCTATTACGATAGGTAGTCCTTCCAAAGTGCCTAGTGTGGCTAGTTTTCTAACTCAGATGAGTGTAACGCTTGAGTTAGCCAAGAAAAATGTTAGACAAGCAATGGAGCAAGCTAATACATATGATCATAATTGTACGCCAAGAGAGTTCAAGGTAGGAGCCATGGCACTTCTCTCAGTATTAAAGGACTCTAAGACCCTCAAGACAAGCAAATTTTAAAAGTTATCCCCGCGTTGTTGTGGACCTTGGAAAATTGTCAAGAAGATAAGTGATGTTTCTTATAAGTTAGCATTGCCTGAAACTTGTAAAGTGCATCTTGTGTTTCATGTTTCTACATTTGAAAGGGTCTTACATGATGGTGATGACTTGAGTGCTTTGCAGGAGTAGGAAGATATGATTCATGGGCCAGCGCAAGTATTAGACCAACAACAGAGGTGTTTGTGCGATCAGCTAATCCATGAGTACTTGGTCGTGTGGCATGGCGGACCTCTTTCAAATGCTAACCTAGGAGATCACGCACAACACTCAGATTTTTTCATCGCACATGATGTCTCTTGAGCAGGAAGGGACGTCATAGCTTTCATTTCTTGTCGAGGTATTTAAAATTTTACATGATAGTTGTACATTTGTACTTGTTGTAATGGATTGGCACCAGCATGTGGTTAACATTGTGATTATTTTGTAATTAGTTTGAACTGAACCTCAAGAGTTGTGCTTAGCTTTGAGATGGGGGTACTGGGTCATTTATCTGGACTAGTTAGACTAGCCTCCTAAAAAGCAAGAGTTGATTGGCCAACAAAGAATGTGCCATATGCTCACTGACACACTTGGTCTAGCGTATGAGTGACACATGTCAGACAGTCCTCCTACTTGCTTGCCTATCTGTCAGGGTACTGCCAAGTGGCAAGTGTTGGCTGTGCGTGGAGTTTGCCATGTGTCGACAATAGGATGTGTCAAGGTCAAGGCTGCTTGGATTGGGAGATGAGAGCCTAGGAGACGCATTCCTTATCACTTTTTCTATGCAGCAAAGACTAGGAGGAGATGTAGCAACCAGGGCCTACAGTGTTATGAGGACATCTTATGTACTATTGGGAAGAAATCAGTAAACATTTTACTTTGCATACTTCTAGTTGTTATTGATTGATTGGTAAGTTGAGATAGAGAGTATGGCGGTTACCCTATAGGGGGTTGCATATTAAACCTTCTAAACTATTCTCAATTCAATATAAATAAGTGCAAGGGATCTACCATTTTGCAAATTATGAGTTTAGTGACCTAAGCTTCTTGTAAGGGGATTCTATGTTGTTCTAGAAATTTGCCTGAGCATTTGACAAACATTGCTAATCAAAGTTTTTTTAGTTGGAGGTTGCTAAAATGCCTTTAGTTGTCTCATACTTTCATTTGATATCGATATTTGTGATTAAGTTCATGACATGACTAGTGATGGTAGTAAATAATTGGCATCACATAAGAAAGATAAACCATAAAAGATGAAGCAAATTGCATCGAAAGAACAATAGTCAATACCCGATCCCCTACAATGAGTCAACATCTAATCCCCTACAAGGAAGAGTGATAAATCTCCTATGAAGAACCCAAAAGTAATCAAATCATAAGCTAATCAATAATCAAAAGCACTCCTACTAATACTAAATGTTTACGGCAAAATTAGCGCAAGCACAAAATTTGAAGCCGTCGTAAATTTGAAGCCAATGTCAAGTTCCTTGAGCTTCTCTAACGAATGTCTATCAAGATTTAAAAGCGCGTGTTGTATATGAAAGATAAACCACAATAACAATGCCCTAGATGTACTACAAAGCCCTAGACATATCAATTATTCATAACACTCCCTCTCTATACAACAATCCCCCAAATGCGCCCTATAAAAGAAAACATACACTAGCAAGAAACAAACAAAAGGTAATATAGACCCCGCGTGTGACTAATAGACCCTCATCACGGCCTAACCAAACAAAATTAAACTTTAGTTGCAGCTTGACTCATTTTGCGGCTCCAATTTGTCATTGCAATAGCTTTCCTACCATCCTGCTCACAAGATCTCTTTCCATTATTCGATGAAATTCTTTGCAAGAGTTTGCATCTAATATCTGTTGCATTTCTAAGATTGGTTGTCCAATGTCAAATTGTTCATGCTCTAAAAACTCTAAAAGATTGATTGAAGCTTTTTTGTGCAAAAATAATGACCAGAAAGTATAGCTGGAACTAAAAGCGACATCATTGAAGAATAGATTCTTACTGCTGAATAGTAACATGAAGGCTATATGAATTGATCAAAATTCCCAAGGCATTGTGATAAGGATCACAAACAATGAATCTCAAAAGGAAGTTGCCTATGCAACAAGCCAATCAATGGACCACAAGATATTAGAGCGAATATCAGTGTACCAACTCTACAATACAAATGTTGTACCAATAGGTATATTGTTGGCCATCCTCTTTTAACACGAGCAAGATGAAGATATACCACACCAATCAAATGGACCGGTAATTCCATATAAGGGGACCAAGAACCACTTTAATATGCCCTAACTATATTGTCCATTCATAATACAGGAGAGGTGAAAAAGCTGCAGTGAGGTAATATGTACAACTAAGTACAGAATAAGGAAGTGAATGAGGGAGTAGAGATAATTACAAGGTGGGAAGTAGCAAGGAGGAGGCAAGGGCCATGAAAGGATAGAGAAGGGTAGGAAAATGAAGCAAGCAGGAGAGTAAGACTTGATAGAAGCATGCATACAAAAAAGTGGGTTGGGGTTTTTAAAAAAACAAGAGAAAGGTCCATCCCTAAGGTTTTGATGGCCTTGTAAGACAATAGCAACACAACTAAGGATGAGATCAAATCTTTACCTTGGAAGATATTTGAATTCCTCTTCAAATTGTCATAAATGTAACAAAAGCCATACCAGATTCCTATTATCTTTGAAACAATTATTGGAAAACCATGAAAAGAAATGAACCAAAACCAACCGTGAAGGTATCATGGTCGCTCACCTCATATGATTCTCCTTTATAAGAATAAGATATTATCAAAATTTTCCCTTCTCCAGGGCAAGGATCACAAAAGCCCATTAATCCAGCCTTTTTTACTCCTCCATGAAGCTGTGATATGCGACAATCATTAGACACGTCTCTTGACAAGTATGTAAAAATTAAGACATCCATTATGCATTGTGAGTCACCATTATCTAGAAAAAGTAAAATAATGTGGCACTGAGAAAAATAAAATAGCTACAAGAAAGATGAAGTCTCAACTTATAACATTTGAAACCATGAAAGGCCACCAATTAATGCAGAAATTACAAAAGCAAAACAAATAGGCTTAGCATGATAATTTTCTATATAGAATAAATGTAAATAAACACAAAAAGATATAAACTCCATACACAGGTTGAGAACTTGAACTTCTAGCAGTCAACCTACTCCAAAAGTGATATGTAAAATGATAAGGTGTACATTGAACTATAAATAAATGTTAGGGAGTAAACGTCTTCAAGAAATGAGATCCCTCTAAAATAATTTCTAATAAAGAAAGGAGTATATGGAAAATGTACTCCAAATTCTCCTACTTGTACTAGCCCCAATGCGGTCATGGTTACACTTAAGGGGGATACATGCCATACGAGTAGCCAAGCATAAAGTATTATATAAGTACAACCCTGAAAAAAAATCTTCACATGCCACAAGAAATGATTGGAATTGATGTTCAACCTCTATTATGCAGTATGTTGATCAACTGCTATGTCTCCTTAGTATTTATATCAAATAGAACATTTGTATGCAATGTACTTGATTCTGTAATTGCCATTGCATGTAACGAGCATCTATATGGATATCAGCTCAACTTCTAGGTAGTCAATTTCTTGTCATCTGGAACTCTCTCTAAACTAAGGAGCTACACTGTGCTAGGTACTACAAGTAGTGATAGATATGAGGGAGGTTGGTGATCACTAGCAAAATGATAAGATCGTCCCCAAATCTCATGGCCAGTGGATTCATGTGAATACATAGTGTTCCTTGCACTCGTCTCTATTCTAAAGAGCTACATGGTGTTAGATACTACAAGTAGTGATAGATATGAGGGAGTTTCGGTGATCCCTAGCAAAATGATGAGATTGCCCCCAATACTTGATAGCAAGTGGATTCAGTCGAATACATAGCATTCCTTGCTCTCGTCCAACTATCTTCATAGGGGATCCTATGAAAACCACGTGTTTGAAACTCAAGCTGACAGGAGTAGGACTTAAACAATCCCCTCAAGAACACCTATCATTGTGAGAAGTAAAGAGATCAAGCTTAAAAAAGTAGTGTAGTTCTCGCAAGATCGCCAGAGATGTTACAGCTACCATATGCAAATAAATGTCTAGAGTCACGAGTGTCGAGGATAGAGCAAGGCAAGACGAGATTTTGATTATCAAAATATCTTCTAGAAAGTTTCAAATAAGGTGATTGGGTCTATCTTAGAATTCCAAAGGACTCGAACATAATGAGAAGTGGAAAGATAGTGAAGCAAGTCGGTTGGCTTATAGGTTAGAACTTCCATCTTTGTATAAAGAGACATTATACCATCCAAACAAGATGGACAATACATATATATATATACTTCTATACCCTCAGCCTTCGCAGTTTATGCTAACTTCACTGGAGTCCAGGGGTGCTACTAATGCGGAAAAGTATGGCTCAAGGTTGTGAGGGCCAGTAGATTTGAACCACAACAAATCTTCTGTGAAATAAGCAGAGTGTTTACCTGCAGCTGCCCAAAATCATCCACTAGAAATTGTACTGGTATGGTGACATCGATATAAGGAGGTGGCAAATGTATGCCATCCTGTATACCTCCATCTGTCAACTGAGGTCCCTGCCTATCATCATTTTGAGACTTCAAGTCTCCATAAACAGCATTTTTTATAATCAACCCAGCCCTCTGAGCCTCTCTTGCCTGCTTTCTTTCAGCTGCATTTTTCAACAAAGCCTGGGCTTGTTCTGCCAAAGTTCGAGCTTCAAGAACCTGTTTCAATCCAAAGGGTTACAAATGTAAGCTTTCATGCTGCAAGACTTGTGCTTATCTGAACCTGCTTACAGTTCTTTTTTAGCACAAAAGCAAGTAGAAAAGATCGGAAGATCAAGCATATGAAAGGTGAAAAATAAGTTTCAAACCATGAAATTGGATTGACTTCTTGAAAACTGGGACGAACATGTAGGGTAGAATACATCACGAATATGGCAAGTGAGTTCCGACAATTAATCTGACATCACAAAAAACTCAGCTTGACAACACATGATTTGTGATCCTCTTTCTATCTCTTCATGTGTTCATTTAGGGGTGCTGATGTGAAAGCTGCTGTCAGAAGGGAGTGTGTAAGTCTATTGATAACTTTAGCAACAACAAACCACCAAGGATTCCGTGCTGCTCCTAAAGTGTGTAATCAGACACACCATCCACAAAAAGTGTGACTTGCTACGCATGACCAAAGAGCATGCATGTTCTACGCTTACATGCTACATTGCTTATGATTAGTGAGGGATAAGACTGGAAGTCTAGACTATGTGCCTTACTCTTGGCTCCTACATCACTTAGTGTTTTCAAGGCTTATAGTTTGAGTTCATTCAGGAGAGCTGTGAACCTCGACTTTTGAGGTATAGATATTCAGCTCCACCCTTGAAGTGCCAGTGCTATATACATTTCCTCCATTAATTGAACGCAATTTTTGCTGTGCATGAATAGTTAGACACTATCTGCTAATTTTGTATACCTAATCAGATGTAAAAATTCATCATGTACGTGCCTTGCACTTTCACCAAAATATGCTTACAACCGGCCATGGAAAATGGTACAAAGTGAACAGAACATGTATCCTTGGAAAACCTAAACAAAATTACATTCTTTCGGGAAAATCACTTTCAAGAGAGTACATGGCCTACAAGGTTTTAGTTTTATAGAAGCATATGAATTCTGAGCACTTTTATCCAGCTGTATGTTATCATCCTATGCTTTAGAAGGTATCGCCATCTAATAGGCAAGAGTTCTGCTGAGAGAAGAGGTGAATGAGTGAAAAGGAAATTCATTTTTGTAGTGTGTGATTCTGATGGAGTTAGGTCAATGTTACCAGGAAAGCCCATGAACAGTTGCTACTTACTATCCGCAAATCCTTGAAAAAGAAATGAAACACATAAAATGTGCAAAGTGAAAAAGTCACAGTTAATCACGATCAAAACCTGGGATGCCGTTAGCCTTTGATGCTCCAAACTTTTTCGTCTCCTCCTCTTAAGCAGATATGGTTTGATGACAAAGACCTACATGGATAGACACATCAAGTGCAGTGATGTGGCTAATTGAACTAAGGTATATCACTACTGGTTAACAATTGCAGCAAAAGTTCAACTTCAATGCACAGGATATTTAGGAATCACATACTCAAATAGATCAAATATTTCATCCTTCATGTTCCAAACCAGAATATACGTTTTGGAACGAGTACAAAATTCAAAGAGCAAGTTGTTGATTTCTTAACGAAACCTCTCTCTAGGGATAAGCTTGATTTCCTTAAAACTTCTATAAATATCACATTTCAAGCTTTGGGGAGGCAGGGGAGGGGTAGAAATAGCAAGCAAGAAATGTGACATGGTATGTCATGTGCATATTAAAAAAAAAATTCAATCATAGAGGGGCTCAAACTCACCCTATAGGAAGGGTAGTTGTTCATGCAAGTAGGTGAACAACTTATGCTTAGTCATTAGAGAATCTATCATGCTAAGAGGCATGACATCATTACATTACCTCTATATATATGTCCATGGATCTTACATTGATCTTTAAAAGAGAGAGAGCCATCATTTTGGTGTCAAGCTTATGTTCCTAATGTGTCTGCATTGTAGTATTCTTCATTTCAATAATATGCAATGATCCAGATTCTAAACTACTTTTGTCATCATAGATCCCTCCTTAACTCTCTTTCCTAAACGTGCATTCCATCTATAATTAGCTTCATTTTCTAGTCCTAGATATTTGTTGGAACATAGAGCTTCTGATATTGCAATCTTCAAAAATGGTATTGACCTCTTCATCTCTTGTACACCACAATTTTACTTTATCTACACTTACCATGATGTGTGTGTGGACATGTGTCTGTGTGTGTGTGTGTGGAGAGAGAGAGAGAGAGAGAGAGAGAGAGAGAGAGAGAGAGAGAGAGAGAGAGAGAGTTAGAGAGAGAGAGAGAATACCTTAAGAAGAGTGTACACAGATGATGGCAACACCAAGGCTCCAAGAACTATGACTGGGTTTAGTGTGGCACAGAGTAGCACCTATGATTAGAAAGTCAAGAAAAACAAAGCAGATGAATAAGGAACTGTTGCAAATGGACACAGTTCAGAACGGTACCTCACAACATCTTACAAATCAGCACTGGAAGATCGTCCAGGGGAAGGAGAATGTCTTGCATTACATGGAGGAGATGCGACAAATATATTCAACGACCCAAATAAGCAAATATTGTCACTACTGTGTAGCATACTGTATGATCGCGTCAGTACAAAAGTATCCAATAATTTGATGATACACGTCGAAGTTCTTAGGTTCTGGAGAAAACAACTTGACAGTGACTGACATAAAATGCAACAATGTCTTTTGATTTTCTATGAAGCACAAAAGCGCCAAGGACTCCAGTGAAGAACTTAATGGACCACATGAAAGTTCAAAGTTTGTCCATTTTGCTTTCACTTTTCAAACTTCAGGCAACTTACCAGCATCGAGCAATGAGGGCTTCCTGAATCAAAGTTATTCTATCAAGAAAGAGTGTCAAACCATATCTAACTTTTCTATATAAAGTACACGTTTCATGCTCACAATATTCATACATGAGTGACACGAGAAGAAATAAGAGAGTGGATTTCCTTGTTGCCAAATGTCTCCTCCAAGTTAGTCTTGCGAAGATGCATATGGAATTAGAACTTCAAACTATAGCACTCAGAGAGACAGACTGAACAATTGAATCACCAATTCTAGATCAATGATATGTCCCCTCCCATGAGTATTACCCCTAATCAATGTGTACAGCAGTTGAGAGCTTTACTGCAGTTAGCAGCAAGATTTCATTTGAAACTTCGTCTCAAACAGTTGAAATTACTCTTAAGCTAAATGCATTCATCTTCTCTACTTAATAAGATGTGTCTAGATGAGAATTCATGCCTAACAATTCTTGGTTGCCTTCAAAAGTCCAATCCCACCAACTTCCCACACAAGACATTCACCTGGCATTTGTTATTAATTAATCTCAAACAGATATCCCTAGGTTACTGATTGTCCCGGTAATATTTAACAAAACTGTGTACATCAGAAACTAACAGCCTCCACGGCTTCATTTTTATTACACAGAGAAACAGCTAATGGCATTAACTTGCACTATAATGAGAGTACGTACTGGAGCTTACCGGAATAATGAATTTCTGTCCACCTCGAGTATACCGAAACTTCCATGACACACCCTGAAGCAGGTAAGTCCCAATGTTAAAACCAACTGCGTAAGTTGCTAGACATGAACACAAGTTGTATTTCAAGGATGAAAATATATGAAATAGCAGCGTTCAATAACCTTAATGCTCTGGCACTGCATCTTGACATTTTTCTACCATTACATTATTCAGCACTTTGCAAATAAAAACAACACGTCTTCCAACCACGTATGAGCAACATTGGTACAAAATGGCTAACCAACGATTCCAACCCAACATCAGTTATGGATTTCCAATATGGAAACATTTATATTCATGAAATGTCATGGTGTGCACAGTTGTGAGGTTTCTTCATGCATCCACGGGTGACATACACGTGGAAGAGTGCATGCCAGCTAAGTCTCCAACACCATCCATCATTCTACCGGGGAGAGTTGGATGGTGAGATTGTTAGTTACGCCACATCATTCCGGGCTTGGCCTGTAATGTAATTAATAATCTTATGAGGGCCCAGGTGCTCTAATTGGACCTATGGAGCTTTTGCATGGTGATTGATAGCTTTTGTGCAAGAATAGGAGGTCAAATGCTTTTGATAGGATTGGAGGGATCCTAGAGGGAATATTCTCTAGCTTTTGGAGATTATATAACCTAGTGGAACTCGCCCATCTCCTCATTGTATTTTCTGATTTCAGAAGTCAGGATCCCCTCCTCTCTTGCATTCAGTCACCTTGGGGGATGAGGTGGTTAGGGTTTTGACTAGCCATTTCCAGTTGGTTAGGTGGTTTTGCTCCACAGGTGTCTTTTTGGTCGCATGTAACAGGATTTGAGAAGATCTTCCCTTGGCGATCGTAATACTAGGAACATAGTCTTTCTTGTGCTTGCCAAAGCTTCTGATGGATGAGGGAACATGCTTGTGGTATGAGACACATGGGGCACTAGTATCTCTTTGAGTCTTGAGTCTTGAGCATAACTCAGACTGAATGTCGATTTTTTTATTTCAATTGCCTATAAACTGATAGTACTTTTTGTTGAATTTTGGATTACGTGAAATTTTAAAAAATTAAATTCAGAAAATTCAAAATTTTCAGTTATTTTCATAGCAATCTTCTTCCTACGATCACTGTCACAAACCAGGCCATACGGCCAACAAATGTTGGTTCGAATTGTCTACAAAATGAACTAAGATTGGTGAATTGACCATACTAGAGTCAGTTTCAGTCAGAATTGGTCAACTATACTTCACTTAAAGTTAAGAATAGGCGTACTCGTTAACTAAAGCTAGTTATTTCCTGAAATCAAGGTTGCAGTCCGCGTTCCGGAACGCGATCCGGGATTTCCCATTAGGGTTTCCCGAAACGCAATTTTTTTTTTTTTGTATAGTTGCCAATATGGGTATCATGTGAAAGGAAATCAAAAAAGCAATTGCTATGCAAATCTGTTGCTTGGTTTCAGATGGGCGGGCTACATTGATTAGAAATCTAGACATTAGTAGATGGTTTAAGAAAACTGGCTGCATTTTCATATGGTTTCAAAAATTTGGATTGTGTAGATTGCCGACTGTTTTGGGTGCGAAACACCAAAAAGTGTGTTTTCACTCAGGGAGTTGGGAGGCCAAATCATGAAGAGGCCTTACCGTTGGGGGGCGTTGCCCCCCAAACCCCCCGTTTCTCGAAGGGCTATCGCCCCCCGAACCCCCTGTTTCAGCTATTCCAAAAGAAGTATACAATTCCCGCCAATCTAAGGAAGGCTCCTTCTAACTCTTTCTATCATATTCTAACAGAAAACAGAATCAGTAGATCTGCAAACCATTGGCATCAGAACACCATTCAAAACTGATTTAGTTAGTATTAAACTCAAAAAAAAAAAAATTTGGCCATTACTCCTTTTTCCAACAAAAAAAAAAAAAAAATGCGATCCGAGTCGCGGATCGCTGACGTTCCGGATCGCACGATCCGGAACTTTTTTGCAGCAGATCGCGATCCGCTGCAACACAGCCTGAAGTAGATAATTCAAGATGGCTGAAGAAGCTGCAAATCAGGTTGTGCCAAATCCGGTTGCACCATCATACATGCAGATTTGCCAGCAGCTAAGTACGGCGCTCAATAACATGAACTATCGGAATAACCTGAGAGACCAACAAATGGAAGTTCTTTTGAACCAGATAAAGCTATTATCTTCTCCAAACCTCGGATTCCAACCTAAAACTTATTCGGGAGAGAAGAAGGAGAAGAAACCGGAAGTTGTGGAGGACTGGCTCGTTAAATGGAGCAGTTACTTCAGCTTGCATGGAATTCCTGATGAGAACAAAATTGAAAGTGTCGTATTGTGGTGTCGTCATGGTGGCGAGATTTGTCGGTGAAACCCACGACCTGGGATGCTTTTGCGGATGTCTTTAGAAAACTTTCGTAATAGCTGGTGAGGTCGATTACTACCAGAAATTTGTGGATTGCAAGATGGGTGGTAAGAGCCTGGACTCTTATATCCAGGAATTCATGGATCTCTAGAACAAAGTTCCATCATTCGATCCTAAGTTGGCTTTATGGCAGTTTATCCTAGGTTTGTCTGCCGACTATCAGAACGCATGCAGGAGGAATGTGCTTCAAAGCCTCGAGGATGCTTTTCGGATAGGGTGGCTTCCAGGAAGCAACTTCAACAAATTCCAACCACTATGAAATCCAAAAAGGGAAAGAAGCGAGGTCCAGACCGAGCTACTAAATATTTTGACGAATTGGATCAAATGGCGCCGGAACCCCAAAAACCGAAGAAGAAAATGTCGAAGAAATCTATGTCCCGGATGAAGACTAAAAAAGAAAATCTTTGTTTCACTTGTAATAAGCCTGGACATATGATGAAGTTTTGTTCGAAGAGAAAGAAGCCTACGGCACAAATGATTGAAATCCCAGGGGGCAAAGGTAAAACTTTGGAAATTAACTTGTTTGATTGTGAGTGTAAATGTTCTTTTAGTACTGCTTCTTTCTTGCCTAATGAATTGTTTTGTTTAACATGCACAGTTAAAGATCAAGAAGTTAGTATCTTATTAGATAGTGGTTCTACTCATAATTCTATTAATTCTTGTCTTGTGCAGAAACTCAGCTTGGCAACCGAAGCCAGTAATCATAGATACAAAGTTTTCTAGCTTCAGGAGCAGAGTTGGAGACTTGGAACGTGAAAGTGCCGAATCTCCCAGTTCTGATACAAGGACATAAAGAATTAGTTAATTTTCATGTTTTAGACCTAGCCCGTACTGATTTAATTTTTGGGTATGAATGGTTATTTAGTACATTGCCTTCTCTGGCTATTGATTTCAAGGAGGGTGATAAGGTAGTTACTTTATTTGTCAACAATTTTGTACATCCGTTTGATGGATTTCTACAATTAATATAATGGAAGCATTTGATTATTCACCGTATGAAAATTTTTCAGTATTTGCTATCCATAATGTGTATCTAAATAGTTGTGAATTCTCTACAATTCTTAACTCATTAAGTTTAGATCACGAACAAGCAATGAAAAATCAGATCGTAAGTGAATATAAAGATGTTTTATCATCAGAATTACCTCATGGTTTACCACCATCTAGGTCAGTAGACCACAGGATAGTCCAGGAAGTCAGCCTATCTCTAGACAACCTTACAGGCTCCCTCAGAAAGAGGAGATAGAGATTTCAAATCACATAGAAAACTATCTCTGGATAAGATATATCCAACCTTGTAAGTCGCCATGGGGTGCTCATGTCCTTTGAAAGCGAAGAAAGATGGAGGTTTTCAGATGTGTGTGGATTAGAAGGGGTTGAATAAAGTGACTATCAAGAATAAATATTTGTTACCCAGGATGGATGACTAAATCAGAGGATGTCCAAAAGACTGGAGTTCGTACTAGATTTGGCCATTATGAGTTTTTTATGAGTTCTTAGTATTACCTTATGGGTTAACGAATGCTCCAGTGACATTCCAGCAAATGATGAACGATTTGTTTCGTCCATATTTGGGAAAGTTTGTGGTAGTATTCCTAGATGATGTTCTCGTCTACAGTAAGACCTTGGACGAACACATAGAACACTTGAGAACTGTCTTGATGAAACTCCGGCAGGAGTTACTCTACGCTAAGGAATCCAAGTGTGAATTCTTAAAGCATGAGCTGGTTCATCTCGGTCATAAGATCACTACTTATAGGATCAAGATTGACAAGGATAAAATCAAGATAGCGGTTGATTGGCCATTCCGCAAACTGTGAGGCAAGTTAAATCATTTTTGGGATTTACGGTTTTCTTTCGGAGATTCAATGAGGATTATGCTAAAGTAGTGGCACCACTCAATAATCTGACAAAAGGGATTGTTAATAAAAAGAAAAAGAGGAATCAACCTAATCCGCCTGTTGTTTGGAACGAGGAATTGAATCAGTGTTTTGAGAAACTTAAAACTTTGGTTGTTTCAGCTCCCGTGTTACAAATTGCAAATCCAAATTTACCTTACGCCGTGAGAACTGACGCAAGTGATTCTACAATTGTAAGCCCGATGGGCCGAATTGATGCAAGAATTCAATCATGAAATCCGATATATAAGGGGCAGCTCAAATCAAGTTGCGGATGCTCTTAGCCAGATTGGTGAACTGAACGAGTTGTCATTCACCCAGATTTCAACGGATCTATATCTTTCGATGAGAGGAAAATATGGAAATGATTCCCATTTTGGTCGTATTTGGAACATTGTTCAGACTGGAAGAAATGAGGACAGTGTTGAGTCAAGTTCACAGGGGTCTCAACTAACAAAAAAAAGATAAGAAGGTTGTGGAACAGTATACCATTCAAGATGGATTGTTTTCGGAATGAAAAGGTTTGTGTACCTAGTGATGAGGAGCTCACATGCAAGATTTTGTTTGAATGTCATGACATACCCTATGTAGGACATCTCGGTATATACATGACTCCTGACTTGGTTAGAAGAGAGTTTTATTGGCCAAAACTCAAGCCATACGTCGAGTCATATGTGATTAAATGAAAGCCCAGTCAACTGGCTAAGGCTGAACGCCTTAAGGCTAGTAGTTTGTTGCATCCATTGGATATCCCTGATAAAAGATGGAAAAGCATATCTATGGATTTTGTAGTTGGACTTCCAAAGACCCAACGGCAAAATGATTCTATTTGGGTGGTTGTGGACACATTAACTAAGTTAATTGCATTCATACCAGTTAAGTCAACTGGTAAGGTTTCTAATTTATCTTTGTAGAAAGATTATTTCGGTTGTACGGAATGTCGAATGACATTGTTAGTGATAGAGATCCTAAGTTCACAGGTCACTTCTGGTTAGCAATATTCCATAAACTGGAAATCTCCCTTAATTTTAGTTCTTCTGATCATCCTGAATCAGATGGCCAAACGGAAAGGACTAATCAGACTATGGAAGATATGTTGAGGACATATGTTTCTCACAAGCAATCTCATTGGGAAGATTACCTCCCTCTGATTGTGTTTGCACACAATAGTAGAAAGCATTCTGCTACAGGTTACAGTCCTTTTATGCTCATGTATCTAGATCTCCTGTTAATGTGGAGACGAAATCTATTAAGATCCAGAAGGTCGCCGATTTTCTGCATGATATACAGGAAAATTTGCAAGTGGCTAAGGATAGTGTCCCGAGTGCTCAGGAGGATAGAGCTAAGCACTATGCTGACCTTAAGAGATCTCCTAGAGATTTTAAAGTTGATGACTGGGTATATCTTAGAATACCCAAAAATTCTAGGACTTGACGTACCGAAAAGCATTATAAATTGTCTACCAGATATTGTGGACCGTTCGGGATTGTACAAAAGATTGGTTCTTTAGCTTATGAACTAGATCTTCAAGCAAATCTACTACACACCCAGTTTTTCATGTGAGCCGGTTAAAATTAAGTATACATGAAGGTGATACAGTTGGATCTTATGAGGATCCATCCCACCTGGAAGATTTATCACTTAGTGTACCTTTGCAACCTGAGAAAGTGCTCAGAACCAAAGATAAACAATTGAGAAATCGTTCTCTCTCTCAGTGCTTAATTCGATGGAAAGGTTGGACTGAGCATGATGATTTGTGGGAGAGAGTTGATACCATAAAGAAGAATTTTCCTAGGTTCCGCTTTTGAGGATAGGAGCAATTCAAGCGGGGAATAATGTTATGTCCATGAACAGAATATAGGATTCAGTATACTCCTAGTCGTGGATATTCGGTACTCTAGTGAATCAAGTTCATTAGTTATGCCACATCATACTAGATGTGACCCGCAATGTAATTAATGACCTTGTGAGGCCCAAACACACTAATTGGAGTTAGTACAAGGTTTGGGACAGTCAATACATGTGTAGAGTATCAATAGCAATGGAATTTCTCAATTGGGGAGTTTAGGCCTTGCATGACTGCATGCACAGGAAGGTCTTGGGTCGATTTATTCCTTGGAAACTCACCCTACTCTATCATTATTGTTGTGATTCATTGCCAGGTCCTCTCACTCTACTCTTGCTTCCTATTCCTTGGCTTAGAGGTGAAGCTTTTGGAGATTGATCGGTTGCTTCTACTTGGTTGGGTGGTTTACTCCACAATGTGTTCTCTTGTGTTTCAACATCTAAGCAAGATCTTGAGGAGCCTTTTGTTACAAATAACTTCTCTAGAAATGTTTGGGCAAACTTCTTGACGCAAAAATATGAAGTTGTCAAATACTTCAAGCAAATCAAAGCCTTGGTGGAGAATCAAATAGGGTAGAAGATCACAATGCCACAGCTGAGTGTGCTTGTGACATGCTCAAGGCAAAGGGGTTGCCAGAGTCTTTCTGGGCCGAAGAACTTCATATAGATGTTTTCCTTTTTAAATCGAACTCCGACGAAAGTTGTGGAAAGAAAGACACTAGAGGAGACATTCAATGGCATCAAGCCCAAGGTGGTCGAGAGCCTTGCGTGTGTTTTGTTGTACGTCATACGCCCATATCCCCAAGGACAGCAAGAAGAAATTGGATGCAAAGTTGTCTAAGTATCTTTTTGGGATACAGTGAGGAGAAGGCCTATAGACTGTATGATCTTACTAGTATGACACGGATCACAAGTCAGGACATGATCTTTGATGAGGATCAATCACCTCATGTGGAAGAACATGCGAAAATGGGCACAAGTGAATTCATTCCAATAATTAGCTCCAATTGTGAAGACCCAAGTCTAGCTTTTAGAGGGCCTCAAGAGGATGATCACACGCAAGAGCACGATCCTGTGCATGAAGAAAGCAGGACAAGGAAATTGCATGGGATACATGGTCACCATCTTCATCACCTCCACCTTCAAAGAGTTTACCAAGGTTGTATTGGAAAACAAAAAGGAGAGATGCTAGAAGAAGGTGAGTGTAGCAACCAAGTTGTAAGGTCTTACAAGAAACCTATGCAACATGGTAGTAAGGAGACGGACTTTGCGCTTATGAGTACTATATTGGATTCACACAAGCACCATCATTTGTTGAGGTGGCAAAGGAGAAAGTATGGCATCAAGCCACACAAGAAGAGAATTACTCTATCCTCAACAATGATACATGGGATCTTGTGCAATTGCCAAGAGGAAAGCATCCCATTGGGAGTAAATGGGCCTATATGATGACCAAATACTTGGCGGATGGGAGCATAGACAAGCATAAGGCAAGGCTAGTTGCAAAGGGTTATGCGTAGTTGCCAGCTTTGCACCTATGGCGAAGATGACATCCATCAAATGGTCTTGAAATTGGCTGCATTCTTTGATTGGGAGGTCATGATGCTATTTGGGTAGTAGTTGACAGGCTAGCCAAAAGGGTGCAATTTATACCAACTAAACCCTAAGTTGCGTCAGAACGATGTTCCGAAAGCAAAGCATTTTGGAACATTGCAACAAGGAAAAAAAAAAAAGCCTTAAATTCCTTACAACCTGCAAAACTATTACTAGCTTAAACAATGTAATAATTCCACTCAAAGCCGGTAGTTGGAATAATACAAGTATAAATTGCCAGTTTCTATGGCATGTCTTGATATTCTCCTATTACAGTTAATAATGGAATTACATGCTCAATCTCAATAGTCTCGTTATCACAAACTCATTCACACTTGTCAACGCACACTCAGGGGCCAATATGTGGCACCTAACTCAGAGAGCATGTATTGATTTTCAAAAAATAACAAGTCAAGACATATTTTTGGATCTTGAAGATACCAATAAATATAGTGATTACCCTTGCCTAGTTAATCTAAAACCAACTCTTAATCAAAATAGCAAATCAAGACATATTTTTGGATCTTGAAGATACCAATAAATATAATAACTACCCTTGCCTACTTAATCTAAAACCAACTCTTAATCAAAATTTTACCCACTCTCGAAAAACTAATGAATTTCCTATGAGGAAGGCAACATATTTCAGCTTTCAAAACCAAAATCATGGCCCTTGATGCTACTATCATCTCTTTGAAGGAATTTGAACTTGTTAAAGCCACCAATAGATTACTGGTTTTTAAACTTCTTAATTTTTTTTTTCTCTTACAAAATTAAATAAAGGATTCCCTCTGACATGACAAAATCCGGAATGTTGTGCTCCAAAGCACGATGCATCTATGACTAAAACCATCGTCAAGGCTTCTTAACTTGCCCAACTTTCGTTGAAAAGTTGTTTAGAGTGTATGGCTTGCCAAATGACATTGTGATCAAAATTCCAAGTTCACATGCAAATCCTAGTAGTCAGTCTTTGAAAAAGCTAAATGATCCTTACTTCGAATCACCTAGAATCTGATGGGCAAACTAAACTATCAACCACATTTTGAAGGATATGCTTAGAGCATATGTATCTCATAAACGAGAGCTGTAAAGGAGATCAACGGACGTTTTCCCTCAAAAACTTCATAGGCAAGTTTCTTACAGCGAAGCATACGATGAACGGAACGACAGGACGAACGGAGGTGTGGGGTATGTATACATATGTGTGTGACGAGAGAGTTTTGAGAGCGACATTCATCATCAAACCAAGGAGGGTATGGAGGCCTAGAGGAAGTGAAAAGTTTCTATGCAGTTTGGAAGGAAAGGCTACTGAGGCTGCTGTGTGGAGTGAAGTGGTGAGGAAGGAGGCTTGTGACTCTAATGGACTATCGTGTGGGAAATGATATAGTGACGAGGCCAGAGATTCTTGTACCAACATATCGTTATATTCGATTCTTTATTGTGGTTATATTTAGGTTTGAATTCTGACAATTTTAGTCCGTTATTGTGTGCACTCACAAGTCAGCGGTTGAGGTTGGCCATTGCGATGATGATTATGCATTGTTAAGTAGTACTAAGATTCAAGAAGCAAATGATGTGAAATGTAAGACAAATAACTGTCTTCTGGTTTATCATTTTATGTAAAAGAACTGGCATGTGAAGAAAATAAACCCAATTATTTCCATTTCTCTCTTGGAAGACCCTTTTTTGAACCACCTAAACCACTGATTCTTCTGATTCTGAAAAGGTGGGAAACCTTGGTATGTCCTAATCATGTGGCATGCACACAATTGATATCAAACCCCAGAGTTCAAGGCGAGGAAAGGAGATAAAAACTATTAGGCCAAATTTTCAACCATACCACACTCTGCCACTCATAAAGATTGACACACTTTTGAACGAAATAATTATGTTTCTTATGGAATAAAATCAGAGAGCTCAATAAAATTCTATCACATTCAGAAAGTGAAAATGTTACAGCATTTTTTCCAATTGTGTGCCATTGATGGTCCAGTGTAAAGCAGTGTGTGACTCTAGTTGAACACTAGGAGGTTCAAATTTTAGTCCAAAGGTCCACTATGGTACTATGTATAGCTTCTTCCCCAATTCCTCCACTATTTGAAAACTCTATTATCTGTAACAGCATGTTTCATTTGATTGTTAGAGCATGATGAATCCTGCTAGTTAATGATGCTCATAACCCATGTGTTTTGCAGTACAACCAGAAAGAACTGCAAAAACTGCTTCCTTACAAGCTAGAAAAGATCAACAAGATTAAATCCTAAGATATTGTCCCTTAAAGGCTAAATCCAATCAAAGGCATTGTGCTACCTGGAGTCCAATAACACAAAACATAGCAGCCGAACTGTGCTCTGATATTTTCTTTTCTCCCCCGAGTTCAAGTTCTAACCCAAAGCTGCAGTTTAGTGCGATCACACATAATTGAAGGTTAGTAGGTACACATTCCAATCATTGACGTGACGTAAGCACCACCTTCAACA
Source organism: Diphasiastrum complanatum (assembly GCA_029204225.1). Taxonomy (NCBI): domain Eukaryota; kingdom Viridiplantae; phylum Streptophyta; class Lycopodiopsida; order Lycopodiales; family Lycopodiaceae; genus Diphasiastrum; species Diphasiastrum complanatum. Next base: position 15,065,897 of record CM055098.1, on the reverse strand, counting down.
ACATGGGAATCTGGATTGATCTAAAGTGCCAATAAGCTTAACCTCAGACTAAAACTTCTAATTTTGAGACCAATGATATTGATTTGCATTATGAAAATTACAATAACAGATCGCACAAAGCCTCAAAAATTATCAAAAGAAATCTTATTCTTCATGTCAAAATATCACAAACATTCTGCCAATAGGTCAGGTACACATTTTGACTATTCTCGTTAAAAATGAAGTCCACATTACTAATTCCAAACAGATTGGAAGACTTCAAGCAGGCTCTCAGAGCCCAATTGTGCCACAAAAGACCATGTGACAGATAGGATGCCTAGGACCTCTATACCCATGAGGCCTTGAAAATTCAGCAGCATATGCTAGCAAGTATCAAGCATGGCCTAAGCTGAGTTGCATCAAAACGGCATTCCAGGTCCTCAACGTTCTAGAACTCTTGAGCCTTAAAAGTTCGTTTCTTTCCCAAAAAAATCGAGCTAGATTCTGATTTCAAATTTTTTTGCGCTACACTTTTTCTAGAACAGTGGGGACAGCGGAGAGGAGCTATGGGGGGGCAAAATCAATGCATAATTACGGTGCCAGAGGTTGTTTCTTGCTGACTCAATCCAGGTGTTAGAAGGGAGTTGACTTTTTTTAGGCATGAGAGCCACCCTGTCATCGAGTTTTTTCGATTTCCCCCGCAAATGTTTGACATATGCCTCAGCCGTAGTTGCATTGGAATACTTATTTCGGAATGCTAGAACCAAAAAAAAAAAAAACAGTTTATTATTATTCGAAAACATAATCTGGTTTTACCCCTACTTCAGCCCTTATTCAATGTAAATGTACTATCTTTTGAGCACCCTGCTATTGCTCTTTACATCCAAGGATGAAACACGACCTTTGTTGGCAAGTCCCTCCTAAAATATTGCATCTGACAATTTTGAATTTTAATGAAAGTCATCACCTATAATTTACCATATGCACTCTTAAGTTGGCCCTTGTTGGAGACACTGATAAATTATGTAATAAATGAACCATATCTACTACAGCATATTCTCTGAAGTATTTCTTTTAGCAGTGCAACATCAACCGGCTCTTTATAACAATAATATTTGTATCGCTTGCATTTAGTTGTTGACATTTTCCATGAAGTAACCTATCACTTCGAAGAAAGACTAGCTTTCGTAAACATAGAATGAAATTGAACTGTATGGGTAGCCATTAGACTGGGCCTGGGTTGATATTAATGTAGGCCCTTGTTTGACTCCAAATTAGCACCATGTTGGAATGCTTCAAAAAGTTCTCTCCATGCCCTACATTAGTTGTATGTCTGAAATTCTAGAAGCTGAACCTCATTCCAGTATTTTAGTTGCTTGTTCTTTCCACTTTGCAGTCATTCTAGTGCATGGTTAGGGTTGAATGCTCTTCATGACAGAGAGGAAGGCTCTTTGCTTCTTATACCTAGGGTAAATGCAATATTCCAGCACACAACTCCATTGTGTGGACCTTTACTCATTCAATTTTGTGACATGAAGACAAGTATTACCATTTTCAAATAAAGACAGTTTTACACTGCATAAGTTAAATCACACTTGAGATGTACTTCTAATCTTATTTTCTTTTGGTAGCCCAAAGACATTAATGAAGCTCTCCCTATTCACAAGTGGTGACCCTATGAAACCCGAAACTACCCTATGAAGCTCTCTCTATTCACGAGAGGTGACCCTATGAAACCCGAAACTACCGAACCGTTTATGATAGGTCACATTGTGGCAAAGCTTCTGGCACTCAGACAACAATACCAGTGAGGCAGAGATTCAAAGACTACATGCATTGGATCATGCAGGTTTCGAGGCTCAGCACTCTACCATTGAGCCCTCTACGATTGACACTCAGGGCTATTATGGAGGAGGCCAAGTCCAAGCATGAGAGGGTGTATTGTTCTTTGGTTGATTTCATAAACGCATTTGACTCAGTTCTGAGACACCTACTTATACAGAGGTTGAGTGAACTTGGGTTCTCCACTCGCACAGTAAAACAATTGCCACGCAAAGATCCCATCGCATGCAACCAAAAGGACATCTGTGGAGCCAAACCACCCAACCAGCAGGAAACAGAAAGTCAAGTCCCTATCCGCTTCACAACCGAGCCACGGTGACTGAGTGCAAGAGAGGAGAGGATCCTGGCTTTTGGAAACAGAGAAATGAATGAGAAGATGGGCGAGTTCCTACCAAGATATAGACCCCAAAAAAGCTGAGGAATATTCCCTCTAGGATACCCCAAGACCATGCAAAAGCAACTTGATCTCCTATTCTTGCACAAAAAGCTCTCAATCACCATGCACTAGCTCCATAGGTCCATGCACTGGGCCCTCACAAGGTTATTAATTACATTACTGGCCTAGTCCGGAATGACGTGGCGTAACTGATAATCTCGTACACTGGAGTACCGAATATCCATGTCAAGGACTATTCCAAATACTTCATGCAGGACATGGACGTAACATTCTTCCCCCCTTGAACTACTTTTGTCCTCAGACGTGGAACCTAGTGAAATTCTTCTTTATGCTTTCAACCCTTTCCCATGAATAATCATCCTTAGTCCGACCCTTCCACCTAATCAAGCACTCAGAGATAGAATGATTTCTCAATTGTTTATCTCTGGTTCTGAGTACTCTTTCAGGTTCCAAAGGTACACTGAGCGATAAATCCTCCAAATGGGTAAGATCTACTTGCTTCCTTGTATGCATAGTCCTAGAATCTTTTGGAATTCTAAGATATATCCAGTCATCAACCTTAAAATCTCTGGGAGATCTCTTAAGATCGACATAGTGCTTATCTCTGTCCTAAGCACTACAGATACAATCACCTGCCACTTGCAACATTTCTTGCATGTCATGCAGGAAAATTCGAAACTTTCTGGATCTTAACAGATTTCGTCTCCACATTCACCGGAGATCTACGTTGAAAATCGTACAATAGCATAAACGGACTATAACTTGTAGCAGAATGTTTTCTATTATTGTAAGCAAACTCAATTAAAGGAATATAATCTTCCCACTAAGACTACCCGTGAGACACATATGTCCTCAACATATCTTCCATAGTCTAATTAGTTCTCTCAGTCTATCCATCTGATTCAAGATGATCAGTAGAACTAAAACTAAGCGAGGTTTCTAGCTTATGGAATACAGCTGACCAAAAGTGACCTGTAAATTTAGGATCACTATCACTAACAATATCACTTGGCAGTCCATAAAGCCTAATAATATTTCAACAAAGATCTGAGCCAAATTTGAAGCCTTTGCAATTGACTTTACTGGTATGAATACAGCTAACTTAGTTAGCATGTCCACTACAACCCAAATAGAATCATTTTGATGTTGGGTCTTGGGAAGTCCAACCACAAAATCCATAGTTATACTTTGTGCATGTATCACGGCAAATAACCCCTTCTCCTGAATTGTATAACGCAATTGAGGTCTAGTATTTTTTTTTACTCTCGAACACTATCGGCATATCATTTTATAAAAGAACCGCTCCTATCGCTGAATCACTTGGATCAGTTCGTACAACGTATGGTAAATCTAGATTCGCGATCTATAGAACGAGATCTGAAACAACCATATGTTTGAGTTTCTCAAAACATTGATTTAATTCTTCGTTCCATTCAATAGGCAGACTAGGTTGAGCCCTCTTCTTTTTCTTGTTAACTTTGCCTTTAGTCAAATTGTTAAGAGGTGCTGCGACTTTCGCATAATCTTCAATTGACTTACGAAAGGAAACTGTAAAACCGAGAAAAGATTTAACTTCTCTAACCGTCTTCGGTATCGGCCACTCAAGCACTGTCTTGACGTTACCCTCGTCTGTCTTCAACCCTTCCAAGGTAATCTTATGACCAAGGTATACTAACTCATGCTTAAAGAATTCACACTTGGATTCCTTCGGATGAATTCTAATGTGATGATAACCGGTTCTGAGATCTATTTTTGTTAAGTATTTAGCTCCACCTAATCGATCCACCAGATCATCCATTCGAGGCAACGGATATTTATTCTAATTTCTTAGTAGATACTTTATTTGGCCCCTTGTAATCCACACGCATCCGGAATCCTCCATCTTTCTTCGCTTCCAGAAGAACAGGAGCACCCCAAGGTGACTTACTAGGTTGTATATGACCCATCTTAAGATAATTTTCAATTTGATTAGTAATCTCTATCTCCTCTTTCTAGAAAAACCGGTATGGTTGTTTAGAGATAGGGTGACTAAATGGAATGAACTCAATCCTGTGGTCTACCGACCTAGATGGTGGTATACCATGAGGTAATTCAACTGGAAAAACATCTTTAAATGCATTTATGATCTTATTCTTCTCTATTTGCTCCTTATCTAAGTCCACTGAGTTAAAAAATTTAGTTTTAGACAATTCACAACTACTTAGATGCATTTCCGAAAAATCCAAAATGGGTTTGGCAAACAAAGAATAAGCTTCACACTGTGAATCAAACATTTCCATTACATTAGCCATTAAAATCATCCCAGATGGATGTACATATCTGTCTCCAACTAGTGTAACTACTTTATTACCCTCTTGAAATGAGAGCACATGCTTCTCAAAATCAATATCAGGAGATTTACTGAATAACCATTCATACCCTAGAATTATATCCGTACGTGCTAAATCTAAAAGATGAAAATTAATTAACTCTTTGAAGTCTTGAATCCAAACTAGTCAAAACTCTAACATCCCAAGTCTCCAACTCCGCACCTGAAGCTCTACCAAAGTGCCAGTTTTGAATCAAATGATGGAACTTTGTTCCATAAATCCATGAATTCTTGTAGGTATGAGTCTAAACTCCGCATCCCCATTCTGCAACTTACGAACCTTTGGTAATAGTCTGAATCATCCGCAACCACAAACGATTTTCTGAACACTTCCATGAATTTTTCCCACGTAGTGGGCTTGGGTTGCAAGTCACGCCACCACGACAAAGCCTTTCCTCGAAAGAACAGAACCACACTCTCTATCTTTTTCTCTTAAGAAATTGCATGTAGATTTATATAACTGGTCACTTGGTTAACAAGTCGACCACCACCTCTGGCTTCTTCTCTTTCTTCTCCCCCAAATAAGGTTCTAGCTAAAAGCCCAGATTCGGCGAAGACAAAGCTTTGACTTGATTCAGCAACTCTTCCATTTGTGGATCCCTCAAACTGTTCCAATTGTTCATTTCATTCAGTGCCTGACTTAATTGTTGGCAAATCTGTAAATAGGTCGGCACGGGTACCGTTCCCTCTAGACTTGCGTGATCGTCCGCCATTATTGAAATTTGGCTTAATCAGTTGATAGATTCGAAATCTTCAACAAAAAGCGAAAAAACACTGGACTTTATTACTGGCTGATTTCATCTCAAAATTTACGTATCTGGGATTTTCAAATTCCATTCGATATGGACCAAAACTTTGAAAATCGACTTCTGGCATCGACTTATCAGTTTCACAGTTGCTATCCCATTTCGAACCAATTCCGAAACATCCGACATGCATCAGACATGACATGCCATGATTTATCCAGAAAATCAAATTTTTTACGTAAATTGCCTAACAACTGGGAAATCAACTATTTAACTAGCTTTCACGGAAGCTGTATTCATGCATGAAATTTCAATGATCAACCTACTGTTACCCTCAGTTCCATATACCCGAACATGCATACTGATTCAAAAAAACATTTTCAACACTGGGAATTCTACTACTTCACATGCATGCATGCAATCATAACATTTCGGAAATTTTTCAGATTTTACTCTATAAACTGCCAAACTTCCGACGGCCATAACTTTTGCTACAAGACTCTGATTTGGTCGTTGTAAAGCATAGTACAGAGGGAGAGTGGGTTAGCAAGATGGTTGCCATGTCACCCTACCACCTGGACTTCACACGTGCGAGCTGTAACAGCCAGAAAAAGCACTAGGAGGGCGCACTTCTACAAGGAGGAAATTCCAAAAATCCTATCCCAGCCCCGCATGCCTTCAATCAGAGGTTACAAGCACTCTTCTAACGTTCATTAGAGAGGCATAGAAGCTTCTAACAAGTCCAGCATAACGGTGCCTAAGCCTCCCACGACCAAATTGGGTGCATAAGGGCTCAAATCAGAGGCAATCCAACATATCTTTCAGATTGAATAAAGATTCAGAGGGTTCAGATCCACTATCAAGTGTTATGCATGCTTAAAAACCACCAAAAATACACTAGTTTTTGACTTTTTGAGGCTCTTAATGGTGACCAAACCCAACCAAACTTTATGACAGCCCCTGGACAATAATAGTATCAATATCATCACTATGTCCTGCTACTTAAAAAGAAGGATGTGATGCGATCCGCAACATGAGGTAACTCAGGTACTAGGTAGCCGCTGCGGTTGTCTCCTCACTGACGTTGTCTAGGAGGATGGATACCTGAGCTGCCATGCCTTATGAATGGCGTTGTCTCTGAGCTCTGTGAATAGGTATATCATCGTCGTCCACCTCGTCAAAATCGGATTGTGGGTCACGGAGTGGTCTTCTTCTAGAGAAGAAAGAAGTAATCTGAGACTAAGACTGAGAACTAGGATGAGTCTGCTGAGCTGTCCGGCATATATCACATCATAACCGGAACATCTCTCATTACATAAGTGCAACACAGCAGGAGGAGTCCTCATAAGCTATGAGCAATCGGAGTGTGGTGGGCAGTGGTATCTCCCTCTAATTTCATACTATATAGGGCCTCTGAAAATAAAATGCTCCTCAGACTCCACCTCCCTCAAAGAGCATAACTAGCATATCCGCTCCTCTCTTGGGATACCAGGAACCTCCCAGTCTCAATAGCTAGCTAGTGCAATGATGCATGAAGCTAGCCCAATGTGAATTTGAGACTATGTGATAATCCTGCCATGTCTAACTCCAGGAAATGGATCCGTCATTGTATAACTTTGACCTGATAGCCATCATATGCATCTCCTAGCACAAGCACAAGATACTTCAATCCACAAGGTGACACAAACCAAGTGTGTTGGCTTTTTCAAATCCAACTAGTTTTATGGGTGGAACAATGATTCACACACATGGAGGGAGTGCTTATGTTCGGCATAAATATGTCATTAGTGTGCTAGACTTGGAGACACACTAGTTGAGGCAAGTCCTTTAGTAGATATTCCAAGAACATACAATTCGTGGAACTGTTTGTGACAACCTACGCCACGTTGGCTACACCATCTAGAACAATAGCTTTAATGTGCTCCTAAATGACCTCTATTGTTTGTGCCTGCCCATTTTCTAAAAAGTCCATTACTCGAAGGAGCGGTGTACCCATGTCGTACAACACCATAATGTTGATAATACTTCTTCATATTTATATCCTGGATACTCTATACTCGAGCACCATGCCCCACCTAGAATATACATCACGACTCCTGCAGCCCTCTGCGTACACTCGCCAGCCTGGTCTCCATCTTGCACAATGCACACGCTTTTCACGTCAACTGGTTTCATTTATACTTTATTGTCAATGTCAGCTTCCAAGAAGGCGCCCACTTAAATGTGGTCATGACTCATGAAGTGAAAAAGTGTCACCGGGTAGGAGTGGGCTGCACAAGTCATTTGTCATCATCCCTTATAATAGATAGAAACATATAAATGTTATGTCTAGGATGATAGTCGACATAACAAGGAGATGTGTAAACTTGAACCTTGAAGAGTCAACCCACAATGCCTTAAAACATCAACTTGATCACGCATAAACCAAATGATACGATGTCCCTTTTCCCTTCATTGGCCATTCTCGCATTGGCATCCAAGAGTAGGTGCAACACATATGCACAAACATTCATACATTTGTACGAAGAACCATGAAGTGAATTTGCATCACTTCTCTATACGTAAAGGGCACAAATTCCTCTACCAAAGGCTTGGAATGGTGTGCACATGCTTTCAAATTCCTTAATTGTCACTAGTCTCTCTCTCTCTAGCATCATTCTGTTACAAATGGGCATAACAAGCCCCAACAAATGCACCTTCACCCACACGAGAGTTCGGAAAGGTGTGTGCCTCTCCATGGTGCATGTACCACTATCTTCATACTACTGATCCAATACAGAGGGCCTCATCCCCATCAAAAATCTCAGCCTCAACCCAAATGCTCGACCTTTCACCAAAATCAGCAAAAAAATGCTTAAAGTTTTCTTCGCTTAACGTTTGGTTATATGTTCCTTTGGAATTTCTTTCAGCACTCCAGCAAAGGATAGAGGCTTTTTTTCATAAATCTTGATTAAACCGCATGTTGAAATCAGAACACGTAGCACTACATTCAAGATATTTGAAAAACTGGGCGGAGAGAGCAACCAATGCTTGTATTTGAGAAATTGCAAAGTACTATGGGAGAGGTGCAAGAAATGGAACGGCTCTGATGCAATGTGTTCAAGAAATCTGAGGGAGAGGGGAGACAGAACACAATGCTTGTAGTTCAGAAAGTCCACAACAATACAATGAGAGGAGAGAGACATTTACAGACTTATATCTCCTCACATCTAGTCCATGTGTCCCAAGTCCTTTTGCACCTAGAAGGACCAGATCTCATTAATTACATCATATGAGGCACACTTGGTACATTGCAGGTGGATTAAATTACTAACAATTACAAACGCTGATCCACAGCAAGAGGTCCAATATAATTGATTACTGGACAGCCAAGCACTACACTATAATAGCCTAATAATTGAGAAGTAGCGCATTGTCAACAACTTTTGCAAAGTCATGTTGTTGTCCATTATGGATATGAAGATCGTGTCTCCAACACCCCGGTGCACGCTTACTAGTGTAAACCCAACACCCCAATGGTGCATGCAATTTGAAAAAACATCAATTTGCAATCACCTTTTTCCAGTAATTTCGAGTAAGAAAGCAAAATGTTTTTTCTTACATATACAAAGATGTGAGTTTTTGAAAGGCTATAAGTGTCAAGTGGAAACAAATCAGCTCGCAATAAATATTTTCATATTCAAGGCGGCAGGCACAATGCATAGGCTATAGAAATTGAAGAAACATTGAAATAGAGCCACAAGTTACTAACTTTCCAAGCTTTCCAGCGATTCGACCCTTGGACTTGGAAGAAAAATGATGTGAGTAATGTCCCGTGATTCCAACAGCTTCTACACCCACCTAGAAAACATTTCTGGAAACAGTTATTCAGATAGGTGCAAAAACAGCAAACCTATTTCCAATTAAGTCTACAAAGATGAACCACTCATCTGACAGCTGCCAGTGGATGGGTACTAGACTAGCTACTGCTTAAGGTCTACAAAGACTGCTGTCTGGCGCTCACCAAGGAAAAAAGCATACACTCACACTCAAACAAAGGTAAAACTGCCATAAGCACTTGAAGTGATATGCTTATTGAGAAGCAAATAATGCACTCAAACAAACAGACCAAAAATATAATGAAGACACAGCACCTGAAATGGTTTGAGAAACCAGATGCAGGACACAAACGAGATCGAAAATAGGAAGGGAACCATCATACCTTTACTTCTGCAACTCCAGCATTCTTTTTTCCTTGCCTTTGCCAACCAATCGCAACACCTGCTTCTGGCCCTACAAACAATTGTATCTGCAAAACATTATCATAGTTTCTGTCACCAATGAATCGGGACTCCATATGTGCACTTTGAAGTGCATGTTTGAAAAGCAGGATGCTAATCTTGCTCTCCTCAGTAAAACATGTGCAAGATGCTCAGAAGCACAAGAACAAGAACAAGGGTAAGATGAAAACTATTCATAATCATAAGTAAAGCTGGATATCTTCAAATACATTACTTACAGTTCCGGTTGTAGACTCAGAAAGCTGTCGAGACCATGTATTTGAAATAGTCACTAAGCCATCTCTAAGAGAAACTGACATACCAAGTGATCCTGTCGAATGTGATGATAATTGCCTGTGAAATAAGGAAAAATGGCCTTCTTGAATTAGCATGACATGCATTCCAGAACAAAATCAGGTGTTTTCCAACTCCCCAACATTCCTCTATCCGTCATCATCCATTTGTTTTCAGAACTTAAAACTGATTAGCAGCAGCTCAATTCAAAACCCTGGAAAATTTTCGAGTCGATTCAAATTGTGACTAAACTTCCTTGATTTAAAGAGAATTAAGCAATGAGCATATCTTTATGACTTCCCCAGGAGACAGCAAAGTTATCCCACTGATTGCAGTAGTAAATAGATAACAAAAATATAAAGTATTTGGCAAGACAGTGAGATTTAACAACTTTTTGACCACTGAAACAACTAGCAAGATAAAATCCTCTTTAACTCATCTGCTAGAAAAGTAAGCAACAAGATTACAAATATTTTTATTACCACATGCGAGGAGTAAAACTGATGTGTAATGTGAAATTTTCACCTTGACATCTGCACACTTAGTACAGAACGTAGACCAGCCATGGCAAGGATCTCAATTGAAGAGATTGGAGAAGTTTGGCGCCTCAAAACCAAGGTAATAGCTCCACCTCCAAGGCCCCGACGAAGATACATGCTACCGCCCATAACAGCTGTATCAACCTTTGAAACCTGCGCTTGTACTTGAGTTGACATTGTCATTCTACAAATAAGTAGATGTAGCATGAAGCACAAATGGATTAGTAAACATTACAGATATGTAAAGTCAATTTGCAATTACATCTAAGAAAGCAAAATAAACAAGAGTGGCATGGGAATTTAACATTATAAAAATAGTCAGGACATAACTTATTTGTATCACAAAACGTAACATCAATTTGCAGTTATGTCCTTGATCAACAGGAACATAAATGAATTGGAGCCAAAGAGTCATTATTTACAGAAAATGTGGTATAGGAAGATAAGACTCATTGTAACTGTCTATTACATAAACCATGCCATAGATAACTGATAGTAAGAAATTTATAGAGACTAGATGTCTAATGTTATGTGCCAAAGCACAGCAGGGGAGCAACAAACCACTTGTCATTAAATGAGTGCCACCACATCCCTGATTAACAATGATTGCTCACTGTCTAGCCTTGAGTTAAGAGAAGTCCGATGAGGTAGGCTATAGATGCATTTACACTTGGTTAACCAGGGTTAGAGGACACATGGACTGCACATGGGAGAGCAGCAGCCAGCTGCACAGCAGGTACCCAAGACATGTGGCCTTGGGCTATGTCTTTATTACTGGCACTAGGCATCATGTGAGGCATCAAATCAGTTGTCTAAATTGATGAGTACTCTCAATGATTATCCAGACTAGGTGAGGTATCTCCTTGGTGGGATTGGCTATGGTGCACCATATGAGACACCATAACTACAAATTAGAGAATTTGTTGAGGATGCCAGCACGTCTTCCAAGCTTGCAAGTGAACACAGGATCGATGTTCTACGATTTGTGGGTGGTAAGTTAAAATGTCAAGAACCATCCAGGTTCTAATCAACTCCAACGCAATCTAGCAGGTGACTAATATATATCAAGCCTCCAACAATGATGTTCCATACCATCATCCATCCCTCTTAGCTCTCGCCAACGACATACCTAATCAAGCCTCCAACGATAACCGATGTCCCATACCATTGGCAATATCTTAGCTCTCACTGGCATCATCAAGAGGCTAGAGATACATTTTGGCTATGCGCATGCTCATACCATCCACCGACTCTCGAGTAGACTCAATGAATGATAAAGAAGCTCTCCTACCTCTATATACGTAGTAGGTCCCGCTGCAAGCGCACCCATGCCTAAATTTGTGATGCAAGACACTTGTGCATACTGACACATGACATAAAAAATGTATATATCATAACGACACACTTGAGGTGATGGCTTGATAAGAGGTGGAACACTGGTCTAGGGTCATCCCCTTAAAAATCTCCTTCGCAGGTTCTCACTTCTACCAAGTGTCCTCATCATCAAACTTACCTATCCAAACAAACCAAATGAGTTTCTCAACTCAACACTTCGTACAAAACATTCCTCCCCCTAAGGAATATCCTTCTCAAGGAATAAAACCAAGGAATTTCAATCTCAGGTCTTCTTCTTTCTCCTAAGTGTCCTCATCGTCCAAAGATACCAAATATTAAAAAAACCAAATGAGCTTCTCAACTGATCATGTCGTACAAATGATGTCCAATCCTCCAATAGGACTAGTTCACCTTCCAAAATGAAGTCGTCCTTTCTATCCAGTCATTCCTTTAAACGACTAACATGGAATAGAGGATGACCTTTTTTCTTATGAGGAAGATCTAGCCAATATGCGGACCAATTGAGGTTCTTTACAATCTTGTAAGGAACACTATATCTTGGAGATAGTTTCAAGCATTTCCCTGGTACATAGTACCTTAGAATCTTTTCGGATCCTGAGATATACCCAATCTTCAACCCCAAATTCTCTAGGTGAGCAACTTTGGCTAGCATAAAACTCGCAGCATTTCTTGAATATGATGCAAGAAAATTCATTTAAACATGCACCTTGAGGCCTTTAAGCCCAGCAAATATTGGTGAATGAGGCACCCATCAACGCAGATGGACTTTGCCTATACGTTGGCAAGGGTCACATCTCTGGATAGAAAACTTGATATCTTTGTATAAGATCGGCCACCTATAGCATGCATTCAGTACTTTCTTTGTTGTATTCGTATTGCATAATGTCCACCAGAGTCGCCTTTGTGTAAAGCTTTAAGAACGATCGCCACCTTCAATGGTTCTAAAACATCCACGTAAGTTATAATCTGCACCCATACTTTCCCGATTAGACTGACGTTTTGGAAACAAGTTCAATCTCTCATATGTTGATCACTTACAATTGATGGGTGAACCAAACCAACCACATAATGCAAGATATGCAGTGACAACCTTGATAAGAGACAAAACATTAGTCTAGGGTTATCAACCCCACTACACTTCAAACCGCTCTTCCATCAATTTGCACCTCACTTCAACTATAGATCATACATCCTCACCCTCCACATACCTCCCACGCCCCATGTTACACATTTAGTGCCTCATACATCCCCTTGAAACAAGAATCACTTCTCTCCTTGATCCATAATCTACCACCAAATAGCCCTCTGGAAACGCTAGCCAATTCTCAACCACAACTCTCCAAGTACCAACTCAATGCTTCTCTTGCTTACCGCTCTAAACCATGTGAATCCGAATCAAAAGCTCAGCATATCTTCCCTCCTTACACCTGGTACGATGAAGAGCGTCACCATCTACACCTCCCTGTTGTCCATGTCCAAACAAGCTTTCTCACTGCATCTTCTACAGGATGCCAAACCCAATACTACACTCAAGAGACTACTGGATCTCTTGTATAGCTCTTCCTCATGTACCAATTGGTGTGAGTTTCTCCCTCAAGCTCCTCCCCTCTTGAAAAATCTGTATGCATGGATTTAGTACACCACAATAGTATACCTACGAAATCCCCATCACCATCTCGCGCAAACCCTCAAATTTCTCAATCTTTACTCCCTGGATGGTACATGAAGGCAATGATCAACTAAAACATGATTGTGCACGGGATGTTAAGACCTTGATGGATTGGGCATATCATAGCCAAGCTTTATGGGGCCATCTTATAGATAGTAGAGAGCAAATACTTCTAGATATGTTGTCTTCATGACACATCACTCCACATTTGATCACATAATCAATCATGTCACTTATTGAGTATGCAAAATTGAGAGAGAGAGAGAGAGAGAGAAAGAAAGAAAGAAAGCTTATTAATGTCTTTTCCATGCCAAAAGGCATATAAGACTAATGAAGTACATGTCAAGTATGTGGTGACCATGGGAGCGTGTAAAACGTCTCCAAAACTGCAATAAAGAAAACATATAGCACAAAATAAGATAAAATAGACACGTATGTGAGAGTGTGTGTGCATAATAATCCTATGTATCCATGTCAAGATATCAGGACTGTGCTGATGATGCTGCTGCTGCTGTACTGATGGTGTAAAAAGATGTAATGCGAGCCGCAACGTGAGAAAGCACTGGAGCCTGCTGGCGTCATCTATGAACATGAGCATGTGTAGTAGTACGTCTCTACGTGTGATGTCTGGTGATCCTGGTGGTAACGTGATGATGGGAAGTGCACTGTCTCTATACTCTATGAGCATGTAAGCGGCTATCATCCTCATCGTCGTCATAATCCTCATCCTCATGCACTAAATCATGCGATCTCCGTCTAGTAAAGAAGGAAGTAATCAATGGTTGTGAGGTAAAATGCTGGGATGTCCCGTATAGATCTCTCCGCAATATGAACATCTCGCGTGCCATCAGAGCGACACATCGTGGGTCCTCATAGGCTATGAGAGAGCGTAGCGTGGTAGGCCTGTCAAACAAGCAGTGATAACGCCCTCTGATCTCATAGTATACCGGGCATCTAAAGATAAAATGCTCCTCAGACTCCACCTCTCCTAGAGAGCATAACTGACAAATCCGCTCCTCTCTAGAAATACCATGGAACCTCCCAGTCTCAATAGCTAGCTGATGAGAAGACACCCTGAGCTGTCCCAGTATGAATCTAAGGCAATGTGATAGTCCCGAATCCAAGTAGTGTGGCATGACCGGGGTCTCTGATGCATCCAGCTCCAAGAAATGGGTCCGGTAGAAAGCTGGCTTAACCCCTAACTGGTTACGCCAAGTCCGCTCTAGATATGCGCGATAGAGAAATGCTCTGATATACTTATGGGTGCCTGAGGGGAGCTCTATGATGGAGATACCAAATGACTCAAGTAGGAGGTGAGATGCCTCAGAGAACCATGATAATCTGCAGCCCTGATCATGAAGACACTGTGAGGAGGATAGTGCAATATGTATGTCTCATCTATCTATCTCCGGTAACGCTTGTACCCTCTGTATATAGGTACTGAGTTGAAGAGCTGCCTCGATATGTACAGGTGGAACTGCAAACTCGGCCAGGAGAATCTCATGTGATCGCTTGAATCAACCGAGCTAGCATGGTGGTCTGTAATCGTGAAAGACTGGCCCAGTGTGAAGAGGGGAGACCTGTACACCGTGCCTCTACCACATCTAAAGTCGGAGGGGTGACAATGGTATCAAAGAGGCGACACTTACTACGAGCATCCTGGATGGACTTCCGGAAACATAATCGCTCCAGCTGAACAACGGAGGCATGTCCCTTCCCCAGTCGAGTGGTAGCGGCCTGTCTCATGCTAAAAGTAGGACCCGAAAAAAGGATCCCCATGTATGTATAGGAAGCGACCACCTCTAGAACCTGTCCATCAAGAGTAAGCTCATGTCGCTGCATGAATGCTCGAGAAGTGTTGAAGACCATAACCTTGGTCTTCCCAATGTTCAACCCTAGGCCCCATTTGGAGCAAAACTCTTGTAAGCAATCCAACTGTCGTTGTAGACCCTCTTTGGTCGGTGAGACCAATACCACATCATCAGCATAAAGGAGGATAGCAATCAAGATGTCCCCAAGCCTGCAACCAACACCACCACACTGTGTAATGACTCTCTCCAACTCATCAATATACAAGCCAAAGAGGACTGGTGAGAGGGAACAACCCTGCTTCACCCCAATAGTGCTCCAAATGTACTCGGACATGCCACTGCTATGCCGGAAACATCCCAGGACCCGCTCATAGGGTGCCATCATAGCAAGAATGATGTCGGTGGAGAAGCCGAGGTCTCGAAGTCTCTGGATGAGCAATGAGCGAGGAACAGAATCAAAGGCTTTCCTGAAGTCCACAAAACAACAGTAAACCCTCTCTCTCCTGTGCTTAGCCTCCTCAATCAAGGCCCGTACTGTGAAGATGTGATCTGTAGTAGAGTGATGGGCTCGAAAACCTGCCTGACCCATAGCATATAGTCTCTTGATCTCCGCCTCTGAGCTCACAACAGACTGAAGTATAGTACCATAAAGTTTCGCCAGGACATCATAATCGTGCGGTAGTTACTCAGAATCATGGGGTCACCATTCTTATAGATGGGGTGGATAATGTTAGTGCACCAGGATGATGGGAAACCGGAAACAACTGCAAAATTAAGAAGGGTGGCTATGGTGGGAGCGAGTACGTCAGAGGCATGGGAAAGGAGTTCAGAACCAAGGTCTCCAATATCTCTGGCCTTGTGGGACTTCATCTTCTTAATGGCTGCAAGTACCATGTCAGAGGGAGAACTCGATAGGTGAGTCGATAGGGACGGTATACAAGCTAGTAGCATAAGCAGTCCAAATGCGGAGGTCCTCCAGGAGAGGTGGTGGAGAGCGAGGAATGAACTCACGCCAAAAAGCGCCCAAGGAAGAACTGAAAAGAAGGTCAATAAGACGTTTCCCTTCAAAATCATCACAAGAACACTTCTTACGGCGGAGAACACGATGGTAGGAGCGTCGGGAAGATCGAAGTAGATGTGGAGTGTGGATACGTGAATAGGTTACTGACTGATGAAAAGAACGGCACTCGGTATCGTACCACGGGGGGTGCAATGGTCGAGGTGTGCGTCGAGTCTTTTTGGGATGGGGTTTTGTGGGGAAGGTTGGTGATGCAGCCGAGTGGAGTGAGGTGGTGAGAAAAGCGGCATGGATGTCAACTGGACTGTCATGTGGAAAGGAGTGTAAAAGTGAAGCCAAGGAGTGCCGGTATAGTGGCATGTAAATGGGATCAAATGTATACTTGGGTGCTCGGGTAAGCATGGGTAGTGAAGATGGATGAGTGGGTGGAAGGTGGCCAATATCGAAGGAGAGAAATGAGTGATCGGGGGTGGTGGGGGAAACGTGGAGGTCAGAGACTGTGGGTACAAAGGATGGTGACCCCATGAGATAGTCAACGACACTATCTGTGAGGGTGGCATGTATAACTGTCTGAATGTGGCCAGCAGGGTAAGCCATTATAAATGGCTAGCTCATGTGCCTCTCCAAACTGCAGTAAGTGCTCCCCATATGGAATAGTAGGTCCCAAACTGTCCGCGGAAGTCCTGGTAACTCCAAGCATATCATTGTCAAGGGTATGAACACGCAGCTGATCCGTGGCGTCGAAGAACTTTGTCTGTCTGGAGGATGTCCGGGCATTAAAATCCCCCGTGAGGAGAATATGCCCCTGCTCTAAGAATCTGATAATATCTGGAGACAGGTCCTGATATGGAGATCTCGTGCCCTCAGCAAAAGACGAAGACTCTGGTGGAAAGTAACATGCTGCAATAAAAAGATCTCTATCCA
Organism: Diphasiastrum complanatum; assembly: GCA_029204225.1. NCBI lineage: Eukaryota > Viridiplantae > Streptophyta > Lycopodiopsida > Lycopodiales > Lycopodiaceae > Diphasiastrum > Diphasiastrum complanatum. Next base: position 15,048,695 of record CM055098.1, on the reverse strand, counting down.
AACCAATATCCTGACCCACAATGTGAGTCCATATATAGCGGGCCTGCTCGTCATGTCTGATGCAGTCCATACTCGAGTGGAGAAACTCTCTATACAAGCATGCGACCCCACCTAAACCTCGGCCACTGGCGGATCTAGTCTCTCGTCAGAATACTGAGTCCCATCTGTATCTAGGAAAAGAAGGAAGTCCTCGCTCTAGGCTCTCGTGTGTCTCCATGAAGAATAATATATCTATGCCTATAATAAAATCAACAAGGTCCCCTGCACGCGCGCACACACACACACACACACACACACACACACACAGAGAAAGGTAATTTATCATTGCTTTTGGACTTTAGAAGAGCATTTGACTTTATTTAATGTCACATGCTCATTCAAAGATTAAGGTACAATGTTAGTTGTTATGGCTCTGTGGAGTTATGGGACGTTTCAAGTTAGAGAAAGGCTTATCTCAATCAATTGATGGCACCATTGGAGTGAAGCGCAATTGCTCTCTAATTGCCAAGTTATTTAACCTCTATACTGATGAGCCTAAGTGTTATTGAGCAAGTACTATCTCGGGAATGTGAGGAAGACCAAGGCTATGGCTGTTAGCACACTTGGATCGTACATGACGCAACATGAGTTCACACTGGAAAGTCAACCATTGGACAGTTTCTTCCTATACATACTTGGAAGCGTTATTTACGAGATCTATCTTTAGCCTGAGATATGCACACTAGTTGACTGGGAAAGCTTTAGTCTTTTCTTGCCAATTTGGAACCATTTTGTTTCAGGCATCATATATGGGATGTCCAAAGTAAGTGTCATCTTTTTGACACTCTAGTTCACCCCCACAGCTATGTATGCGTGGAGTGGGCTAGCCTTAAGATTTCATATTTCTATGCTCTTACATACGATCCAGGCCAAGCTCCCTGTCCCTAATCACATATCCCAGTTCCCCATGCCCCCTATAAAGGTACATGCTATATTTAGGTTTATTATCTTTATGATCAGAGACTATGAATGTAAGAATTTAAGCATTCAGTTGGAGTCCTAAAATTGTCTTCCAAACCCCTTAGAATTTGAAGATATTGCATTTCTGATGAATAACACCATTTAACCTGCTAACTAAGCCATCATCACTATCCTCACCTATAGCCTGGAATTAGCAAGAGGAAAGAATCAGGCTCGTGAAATTAAAAAAAGATAATTTAGTTTTATTTTCATGTCTAGTTGAGCAAGTGGTTGCTCAAAAACCAACCACGAAAGTTCCCTTCGAATTCAACAATTTTTTTCCTTTTCAGAACCTGTTCTCCATTTTGAGATGGAGTACAAAAATCTATTCACTTCTAAGTGCATCTGTGTGCCATGGCGAAAGTATCAAAGAGGTACAGGCAAAGTTCTATACCCTGTAATGACAGGAGGTGAATCAAAAGACTTAAGGAATTCCACTATAGATAGTTGCACGATGAAAGAACCAGAGTGGCGCATATGAGCAGCTAGCTTCTGTTCTTCCTGCCGCATCTTGAGTCTGTCAAACTCTCCTCTTATTTCTTCGCGTGACTTCAACTTGGGACCAAGCTCCAGCCCAGATCTCAAGCCTTCCAATCCATAAATGTCATATATTTGCCTTTTTCTTTCGTCGCTCAATATATCGTATGCTTCACGGATACGCTGAAAATTATGCGTTGCTATGCTTTGCATCTGCAACCACAATTTAACAAGCAGTTGACCAGGACAACATGCTTCATATCCTAATCAATAATATCTCAGAAAAAAAAATACTACCCGTCGCTTACCACAACATATGTAGCTCGCAATTCTCTTCATTAAACACCAAAGATGGTTACAACAATTAACAAAATGCTGAAAGAGAGAATTGATACTTGCGGACTCCTGTGCTTATCTGGATGATAAATCTGCGCCCACTGCCTGTAAGCTCGCTTTATATCATCATCAGAACAGTCAGGATCCAGATGAAGCAGAGCGTATAGTTCTCTGTTGGAGGGGTCCATCCTTGCAGGGAGGGGCTATCCAAAACCCTTCTCCTCAAAAGCCCAAAACCAGATTTTCAGCACAATGCCAATGCCAGGCCGAATTCAACCATCGATCCCTCAAGATCAGAATCAGCAGGAAGAATCCACTGATCTCATAAGCCCACCAGCCTTGAAGATAAAATAAATGCAAACTCTCAAACAAAATATCAGATTTACTCCTTCAGATAAATCTACATAGAGATCTGATGTGGGTTAGAGCTCTGCTTGGAGGAAATAGAATGTAACAGTAGCAATAGCAACTCCATGCATGATCATGTGTGTGTGCGCGTGTGTATATTATACAGAGGAGGAAGCTTTTCAGAAAATTAGCTGGAACATTGAAATTCAAGTATATTTTCAGCTCTAATGTGTTGCTTCTAAAACCCTAAATACTAAGTAATAGGGCTTCTGTATATGAGCCTGCCTATTTAGCAACCCATTTATGTTGGTGCACATTCAATCAATCTCCCTTCCCTTCCGTGGGGCTTTTATGGCTCATCACTATCAAGTTCTCCATGCATTTCATCATAAGGATCCATCATGTGAGGGATAAAGGGATTCTCAATTTTAAGGACCCATAAATTGTAAAGTAGTTATAGCGTGGAAAAAAAAAATTAAGCAAGCTATGTTTTGAGCATTTGTCACCTGTGGATCGGTTTTTGTTTCAAAGTTCATATGTATCAGGCTCATAATATGATGCATGCTCCCAAGTCCATAAATTTTATCAACATAATGCTCTTAGCCCATGAATTTCATGGACATGATGTACTTAGGGTGGTTTCACATGGAAGAGTCCAAGGCCATTTCGAATTTTGCACTTATCCCCCCAATTTGAAAGTCCCATTTCATTTGGTGGGCAAAGCATTTATTGTCCAAATTCAAATCAGATAAAAAATCTATGTCTTTAATGGGAGAGCAAGGGCCCACCACTTACCTCCCAATACTCCAAGAGGCCCAAGGTACTCCCCTTGCGTGGTGAGTTACCCCAAGTTGACGTCTTTCAATGCCACCTAAGGGCAACTCTCACACGTTGCGAAATGGAGGAAGGCCTCTTGGAGTGGCTATATCAATCAAAGTAAAGGATTTGGGCCTTTTGGACTTACTCCCCATTCCATGTGAAATTACCCCTCGGCTCCAAAGTCATGAGCTTTTTTTCTTGAACAAAAAAGGAGGAAAACTATGGCATATCATACTTTTAAAATTGAACTACAAAAATTTGGTCAAGATTTCCCCGTTGCTTATCTTGTTGCAAGTTGTGTTGGATTGTTCTATTGTATCTATGTGCTCCCAATTGCACCTCACATGGTATTAAGATGAAGTGTAATGATTCCAATAAGTCATATACCCTTGTAAGTTGACTTCACACCATCAATTACTAACAATCACTAACCATAAATTAGTTACCTGGTATTCTATGGTCCTTTTCTCATTTTAGGAAGATTAATTCATGTGTCTTATCATCTTCAACTTCCACCTACTACTAAGGCATGTGATATTTTTCATGTTAGTTTATTTCATACCTCTCTTTTTCCTAGGGAAGGTCGTCCAATCGACTGAACTACTTGGAAATTTATGAATGCTTTTTCTCACATTCCTTTTTTGTACGATAGAGGTGGGCTTGTGTTAAATATTTTTTCTCAGATTCTGGTTCTTGTGTTGTTGATCATTATATGGCTACTTCTAACACTATTGTTGCTTCCAACATTGATTATTCCTCTGCATACATGATTACTTAATGACATTGTACTTACTACTACTCATTTAGATTAAAAAATCTCTATGCCACATAGAAACACAAGTCTTATCGCACTAAAAGTGGGTTTCCGTGGCTATAGAGAAATTTGGCTTGTGAATTAAGGGCAATGTTTTTTATTGGGTGAGTGTTACATACATGACACTAAGTAAACCTATAATTATTGGGGTCCTACGATTCTTTATTATTTTTAGACCACTTTAAAATACATTCAGGACTTTCTTTGTATGGTTCCTCACTTGGGCCCTAATATTTAATTTTTTGTATTTCCCTCATAAGGCTATTCATTATGGAGTCATGAGTTTGAAGTCTTGAGCTCTTTGTAGGGGAGTTCATCTTTGTATTGAATATTTGTTTGAGCCACATAAGCTGAGTGCATTGGTACTACAAAGCCCATAAAAGAGATAATTTAGTTCAAATTGCTACTTCTTGAGATTACTTTGTTGCAAATTCACCTACTATCTTGTATGGAGACAATATTAGTTGCATAGACCTGATCTTAAACCCAAAATAGCATTAAAGGACAAAGCATATTCATATTAAATTTCACTCTATTAGGGAGAAAGTCCAAGATAATAAAATTGAACTGATTTATTTTGTAATAGGTTTAATTATTGCTAGTATTTTCACCAAGGCTCTAAAAAGAGACACATATTCAAGAAGATGTTAATCTCCAAGAGTGCTTATACTTGAATTAAGGGGGAGTATTGAAATTTGAATCCACTCCATAACATTGTTGCCACATCCTATAGAAAATTACAACTCTGCCAACAGAAAAATAAATAATTTACAAATCTACGTCTTTTACCACAACCTTGATGAAGAGTTTTGGGCCATGCATACTTACATAATCTTGAACATGATCTCAAGCTTACAAAAAAATTTGAGATCTTAAGGCAAGAAAGGCCTACAATTTTATTCATAGTCTTGAATAGAAATATGTAAAGAAAAGGCACTCACTTTCTTGACGACGATCTTGAATCGCCCAAAAATTGGCCATGGCTACTCAACTCAAGATGAATCCATTAGCCTACCTCAAGAAAAACTCTTATTTTGAAGAAACTTGTCTTTGGCAACTTAAGGAGCACACTTCTTGGTGTCTACCTCGAGATCCTAAGATCTTGAAGTCTTCTTTTCATCTTATGTAGTTCTTGACCTTTATCTCAAATCACAATATTGAGATAGTCCATCACGATGGCAAACTCATGAACCTTGAATCTATCCTGGCCATGTTGATATAAATCAACATTCACACATGTAGAACACCATAAGCATGACACAAACTAGCTCGTTCAACCGAAACCTAATCAATATCTACATTATCAAATCCTTCAAGGCTGATACCTAAGTAGGTTGTTGGAGATATTGACAACAACCAATTGATCTTGTAATTCCTAAAATAATACAACAATTAATATCATGATTTGTGCATGTTGGAGGGTTTGTGGATCCCAAGACAACCCTAACCCTACTTAATAAGTGGGAGGGATTTGGCACTCTACGTGTGTAATCCAACCCGATGATCACATAGTTATGTGATTAGAAAGTTAATAAAAGGACTTTAGGCCTTTTTGCGGAACTTCTAATGTCGTAGGGCCTAAAAGTCAAGTTAGGTGTTTTGTTTTCCAGTGCTATCGTTGTAGATCTATTCTGCATGTGTAGGGTTGCAGCTATTGCCTCAGCCCAGAATTGACCTGGCAATTGAGCATGTGCCATCATGCATCTGGCTCCTTCGACTAGCGTTTTGTTTCTTCTTTCTGCACCACCATTGTATTATGGTGTGTATGCAGGAGTGAACTAGTGTTCGATCCCCTCTTCTTCGCAAAATTTTGAGAATTCTTTACTTTTGTATTCACCTCCATTGTCAGATCTAAGGATCTGTATTTTTTCGAGGTGTGTCACTCTGCAAATGCCACGAACTTCTTGAAGGAATCAAACACTTCGGATTTCTTCTTTAAGTAGTAGATCGTGGTCATCCGGCTATAATCATCTATGAACGTTAGAAAGTATCTCGAACCTGAGAGTGGATCCGTCTTCATCGGTCCACAGACATCAGAGTGGATGAGCTCAAGAACTTCCTTAGCTCTTCTTCCTTCATGTGTGAATGGATTCCGATGTTGCTTGCCTTTCTGACAAGCTTCGCAGAACTCAGTTTTGGGCCTTGAAATCTTGAGACCTATGACTATGTCTTTTCTGCTCATGTCATACAGGCTCTGCTTTTCAGATGATACATTCTCCTATGCCAGAGATGATCTTCATTTTCTGATGCATTTAATATGCTATCAGAGTTGCTGATTATTTTGGCCTAGTAGAGGTTTTCTTCTCTGCATCCGACCATCAGCAACTTGTTCGTCGTCTTTTCGATCATGCGACAAGTGTTGTCGTCGAACAAAACTCGAATGCCAAGATCTGCCATCTTGGAAACAGACAGCAGATCTTTTCTGAGTGAGGGCACATAGAGTGCTCCTCGCAGCTCTGCTTGGCCTGACAGTGTTCGCAGTTGTAGAGTGCCGATGCCTTTGACATCGTGTCTGCTCCCATCACCTCGAATCACTGCTCTATTGTTTTCGAGCTCTCTGAAGTCGATCAAGATCTTCTTGTTGTAGGTGATGTGAGATGTTGCTCCTGAATCAATGACTACATCGTAGTCGTGTTCCGTGTAGCTCGTTGAAGCTTCATCAAGTATCGTGAAAGCTTCGTCACCTCTGTCAACATCTTTTGATGACTCCGCAACATTAGCTTTTACAGCTTTGTTCTTTCTTTTTGGGTTGAATCTGCAATCCTATGCATAATGCACCTTCTTCTTGCAGTACATGCAAGGTATTGCTGGATTGAACCAGCATTTGTTGGTCGTATGGCCTGGTTTGTGACAGTGATCGCAAGAATAAGATTGCTGATTCGAGGACTTCGTCTTCTCGAATCTTGGCTTGTTATTGTTTTTCTTCTTTCCTTTCATGAAGAGAGCCTTCTCTTGATCACTGCTTCCATCTCATTTGTCTCTCATAAGTCTCTCATCAGTGACAAGACTGACTGCTTTGTCCAATGTCATATCTGGTAGACTCAGTATGAGCATTCTCAGCGGCTGATAGGATGTCAGTAGCGATTTCATGAAGTACATCAGCTGTTGTGGTACTGGGACCTAGTGCTCTTGTCCTGATGCAGCGAGTTGAGAGAAGATCGTTCTGATCTTCTCAACATGCTGATCCAGCTGGTTGTCATCCCATCGTATGGATTGCAGTTGATTATGAAGGTGCATGACTGAAGTTGCAGTCCTCACTTCATACTTCTGTTTTAATCTTTCCCACGTTGCATGGCTGCTTTCGCAGTCTTCAATTTGCATGAGAATATTTTCATTTATGGACAAAATGATGATCGCCATTGCGCGCTCATCTTTTCTGATCCATTTAGCTCTCCTCAAGTCTCCTCTGGAGGCTGCACCTCTGAGAGTTTGGTCACCGAACAGATGCCTTCGCCCTTCATAAGTGTTTTGATTTTGAATTTCCAGATTCTGTAATTTGTGCATCAAGACTGATTGCTACTCTTGTCTTTATTGTTGTAGCCATATTGTGTTGTCTAGAAGAATCACTGTTGGGATATCAGTAGTGATAACCTATGCGCTCTGATACCATGTCGCGGAAGCGAAAAACGCAGTTTGGTTTCGCCGAGACAAAACGGTTTCTTTTTCGTTTTCGTTTTCGTCTTCGTATTAGCGAACGATTTTGTGTCTTTAAATTTTCTTTTACGCAGAAGCTATTACAGGATCCTAGACACGTGACTACACATCACAAAACACATTCTATTTTGGCAATCAAGACAGATGACACAAGACAAGGAGATGCACGAAAATAGAACGACTGTATTATCAGTTTAATTTTAGAGCGAGATCGTCAGTGTCTCGCTCGTTGGCGGAATAACACTCTGCTCTTTCGTTGTGTTCTGCTCATTGGCAGACTTTCATGCACAACTCTAGTATTTTTCTTTCCAGCTCTGTTCGCTACCTCTCTCTCTCAGTCTCTTACAAATAATTTTGTCTATTCTCTTCACGTCGTTTATGATCCAGAGAGGATAGTTTATACCTCCGCAGTGTGGAGTTTACAAGATGGCTAAACGCAGAAATCACAAGACTAGTTAACGCTAAATGAAGTCTACGACTCCAAGCCCGTTGAGCTGCCAGTTGGCAGTGCGAAAGATTTCTCTTCGTTTGTTTCGTAATCTCCCGTTTGCTTTCGTTCTTTTCGTTTCTGTCATAGTTTTTCATTTTGCATCCTTTTGCGGTTTGCGGTCCTGGAGGTGTGTTTACGATTCACGAATGATTCGCGAATCATTCGTGCTTCGAATCAAGGGACGTTGACTATCACAAATTGTTCTCGTTCGACCTCGCTTCTTGTTCGTGCTGCGACAAAGTTGCAGGAGTTCACCATTTCTAACATTTTATTATTCTTATTTTTTGGAGCTAGATTTATTGAGTCTTTCTCTCCTACCATATTATATGATTGTGGTCTATCTCATTGTTTGTAGTTTACTTTGGGACAATTTCAAATATTCTCTCACCGTGTGGCTATTGAGATTGAACGGTTCCATGACATTTCTCGTGTTGATAAGGCATGCCATATGTGTGTTTTGAGAAGGGTTGAGTTTGATAAGCATTTTCCTTTCAAATTTCTGCCATATTACATGATTCTTGATAAATCTACTACATGCCTAGAGACTCACACTCTTTATACTTTCTCATTTCCTATTACGATTTTAGAATTGTTGCCCTGATCATGAGATGTCCATGCTTTGGGGGAGTATACTCTAGCCTATTATTTCATGGACTCTCAACCTTACATTATAGACTTTTTTAGTAGGAGGAGACCTCGCTCAGAGTTTGAGTATGGTAATAAGAATTTAGCCAATCACAATAGTCACTGATATCAATAACAATATACATTTTTCATTATGCTAGAGTTACTCACTTTCATGTTCAAAATTTTTGCTAGGGTCGACATGAGAAATCCAAATCTAGCTCTACTACGATGGTTCCCCCTACATCACTATCGTCGAGATTTCTCATCGTACCCTACTTACTTGTCTCATCTAAGAGATTTCTCATCATATCCTACCTACTTGTCTCACCTAAGAGCTTCTTCATCCATAGTTTTACTCATTGTTGTCAGACTAGAATTAGTGCTAGTACTAGTCTTTTTTTAGTTGTTTCAGAGACATTTATATACTCCACTATCTCTTCGTACCTGAAATGTGATTATTTGTCTTCTATGCCTTTAACATTCAAAAAAGATTAATTCTATGTCTCTCTCTCTCTCTCTCTCTCTCTCTCTCTCTCTCTCTCTCTCTCTCTCTCTCTCTCTCTCTCTCTCTCTCTCTCTCTCTCTCTCTCTCTCTCTCTCTCTCTCTCTCTCTCTCTCTCTCTCTCTCTCTCTCTCTCTCTCTCTCTCTCTCTCTCTCTCTCTCTCTCTCTCTCTCTCTCTCTCTCTCTCTCTCTCTCTCTCTCTCTCTCTCTCTCTCGCCACACACACCCACACCCACACAATATTGGAGAGATCTCAAACACTTTGGCTTGTAAGTGAACCGACAAGGCAACTAAGACTCCACAAAATACCTCAGCAACTATGGTTGCGGTCAACATGCGGTTGTGACAAGCTCCGCCATATCAGTCTCCCAAAAGAGATCATTAACTTAAGTACACATTGTATAGCTATCATTATAAGTCAACTAGTTCTTGAGTACAACGAAGTACTTAGTTAGATGACAAGCATTTATTGTAATTACATACATGGATGTAGTGTATAAATACATCTTCATCACGCACTCTACGTGATGCTCCGCCAACAGAGTGAATGATATCGAGCATCCAAGTTATGCCTCCGTTTCTAGTTGTAACGTATTCAATGTTGTTCAAGCTTTCTTTGTAATATAGAAGCAGCACGTTCTATAATATGTGTTTAACACAGATCTATGATGTTGTGATTTGATTACACTCTTACTACTTGTTCATGCTTGTTCACTCACTCTGATCAGATCACGAATGTCAACGACTCCTTAGTATCTGATCAGACGATGGCTATCTTTGATGCCTTAGGAACTTGCATTATCATACTGCATTATCACTTCTTCACATTCTGAACTGAACTTCATACTGAAAGCCAATTTACAGTAATACCATGCATCATCTAATCTCATCGATGGACTGTAATCATTTTCGTTTGGGTATGAATTATTTCACGATCCTGTAGGTGAGAACACTTGAGCTATGAGTCTATTTTGGCAACTACAATCCTTTAGACTGTTCTTGCTTGTAGCAGCCCATACTAATAAGAGAGTTGTTCCGCAAAATATTTCCTTCTCTCTTCCTCCGTCCGCGTCCTCTCACCCTATTTCAATAACACACAAGACACCTAATTATTGCTTTGCTTGTTAGTAGCTAGATTAGAACCTTATCCATTGTTGGGCCCTATGCCTTAATGCTAAGATTTGACCAATATTGGGACCATTGCAAACACATGCCATTTACACTATCTCGTCTTGTTGGATGTGTTGTCAAATACACCTTGGACTATAGTCTATGACCCCTATCGATCCTCTAGGTTTCTCGGCTTGGGTTACGTATTTGTAACACTCCTTGTCCCTTAAGAGCCATTTTGGTCCTCTAAGATGAAATCCATAAAAAAATTGTGAAGAGTGCTACCTTTTTCACAAGTGGCATTTTCAACTGGCAGATCCTTCCATTGAACTAGATATTTTTGGTATAGAATATGATGGGTATGTGTCTTTCTATATCAAGAATGTCTTATTTATGGCTTATGTGGAAGTTGCGGAAAACCCAATGTGTAGCTAGAACACTATCTCCTACTAAATTATCTGATTTGATTAAGGGATTTTTTAACTTGCTAACATAGAATACTAAAAAAAGCTTTACTATTTCATGAGAGTTCTAGTTCATAGGTAAGTTTGCCTAATCTCTTAATAATGGTAAACAAATTACAATGCCTAGGAGATAATACATACGCCCACTACTCAGAGCAAATGCCTCCAAAGAGGCATAAAATATTACTATGCCCAAGGTCCTTTACAACATGTAGTTTTAGCACCTATAAATAATAGACACTATATTCTATGGAGTAATCTACGATGGAAGATTGAATCTGTGCTTTATTGGTACCCTCAACCACTTTGGTATACTTGGGCGCACTAGAATTCTCAACATACTCTAATGCTTACTTGAATCTTGAGTCCTCAACATATATTTTGAACTTGCCTTCTAGAAGTCACATTTACTTCTAAAAATATCAATGAGCTATGGCATTACGGGATAGAATATACCATGAGCTATATTCCACAACAAAATGATGCTTCAAAAATAAAAATACAAAACTTGTGGAGTGTGCAAAATCTATGCTAACTTATGTAGTTTTGCCTAGTTCTTTTTGGGTTAAAGTAGTATCTACTACAACATATATCTAGAATCAATGCATGACTAAGGCATTGAAGAATACAACACCTCATCAATTATGAAGTGGCTCGAAGCATTTTCCAAGGCATATGAGAGTTTTTGGAGTGTAGCCTTCATGCACAAGCCTAAAGAATTGAGGAGAAAGTTAGATCCCCCAAGCATTAAGACTATTTCGGTTGCCTGTTAACATGATCACAAGGGCTAAGATTTCTATAATCTTATAGATAAATCTTTTTTGCTCAACAAAGATATGATATTTATTGAGGATGAAATTTATGATTTGAACTAGTTTAACCGTTATCCTAATTCCTTAACCGTTGAGTCAGCTTCATCTGACTATGAAGTGTCGCTATAAACCCACAAAACCCTCTCTCACTTCACAGTCCATCTATGCTACATTACAAAATCATCTTTCTCATCTCTTAATCGTATCATTTCTCTTAAGGAAATGAAATGACTCTTGACTAGCGGCTTTGTCATTATGTCTGCAAGCATAAAGTCAGTACTGTAGAATTTTAGTTTAAGCTTTACTTCTTGCACTAAGTCCCTGCCGAAGTGATATTGTATTGCAATATTTTTTATTTTCTTGTGGAATTCAACATTTCTGCTGAGGAATAGAATTGCTCCCAAATCCTTCATTTCAAAAGTCCCCTTCAGTTTTTCTTTGAATTCTTTTGAATTCAATTTACTGTTGCGAACTATTATCAAATCGTCTACATATAGTGCAACAGCCAGGAACAACCTATTTTTAAATTTTTATGTACATCCTAGTGTTTGCATAGCATCTTCTAAACCCACTTTCCATGAAAAATGCATCAATTTTATGGTACTGCATCCTAGAGGACTGCTTCAAACCATATAAAGCCCTTTTCAGAGCACATACTTTGTTAGAGCCATTGGTAGATCCACTAGCTCTCATGCATTGTTTATGTTGATTGAGGTGATTTCTTTCCTCATCTCATTGCTTCGTCCAAGAATTTCCACTTTGGACTGGATTTTGCCTCCTCAGATGTCTCTGGTTCCATAATTCCTCTTTCATTAGTGTGGGTGATGAATGTCATTTCATTGCATCTCTAAGGAGCTTTGCTCAATCTCTATGACCTCCTCGGTTCCATGATCATCTCCTCTAGTGCTGGAACTTATGGCATTTCTTCACCTCTCATTTCTTTGTCTTCTACTCTTGATTTGCCTTCCTGGTTTAATGCAGGAGGCTCGTTGTCTAGCATCATACTTCGCCTGCTTTTCACTCGTCCATGTTTCCTCCATCTCCTTGTCTTCTTCCTCGTCGAATATCACATCTTTGGATAAGACCACCTTAGATGTCTGAGGATTGAACACTTTATACCCATATGCATTTTCCGGGTATCCCACAAATATGCAAGAAAAACCCTTAGGTCCAATTTCTTCCTCAGTTTCTCTGGAATGTGGCTTTGCTCCTGAATATCTTCATATGCCCCAATGGCAGTTTTTCACCCGACCACACAACCTCTGGTATCTCATCCTTCAAGACTCAGCTTGGCACCCTGTTTGAGATATAAGCAGCTGCACTAACTACTTCAGCCCACAAGAATCTTGGTAGCCCTTTATCATACAACATGCTCCTAGCAATGTTCATAAGGGTGCGATTTTTGCATTCACAATGATCCCGTTTTGCTGAGGGGAGTATGACATAGTGTATTCCTAATGTATCCCCTTTTCCTTGCAAAACCCTCTAAATTTGTTCCCAATGAACTCTCCCCTGTTATCTGATCTGACCCTCTTTACCCTTTTTCTTGTCCGTGTCTCTGTCATCGTGACAAATTCCTTGAACTTCTCTGCCACTTGGTCTCTAGTCTTCAATGTGTACAAGAAAGTTTTCCTGCTAAAATCATCAATGAAAGTAAGGAAATACTTTGAATGTCTCGGAGATTTTGGATCTATGGGTCCACACACGTCTGTCTATATTAGTTCCAAAATTGTCGTTGTCACAATCTCGCTTCTTCTCTTAAACGGTTCCTTGTGTTGCTTTCCAAGAACACAGCTTTGGCATATGTATGGCTCTTCACTCTTATCATAGTCAAATATTGTCACAAGTTCCTTCTTCTTCATTGTCTCTAATGAGTCTGATCCTAGATGTCCCAACCTCCCGTGCAAGGGGGCATCTTTTTCTGTTCTTGAAACATTTATACATGCTTGATGATCGACAGTCACTCCCAAGGTCATTTTGTACAGCCCCCCTTCTTCTATTACACTGGTTAACATCTCTCCATCTTTGAAAATTAGACATTTGTTCCTCATAAACCTAAGTTCCAATCTGCTCTGGGCAAAATTTTGGACAGATAGAAGATTTTTGGAGATCTTTGGAACAAACATCACGTCCGTTAACAGGCCTTTTCTCTCTCCTTCGAGGTTCAGCAGCACGCTTCCACTGCCTGATGATTCAATTGCCATGTTGTTCCCCACGATTGCCCTCTTTTCTTGATGGTTTTCAACGTAGTTTGGCAACATACCTTTATCATTTGTCATGTGTGTTGGGCACCGGAGTCCAAGTACCAGTTCCCATCCCTTTCCATGATATCTTCGGAGCTTGCGATCTCGATGGGGCCATCCTAGTAGTGTCCCTTCCTTGGGGTGGATTTAATCCTTGGCCCACTGCAACATTTCCCTTCCTTGCTATGAAGGCTATGTCCTCGTCCTGTTCTCTTGTGTTGCATTCCTCCTCATCATGTCTTATGCCCTCTTGTTGCATTCTCTGGCTATATGCCCACTATTACTACAGTAATAGCAGATGATGTCCTTCCTGTGCTCCCCTTGTGAAGTCTTCCCTGATCGTCCATGCCATCCTTCTCCATTGCCATCGCTATGATGTTTCTTATCTGATCCTTGCTTCTTCCCATTGTCTTGATTTTTTCTGAATACGCCAGATGGTGCTCTTCCAATCATAGCCAACTCCTCTATTCCTATTTGGCTCTTCCTCCCTACATCTTCCTACAACAACCTTTGCACCACGTTGTTGAGTTCAAGATCATCTATGTGAGTGCTCTCAAGTACCATTATCAATGGATCATATCCCAAGGTTGTAAAGACAAGGTGAGTCCTTTCCACAGCTGCTCCAACTGCTTCCAGTTGTCTCGCCAAGCCTTCATCTTCTTGAGGTGCTCCAGAAGAGATTCACCTTCTGCCATCTTGGTATTGGCCAGTTTCATCCTTAGAAGTAGTACGTTTGCCACACTCTTGCCTTCACATATGTCTTCCAATGTCTTCCACACCGCTGCAGAATTGTTGGCATCCTGTATCTATGAAGCGGGCACCTCGCCTAGACTCAAGCAGATTCTGGCGAACGCCTTCTTCTCCCACACATGGAACACTCTGGTTGCTTCAGCATTCGGAACACCTTCCCTATCAGCCACAGGAGGGGCCTTTGCTCCCTCCATGATCCCCCACAGTCCCTTCTCTTCAAGAATCATCTTGATCCTCCACTTCCACAAGGCATACTTTTCTCCTTTTTCACGACTATGTAATTTTGGAAGTCATCACAAAACCAACATCTAGCCAAAAGTTGGATTATTCTGCTTCCTACTAATCGACTAATTGGTTTTTAATCTTCATCCAACTATTTATCTAGTTTTGCGGATTTTCCCGTGTTTTACACAATCTGCAGAATTACAAATATTTTTACACAGTCTGCAGAAATACACGGAGTTTGACAACAGTGTTGTCTTTTTTGCATTTTTAGCCTGTCAGGAATTTCGAGTAAAAATGCAGTGTTGTGTTTTGCGCATTTTCAAAGTACCCTCAAAATTAAGAGAATGACTTTACTGAAAACCTTCGCATTTTTGGCCCTTCGAGATTTTCTCTCACTTCGGCATTTTCGCTTTTCCCTGATGGTAGTTTACGTTCATTTCTACAGAGTGACAGTTTCGCTCATTTATGTAGACAAACTGTTTATGGCGATTGACGCCGCTTATTAGCAATTAATTTATGAGAAGGAACTGGATGAATGCCAGCGGACTCCAGCCAACTGGCAATGCATTTGACGACCTAATTACTTAGTATAAATTAGTTGTTCATACATCTCATTAGCATGTTGTGAATTGGGAATGAGTTGAGTGTTATTACATGACGCTTCTTGCACTCTTATCAAGCAGATCGTTCACGACCAGAAAGTATTGTAGTTAGCTCTCTATCAAGCTTTCAAGCTTGAACTCTCTTGAGAATTCTAGTTCAGTCTTTAGAGTTTATTTTAGAGTTGCTATTGCACTACTGCTTATTAGTATAGTTGCTTATTTTAGACTTATTCTCGGTTACTCATAAATAGGTTAGAGTGCGTGGTTTCGATCCGCTATTACTTGCGCTCATTTGCATCTTATTTGTTTTCTTACTGAATCAATCAAACTTCTTATTGCGTTCAGTATGTGTCAAATGACAAAATTTCCAGAATTCACACGTGTGGGAAATGTCCACAAAAGTGATTGATCTTGATTAAGCTTTGTGATTGACACTATAATCTTATTCTAGATTGATCAACAAGATCTAGTTCAGAAGAAATGGCTAATTCACAATCTAGCATGCTAATCAACATAATATAATAGCAATGAATCAAAGAATGAATAAAAGTACAAGATTTCATTGTATGAGCATTAGCCTCAACACGAGATAGAGAGAGAAAGCTAGAGAGATAGCAAGCAATATTAGTTTAGATCCAAAATGGCATGAGATAGCTACAAAACTTTGGTTCTTCATCATTGATTGTGTGGAGAGCTACACATATTTATGGAGTTTGAGGTAGCTCGAGGTAGGACCAAATCCATCCATTCCAAAATGACATCCAAAGTGACATCTAGAGTCTATGTGACATTTGTCACTTTTCATGCATGAAATTCTATCAACTTTTTACAAGTGTACTAGTTCTAACTAAAAATGTCCAAATCATCATGCATGTGTCCATTACACTTTGTGCATGCCTTGCATGTCACTATGGATCACTTACAATTAATGCATGTGAATTGCCACGAGTTTCTACAAGCATAATCATGCTAATTCTATGTCTACAAACTATATGCAAGTTGCATTTATCAAACTAGATAATACATAACCATGTAGCCTGAGTTCTATGTAGGCCAAACTTGGCATTTTGCATTAATGAGATACATACTTGTATGGTACAACATTTGTAGCAAGCCAAGAAATCAATATGGATTGTTTTTCAATTTTAACACTCCTCCTAAAAATGATCTATATTGATTTGAACATGGATCTTTGTATAACTCCAAGGTGGGCTCTGTGCTTGTTGAAGGAACTTTTGCTCAAAGGTTTGGTGAGCATATCAGCAATGCAAGATGATGTGTCGATGTGCTCCAATTTGATTTCACCTCCAATGAGCTTCTCTCTCATGAAGTGATGTGCAACTTCGATATGCTTGCTCCTTGCATGGAATATTGGGTTGTTGGCAAGGGCTTGGGCTGAAATGTTGTCACACATGATCATAGGTAGATCTTATTCCATGACTATCTTTAGCTCCACTAGTAACCTCTTGATCCAAAGCACTTCCTTTGTTGTTGTAGTGAGCGCCTTGACTCAGCTTCACATGATGAGAGTGATACAGTATCTTGCTTTTTGGAAAGCCAAGATATCAAGTTTCCTCCAAGATATATGACATAAGCACTTGTAGATTTTCGATCTGCTCTATCACTTGCAAAATCTGAGTCAGAATAACCAATAATAGAAAGATCTTCACTTTTATACAATAAACCAAAATCAAAAGTTGAAGATATATATCTAAGCACTCTCTTGGCCATTTTCCAATAATAAAGTGAAGGATTTTGCATAGCCTGGCTCAACTTATGAACACTAAAGCTTATGTCAAGTCTAGTTAGCATTTCCTTCTTAACCATAGAAGACATAGATGTAAAGTTAGGATGTCCCAACCTTCTATGCCATAGCTCCTCCTTATATAACAAAGCAACTTCACAAAGGTTTGCATTCTCATAAGAATTTAACTTAAAAATTCCACCACATCTTGATCCATCAGCAAGGATCTCATCATTTTTCTTGATAAAACAAGTATTGGAGTTGAACTTTACATCACATCCATTATCAAGCAACTCTCCCACACTAATTAAGTTATTTGTAAGTTTTGGAATGAAAAGAACATCAGAAAGTGCAAGAACTTTTGAAAAAGCAAGTTTCAATGGAATGTTGCCAATTCCTTCTATTGGACACTCATGATCATTAGCAGTATAAATATATCTCTTTAGTCCTTTGTAAGGTAGGATTGAGTCAAATGACTCCTGTGAGCAACACATGTGTGAAGAAGCTCCACTGTCTATATACCATGCTCCATCTTTTTTGAAAGGTGATGATGAAAAACTGGACACCATAAGTGATCCTTCTCCATCACTTGCAACAGAATCATCTTCAATCTCTTTGGAGAGATTAGCTTGCTTGAGTTGGTTTTTCTTCTTAAAGCAGTTAGAGGCATAGTGCCCCTTTTTGCCACAGAAGAAGCACTTCACTTTCTTCTTCTTGGTTTTTGAGTTAGAGAAATGAGCTGTTTCATCCTCTTCACCATCTTGATCTCGATCTTTGGCTCTGTCTTTGTTGTATGCTTGAAAGAATTGGTTCTTACTCCTTCCTTTCTGCTTGCCTTTGACAAAGAGGACTTTGTCACTTCCACCATGTTCAAGTTTGTTCATCCTAAAGAGTTTATAGCTTTGTCTAGATTCTTCAGAAATAAGAATTCCTTGGAGAGTTTCTAGATTAGGTAACTCCTCCTTAATAGCAAAAGACTGAACAAGATTATCATAGTCATCTCTCAAGCCATTCAGTATGACTTGAACTAGCTCAACTTGGTTAATGGTAACACCTACACAGGAAAGCTCTCTATGTAAATCTTTAACTCTCGGAACATAGTTAGATGCATTCTCTTCACTTCTTTGGAAACTTTGGAAAATATTATTCCTAAGAGTGAGTGTTCTAGAAGTTTTCTTTGCTTCATTGTTGGCTGATTCTGTCGAATCCCCAAGATACTCGGACAGAGCAACTCAAGAGCACCTCTCACCTTAGACCGAGGAGGTCTCTGAGAAGACGAGACTAATGAAGAATGAGAGCCGAGGAATACTAGTTAGTAATGACAAGTAAGAACTGTGTAAGCCTCATGGTGAATCCCGAAAGATGGAATGACCATGTAGGAACTAGTATTTCTAGGCAAATGTAATAAATGCAAGTAGACCCCTCTTAAAGAAAGTAGAGCGAGCCACTTTTTTATGGTGACCTCTAGTGGAGAGCATTATTCCACTTGTAATCTGTGAAATGTGGAAATTCCACTAGGATGCCACCTAAGAAGCTCTCTTGCTTATTTAAGAGCCTCCCTCTTTGTGTAGAGGAGATTTTTGCATTGCATCTACTCCATGCTTAATTAAAAGTTTTTCCATGAGTTTGATGCTACACTAAGCTCCTTGACCATGATGGTTTTCTTGAGTGATGCCCCAATGATCATGCCCTTCCATTCATATTCTGTGTGGTTGTGGATTTAGAATGGATTAGTTTGCTTGCTTTCCTAGTTGTGGATTAGATTTCTTGTTTTCTTGTGGATTAATGTTGGAGCCAACATTCAAGTAAACTAAATAGGCTAGAAACAGACCTGGATTTCTTTCATCACAGGCTCACGCTCCTCACGCTTGAAATCTCAATCAAAACTAGAGCCATCTCTCAGATCTCGACCGACACCCATCAGTCAGATCTCGACCGATGCGCTACAGTCTAATCTCAACCGACGGACGGTCATCCGTTACATCTCGACCGACGATGATCTATTGCAATCTCGACCGACACATTGCATCAAATCTCAACCGACGCATTGCATCAAATCTCAACCGACCCATTACATCAGATCTCCACCGACGGCATTGCATCAGATCTCAATCGATGCACTGCTTCAAATCTCAACCAACGTAGTTCTATATGTCCTAGACAGAAGCAGTTCCTTACCACTTCCACACATCGCATTCGCCCATCGCAGCCGCATCAAACCATAATCCGACTCCTTACGGCTACCCTCAACCACACTCACCGCAACACACGGACTCCACCTTCACCCGTCCTAATCGCTTACACCCAAAGCACACCACCCCCCGCAACATTCCATCGCAAACACTCGCAAACGGACCACCTCCACCTCCATCCGTTTTCGTCCCATTACATCGCATTCACCCTGCAACGCACCCTATTATCACCACAGTTGACTGCATTACCACCCGCAACAACAGCCTTACAACCACATTAGTCTGCATCCATCCGTAATCACACTACAACAGCATACCATTGCAACCTCACCACATCACAAACACCACAAGCAGCCGCATCCCACTCGTTCACCGAAGACACTGTAATCTACCGCAAAACCTGCATTCCATCGTCTTGGCTACCTTCCATCGTCGTAATGACATTACCACCGCAATTGACCGTATCCCCACCTCAACAGCCGCTTTCCATTCGTTGACCATACAAACCATAATCCACAACAACTCGCCCTTGAACGATCCCCCGTTTTCGACTACGGTTCACCTTGAACACTCGTGCCCGCTCTGGGCCGTTGCGACCACATTCCATTGTAAACGACCGCATCCCATTTAGTCGTCATCACATCTTCCTCCACATAGCCCTTCACACTCCTTATGTCCCCTTTGCTAAAATCTCGACTGATGCACTAGAGTTAAATCTCGACCGACGACCTATGTTAGATCTCAACCGACGATTAGTGTTAGATCTCAACCGACGCCCATCAGTCAGATCTCAACCGATAGATTCTCTGAATTTCAACCGACAGCCTGCTATTAAATCTCAACCGACGGTCTCAGTCAGATCTCAACCGACAGCCACTGTCAAATCTCAACCGACGGCCACTGTCAAATCTCAACCGACGGCCACTGTCAAATCTCAACCAACGGCCTCAATCAGATCTCAACTGACGGCCATTGTCAAATCTCAACCAACGCCCTCTCTCTAATCTCAATCGATGGCTTTCAGTTAGATCTCAACTAACGCACTGCATCAGATCTCAACCGAAGCCATCCCCTCAGATTTCAACCGATGTCCATCACTGAGATCTCAACTGACGGTCAGTATTAGATCTCAACCGACGACCATCTAGTCCAATCTCAACCGATGACCTGCTTCAACCGGCCAGATCTACACTAGACGACAAACCTTTCCAACGACGATCCGGACTGACGAGCACGACGTACCTCAAATACACAGCTTGCATTGATGCTTTCTCTGACAACCTATCTATCTATATGCAATGCTATAACGAATACATGCGAACAACAATGACACGGGCCTCCATCTACATGAAACCGTAGTGACCACATTGACTAGTGCGAACAGCCTCTACATAGTAGGGACCACATTCAACTGCATTCAATTGCATCAGTCCCTACACCATAGCGATCATAATATCCGCAACCCACCGCAACGTCTGCCCCATTGCATTCCCCTACAATCGCAATAGATCACATTCACCACACTGATCCATAGGCATTCCACCACAATCACACCACCTCCATCGGCCATCCAATACCACACCTTGCATCGCACCAGCATTTTTGTTGCATCTGCCGCCCTCTACCTTCGTTTACATCTATTTGACTACATCTATCCCTGTTTGCATCTGATACATTGTGGCTTTCTTCGCCTCCCATATCACATTCACCCATAACCATTGCATTAAAAGCAATAGCACACCACATTCAAACACCTCCATCACCAACATCCACATCCACCCGCCCACAAGCCACACCCTAACTACACCCAAACATCCATGCCCCACCCTTAAACCGTGAAGAACGCAACAGCCCCCACTCCGCCATCGACGCTGACATAGCAAATGCCCGTCACAGCCGCCCAAGACCGCAATCCTACGACCCTACGACTGCCCTCGGCAACCCACACCGCTCCACCTCCATCCGTTTCTGTCGCATCCTTCCACATCAATTACCCTTCACACTGCCTCCGCACACACCCACAACCACACCACCCTCTGCACTCCATTGCAAACAAATCTCCACCCTGCATCTGTGAAGCACGCAACCGCTCCAACTCATCCGCAAATGCCATCTTACGCCTGCACATGGACCCTTCACCTGCAATCATTCCCATTCCATCCACCCACAGGCAACCCTCTAATAGCATTCGTAATCAGTCGTTGACATCGCAATCAGCCCGCTGACACCACATTAGGCCGCAACAAACCGCAATCCTATGGCTCTACAACTATCCACGGCCACCTTCGACCAAACGGATCGTCAAAAAACTGCAAATATCCGCCGTTGCAAACCACTCTCCATCCACCCACAACTCACCTTCAAACTTCCGCAAACAACCTGTATTTCCATAACAATTGTATTCCAACGTAGAACCAGTTCTCCCCGTCAAAATTTGTAGTCACCGCAAATAACCGCAACCCCCCATAATCGTAAACCATAAACCGATAAAAAAAAAAAAACTAAACACAAAAAATCACCAGTACCCAATGGACCAACAAAACGATTCTCAAGTCCCAGACGATTATCCATACGAGATCCGGTCCCCTGTAGTTGAACAAATCAGACGTCATAGGTTCTACCGCATGAGAGCCAAACTCCAAGAGCCATCCACAAACCCGTTCAACAGACAAGAACCTGATAGAGCCGAGTCTTCACGTGCACGAGCCCATCTTTACGGTACTGAGCCCTCACAGGCCATAACCGACCCTAATGGAGTTTTTGCTACCCACGGAGCTCATCTTAAAAAAATGTACACCCAAACTAGATCCACCAAAGTTTGACGGTAGTTGGGACCCTCAAAGATTTTTGCAAATCTTTGAGAATGCATGTGATGTATATGGTGAAACATCCCCCGATGCTATGGTCCAACTGTTTTCGATGACCATGATCGCTAAAGCACATGATTGGTTTTTCAACCTTGATTGTGACAAAAAGACAGACTTGTCAATTTTAAAAGAGTCCTTTATCAAGCGTTTTAAGTCCTTTCGCTTGGTAGAGAGCCCTTTTGTCAAATTGAGTAACATCAAGATGACAAAAGACGAACGTGTACGAGACTATATCAAGCGTTTCAAACATCTCAAAAGTCAAGTACAAGCACAGCTCTCTGAACAAATATTCATCATCTGGTTTTTAGTCGGCCTTCCAAGATGGATTAGACGCGAGCTTAAATCCAATGATGAATACACGAGTCTAAAGTTAGATATGTCCGATGCCATCAAGGAAGAAGACAAAAGATCAGATGTTGACGAATCCAGGGAAAGACGAGCACCACGTGCTCATGTCCATGAGTCAAAGCCAATTGACGACACCCGAGATCAGCTTTGGAAATCCTAGTTGGAGTTGCTTAATAAACAACATCAACTACAGATGAAGAAACTCACCAATGAGTTTCAATCTACCCTAAAGTCTATCCAAAGCAATATGCCTGGTCAACCAAACCCTGCACGGGTACCATATAGACGAAAAACAATATGGTGCTCACATTGCCGGGCTACGCATCATGTTGATGCTTGTCCTTCATATCCGCCTATCCACACACAATCAGTCCAACAATATGAAGAACACTCATCACAATCTGGACATGCCTTGCCTTATCATGAATATCCATCAGAAAGTCCAGAACCATTAGCCATACAAGATAGCTACGCCGTTATACAAGGGCCATTTCACACCAGATGTTTCATCTGTGGCAAGATATCAAGTCTAGAGCATGCTAGAGAGGATTCTACACCAAAATTGGATTTTTTGCTTTTGTAGATTGGATATTTTATAAATCAAAACACTAAATAGGTCAATATACTTGATCAATTCTGATTTTTAAATTCACATACTAGATTTGGCTGATTTTTTGATCATTGGATCAGCCTTACTGGTGGCTTATAGACTGCATATCAAATTTTCAGCATTTGCATGTAGATTTGGAATAGTCAATTTTTTGTGATTTTGTCAAAACCCTAATTTTGATTGGATCTCTAGATAGTGAGGTTGCTGGACTTCATTTGAGTGTGTTTCAATCTTAGGAAGTGGCAAAAGTCATTAGATTGAGGATAGATCATAGGTTGATCAAGATTCCATGACTCTATGTGTTGATTTAAGTGCTAGAAGAGAATTTGTGAGATAGTTTCAAATCTTAGTAATTCCTTTTGAAAGCATTTGTTGTTGTTCAAAGGAGTGCTTTGTGCATTGAAACAGGTTGAAAGAGAAGATCATGTCATTGCTACATGGCAACCTCAATTAGAGTCATGTTGGAAGCCAATGATAGGCTTACCTCAAGTAACTATTCATTGTGGAAAGTGAGGATGGAGTCACTTCTTGAGATGAATGATGTTTTGGATATTTTTGTAGGTTTGGAGGAGAGACCAGCAACACAACAAGATCAAATGAAGTATGACAAGAGGGCCAAGAAGGCTCTACACATGATAAAGATGAATGTTACCAATGAACTTCTCAAGGAAGTTGGTAAGTGCACATCATCTTTGGAAGCTTGGAATTCATTGAAGAAGCTTTATGAATCCAAGTCTACTTCTAGGGTGTTAACTCTAAGAAGGCAAATCTTTTCTTTTTTGCAAAAGAATGAAGAAAGTCCAAGTACTTTTGTTTTGAGAATGAAAGCATTGAATGATGAGTTGGCTTGATGAAAGCATTAAGGAAGGAGAGCTTATTCAAGTAATTCTTAATGGCTTGTTGGATGCTCATGCTAACATTGTTCAAAGTACTGCTATTCAAAAGACTTTGCCAAGTTTGATGGATCTTCAAGAGATCTTGATCAATGAGGAATATAGGCTTCAAGCAATAGGTGGATTTACATCAACACTTCAAGAAGATGCTATGTTCACAAAGGGCAAATTGAACAATTGTACTTTGCTTCTTACTAGACCAGGAAAAGCAATTGACACAAAGCTGGAATACATACCCTGTGGTGGATCTACGATCATCATAGTCACCTCCCCAATCCGCATCCACATAGCCACACAACTCAGGTAAACCCTCATGCTTCATGTAAATCAAGCCATAATCTGAAGTGCCTTTCACATAACGCAAAATGCGTTTAGCTGTCTTCCAATGCGTTTTCATACGTGCTGCCATAAAATGACTTACAATGCCAAAAACATAACATATATTTGGTCTAGTTGTGGTAAAGTAAATCAAGCTCCCTACTAACTGCCTATACAGCGTAGCATCAAGTGACTGTGACTCGTCAAGCTTAGAAAGCTTTTTACCTGGTTCAATAGGAGTATTCACTGGTTTGCAATCTTGCAACCTAAACCTGTGCATCAACTCTTTGACATACTTCACCTGTGTTAAACCCACTTCGTGTCCTTCTTGCCACACCTCCACTCCAAGGCAATAATGCATCAGCCTGAGATCTGTCATCTCAAATTGTTCCATGAGGTCTTTCTTGTGATCATGTCTATCATCTCTTGATTATTTGCCATAATAATTAAGTCATCAACATAAAGAGCTCAAAGCAACCATATCATCAAAGCATAAGACATATAGATTTGGATCAGAATGTGTTCTCACCATCCCCTTTGAGCCCAAGTAGGCATCAATCCGGCTATACCACGCACGTGGTGCTTGTTTAAGACCATAAAGCGCTTTCTTCAAGTGACATACTTTATTTTCTTGTCCCTTCGCTACAAAGCCTTCAAGTTGATCCATGAACACGTCTTCTTCTAATTCACCATTTAGAAAAGCAGATTTCACATCCATCTGATGCAAAGGCCAACCAAAATGTGAAGCTAAAGCAACAAGTAGACGTCGAGTATTCCACTTACATACTGGCGCAAAGGTCTTCTCATAGTCGATGCCTTTACTCTGTGCATACCCTTTGATCACCAATCTTGCCTTGTGCTTTGCTATACTTCCATCTGCATGGTACTTAGTCCTGTATACCCATTTGCAACCAATGGGTTTCTTGCCAAATGGTGGTTCTACTAAGTCTCATGTGTTATGCTTAGCAATTGACTCCATCTCCTCTCCCATGGCCTTGACCCAAATGTCATCATCATTCACTTCTCCATAAGTCGAAGGTTCTTTGCTTTGAATAATGCTAGATAAGAGAGCACAATTTGCTTCATACCTTTCAGGTTGTGTCCTCTGTCTTGTTGATCTTCGTAGCTCTCCCTGGCTAGATGATCCTGGAAAGTCATCCATGTCACGGCTCTCCAACAATCTCTCAAACCACTTAGGGAGCTTCATGTCAGGTGACCGGCTTCATGGTGAAAATGTATCCCACGGTACATCCTTCTCCTTGCGTTTGTCACCTGCAACTTCAATCCCTCTTGCACCAAAAGGTTTGTCTCTACCTCTCCAACCTGGCTCTTGAGGTTGAGTAGTAGTATCTTGAGATGTGTCCTCATATTCATCACTTGGAAAGTCAATGAATGGATAATCATCAGGAGCTATCCTCACTACACCGTCTTTCCCACTTGATGTGTCTATCTTCTCAGCATCCTCGTCCTCATACATCTTGGATTCATCAAAGATAACATCACGACTTACATGAATTTTGTTTTCCACTGGATCAAAATATCTATAGCCCTTCACATGATCATCATACCCTAGGAAGATACACTTGATAGCTTTTACATCAAGTTTATGTCTCTCTTCCTTAGGAATGTGTACAAAGGCCTTACATCCAAAGATTCGCAAGTGGTTCACCTTTGGCTTCTTCTTTGAATGCTTCCTCAGGTGTTAACTTTGGTATGGCAATGGTAGGACTTCTATTTTGAATATAGACTGCCGTACTGCATGCTTCTGACCAAAAATCTTTTGGTCGTTACATCTCAGCTAGCATAGATCTGACACTTTCCACAATCGTACGATTCTTGCGCTCAACTACACCATTGAGAGCAGGAGTATGAGCTTGCGTAAATTGTCTTTTGATCCCACATTGATCACAAAGATCGTTGAAGTCATTAGACTTGTACTCACCTCCACTATCTGATCTTAGGACTTTGATCTTCCTACCTGTCTGATTTTCGACCAATGCTTTGAAGCTCTTAGAATTGTCAAATGCATCCGATTTCTTCTTCAAGAAGTAGATCCACGTCTTACGTGACATATCATCAATAAAGGTCATGAAATAGAAGGCTTTACCTAAGGACATAGTCCTCATAGGCCCGCATAAATCTGTGTAGATTATATCCAGGATGTTCTTTGCTCTTGCAACACCACCTTTATTGAACTTCTCTCGATGCTGCTTCTCATATACACATGATTCGCACATCGATTTCAAGTGGTCTTCTATAGTAGGCAATCCTGTTACCATCTCCAATTTTCTCATCAAACCGAGGCTTCCTAAGTTCAAGTGACCAAACTTCTTATGCCACAACTCAGTTTGCGATGGAATGGATGATATGAGTCCATGTTGCCCCTTGATTGTAGCATTCAACCTGTACAATTTTGTATTGGGATCCCTTACTCCATTCAAAATAACTCTGAACTTTTGGTTCACATCCTTTACAAAGCAACGATCATGGGCAAATTCTACTTTCAACTTTTGATCAGTAAGGACTCCAACAGAAAGTAGATTTTTCTTCGGACCTGTTACATAAAGTACCTCCCTGATTATTCTGTTTTTGCCATCAGGTAGTTGGATTGAAACGGTGCCTACCCCTTGATCTTGCACACATCACCATTTGCTTGTGAAACAGACGTTCCATTATACAACACTTTCAAGATATTGAACCAATTCTTGTTACCTGTCATGTGTCTTGTGGCTCCCGAGTCAATATACCACGTTTGATCATCTTGATTAGATGACAATGCAGATATGAAGATGCTAGAGTCTTCAATCTCACCCTCATCGACAAGGTTACCTGCTTGCTTTGGTTTCCCCTTGCCTTGTTCCGCCAGGAATTTGCGACATTCACTCTTCCAATGGCCCTTTTTACCACAATGGAAGCACTTGCGTTTCTTCTTGGTCTTACTAAAAGATCTCGCATCCTCCTGAGTCTTGGCAAATTGCTACTTAGACTTCTTTTTGCCCTTCCCCTTGCCTTGTTTTTGCGTGTCGCAAGTGCCTGATCGTCAGTATTTTGACATCTAACTTTCACCATTTCTCGTCGTTGCTCTTCCTGCATCAAGATTCCTATGAGCTCGTCAAAGGTTGGCAATCTTTCTCTTGATGCTATTCCGCTCACAAACATCTGATAGGGTTCTGCAATGCCGCACAATGCATTGTGCACCAGCTCCACATCATGTATGCGCTCACCAATAGAATGTAGTTCATCCCTCATTGTCTTGATTCTGGTCATGTACGTCTGAATGTGCTCTCCTTGCTCCATTCTGGCACTATTCAGCTTTGACTTCAGAAACATGATTCTTGATGGATTTGACGTCTCGAACTACTCCTTTAGCACATTCCTAGCAATCCCTGGCCCCACGGTTGTGCCATACGACTGGCACGCCTTCCTCATTCATGAACTAACCATCTCCATCAAACCCAACAATTGTGAGCGTATCACAATAGGTCCCCTGTTGTGTAATTTCGGTTCTTTATCCAAAAATAAAAGCGCATACGGATTGTTAATGAAACAAATATCATCTATATACTGAAAGGTATACTTGAAAGCCCGTAAGTTATCCATTTCACCAAGTTTGGCAAGTCTCTTCATAAATTGTAATTCATAAAAAGATAGATACCTATTACACCATGTAGGAGAACATGCAAAACCCATGGGAATGCCACAAACTTGTCTCCAAGTCTTGTTACCAAGCCTCACAATGCAATTATCAATCAGTAGATCATTCCATAAGCAAAGTACCGTTTTGTCCAAATGAGTCCATTTATCAATTACTTTGCTTACCCATTTCCATTTAAATTCACCACGATTGGGTTTCCATTTATAGGCAAGATTTTCATTTTTGCAGAATTTAATTACGTACAATATCATTTTTTGTATAACAGTCTTAAGCCCATCGGGGCCGTTAAGAGGGATGTTCTCATAACATTGAGAAATATCAGTAGACCACATAGAAGTAATTTCATTTGGCATGTTAAGATAAAATTCGGTGGATGAGTTGCACTACCAAAATAGGTTGGTATCCACATTTAGGTAACTCTGGTATGATTTTGCCTTAAGGCCTGCACCCTCCATGAGGAGTGGAGACAGAATACCAAGAGCTCTAGAAAGAAATGTGGCCACCTTTGAGAAGTAGCAGTCATGTGCATTAGTAATCCATCTGAAAGCATTTTTAGGTGCTTTAAAGGTACATAGTAAAAAATAAGTCTTCTTTCCCGATTAGGTAATTCGTAAAGTCATCTGAAAAGGTACGCTTAATAATCATCATTGCATTATCAATGACATTGTTACTTTCCTCTAGAAAAGAGGCAAAATCTGGACTAGATAGTCTTTGCGAGGCCAAGCTCCTGACAAAATAGATGCACATAAAACACGGGTTATGTTGGGCTTTATCTACTCCATTCATATATAGGTTGGAAAATCCAATTACGTTCATCAATGGCATCTTTTAGGTTTTTTCTTGTCATATTGTTACCATGTAGCCATTTGGTCTTTTTTAAGAAGTTCATTACCGTCTGCATTCAAATAAGAGCATGTTCCATAACATCATCATGGTCGATGTTCTGATAACTGGGTAAGAATTAAGCCAGTTTAAACCATCCATGGTAAAGTTCAAAAGCGACCTCATCAATATTGCATTGTCACAAAGAAATATGGTTAAGGCCTTTGTTCAGATCTTTCTTTAGAAATCTGCTTCTAATAATATTAGTATTCATAGAAATAACATGTCCAAATTTCTCATCAATAAACTCTTTACAACGTTCAGTATTCAAGCAGGTACACAGAGGGATATCGTCAACATTGAACTCACAAAAAACATGAAAGGGTTTATACCATTCATGCTTCAAACATGGGAAGAAAGTCCAACCAAACACAATTTTCTCGAAGATATCATCAATATGACCAAATATATGAAGTAATGTCTCAGAATAAAGCTATTTATTAACATTTATACTCTCAAAACATTGTAATAATGTAAATGCAAAAACGTCTTCCCTCTGTCTCTTCTAACCAAAAGCTGTCGCTTACCAATTGCACTGATATCTAGTACTCTTATTTCTTCTATTTCTTTATGCACATGGATCAATCACGGTAAAAGTTAAGCGTTCTGATAGGAAGACCTTCTTTTCCACCACTGCTTTGCCCCTCATTGCCTTTATTAGGAAAGTATTTCCTCTTCTTGTTGCCATTGCCTGATATGACCGAACTTGGATTGTTCAGGTTGAAGGATCCTATTTTTTTACTTGTATTCTGTAAGTATTTATCTTGTAAGGTAGAGAAGCTAGGATTTTTTAGGAGACGTTCAATTTCACGGATATTCTCAGCATCGCCAAGGTGTGCTAGGAGTTTAGCAGTGGAAAGTTCAATAGCAACATCAATCATGTGTTTTTTGATAAAAAAGAAGGCAAGGTGGGCTTTAAACAACATCTCTAGCGGGCTTATGTAACCAAAGAAAAATGGCATTTAGTTGACTTTGTAGAGAGGCACCAGAGAAGAACTTGGCAAGGTTATTCATCATAAACCAAATAGCGTGGTTAAAACATATAATCGAAGAGTTGTTTTTACGCTTGTCACCACATATACACATAAAGAAGGGTCTTTTCCAGTTCCAAATTCTGGCTTGATGTAGGCTCATTCTATTAAACCAGATCAAAGTGGCCCCTAGTTCTAGCCCAAGTTTGCTTAGAGGGACATCTCACGGGTTCAAACCTGGTCATTTTTATGACAGTATCAAAGGCAATAGGAGTATCAAAAGTAGGATTTTTAAGCAAGGCGACAAGTTTGCAAGCTTGAACTTCAGTATCGGTGAGATGGGTAAGCGTAATCCAGAGTTTAGTAGAAATGGGTACCAATGTAGGCTCAAAAGTTTGTAAGCAGTCTTGATAGATATAAACTCAATAGTACGTCCAGCTACCAAGGGTATTTGGCAACTTTTGGCTTGACATAATTCAGAGGCGGATAGGTTGTCAGCTTCAAAAATCTCTTGAGAGAAGGATTCCACTTGGGAGGCTCTGTCTTGATCTAGGTCTTCGGTAAAAATCAAAGGATGAGGTGAGGTAGCAAGTTCAACAAGGGTAGGGGTATCAATAGTAAAGGCACCATTTTCTTTTTCCAAACAGGTAAAAATCTTCCGAATATGTAAATTACAGAACCTTTCTTCAGCAGCAATACGTTCAGGATAGTTAGGGAGATCACTATAAATTTTTTATACCATGCCTAAAGTAAGTATCTTTCTTTTTAATGAAATTCATATAGATATTGATCCAATCCATAATAGTCATTAAATCAACAAGGCAAAAGATTCTGTCATCAGGACCAGCAACATTACATGTAGCTATATCATAAGAAGTAATGAGTTTATGAATCTCAACAACTTTCCTCATGCAACAAATAACAGTCTGAATAAAGGGGTTAGGTGGCTCGTGCAAGAAGTTGAATATATACTGGTGCATACTTATGAGCTGTAAGTTGAATAGATCTAAGTACATGCAAACAATATTATAACACAAAAATAAATGTCATGAAAACATTGATATAAAAAAATGACACAATATTTGGCAAATTAAATGCATACTTTTTTTTACATTGAGCTTCAACATTGTGGCAACCAACATGACCACAATGTACGATGGATGAAAAATGCACCAATATACATGCACAAAAAGATATTATAAATTTCATAGACACATACATTTCATGTGACAAATTTTTATTGCCTTATAATATAAAAGACATCCAAACTTACAAACATAAACAAACTTATTTCAATTAACGTACTTCAAAAGATTGTCAATTTCATTATGTGTGACCGTCAATGTTTATAGCAATGATCCTAGCAACACTACAAAATTGAAAAGTTCCTCTACAACTCCACTACAAAATTATACAGAAAGATATGATAATGGGCGAAATTAATACATCACATTGTCAAATGTTTCATTACATGGTTTTTGTCCTTGCAACTAGCGAATACTTACAGTTAGTCTCTACAAAGTACTCTAAAGCGACCTACAGTCTTCTATTGCCATAATCCCAACAACAACTTTTAAATATTGTCTAAAAGCATTGTGGAATGCTCGTACATATAGTCGATGCATTTTATATTCTTATGCAGCTAATTTTTGTACATCATACTTGACCAGATTTGATGACGTAGCTTATAAACCACTCAAATGTGCATACCATTACAACATTTTAACGCATTCAAAAACCATGAGCAATGCTCTTTGAAACACACAATAAATAAGTGCACAAATTGTAGGATTCATTGCACTCTCACTTCCATTACACAACTCCATGAGATCATACACCCTCATAATCACAAACCCGTAACATTTGCATGCATTTGTTTCAAAATGAAAAATAGAACTGCAACACCTTGAACCAAATGAAACTAAAGTTGACAATTATATTGCACATGGAAGCACACACTTTGACCTCTCTTAGCATAATATCTTTCGCTATAATTATCATAAACACGTGACAATATCTATTGTGAACAACTACTTCACTACAAGCCCTTCAATGAAATTAAAAATACAATGAATCTAACCACATTCTACATATGAAAACGCTTACGATTTTTGCTATGATACCCTTTAAACAAACATCAACAAATTTAACTTTGACTTGCAAAACTTGGGATAGACTACTCCTCATTTATAACATCAAATAGAATGAATTCCATTGGGTTACCTTTTAGAACACTTGTGGAGCCAATCAAGATGTATGGTTTAAGGTGGTGAGTTATGTGGTATATATCTAATTGTGAGATTGGAATATATCCAAATTCAGAAATTTCATTTGAGAATTTAGCGATTTTATGTGCTTTTTGGAGTTTCTATAGAGTGAGCATATTCTTAATGGTGACCGAGTGTGTGGGCATGGCCCCACTCTCATCCAACAACGAAGAATGCTCCTTCCATTATGGTGAGTAGATCATGATACAACATTTCAGACATTCCAGATTGCTAGATGAGGGTGGGGCCCTGTTTGCAGATCGATTCGCCTTGTAATGAGGAATACGTTGTTCAACGAATGCTCAACAGGGGAATCTAAAACCGCTAGCATTCTACCACTCTTTTGTTGCTTGCATCATGGTGATTCACTCGGCACTACTCTCTTAGTATTAGGTTGTAGCTATTGGGTATGCCTCTCCCTTGCGTTGTACTTAATCTCCAAATTTGTTGTAATCATGCATCAAGCTCTAGATTTGAGAATAAGATAATGCTTGGATAGCCATCACGTTGAGACACATTTAAAACACACAATCTAAATGGCCATAAAGTGCCCATATCCATACCCTTCATCTAGAATCCCATCCCTTGGAGTTTGAAAGGTAAGTTTGGAGGCTGGCCTTTCAATTGTGTCAGGTTTGAGAGGTAAGAGACGTTTGAAGAGCACCCTGCAACATGAAAGCCCGTCAAGGATAGACCTCGTCCAACCAAGCCAGGCTCAGTTCATGTGTTCTCCCGGCTACTCTTCTCACTTCTCTCTTTTTCTTTTTCTTTTTCTTTTCCTTCATCGGACGAGACGAGACGAGGCGAGGGAGGTGAGCAATGGCGATTGCTCTCTCTGACTAGATTTCTGTTTCTGTTTCTGTTTCTGTTGCTGTTGCTGTTGGTGGTGGTGGATGAATGAGGGGAGGCAGGCAGGCAGCCGTGAATAGACTTGGAATGTGCACATGTGGTGAATGCGTAGAGGTGAGATAATATATAAATATAGCTGCAGTGACTTATCATTAGAATGCTTCCGAGCTGCTGATACCGTTCGCCATCCATTCTTACACTTTCTTCTTTATTGATTCAGTCTCTCTGACTCAGCTGCTGCTACTGCTTTTGCTGGCCTTTTCGTCCCCTCATTTTTTCTCGTGAACTGGATCTGTTGGATTCATGACTGCTTTCCGACCTATGCATATGAATTTTGTTCTTTCTTTCCAGTTTGGGTTTGTTCAAATTTAGGTTTTTCGTTAAGAAAGAAAGAATGGAGGTGGGGATTAATAGAGATAGATAGGTATTTTTGGATGTTTGCAAGTCGAGAATGGACGCTAGAGGCTGAAAATAGCGAAATCCATTCTTATCTCATGAAAGGTCATTTCACTAGTTGGAAAAGGAAAGGAGGGGAAGAGAATAAGGCCTTTTAACTGCAGTTGTTTTTCTGTGAACTGCAGTTAATCTCGCCGATGATGATGCGGGGTCGATTGTGGCATGGCTTAGAATGAAGCTAACTTGTTGGCCTTGCTTTGGTCTCCAATGCTGGTTGAACTTCAAATCCAGGCCGTGATGCTGATAATTAGCTCCAATACAGAGATCTGAGCAAGATAATGAGGTTGAGTTGGTGAATAAGGAGGAATAAACCTTAACTTCCATCTTCAAGGAGATTAAAAAAAGGTCAGTGTGATTGTTTATTCATCTTTTTGCAGGAGACATTTCTTACCTATTACACATGCTAATTTTACTGTTATACCTGACTTTCAGAATGTTTTAGTACATCTTTTGCAAAGATTGAATGTTTTTTGATCTTTTAATAATATTGGCATGTTTCTGAAAATTTACTTTCCTCTTCCTGGGATCAGGACTTTGAATTTGATTCAAGCAGCTGCCGAAATGAGGACGTACAGGAAAGAGAGAACAAAAAAGATTGAATGTTTTCCACATGTTTCATAGATTCCCTTGTAGATTTAGCCTCTTGCCTTCATCTTTCTTATTCAGCTTCTTTTGTCAGTTTGCTCTTAACCGAGGAAGCAGGGAGGTTCTAACATGAGGTGTAAACAAGAGGGTTGTGAAATTGGGGCTACATTTGCAATTTTAGGATAGGTGATGTAGATTGTAAGGCATTATTTCATGTACAAGTGTTGCTTTGCAGGTTCATTGGGTGGACTGTATCTCTTCTTTTTGCAGTTGTACATCTCATCAAGCTTGAACTTTTGCAACAAAACACAAGCTGAGAGAACAAAGTTGTGAAAGAGAAATACAGGAGATACTTTAAAGAACCAAAGACACGTGAAGCCAGAATGTAGTGTACTTTTGCACTTTCCTCTGGTTGTGACTGTATGCTACTGAACATGAGAAAGTTCGAAAGTTGTTGGACTCAAAGGGATTGGTGGTACTCAAAGTTGATTGAAAGAGAGGTGCTGAAGGCATTTCTACTGGAATAAAAGAACACGAAAAGTTTGTGATCACTGGTGCTGCTGTTAACAGACTATTAAATCCAGCAATGTTGACTGCGAAGTTCTGATATCATTGCAAAAGTGGACTGCCTACAATTTATTTGATATGCCTGAAATTTTCATTCTTTCTATGAAGTCATGGGAGTGTGGAGTGTGGCTCAAGTCATAAACTGTTTTGAGCACATTGAAGGAGCCTAGAAGCAATGAAGAACCAAATAATATTCTCAAAGTACGTTTCCTTTCTTGGGCCAGCTCTTCTTGTATCAATTGGATACATGGATCCTGGTAATTGGGCTACAGCAATAGAAGGGGGATCCAGGTTTGGATATGAACTTATCTGGACGGTTGTACTTTCAAACCTTATTGCTATACTTCTGCAGTCTCTTGCAGCTCGTCTTGGTCTAGTAACCGGGAAACATCTCGCCCAGGTTTGAAGTTGATTTTTCAGAGGTTTATTTACTTTATATAACTTAATTCAAATCACAAATTGTGCTTTGTTTGTGCTAGTTTTTATTGGTAAACATGAATTGTCAGACCCAGATAATGATATTCACCACTGTCCTTATGATTCTCATTTAGCTGTTTAATTATCATAATCTCTTGCTACTAGCGGTCACTTTTGGTTGTAAAATTTTATAAAACTTGTGTCTATGATATATATAGAATCTTATAGATGCTTCCAAATACTTGTGGTAGTTGCAACTTGTGCCTTTTCATCTATTCTTGCTTTACTGTGAACTTGGCGCTAACTAAGCGTATATAACCTTAAACATGTGTAGAAAATTTGAGCGATCTAGTACGTCCCCTCTATAGTACCAGCGAAGATTAGAGTTAATCCTTTGGGGTTGTATACTCGCTTTAAGAGAATATAAAGGGAGGCCATGTAGTTCCTCACATGGTTTTCAACGCATAGCAAACTCTCTAAGCAGCTGCTTCCAAGAGAAACCTAGAGGCTAGGTTGTGGTTTCCCCTAGAGCAAGAATCTCCAATTTTAAATATGAAGGATGCTTGTTACTACAACTTATTATCACTTTTTTAGGGATGATGATACTAGAATCTGGACAGTACATACTACAATCTTGAACGTCAAGGTTTACCGAAAGTTTAAACAATTCACATGTTTTGACTAGACATTCATTTGTGTCACGTGTGACACAAATTCACAAATTATAAATGGTTCATGAATTATCAAAGTTCAAACTAGTCAACTTTCAAGACTTCAAGTAGTAAGTACCAAGATTCAAGTGCTAAGTTTCAACACTAAGCACTCAAGTTCAAGTTCAAGTAGTTCAAGCTTAAGCCTCAAATACAAAGTTTAGAAATAACTATTTGTCTGAGGGTGTGCTATACCTTTGGGAGCCGCTCCAAGACTATAAATATGAATAGAAATCTAAACACATTGCACAATTTAAATTTCACAAATTTTGAACAATCATCAATGCATCAAAGTTCAAACGTCAAAACAAGTGCCAAGAATTGAGATGCAGATAAGGCTTAAGCTAGGCTCTAGCTGCTAATTTCTGAAGTTTAAACCTTAAAATCCAAACCCATATTCTAGAATCTAGCATTGAGAATGAGACATCTATCATCAAGAATCAAGATTCAAAGTTCAGACCTCGTGGGAGCCGGTCTAAGGATCTTCAAATTCTTGAACCCTCCATAAATTGTGAGGACCTTTGGTTTCTTGGTGACAAACCTCACCAAGAACCGTGCAGTATCAAGGACATCTTTCACGCAAGGAAGAGCTCTACAAAAGCAAGACATGTATGAATCGTGACGAAAAGCAAAGACAAATTGGACTCTAGTTACAACTTACTAGGTCTAAGGAGCTGCTTATGCTTGAAAATTGAGAGCAAAATCAAGAGTCTCGACACATCTGTGAGTCGTGACCAATCAACACTGACGACATGTAGAATTTTCAAATCTAAAGTTCAAGGCAACAAGTTTGTAACCACTAACTAGTTGCTAGAGACTCAGATTTTAATTGAGCAACGACTCATGAGCATCAAAAACTAAAATGATGAAAATTCTAATTACCAATGAGCAATGAGCATTGAAATCCAGCAAATGTCATGAACTCTTTACTCACCCGAAACAATGGTGCCAGGTGCCGATGTGTCGATGGCTCTCAAGAACATGGTGCCCACACAGGAAGACACTAGATATTAATGATATGTCACCTCCTGGTGTCACTCCAACCATCAGTCATGATGGTGCACCCGAATTGTTTCCACAATTCACGAACGGGCTCCAATTCCTTGGTGACATCTTGAACCTCAGTCAACAAATGTGTGGTGCGTAGGGACTCCATGCTAGGTCCATGGTATGTGGCCCCTATTGCACCAACACTTTCTATCATATCCCCCCAAGCAGGAGTCTTCGCTAGATGGAAGGGGAGGTCCCAACGGTAGAAGAGTCTTTTGATAGCCACATCTGCCCTATGCTTATTGTCACCCCGAAATGATTGCACATAATACTCTCTACCAGTAACACCTCTTCGTGGGGGTCTAGAAGTAGAGGGGCCAGCTACATCTACATGTGGTCTAGATGTGCCGGCCTCTGGCTCTGTCTCATCCTGATCTGAGGTGGATGCATGATGTTTGGCAGCTGATCCTATTGCAACAAAAGAAATCGAAAAACATTTAATCACTACAGTGACCAGTCTAAAAGTGACAATCACTTTCATCATACACACTGTTTAAAGAATCAGATAACAAGTGTATGATGCTTACTTGCAGTGACCGTCGGAGGAATGATCTCCTCTCTCTGAATCTCTCCTGGTCTCGCAATTGTGCTCGATAGCCCAGGAGGTGCCTGTGGGCATGCTCCGATCTCATAGCCACGCAAACAAAGGTGTGTTCGAATACGCACTGGACCACATGTGTAGCTCACGCAACAGTAATTGCACGTCCAACGTTTTGTGCCCTCACCGTATCCCGTTGCAACTGTGACATGATCCCATATAGGATCTCTATGTCTCATGACTGACTCTCAACTCCTAACTCTAAAGTCTCAACTCCTAACTCTCTAGTTTCAACTCCTAACTCCTAACTTTTAACTCTCCTAACTTCTAACACTCGTCTCACCTCTATTGCCTAAGTTCCAACTCTAAACTAACACTTATGAGTCCTAAAAACTCTACTAAAGTGTAACTAAAACTAAATTCACTATTTCATACACACCTCTTGCTTAAATTCACACACACACACACACACACACACACACCTCCTCCTCCTATTCTCTCTCCAAGACTCTCCTAACTCCAACCTCTATCCTCTCTCCTTCATTCACCTAATAATAGGGGCTAATACTACTAAACACCTAAGTTCTAACTTCTTCTAACTCCTATTCTAGTTTCTCTCCTTCAAAATGCATTTAACAATCAAGCTTAACCTAACTTTTAGCACATTGCACATTCACCATAAATGCCATTTCCTCTCTCCTCTCTCCTCTAAGCTCTTTCCTCTCTCCTCAAGGCTCTCTCTTCTCTCATCTCCTTTCTCCTCTCCTTACATGTTTCCCCCTCTCCTCAACATTCTCCCCTTAAAAGAGGTGCAAAAATACATGTAAACTGAATCGCGATAGATTTGAGCCTGGGCTGTGGCTAAAAAAATTTCCAGTCACAATTTTTTCGGATTTGAATCGAGACTGGTCGATTCATTGACGAATCGTGATTTGTCACCCAACGAAGCGCAATTCGTGGAAACACTAATAGGGACCCTTATTAACTTCAAGAAGTTTGCTAAATGCTACATGTTCCCGAGTTTAGATTCTAGTTCGCTTTTGAGATAACTGTCCATCACAAAGTTTGAATATTGTCAATCAAAATTCAATAAGGAATTGGGGAAGATTTCTTCTTATTAATAAGCCTTTCTCATCATTGAAATTGTTACGTTTTTTCTTGAAAAGAGCATTAGTTTTGTGAAAGGATCTTGGGGGTTGTTGTATCCTATTATCTATCAACAAAAAAAATAATGCATAAATATGTGTAGCTCTAATTTAAGTTCTTACTTGAGAGTTGACAAATTGTTGATTGCATTGATTCGAGTTGTTTATTTGTGGCAAATATTGGCCTAAACTCTTTGACATAATATTGGTTTATGCTTGGATCAATAGTCTTAACATTGCAAAAGTAGTCCTGCTGTAGCTCCTTGCTCGTCTCAATGCAAGGGGATAACTCGAGGAGTAATTGTGCAATTGTGTGGCAGAACTTGTTCCACCAACGCAAGCAAATACCGTGTATTTGA
This sequence comes from Diphasiastrum complanatum, assembly GCA_029204225.1. Classification (NCBI taxonomy): domain Eukaryota; kingdom Viridiplantae; phylum Streptophyta; class Lycopodiopsida; order Lycopodiales; family Lycopodiaceae; genus Diphasiastrum; species Diphasiastrum complanatum. The sequence continues at coordinate 15,009,999 of CM055098.1, read as the reverse complement.
TGCATTCTTTAAACCCGAAGTGCAGGTTGCATCTAGGTCAACATAGTGTGAAAGCGAGCACAAGGTGGCTCCTTTTCAAGGTGGATTATGTGGTTAATATTCCTTGAACCTTGTGTGGTTGCATCATAATCATCCTCCATAACTTGCTCAACTTGCAAAACAAAGACAACAACAAAATGATAAGTGAAGTGTTGAAGAATGATAGTAGAACTTGCTTGACTTGCAAAACAAAGACAACAATTAGACGATAAGTGAGGCGTTGAAGAAGGATAGTTGTATGAGATAGCAGGAGTTTCCAAAAGAAATTGCATGTCACATCAAGTAGAACATGCCTGGACTTTTATGGTATGGGTGGTGGAGCAATTGCATCTTGAGGAGGAGGCGCAATAGCTCTTGTGCACTGCCTATGGTTTAAAAAAAACCTTCGACAAGTCCTGCTTGAGGGTGGCCATGATCTCCTCGTTGTTGTGTGTGGGAGTGCACTTAATTGGAGTTTCAAGATTTGGAAAGAGAACTATTAGGGACCCAACCCCTTCCTTGGGTCCTGAGCCCTAACTTGGAATTGAACCTCAACTGGGCGTGTTGACTTGACCAATGACTCGCGGACCTGCATGATGGCCACTTGTCATGATCTAGGATGTGTGCTTGGCTAGAAACTATTCTTTTTAAAGAAAGGAAAAGAAAAGGTGAAGGAATCATCTTCGGGTCCTAGTAAATCGAAGAAAAGATCGACCATGGACCAGGAGACCTTTGTGAAAGCCGGAAGCGACAATCTGTGCTTTAATTGCATGGAACCAGGTCATATGACAAAGGACTGCCTGAAATGGCCAGTGATGAATATGCTCTAAAATCTAAAAATAGGTCAAGAATGGAAGCTGGAAGCTGCTAACAGCATTTCAGAATGTATGCTGGAGTCATGAATTAGCTTAGATTTTCATCTTTTGATATCTGAAAAGCTGGGATAGTATATGTGTCAGGCAAGGACTTAGAGAAGGCATTGGCCATACAGTTTGACCGAAACAGAGATGCTTGGCTGTTTGCTATAACGAAGTTCTGAGATGAGTTGCATGTGAAGGCAAGGAGCTGCTGATCAGCTTTTTGATGTTCTTATTATTTGAAGCTTTACTGAGTTCTTAGATTATTGAAAGGTTTTTGTACTTTTTTAAGCAAAACCTCCTAGTGCTCTTTGAATACAAACTGTCCCTGTCTTATTATATTCTCAATGCTATGTTTGCCTTTTGCAGGTTTGTCATGATGAGTATCCTCGACCTGTATGTGTTTCACTTTGGCTACTCTGTGAAGCATCTCTTGTTGCTCTCGATATGGCAATGGTACTTCATTTTCATGCGCTGCTTTGTTATAACTGTTGTGTACATACCAGCTTATTGGTGGCATACAAGAAAATCCTCCACAGTTTTTATACAAGAAAAACTATTGATATCAAGATTACCAACTTTTATTTACTACTGATTCAATTTTTAAGAGCTCAGAAGTTATTGAATGTTGAAACTTGATCATGCAGTTTCTTTTTTTGCATCAGGGTTATTTTCTTGAACATATGTAGGGCTTTGATTGCATAAATATAAAGGGATGTACTCTAGTTTCCCATTGGTGTGAATTTTGTCTCATTCATATTGCTTTGTTCCTTTACAGGTTCTGGGCACTGCAACTGGCCTAAACCTTCTTCTAGGACTTCCTATACTTGCATGTGTTCTATTAGTTGCGATGGATATTTTATTTCTCATGTTCATCCTGCCCTTTTTGGTAATTTTCTGAGTGCTTCAGGGCCATGAAAGATGATTTTAAAGGATGTTAAGAGACTTGTCATTTCTTCTTCTTTTAGAAACTCTATTGTGTATGTGTACATAGCAAAGTGTCATCTGTTCTGAAAATCTTGCTTTTTACAGGGAGTCCGCAAAGCAGAGCTTATACCTGTTAGCATTGTAGGGGTTGTCCTATTATCTGTCGTGCTTAGTGCTTTATTTAGCAAGCCATCTCCATCAGCTGTTATTGCTGGAGTGATGCCTCGACTTAGACGGGACAGTCTGTACACAACTGTGAGCCTACTTGGAGCCAACATTGCGCCACATAATCTTTATCTTCATTCTGCACTGGTTCTGGTAAACATCTTTGAGCCAAAAGTTTTTCTTAATTTCTGTCTAGTCATCTCAAAAGTTTACAGATCCAAAGGTGCTAGATGTACAAGGGCAGTAGATCAATGTGCCAAACTTTGGATATTACTAGCTACGACCAATGAAGAGGAATTCTGCAGGTTTTTGTCAATAAGCTCTGCTGAGAGTGCTCTCTCTTTTGTTTCTTTATAAAACTGTCTTGTTAGTTTAATCGAGATTTTGTAATTGGTGTGCATGTCACCACCAATTCTGTTTTTTAGAGCTCTAGCTCTGTTTAGTTTAGGAAGGTTGATTTGCTATGCAGCAATTTGCAAATAACTTTTTTCTTTTATATACCCATAGTAAAGTGACAGAGACCGCGGTTCTATCTGCAGGTTCAAAGAAAGGCATCTAGTCTATCAATCAAGGAACACTGCAAGCACAATTTGGTAGAAATTTCGTTTGCTTTAGGGGCAGCAATAATGGTTAATCTAGCAGTACTACTGGTGGCTGCAGCAACGTTCCATAACGCAGGGCTTGTTTTACTTACTCTTCAAGATGCACATGTACTGATGCAACATGTATGTTCTTGTCCTTTCTCTTGCATTGGTCATAGTTTCTTGTTAATGTTTTGAAGGAAATTATTCTTGAAGAACAAAGGGATGATCTGAAATTCTGTGCCTTGTTCTCTTTGCTGCTTCAAATCATCAGTGGTCTTGTGAAGTCACTGTTGTCTGTGAATTGTCAATGTTCTAGCTTAGTTATACTCTCTTTTTGCAGAGGATCTTGTAGTTGAATAGGATTAACATCTAATCAGTAGATTCTGCCATCATTCTCAATGAGCAACTTGCTTGTGGATATTGGCTTAACACCCACACTAGCGACATCCGAACTACGCCTGTAAAGTTTAGCAGTACATTGGAAGTTTTGAGCAGGCTTGATCTTTTGCTGGTGGTAGTCTTTGGTGCTGGACAAATTTTCTTCTATACTGCCGCATCTTTTAAAGCTCTATATACTTAATTGCCTTCTTCATTATGTGTCTTTTCACACCTCTGTATACTAAAAGTAGAGGCTAGCAATCACAACATGGATACCTGTTTGACCTAGAAATCTAGGCTTATTTTGGTTCATGAGAATTAAGGTATCAAATTGCAAAGTTTTGGCCTTTTGACATTTTGTGAATTAGGTTGTATTGTCTGATCTCTTTTATCAATTTTTTTTTTGTTTGATAAAGAATTTTGTTCTTTTAGGCACTTTTAATGGCAAGAGCAGATGCATCTGCTACTATTCCTTACCATGCATGATGATGCTAATTTTGGAGCTAGTGTCGGAATTGCTTTGTCAAATGTTTTCTGTTTATAAGGTCTATCCTGTATACAGCATGAGGGAGAATTGTTTTTCTATATTGGATGTTGATATTTAGTGTGTTTGGTGTTTTGCAGGTACTGAGCCACTCGGTCTCGCCTTTGGCTTTTGGCCTAGCTTTGCTTTGTGCTGGACAGCTGTCAACACTGACAGGAACAATAATTGGACAAGTTGTGATTGAGGGGTTTTTTGGTACCAATATTGATGCATGGCTTCACCGCCTCATCGTACGAGCAGCTGCAGTTGTGCCAGCTATATTGTGTGCCTGGAAATATGGGAATGAGGGCATTTATCAGATGCTGATATTTTCTCAAATTGTCCTAGCATTGCAGCTCCCCTTCATGGTTATTCCACTTATCAAGGCAACTTCTTCTCAAGCTTGCATGAGTTCTAACAAGAGCACGGTCATAGTGGAGTTTGTTGCTTGGATAATTGTTGCGCTTGCTTTCATACTAAATCTTTCACTCATTCTCAACATGCTGCTGGCCGAGACAGATGAATGGGGTGGCTCTACAAGCTGGGAGTATGCGGGAGGGTTGAGTTGGGTGCATGTGAAATTTGGGGAGGCAGTTAGTACAGTTGTCATGGCCAGTGTGCTTGTTGTTGTTGGTTTATCTGTTGGGTTTTTTATATGGTTGATTCTAACCCCACTTAATGCTAGCAGTTATGAAACAAAGGAACCGATTCGGATAGAAAATTATAACTTGCGCATGATTACTGAAAGAGAGCTAGAGGAGCCAGACAACACACATGCAGTATCAGAACTCAAAGGCACACCAACTGTGAATTTGGCATTAGAAACTGTAGAGCATGCTGTCTCTCAATCGGTTGATGTATTTGACAGCGGGTGCAAACAAAGGGATGACTCTGAAGCAGAAGACTCTAGATATTGTCATAGCAGTGTGAAACTGGAAGCCTCTGAAAGTGTTTCGATTGTCCAAGCTTGTCATCCAGAAACAGTTGAAGAGTATTTGCCAGAATCTGCTAACGACAAGGAAACTTCTGGAAACATTCAAGTGCTAATGAGCTCAGAACCTTTTCAAGAACTTAAGCAAGCAGTCAATCAACCTAAGCCATTACAACTTGAGCTATCTCAACTTGAGCACACACACAAAGAGATGTTAGTGAGTACTCTCCTGCCTTCAACAAGTAGTGTACCAATAGGGCCATCACAAGAAGCACTTTCATCCTTGGAAGCAACGTTGGAAAATTCTAGTTTTGCAATTCGCAAGGGAAAAACCGTACTGGATGATCTAGATTCACCTGCTTTGAAGGAGGCAGAGGCAGAAGCTGATGAGGATATGATGGACAAGGAAGATGATGATGTGGATGGATGGGAAAACCTTGAACATGAAGAGGTTATAGCTGATGTTCTATCCGATTTTGGAGGCAGTCTGAACTCTGTACCTTATGATGGACCAGAATCAGGAAGAAGCATTGGAGGGAAAAGTGATACCAGTGAAGGAGGGGGAGGTGGAAGTGGTAGTGGCAGTCTTTCAAGGTTGTCAGGTTTGGGACGAGCTGCACGTCGTCATTTTGCTTCTATTTTAGATGACTTTTGGGGTAGAATATTTGACTTGCATGGTGTAACTCTTCCACAAAGTGGGATAAGATCTCAAGGACTTTCAACAAACACAAGAAATGCACAAAATGGAAGAGTTCAGCTTGCAACATTCCAAGAAGGTTCAGAGAGAAATGTGCATAATGGATCTTCTAATCAAGGATGGAGGACAGGGTATAAACAATCATCTGTTTCGCAACCACAAGTTAATGCTTTTATGAGAGCACACTCCCATGCTTCTGCATCACCATGTGATCGTTTTGGTTATGGACTACCTCAAGACTCTTATCTTGGTGGTGCTCCTACTTCTCCAAGTTATGTCGACGAGCGACGTTATTCTAGCATGCGGTTTCCAACTTTCCATGAAGAAGTAGATTATCAGCCTGCTACTATCCATGGGTATAATGTGGCATCAAACCATAGGACAAGTGCGCTTGTTGGTGGTCCCAAAGCAAGACCTCTGCACCTTGGTATGCAGTCCCTGCAATCAAGCTATGGAGCCACCTCTCTTAGAGAACCGGTCACAGAACCATCTTTAGGGCATCTTTTTCGAAAATCAGAATCTGTGCAATTCGGCCCCCAGAACTTGGATTATAACAGATCACAAGTAGATCATGATAGTTTTACACAATCATATACCTCTACTCAGCATACAGGTGATTCTTTTGTCAACAGCTTAGTGACAGATTCACATTTTGGAGTCCCATTCAAAGAGAGTCACTTACAACAACCAGGGGTTGCTTTCTATGATTCCTCGCAAAGGGATCCATTTCCACAGAGAACACGTGAAAAATGGAATCCTCTTGTATACAGGGCTACAGGTGAACTAGATATTGGGTTGGCTAACCTTCAAACTACATTTCAGACAGACAAAAAACTTAGTTCTTTCAGTCGGTCTCCTATTGGACGAGGAGCAATTGATGACAATTCAGCCCCTCACATTGAACGAACCCCTCTAGCTTTTGATCAGATTGCCCCTTCACAGATGCACATAGAAGGCTTCTCATTACGGACATCATCTAAATCTGATAACCACTCACTTTGGTCCAGACAGCCTTTTGAACAGCTTTTTGGCACTTCAGATTTTCCCCTTGGAAAGGCGTTACGTGTTTCAGGAGGCAGCAAAGTTGTCAGCAGGCCGGAAAAGAAGGTTTTTAGCCTCCCAAGTGGAGTCGAATTTGGTATAGAGGTTCTTGAGAGTTTGCGAGTGTGCATAGCTAAGCTTCTTCAATTGGAAGGTTCTGATTGGCTTTTCAGAGTAGATAATGGATCTGATGAAGATCTTATTGCTGCTATAGCTGCTCATGAGAAGTTTTTGCTGGATTCTGATGCTTCTAATTCTAGAAGAGCCTACAGGAACGATGATCATTTTATCCAGCTACACAGTGAATCTCATTTTAGAATTGAAGATTTTGGCTCATTGAGGCAGGTACCTCATTGTGGTGATGGATGCATCTGGGGAAGTCCGGTTCTGATCAGCTTTGGGGTATGGTGTGTACATCGAGTCCTAGAACTCTCTCTTATGGAAAGCAGACCTGAATTATGGGGAAAATACACTTATGTTCTCAATCATCTTCAGGCAGGCATCAAAATCCTCTCTTTCTTTCATATTTCTGCTTATGCCCTTTTGATGCAAAGTGACCAATGTAGGTGATTTTTGGTCCAACTTTTTAGCTCAGCAATCCACTAACTCATGCTATTATTATGGACTATTTTTTGCCATTGTTACCATTAATGATTACATAAAAGGAGAACCATACATCAAGAGAACAAGAGAGCATGAAACCATTAAGTGATCACATATCTCCAACTAGGATATAAAAAATAAAGTGCGTTGATGCAGGTCCTTTTACAATGAAACTTTGCAGATGAGTTCTCCCTTATAAAAGCCAACAGTGTGAATAATCAAAAGCTATTCAATGAGGGTCTTTATGGTCTTCACTCTTAGTCTAAAGTTTCTGACTAGGGTTGGGTCCCACTAGTAGGACCTGAAAATATATCCTCACATAAGACAAGTAGCGAGCAACAAACTGAAGATCATATGCCAGATTTCCAACTAAGATCTCTATACAATTATCAATCGGCTGATCATAGCATAATTGCAGGTCCTTCAAATAATGCTGCAAGCTCTGTCACTCCAAAGAACTCCTAAAAGACCATGAGTTTTCCTATTTAGTGTTTTGGGACCCATTTAGGGTTCCTCCCTGGAAGCTTCTTGATGGGGTTAGCATGCACATCACCAGGCCATGATCCAAATTATATAAAGTAGTCCACCATGGAGATTGTAAACATCAAGTTCATTCGCCCTTCCTCTCCCCTAGTTGCAGTTACCATCCCTCCAACTATCGCCGCTGTCTCCATTGCCGCCGCGGGCCCTGCGGGCGGTGTGCAGACCCGGCAGGGGTCCCGCGGACCCTGCGCAGGCTCTGCGGACTGTGCGGGGGCCCGCTGGGCGCGCAGATCCGCACGCAGCCAGCTGGCGCTGGCGTGCGTGCAGCCGCAGCAATTATTATTATTATTAATTAAATTTTTTTTTTGCGGAAAATCCAGGATTTCGCAATTTAAAAAAAAAGAAACGACGATTCAACTGAAAAACGGAATTCCTGAAGTTCTTAAAAACATACCGTCCGCCGAGATGGATCGATCAGACCTGTACACAGATTAAGGTGTCTCTGATAGCAACTGTTACAATCTCGAAACTCTAAACCGCAAGGTGCCGGTCATCATAGAAACCGAACGCTCACGATCCACCCCGCCATAGGACTTAATCCGGGTCCACCGTCCGTGCCTTGGCCCATGACAAGCAAGATCCAACCTCCAACCCTGACAACGTCCCATACCAGTGCCAAGGCCTTTGGCCATCTCCTACCTCAGGCTAGCACTCCTGGCTGTGCACAAGCGCTCTCCATCCACCTTTTCCTAGGCAGATAGAATGAATGGATTAAGAGACCTCTCCTCCTTGTATACCTCCAAGTTAGGAGTCTCCAAGTCTAGCACACATCCTAGAACATGACACATGGCAACCATGCAGGTCCACGAGTCATTAATCAAGTCAACAGGCCCAGTCAACATTCGGTTTCAATTGGGTTTGGGACCCAAGGGAGTTGGGTCCCTAACAACCACTCTGCTCAATGACTCTCTCAAGCTCATCAATATATAGTCCGAATAGTGGAGGTGAAAGGGAACAACCCTGTTACTCCATATATGCTCTGAGAGGACAGTGATCACCCTGAAAACATTTAAGAACTCGCTCATAAAGTGCCGTGACACCTAGAACTATATCAGTAGAGAAGCCAAGATCACGTAGTCGTTGGATGAGAAGAAAGCGTGGAACAGAATCAAAGGCTTTCCTGAAGTCAACGAAGCAACAGTAAACCCTCTGTCTCCTATGCATGGCCTCCTCAATGATAGCTTGAAGAGTGAAGACATGATCTGTGGTAGAATGGTGAGCACAAAAGCCAGCCTGGCCCAATGCATGTAGTCTCCTGGTTTCAGCCTCAAAGCTGATCGCTGACTGAAGCATAGTACCATAAAGCTTCACTATGACATGGCCAATCATGATAGTACTGTAGTTACCAGGATTCATGGGGTCACCATTTTTGTGGATGGTATGGATGATATTAGTACACTAGGAGTGGGGGAAGCCCAAGATATATATATATATATATGCGCATCAAATCAAATCTTGCTGCCACTGAAAAAGGATGTAATGGAGACTGCAACTGGAGGTGTTGATGACATCGTCAAGGAGGTTGTTTGTGAGATGTGGGTGACTCTACAAACAACAGGAATCTGGGTAGTACGTCGTCTCTTGTCTCTATGTCGCGAATCGTCATCGATCCCACTATCATTTGAGCTAGGATCAATCCGTAATCTCCTATGAGAGAAGAAGGACGTGATCTGGAGCTTTTTATCCGAGTGACACGACTGAACTGGCTGACATAGATCTTATTGTAGTAGTAACATCTCTCTGATCACGAGTGCAACACAACGTGGATCCTTGTATGCTATAATGGACCTCAGTGTGACAGGTGCATCTCGGAAAAGACTGTGATATCTCCCTCTGATCAGAGTCTTCTCATTGGTTTAAAACTTTTGATTGGTTGACAATCCACTAGCTAAGGTTAACGAAAAGAGCTTAATTGTAGCATATTTAAGCAAGAAGTTGAAAAGCCCTAATCCTTCCCTTGAATGACATGCTTAAACAGCTTCTTCAAAACTAGCTTACTTTTCATGAACTAATAAGCTGATGACATAATTCTGATAGTGCTTACGAAGAGCACTCTCCAACAATACTAACATGTGAAGTTGATTTCAATTTGGAATATGCATGCAATATGGATTCTCCTTCTTTTGATTCTCATGAAGTGATCCTCACAATCGAAGTACCAAATCTTTATGACTGGACTGCACAATTGCAAATCGTTCGGCTCTAATACCATGCTAGACATTGATTAGTATTGGTGCCGAAGTGACACTTTTCTTAAGCAACTCAAAACAATTATTCATATCCTCCGTCCACACCACTAGTGGACTCTTAGCCCTCCGGCTTAGCTTCTTATAGCCTTTCAAGGCCTGGGTAAGGGAAAATGCCAATCGAGCAAATTGGGAAATATGCCGACGGAAAAATCCCACAAACCCCAAGAAAGACTTGATTTCCCGAATTGTGGTGAGAATAGGCCAATCAATAACCCTCTGGATACGATAACAACAATAACCACTATGATTTCCCTAACCTGCCAATCAACCTTTTATTGATATCATCAAAATTCTCAATAGAACTCTTACATGGAAAATCTGACTAATGCCCCACTTGGTTTAATCACAGTTGATGGCTATTACCTCTACTTATGCTATCGTTGGGCCCTCCTAGAATTCACAGGTAGGGATGGCCTCATGCATCAAAATCCTTGAGGAATTCAAAAAAGAGCTCTAATATCCTTGCTTTTGAGTATTACTAAGAAACCTAAGCCTATCTTCCATAATCTAACCAAACTTGACTCGACCTGACTAAATTTGAATACCCTAGGCTAAATTAGGCATAATTAGTTTAATTCATGATAAACAAATCATGACCATACTGATGTCTAGATCCCCTACACCGACGTCTCCAACAATGAAGTTATGTGCTGGTAGAAAACTAGATTTATCACCATCTATTTCCATTTATCACCATTTGCTATTAGGACCATGGTTGATGGTGGAGTAGAATTGGAGGCAGAAGGTGTTTTGCTGACTTGTTTTTTTGGCTTTTGTGCAAGCACTATCATTCTTCATATGTACGTGTTGATTTGCTTGCAAGTACAATCTTTTGTGGACTGGATAACCCTTGTTTTGAGAGTTTGTGTTAAGAGAAGGCTTGGTTACTATAATTTCAGTATCTTTCATGTAGAATTCTCTAGTGCGGGGTTCCAAGTTCTGACCCCTAAAGGTGTGTTTTTCAGACTTCGACAGTGTTTTTGCAGACTTTTACAGTAATTAACAGGTCCGTTTAGCCATCAATGCCTTCAAAAGGTTGTGCTGTACTGCTGAAATAGTTGTTGCACAACCTTTTTTGATGTTTTGATGATTTTCACTACTTTGGGACTATTTTCTATTCACGTGCAAATAAGATTTTCACACGTTCGAAGAAATACATATTTGTGGCACCTAGAGCAGTTATTTTCCCTACTGTTGTACAACCAAATCATAAGCATAAGGAAGTACATTCAATTTCTCATTAGGCTGTACAAATCGCTTGAAGTTGCTTTGAAGGATGAACTTTTCATCTTGAAGAGGGATTTTTAGTATGTGTGGATCAGTTTGCAAGCTGCAGAAGGTGCTTTCCAGCTTGTGTGAGGTAGTAAGAAGTTGGTGAACAAGTGTAATCAATTACAGTACTTTAGGCAATCTCTTTTCATCCTGCTGTACTTGTTACCTGTAAAGAATTGTGCACTACGGCGAATCTAAGTGAATATGGTTTGGGAGAGAGTAGCAATCTAGATGGAATCAATTACATCCTTGAAACTATAAGATGGAGAATGTGCTAGTTAATAAAGGTCCGTGGGACATTCTCATTGGGGATGAGACTAGTCCTACTATTGAAGGGGAAGCAATGCTATTTGATAGGAATAGCAGAAAGGCACAAGTCTACACCAGTATGTCAGTTAAAGACAATGTTTATACCTCCTATCAAGGAAGCAAAAATGCTCGAGAGGCATGGGAAACTTTGACAACAGTTGATGAGACCACTCAGGCTTTGAGAATTTTTTGCTTGAAATAACTCTTTTTTCCATAGAAAAAGTTTGAATGCAACAATTACCAACCATTTGACTAGTGTAAAGGATATTAGGGATCAACTTATTCCTGTGGGGGAAAGAATTTTAAATAAGGAACTTGTCTCGTTTGTTTGAATGGTTTGCCTGGGCATAAGCAAAGTCTTACAGCAAGAGAGAAGTTTCCTAGCTTTGAGGAGTTGTCTGGTTTATTACTTAATGAGAAACTAGCAGATATCATTTTGTGATCATGAACCTAGGAGGAGCAGCACTTCGTTTTCTGGTAAAAAGGAATGGCAATCAATTGTCTGATGTTTTGTAATGCCCTACCGTTTTGAGCTAACCCTATCATTAGTATGTTCTTTTCATCGGGACTCAAAGAAGGGGTCAAATGATGGCTCCTTTTTTTTATACATACCTTTTCAGGGCATATTGGAGCCAGCTTTTGGAAGACCACGGACTGTGCCAATTGCTTGCATATGCATACGATCAAATATTTCACCCGAGAATCATCGAAGGAGTAAACAGGGAAGCTTCAAAGAGCACGGCAGTGGGGACCTGTTATGTTTCCCTTCAAATGCCAATTCAAGTCAGAGCTACCCATATCCTTGGCCATGGGGAAGGAATACTACTAATCCCAAGGGGAAACCAGCTAGTAGTGCACTTTTTGTGGACATGATCAAAGAAGTTGAAGCTGCGGTTGGCTCTAGGAAAGGTCGGACTGGAACTGCAGCAGGAGATGTAGCATTTCCTAAAGGGAAGGAGAATCTAGCTTCTGTATTGAAACGATACAAGCGGCGGCTTGGAAATAAATCAGGAAGTACAGGTGGTAGTGGAAATGGAAGTGGCAAGAAGGATATTGGATTGGCTTCTGCAGCTTTTCTACATCTTGTGTATATGTTGTAAGTTCCGTACATGGATCCCTCATGGAAGAAATGTTCTTTGACTCAATATACTTGTCACGGGCATTATCAAGCAATGTCTATATCATACATGGGCTGTAAACACAGGCTTTAGAGGTGGTAGCACAGTGCATTCATTTCGCATGTAACATGCATCATCAAGAATATGAAAAGTTGATCTGCCCTGAAGAAGTTTGTACAACTTATAAGCATACACCGCAGATTTGCAGAGCAAAACACCTTAGGGTACCACTATCTCAAATATGTGAGAATGTGTGAGTTTCTGAAGGAAGTTGTGGCAAGGTTCGAATTTGAGGTGGTTAGCACAGCTTTAGTCATATAAGGTTCATGGCTTTTCTCAACTCTTATGTCCTTTCTCGCCAATCTCTGAGCCTCGGATGAGCTATATGTGGCTCCTATATGCCATAGCTATTAAATTAACTGTGTTTTCATTGGTCATTTTGATGCCCAACATGACCAATATGATATACCATAAAATGCACCTGTCAAAGCATCCTTTTTGAGTGGCTAAGTGGGAAAACCACCTTAAAATGTTATTTGCTGTGTTTTTAAAGGCTCACAATTTCTCTATGTTACAACAAGGTGCAATCTATCTCTCTCTCTCTCCTCTGGGGGGCAATTGCACTCTGCAGAAGTGAACTGCGTAAGGCTTTAGGTATGGGAAGCCTGAAACACACCAGTCTCTGTCAATGCTAACCAGCAACAAGGCATTAGATAGAGGACATTTTCTACTGGATTTTGGATGGAGTGCAAAGCTAGATTCTTCTTATGAAATGAAACTCCCAAGTTAGTTACATCAGGCCTGGAAAATAGTAAAACAAAGCCCCACTGCTAAAGTGTAGCTTTTGAATTTAGATTGACCTGTTACAATGTAGATGTTAGGCTTACTCTATTTAATTTTACCTTGGATTTATGGCATATGCGCTTGGTTCAGGTTGCCATTGCTGTAAAATTGTATTTGGCTTGTTTCAATCAATGTGCTAGCCCACTCAAATGGTCCTCAAGCCCCTAATAATTCGGGACTATATTGCATGGTCATGAAATGTCTAGGATTATGTATTCTTGGTGTAGTACGTTCACATAACTAGGTTACTGAGTAAATTCACGATAGTCCATTGATTGTTAGCCATAGCATTGGGCATTGACCAAGGAATGTGTACAAGAGAGTCAACCTTTCATGATTTGAAGCACAAAAAATCAGGATAAATGACAAAGTAAAACTTTGTAAAATTGTTCTATAAAGATTCTTTCATGATGTGAATTATATTGCATTTCCATGTATCTTTCATGTTTTGAAGCACAAAACACTAGGATAAATGTGACAATAAAAATTAATAAAATTGCTATGACATTTTATCTTTCATGCATGGTGGTTGACAATGGTTAATATTGTTTGTTGTAATGCTAATGCAAATTTGGCTTCATGTAAGTTTGAGAAAAAGGTCTTTAATTTCGGAATAATGCAGGAAAACTCTTCAAAATTGTTGATAGTGAAATTTTTGGAATATGATTTTGTTCATAATCTTATATGGAGAGGTTATTTGTTTGGTCCAAAGAACAGCCTATTGCGTAAACTACTCCTAGAAAGAAACACCATGTTAGAGACAAGAGGTGAGGCACGAAATTTTTGGTCATGAGGGAAATACATCACTAAGTCAAAAACATAGAGAAAATAATTCTGGCCAACTGTCCTGACACTGTCGCATTTTTCGCATTTCGGATAAATGCAGTCTTATAAATGCCTTAGAATTGTTTTCTGGCCTATTGTCACGTTTTTCGCACTTCGGAAAACACTGTCGGGTATTGAAAAGTCTTGTCGCTTCAAGGCTTGCCTTTTGTGAGTAGAATGTCTTTGGAAGAGTCTAGCAACAATACATGGCAAGTGGACTCAAACGATATCATCGTTTAAGTTGACCATAATTACAATAAATTTTATACTTGTTTATGAAATGTAGGAGTATTTGTGACCTTAAAAAGTGTAAAAGATAAAACTTTAAGATACAAATTTCAATTTTCACAAAGCTACACATTATTGGTATTTGCACAATGAATGTGTTTTGATGAAACTTTTAATTGCGTGCAAGATTACATCACGTTTTACAAAATGCTTGTTGTTGAAATTAAAGAATTCCAAGGATTCTCAATCATTGATGAAGCTTGGTAGTTACTGCTTAAACATTCAATCACGTTTCAATGATTCTAGGTAAGCTAGAATGCATGCAAACTATTAGTGGAGCTCCAAAAGATCACTAAAACATCAATACTGTGTTATCGTGACTTGCACGTGTAAAAGTATTGTGAAATAACTTGCATATGCCTTTCAATAAAATAATATAAGACACATGGCACATCAAACTATGATCTCAAATACAAGATGCAAAAATAAAAAATCAATGTCTTCTCATTAGCTTCCAACGAAGCAAAGTGTATATACATGTAGATCGGCTTTATTTCAGGTTTCTCATCTTTCTTCTCGTCATATTTGACCTAAACCTAACATCCCTTCCCTTGACCTATGATGAGTCACCAACTTATGACACAAATTTGACAATATTCCCTTCAAAATAGGGAGCTTGAATCTTCCCACTAGATGACAACCTTAGTGGACTTTCGAAAGTGGTGACATGTGCCAAATGACCCTATTATGTACAAAATATACATATTACATCAAAGTGGAGGCCTTGGTCCACTATCCATACCAAATTGTCCAGGAAAGACCAGAACTAGTCAAGTAGGAATTTGCATTTTTCACAATGCCTACTTCATACAAGAACAAGTAGCATTATCATACAACAAACAAAAAAATAGCAATGTAAGTGGTGTATTAAGCTATTGTTAATAATTGATAAATATGTACTTAGTGATTGGCATGTCTAAATACGATTCATGTAACAGAGGTTGAGGTTTTTCTCAATTTTTGATTTTGTAAAAGCATGTGTAGATGGCAATTTGCAACGAATACCCTTTTGCACATTACTCTTGCCCTTCTAGCAATCTAATCTTGAATTTTTATTTTAATCTTCCTACAAAGATGAATTCTCTTCTCTTATGTGAATTCTCCTATGAAGATTTAACACAAAAAACATCTTTCTTAAACAAGTTAGTCTTTCATTTATAAGTTATAGAATATAGATTGCTAATATTTTCTAGCTCTTTGTTAAAAGAAAACTTCTCAATTGCGATGTCTTATGTACTTGAGGCATATAAGTTCGTGAGTTGCCATGATTCATGTGTTTTCGACATTTGTATGCCCATGTCTCATGAAAGCATATGATTGTCATTTAATTCCCATAACAATGGTTTCTAGCCCATGTGGCCATGCGTGCTTGCATTAATCTATGATATATGCTTTGGTATATTATTGTGTTATGCACAAGCTTTTGTGCATGTATACTTATTCACATATGCTCATAATGAAAGTGATTTAAGTTGGATTTGACCTAGAGTGCCTTTTCATTATTAAAATATATTATTTTGATATTTCCGAGATAAGTAAGGACCATTTTTGTCTCTTTTGGTGATTGAGATAATTATGAAAATAGGTATTGTGCTTTGCTTGTGCTCCACTTCTATTTGGTGGTGGATGGATACATATTGACAAATGTGTGCTAGTCTCACAAACATAAAACCAATAAACCATGATGTTGCATATATGTTGTCACCAACCATGTTTTAGAGGGATGTATCATCGTAGATGTGAGCAAGTTAAAAGTCATCAATTTCAAGCATGGAAAATGTTTTTTCGCATTACAGAAGAGCTACTTTTTAAAGAAGCAAGTAAGTCCAGTTCCCACTAAAGCCTATTATATTTCAAGGATCATAGGTTGGCAACTTTGGATTCAAAAGAGTGAAGCTTGATACAATGACGACAACGTGGCTTACACAAGTTGCACTTCTTGAGGCTAAACACAATATTAAAGCATGAAACTACATGAGAACAAATCTCTTTAAGATGAAAAAGAATGTTAGGCCTTTTTTTGACTAAGGGAGTGGCTATCTTGAGTTTGAGAGAGAAGAGTTTTTTGGTAAAAATTCTAGAGATTCATTAGGTAAAACTGTTAGGTTTCCTCCCATTTGTGTCGATAGGAAAACAAAAGGAGAAGAAGTTTGCTATTCTAGAATGGAAAACTTCTTAATTTGATTAGGTTGAAGTAGGGTCTTGTGCTGATCTATTTTCTTGAGGGCTAGTTGAATTATGTGCCCAAGCAAAAGGAGGGTTTCATTCTAGAAGATTAGTTTTTGATCAATTCCACTAACTTTGATAAACCTTATGTATAAAAGCACTTCATTTGTAATGCTTGGATTTGTTAAACATGGAAATGAAGAAAGATTTATAATAAATGTCATAATCCTGAAATGAAACATAAGAAAGCTTCATAAAATGACATGATCACAACCATGCAAAAAAAGACAATATTCACTCAAAATGAGCTTGAAATTAGATGAGATCCAAGAAATAAAGGATCTAATTAGAAAAGGTTTGAATGGACTCAAGCCAGCATGCAAGGCATTTTGGTGATCTATCCACAAAGATTTATGATCTTTTTGTTCTTGGTAAAACCAAGATCCGCCAAACAACTATCAACAATAAAATAAAAGCCACCACGTCAAGAGTGGAATACTTTAAAATAGAAGCCACCACATTAAAATTAGAAAAAAATCATTTCTTTACTCTGCCTAGGTGCACTCCTTGCATTAAATGTTGGATATATTATTGATTCAACCTCATTAACATTTCAAGATCACTAACCTTAGGACTTGACTCTACAAAAAAAAAATCTTCTCATGAGTAAACCCCTCACCAAGGATGAAATCTTTATAAGCAATAACATTTTCCTTTATTTTCTAGAAAAACACACATGTACCCCTAACCTTTTCTATTATAGTATACAAACACTTTTAGTATAGTGTCACATCCTCCCTAGACACACATCATCTAGAAAAGTGTGTGCATTACAAATAGTAACAAAGTCTCTCAAAAACTCTATACTCAATTTTTTTTCAAAACATGAAAATGCAATTTCTTGCCAACCAAGGCCTCCTTTGGAAAACTAATCAAAACATACTGAGTACAACCAATATCCACACCAAGTAAGACGAATGCACACACTCACATGATGTTCTATCCTACATTTTCTCTCATCCACCACATTTCAAAGTATCCTTGAGTTTTGGTTATCTCTTGTGCTACAAATGTTTAGAAACTTGTTGCAAAGATGATCACTATCATCTAGAGTTTTTTTCTTTGTATTGCTTTGACACTTCATCATCTTCTTGATGAAGACCTTCACTTCCAACACATCAAATTTGCCTTTGGATTGCCATTCCAAGAAGAATTTGCTATTTCCTTTGCAAAAGCCACATTTAGTTGCTCTTTTATTGCTACAAATACATCCTCTTTATTATTTCTCACAAATCATTCACTTGCATAATGAGCAAATTCACCACAATGCAAACATTGAGCTTGAGATTTGTTCATGCTACCTTCATGTGAGAAAGTACACCCTTCCTTACTGAACCAAGATCTTTTCTTGCTTCCCCTTTTGGATATGTACCTTTCCTTTGATTTGATGAATTATGCTTCTTTATTCTCCTTTGAGTTGGTCGGTTGAACCTTCCCCCTTTCTTGCATGTTGGCATATCAAAATTAGAACTCATTATGCTATTCCTTCAAGGTCTGTGTCTCTCCTTGAATTCTCAAGGCAATACCTCTTGATTTCATAGAGTCTTTGTCATGTGTCCCAAGCTCCTTTTTCTATAATGGCACCCCCCAACTCCATGATGAGTTCATTAGACACATTCATTTTGATGATGTGTAGAGCTAGTCTAGCTCTCTTGTCATATACTTACTCTTATTTGCACTTGTCAAGGTCTCTCTTCAACACCAAGTAAACAATATCTTTCATATCATTTGTCGTCAACAAAGATTCCATACTAATCTTCCCAATATAATAATTAGAAGATGTCAATCTATCACTTGTTTTGAATTCTATGTTGCCATGAAGTGCCATACTGACTAGAATGTGAATGATCCAGATCGAACTTGATGAAATGAAGATGATATGCACAAACGCTAATCTTGTGCTTCCAAAAGAACTATATATGTGTAAAACATCATATCCTAAACACTTAAAAATAGATTATATCAGATCAAGAATGGATGTAAGTTGCAACTCTCTTACTCATTTGACAATTCTATAAACATTGGGAACAAGACTATATAACAAGTTTGATGTGAATCACTATCAAATGGAAACAAAACTTGGATCTAATTTTCTACGAATGAAACATAAGCTCAAATGCAATTTCAAGAATATGAAAAATAGGAGATCAAGCCTATTCAAAGGCATACGCCTTATGAAGATTATGGAAATCATAACTTGATAATTTGACATTTTCATGTAAATATGTCAATCACACATGTGTGGAGCATGTTCCCGTGTGTGAATAGTATGCCTAATTCCATTAGATTATTTATGTTAGAAATTAGTTTGTTTTACAAAGCAATGTTAAAGTAGGCAAAAGCTAATCAAGTAGTAACATGTCAAGTGTCATCATGAGGATGGACCTCAATCCCCTTATGTTTTGTATAGATCAAATGCATGATTAGGCATAGGTATTTGGGTCATGAACTCTAGATCAATCAAATCTCAACACATGTCCTATTTTGTAGGGATACAAAAGTGAAAGTGGTGGACCTCAATCTACCACCCTCATCTCATTGGTCTATAGGGTCCAATCACATTTAGAGGTTCACAAAGAGAGGCCCAATCATATTTCAAGGCTCTCCATGTGAAAATTAGTGTACGAACTCAAGATACCACTATAAATGATGATAGCTCCTTTATACATAATACATTTTTAAGAGAGAGTATGAGTTTGTGTGTCAAATTTCTTGTTGTGTTCTCTCTCTACTTGAGGGCTCTTTGTTTTTTCTCTCTCTACCCGAGAGTAGGATGTTTGTATCTCTCTAAAATCTTGAGTAGCACTTAGTTTTTTCATGTATGTGCATGGAAATGACTTGTCTTTGATGGATGATTTCTTTTTGTGTTCAAGAGGTCTTGCCTAGATCCAAATCTTGTTTGATAGCCTATGAAAATCCTTAAATGCACATTTTTAACATGCCTCTATGCAAAATGGTAACACCCCATGATAATAAATATGAAATTTCTAGCTTGCCTTCAACCTTGCACAAAAGCAATTGGATCATTTGAAAAAAATTGGTAAAAAATCAACAAAGCACTTATATCATATGAAAGTTTCAAACAATAAGAAAAGCCTAAAATTTTCTAGAACCAAACAAATTTAAACTTTGAAACTCGTCAATGCAAAACTAGAAAATTACTATACATTACGATCTTGCTTCTAATGCTTCCAAAGATAGAAATGATCCACAAGATTGAAAACCTAGTCTTACTACATGATAAAGATCACATTCATGATAATAACACCGATGATAATAAATATGAAATTTCTAGCTTGTCTTCAACCTTGCACAAAAACAATTGGATCAGCTGAAAAAAATTGGAATATCATCAACCAAAGCACTTATATCATATGAAAGTTTCAAACAATAAGAAAAGCCTAAATTTTTTTAGAACCAAGCAAATTTAAACTTTGAAACTCATCAATGCAAAACTAGCAATTTACTATGCATTACGATCTTGCTTCTAATGCTTCCAAAGATAGAAATGATCCACAAGATTGAAAACCTAGTCTTACTACATAAAAAAAATCACATTCATGATAGGAGATATACTTCTTTCATGTACTAAAACTCAATGAGAGAGAGTACAAAAATTTCACATAGTCCCTCTTGACAAGTCAAGACCAAACCTTTTGAACCCTTTAATTTATAGCATAAAATGTAAAAACAAAGTTGTATGAAGTCTTAGAGTACAGAGTACCATAAAGCGAAGCGAGTTTTAGGACACTCAGCTATTACCTGCCGCACACAAACCACAACCGCACGAGTTAGTTACGTGACAAAGACAAGTGTCACAACTGAGCATCAATTGTTATCCATGTCTAAAACAAGATTCACTACCTTATCAGCTTAATTGCAAATACAAATCATACGTCCAATCTTCTCTACCATGATTTTCATCAATAACAATACATTCTACCCTAAGACGAAACTATATTAGGGCATATGCCATACTGATCAGATAAGGGCGAACCAAATGTATTAAGTTCACATTAACATTCTACACACATAAGAAACTATCTTGCAATACAAAGTATATAAAGAGTCATGACTCTTGCATCAGTGCTAGGTACTAGGGCAGATTCGTGCAATACTAGCCCTAAGGACTTCCCACGAAGATAGTTAGGAGTCTAAGCACCTTATAGCTTGGGAAAATCCATGCCATACAAAGCCCGCTAGAGTCAAACCCTAATCCAAGTACTAGCTCACATAATCAGCCGCTTTATGTTTTATCAATCTTTACTTTGCTATTAGCATCATATTCTAATCCTCATAAAATGAAAACATAAAATGCAAATCTTTAGCATCAAATCTTTGAAAAGAATCAATCTTAACACATCTTGAAGTATCCCATGAATACATAAACCGTATTGCACTATGCGTTTAACATACTTGCATAAACCCTAACTTTGGGTGAGAAGACAATTCATACCAGTGTTATTACATATAACTTCGTACTTGGATGCGAGGTTAAGACATCTCTTGAGAGCTACCCATCTTCAAATGGTTAAGCGACACACCCTCCTTAGGTACTAATGATTCTAATACAATAGTGATGGGTTAATGAAAGTGCAATTTCCTTACTAGATTATTTTCTTTCACAAAATGTATTATATTTAGTCAAGCATGATTCATCATAAGTGCCTAACAAGAGCTTGCATTCTCCTCAAGTGCCACAGAACCATTCCATACTAGTTATTTACTTGCATTTCAGCAAACCCTAAAACGCACCATCTCTTTGGTTATCAATGTTTCATATAACCTCTTTATGTTATAGCCGAAACAAACCGGTATGAATTGCTAATTTCTATAAGCAAATACTTTTTATGTCCACCAACATTACCATAACATGATTATGAGACAAACCAAGTGTTTATTGGGTGGCCTTCTGAAAATTATCATAAGCTATACTTGAGCAGAATAAGGATCAAGTAGAAAACATAAAAAACCATTATGTATGCAATTTGTGCTCATTTTTATCAGAACCAGCGAGCAAACAGCTGGTCCATCACATTTAGATAGGCAACCAACTATCCATTAGACAAGGCGCCAAGAATTACACGTGATTCAACGCATAAAGCAAAAAAAAATGCTTGTAGTAGTGTGACTGCTAGCCAAAAGCAGTCGTTGGCCAGCGGCCCACAGAACCTATCAAAAACTTGCAATAATGCATATTCCATTGCAATTTACCATAAGGTAGGTAGTCGTTGTCCAAAGGCAACAAAATTGGAGTGATTTTGAGTATCGTACCTCAAGGATTGATCAAGAATGATACTGAGGCAGTGCCCAAGCATAGACACTTCAGATGTTAGAGTACAGGTTTTCACCGGATCCGATCGTTAGCAAAGGACTTGACCAAGTTGGCGTCGGTATCAACCAGATGGAATGATTACTTACCAACATTAGCTTTTGATCCAAATGTTCCTATCTTGTCCGACAAAGTCCAGAATCTGGTGGGTGGATCCTGGGAATCAAGATTTATTGCATGGTCAACATCGAATTGGATTTTCGGCGCAAATAAATGCTTTTTTCCACACGTTTGACTTCAATACATAGCCGTTGGAAGACATGAAAAAAGTGAAGTATCACCTAATAAAGGTTTAGCGAGCCCAAAATCTTAAATCTCGCAAGATTTCGTGGGACCGCCACCAATTTTGGTGGGGGATACTATTGGAGGGTTTGTGAATATCGAGGCAACCCTAACCATAGTTAATAAGTGAGAGGGATTTGGCACCCTGCATGTGTAAGTCCAACCCGATGATCACATAATTAATTGATTAATTAGAAGTTAATAAAAGGAATTTAGGCCTTTTTGCGGGACTTTTAATGATGTAGGGCCTAATCGTCAAATTAGTGAATAAAAAGGGTTCCCACCAAAATTCAAATTGGTTTCCTCCAATTTTGAATAGTTTCCCTCCACTTTTTGAATTTCAAATACTTAGGGTAGAAATTGGCCAATAGGATTTGAGGCCAAAGCCCTAAAATCCACTATATATAGTGGTAGCTTCAAATATTGTAAACACGTCTCTCTTCATTTCCATACAAGCAGGTTGGCCCTCTTATGGAATGGATATGGAATGTCCTTGCTCTTCATCTTTCTTCCTCTAACTCTCATGCTTTCTTTGTATTTGCTGATTGTTGGATTTGATGCTTATTGGAATTGATCATTCTTATGCTTTTTGTGAGAGAGAAAAGAGAAGAGTAAGTTTCTATCATTGTTGTGGATCTAGTGTTAATGGATGTAGTGTTAATTGCTAGTGTTAATGGATCTTAGTGTTAGATGTGGATCATATGCATTTGCTGGATTATGAACTATGCTATCACTCTCATGGAAAAGAATCCCCGTGTGACAACTACTTAATTCTCTTCATCTCCTTGATGCTTGTGAGCTTGGATGTAGGGTTGAGGGTGGATAGGAAATACCTATTACATAGTAAAAAGAAAGTACGTGGACAATTCACCCTCCGTATGATCATACTCCTGTGGATTGAGAAATCCATATCCCACAGTTTAGCTAGATGGGACATCTCCCAAATCGACCAACAAGTTATCTGGCTATCCTCATATGGCATGAATGCTAATTAGTCATTCCCTTTTAGTCTCTTTCCTCATGATTGATTCCTCGATGAAAATGATGTCGGGAGAGAGGGAGGAAGAATAAATGACGAACACGAACGAGAAATGAACGAGAAGCGAATTTGAACAGAAAATGTTTGTGCGCAGCAGAATGAATTATTTGACTCTCTTCGTAAGCATGACTACGCCTATCAGAATGAACAGAACTTTAGTGATAAAAATCACAGTCATTCTAGATTGCGCAGCCAAACATTTAAATGGATGAAGTGCTAGATGAATAATTTGTCGTGAATTGCTAGAAAAATTATATGTCGCGAATGATTCGTGAAGAGCTAGATTGTGCTCGACTGAGAATTAGTCACAAATTATTCGCGAAAGACAAGACTAAAAGTTAATCGTCTATTACTAGAAAGAGCAACAAGAAAGATATAAGCATAACAATATTGACAGATCTAAAAACGCAGAACAAATGAACTGTGTCAGATTAAGTATATCAAGTATACAAGTCAATAATGCGGTAGAGCACAAGACTGTAGCGGACAAAACCGCGTGCCCTACAAAGCTTATTTCTGTCTGTAATGAGGAATGAAACCTCTTCTCTTAGTCTCTTCTTCACTCACTTGATCATCATCATTTGAATGGTGTCCAGAATATGTATATATACATAATATTATAGGTGTGCAGATGTGAAAGTACAGAGTGGATGTGCTGTCTGTAGGAGATCATGGGTGGCTGCAATCGTTGTCCAATCTGTTAGCGCAACTGCATGGGGTGAGCATAAAAAGGGCGCGACGTCAGCCAGTACTGAAGTGAACGTTGGTGATGACGCAAAAGTGCATCACTCTTACGAATGGCCTTAGGATAAGATTTACAGGGTGCCTTATATGTTAGGGCACCTTTGGCATTCAGTAAGGCAGTGTCTCCTTTTCGCCTGTCACCATGACCTGTGTAAGAACACAGTGTCGCGATTCATTCGCCTTTCTTCATCTGTGCGAATTTGCATGTAAAAATGCAGACTGTGTGACAACGTTAGAAAAATATGTAGCATGAATGGAGGCAGATTAAAATTGGGATTTAGGAGAGTAGGAGGAGTAAATCCAACACCCCCCCCCCTTAATCTTTGTGCCCTTTATTTTCTCTCTCTAGCCGAGTTGAGGCATTTATTATGCTTAGTTTCATGTTTTGTTGACAGATCTTTCTTGTAACACAATAATATTTCTTGTATGATCAGCTTTCCTATTGACAACCAATGCTAATCTGATCTTTATGGTATTATTGGGCTTAGGAGATCAAAAGTACATGTGTAGGGCATCCCACACGTGTGAATCTAGCATATCATTTTCTGATTGGACACTAAAGTTGAAGTCTACTTGATCTCTTGATTGTCCAAGTGCACCATTCATAAGAATTATACTAACTCTCTTCTTCTTTTGCCCTTTAGCTATTTCTGACTCATCCAACTTAGGTACTATGATTATTTTACCATTTATCTTTTCCACTGTGATATTAGTCTATATCTCAATAATTGATTTGTGTCAACAAATAGATTTTTTGATGCATTATAGGAGATAGATGTTCCTTTAGTTGGATGTGTCTTCTCAACATGAAATGGTTTGCCTATGATTGTATGCATTTCTATATTTAAGCTATTTTTTTCATGCTTCAAATGATATGACCTTGGAAGAGGTACCTTTTTTAGATGAACTTGCTTAAATGATTCTCTGATAAGTTTGAAAATTATACCATATGTCCCAACAAAATCACAGGCACCCCCAGGACTATAGTTTTATCTAAAAAAATTTGTATGTCCAACATCAAGCCCTCTTCAATGAGAACTTTTCATCAACATAGATTCAATAATTTATTAGAGGCTTGAAATAATAAAACACATAATGTCTGAATCATTGTTACAAAAGATGCATGTCAGGGGGTTGACTCCATCAATGATGATTGAAAGTCAGTTGATTTTTTAATCTCATGCGAATACGAGCAAGTCTAGAATTTCCAATTCCATGGACAACCTTGAAAGTCTTGCGACAAACTTCATTTGTTTCTAAAAAGTAAGTGAAACCTTTCCTATCAGGCCTGACAGCTGAACACAAGTAATAAATTTGGTCATTCTTTGTCTTTGAAAAAAAGCTCGAGCGAATCTGCTTAAGTTCAGCAAAGGTTAGTTTTTGCAAACAGGAGGAAATACAACAAACTAAGTTTTTGACTCTACAGATTTCATGAAGTTCTAGCAATTGTTTTTGACGTGAGGTCATTTCTCGATTTGTTCGTAAATCTCTTCAAAATTTCTCTTTCCCTTTGGTTTCTGCTTTGTATAAAGAGCTTGGGACAGTGGCACCTAAAGGTGCTGGTATTGAATTCATACCCGTTGAAAGTATGGGTTGATTCTCTGCCACTTCATTATCTTGGTTTTCAGTAGAAGCCTCCGAGCTTTTAGAATCTCTGCAACATTCAAAAATATAGATATCTTGGACTTTGCAACATTAAACAGACCGGGCCTTCGTGCTTGCCTTGACTTCCTCAAGGAAAGACTACCACATCGTGGGATGGTGGATTGACTAGTATCAGTAACTGAGTGCTTGCTTGATTCTGAACCACTGTGGATTTCTGGTGAAGGAGAGTAGTACAATACTCTAGGATTTAAGTCACACAACGATGAGGACGAACTCATACAAAATTCAATAGCTTGTGTCCAACCTGGAATCACCTCGTGGTACATAGTTGTAATCTTGATGTCGGAAGATGAACTCATAGAAACTCCGTCGTAATAAGTTACATCAGGAGGAACTAAAGAAAATGTGCTTTCCATTGCTAAACTAAAATGAAAAAGTACTACGAAGAAAAATTTAAAACAATTACAATTTTTCTTTTAGTCATGAGATCTGATTGAATAAGTTAACAAAAAACAAAAAAAACTGAAGACTTAATTCTATGCTAAGCATAGAAAGCTATGCTCAACATGAATTTAAAGAAATGCAGGTATGCTAGTTTGAATAGATTATGATAACTAGAAAACAACAGAGCAAACAAGAACATTCGAAGACCTAAGCACGAAATGTTTCTAGACTGGCAACCACATCTTTAAGTAGTTAGACAAAGAGTTTGGGCAATAGTTAGGTCCCAAAGACTTTTGAATTTAGGGTTATTTTAAAATTTTAGGCTGACAATATGGTCTAAGTAAAATAATGATAAGGCATGGCCATGTCCTTGATTAATTTGCAGAATTTAAGGCAAAATTATGAGAGAGGGAAACCCTAAACCCTGTCAAATTAGCCCATGTTGTAACTCGTTGAAGAATCTTAAGAATTTAAACTAACGTTTGTGGTTTTGCCAAATATTTTAGTGTAGAAATAAAACTAACGCGTAAAATTTAAACTTATGTTCATTTTTTGATTGACAGCCAAGGTCACACACAACACAATTACAAAGGGCCGTCTACCTTCAAAGCACAAGGACACGTGCTTTGGAAGGCAGCGGTTGCAGATGAGGATGATGGATTTACAAACCTAGTTGTAAGAGCAATTGACAAGAAAATATTTGTGTACATTCGGGAGAATGGGTTCATGAAGATCCATCTTTGTGAGCATGCCGTACTTTAAAACTTCTTCAACAATGCCTTGAAGACGATTGTAAGCTCAATATGTTTTGCAATGCATTAAAATTTGAGTACTGACAAAAAAAAATCCACACAATCCACTCTTGTCGCCATCCCCCAAGATATGGGGATATCAGAGTGGAAGAATATGCAAGGCATCCCATCAAAGGACGTGGTTGTGAGTGTCTTGTCGAGAGTTGCCGACCGACAGCTTAGCCTTACTGAGATGGGAAAAGAATTTCAAAGGTAATTTTGATTTTCTAAATCAAGATTCTTATTTCTAACTCATTTGCAAAAACTTGGATCTAATCATTGATTTTTTTTTTCAGACACAAGCTTTTCATGAAAGTGCAAGAGACTATGATGAAGAGCCTGAATTGCAAGGATTGGGAGGAATGCCAAGGGCTGTACCCAAACAGCTCAAAAGATGAAGAGCTGCAAAGATTTCTTATTTTATCTAGAGATATGGTAAGCTTTCTTTTTACAGAAATCGACTTTAAATTACCAATTTGCGAATATTGTTTATGCTAAGCATGGGTGTTTGTTCTTAACTATTTTGTAGATTGTTAGTTTGACACCATTATTCATGCTTAGCATACGTTTTTATCACTTTTAATTGCAAGTTTTGCATTTGAGAGACCCATGCTTAGCACAGATTTACTTCTGATATCCTTACTTCTCTTTTAAATAATTGTTTTTAAGATTATCATTCATGCTTAGCATAAGTGTATTTCTAATGTCAATGATTTTCTTTTATATTACTGTTTTTAAGATCATTATTTATGCTTAGCATAGGTTTATGTCACTAGTAACAATTTTTACATTTGAATGTCATGCTTAGCATAAGTGGATTTCTACTCTTGTCAAACCTTTCTAAATTCCAGTACAACAAGGTCATGCATCCCATAGTGATCTCCAAGTTTGTAAAAAGAAGACCTTACACTCTCTATGTCGCTGATATTCCATACGCCTTCAAACTTGCGGGCTCATTGAATGATGGTCGTCCGTTGAAGTACACCGAAGTAAAAGATGTTGTTGTTGGTTTCTTGGAGATCACTACAGCTCCACTCTGGAGGATAGTGATATTTTAATAACAAGAGGGCAAGCGAGCACAAACACACTAAAAAAAGAGCACTACACTGAAAATGTAGTTTTCCATGTCTTAAATTTGCCATGCCATGCCGCCCTTGTCCCGTGGCGCTTGTGACAACATTTAACTTAGCATCTTCTACAGGCTTGGATCATGTACGTGATCATGGCCCTCTATTTGCATTCTTGGTTTCTTGGACCTAAGGGCCTCTTGGGTTGTCACCAACATGGCTACACTGGCCTTCAAGGGCCACACACCACCTTTCGTAAGCTAAGAGCCTTGCCTAAGGGCCTAAGGGCCCTTTTGACCTTTAATCATTTTAGCATACCCCAACTATGATAGGTATAACTCTTGGTGACAACTATGCTAGACATAGCTCAAGGTGGGAGCTATGTTCGACATAGCTCCATCGAGAGCCATGCCAAGCATAGCTCACCCGAGAGCTATGCCAGGCATAGCTTGGGGTTATAGTTGTGCTCAACATAGCTCTAAAGCGAGCTATGCCAGACATAGCTTTCGCTCCGAGATATGGCATAGCTTTCGCCCTGAGCTATGCCGGGCATAGCTTGGGGCAAAAGCTATGTAGCCATGTCGAGCATAACTTTCACCCCAAACTATGTTTGGCATAGTTCAGATTGAGAACCATGTGCGACATAGCTAACGAGCTATGTGTGGCTCTTCTTAGGTTTTTTTTTTAAAAATATGATTGTTCCTTTGTATTTAACATCCTTGAATATGAAATCGCATATCTTGAGAGCAATTTTTTTAAAGAATTTCAAAATGGCACAAAATGTGGTTCCTTTCCGATTCACAAAAATATGAATTGAAGCTATCCGATGGCTGTAATCTAGTTCAGTTGGTTGTAGGTACTGTAGGGAGTCTTGAAAAGTAAAAAAATCAATGTAATTTTATGGTTTGAATAGCCTTTTCTCACATAACCTCAAGCTCGAGGGACAATATACATGCTAAACTTTTGATGGAATTTCTTTTTCTTCAATCTATGATACACCTATTTTGGTGCTTGGAGGATTATGCAACAATTCATTGAAGTTTACTAGCTTGGTGCCCTCCTAAATATCAAATAGATCATTGTTGGATCTGATAGAAGCCTCTAGTGATCTCTAATTAATATTTATAGCTACTTGTGGTGTTTATTCGATGCCATGCAGGCATAGTTAGTTTTGAGAAATCTACCTCGAAAAAGTACGCCCTCCTACTAGATTTTTCAATAGTCATTGCTTACACGTGTGACTAGTATGGTTAGTGCTAGCATGGTATCCATCTTGCTAATCTATTCTCCCTCTGTATTGCACTTTACAGCATCCAATTTAGTGCTTTGTAGCAAAATTCATGATTGTGAAAAGTTCCGTAATTTTTAGTTCAAAAATTGACCAATTTTTGAATTTTTCTAATTGCATGTCGAAATTTAAGTAGTAAGTTGCATGTCTTCTATGGAAATTTTATTATTAAGTAACCTTGTAGTTACAATAGTTTGTTGGATGAAATCTCATGCATGAATATAGTTTACGTAAAAGTTAACTAAAAAGTGAGCTAACCTTGAGGCCTTTACTTAGCATTTGACTCACACTAAGCAAATTCTTGGTAATAGATGGAATAAACAAGACATCCTCCAAATGAACATTCCTATTTGTAGAGAGAGAAATAGGAATTGTGCCAATCCCTTTGATTGCACACTCACTATCATTGGCCATGTAGATCACCCTCTTGTCATCTCCATATGACAACAAAGAAGTGAAGTACTCTTTGTGAAAAGTCATGTGTGAACTTGCTCCACTATCAATCCACCAAGGATCTAGATCTCCATCATTAGCAAGCATACATGAAGACATCACAAAAGCATCATCATTTGCATCTTGAACATCCAAACCATCCTCATCAAGAGTAAGATTACCTTGCTTGTCTCCCTGATCTCTCTTCTTCTTGTAGCACTCACTTGCAAAGTGTCCTTTGAGGCCACAATAGAAGCACTTGAGCTTTGATCTATCTTTCTTTTTGCCATTTGAAGAAGTCTCCCCTTGATCTTGCCCTTTAGACCACTTGCTTTTGCTTTTGCCCTTGAATTTGCCCTTTGTGAACTTAGCCTCCTCTTGAAGTGTCGATGTAGATCCACCTCTTGCTTGAAGCCTATATTCTTCATTGATCAAGATCTCTTGAAGGTCCATCAAAATTGGCAAAGTCTTTTGAATAGCAATACTTTAAACAATGTTAGCATGAGCATCCATCAACCCATTAAGAATTACTTGAACAAGCTCTCCTTCCTTAATGCTTTCATCAATGCAAGCCAACTCATCATTCAATGCTTTCATCCTCAAAACAAAAGTACTTGGACTTTATTCATTCTTTTGCAAACAAGAAAAGATTTGCCTTCTTAGAGTCAACACTCTAGAAGTGGACTTGGATTCATAAAGCTTCTTCAATGAATCCCAAACATCTTTAGATGAAGTACACTTACCAACTTCCTTGAGAAGCTCGTTGGTAGCATTCATTTTGATAATGTGTAGAGCCCTTTTAGCCCTCTTATCATACCTCATTTGATCTTGTTGTGTTGCTAGTCTCTCCTCCAAACCTACAACAATATCCAAAACATCATTCATCTCAAGAAGTGATTCCATCCTCACTTTCCACAATGAGTAGCTACTTGAGGTAAGCCAATTATTGGCTTCCAACATGACTCCAATTGAAGTTGTCATGTAGAAATAGACTTGATCTTCTTTTTCAACCTGTTTCAATGCACAAAGCACTCCTTTGAACAACAACAAATGTATTTAAAAGAAATCACCAAGACTTGAAACTATCTCAAAAATTCTCTTCTAGCACTTATACCAGGCAAATCAACACATAGAATCATGGAATCTTGATCAACCTACGATCTATCCTCAATCTAATGACTTTTGCCTAAGATTGAAACACACTCAAATGAAGTCCAACAATCTCACTATCTAGAGATCCAATCAAAATTAGGATTTTGACAAAATCACAAAAAATTGACTATTCCAAATCTACATGCAAATGCTAAAAATTTGATATGCAATCTATTAGCCACCACAAAGGCTGATCCAATGATCCAGAAATCAGCCAGTATGTGAAATCAAAAATCGAAATTGATCAAGTTTGTAAACCTATATAGGGTTTAATTCTACAAAAGATCCAATCTACAAAAGCAAAAAACTCGAATTTGGTGTAGAATCCTCTCTAGCATGCTCTAGCCTTGATATCTTCACTAAATCATTGATAGATATGATTTCTTCCTTCATAATCTGAAACACAAGCTCTGATACCATGTGAAGGATTTCAGATCATTTATGATCCAATCCACAAAAAGATCTTGGGTTACAAAAGAAGATACTCTACCAATCTCACCAATGTAGAAAAATCAGCATCTACACACAAAATGAGATGCAAACTCTAATAGAACTTGATCAAACATGAATCAAATGATAAAGTGCTGTTGCTGTTCGTACAAAACTAGCAAGCTACTGTATTTTCACATGCGTAGATCCAAAAATAGCAAATATACATAGTTCTACACATAGAATTGCATGCAATCACAAGTATAGTGTTAGAAATCCATAAATCATAATATGGATGGACAGACTAGGATTCGAACCCAGGACCTCCCTCATACTGGATGGGATGCTCTACCACTGAGCTATCCACCCTGTTTGATAGTTCTCTCTAGAGTTTGGATTGATATTCCAACACCCCCCCTCAAGCCACACTTGGTTGGGGTCCTAGTTGTCACCTGCCCCACAACTTGGGCCACCTAACCATGGCTTTTGACACCATGAACTGTTAGGTCTAACTTGGCTCTGATACCATGTTAGAATCCATAAATCATAATATGGATGGACATACTAGGATTCGAACCCAGGACCTCCCTCATACCGGATGGGATGCTCTACCACTGCCCTGTTTGATAGTTCTCTCTAGAGTGTGAATTGATATTCCAACATATAGTGCACCAATGGATAGTAGAACCCAAGAGAACCATGTATAAGCATGAAATGAGATACAGAAGAGAAAAGATATGTCTCTCCATGAGTTACATCCTTTTATAACAGGGCCAAACCCTATTTGACCACTTGGCTTTCCCTCCAAAATGTTAACCCTACTATTTTTGGGTCTAGATTCAAAGTACCCAACACTCAAATTTAAATCTACTCAAACTCGTCTTCTAACTTTCCCACACTTTCAAAAAGTGTCTATTCAAATGAATTTTAGACTAATGAACTTTGAAAAGTCAAACTCTAAGTCTAAAACAAAGTTGGCTTCAATTTGCCAAATATGAAAATATAGCAGATATGATCAAACTAGTTGAATCTTTCATAGAAGTTACCCGACTTGTCAGAGTTGGTCGACTTATAGGGGAAGCCCGACTTGGCCGACGTATCAAGGAGTTTGACTTACCGACTCAACTGACCATTGTCGAGGACCATCAAACAACTATCTTGACTCCATTGACTATCGACAACGACACGCTCGACTTCGAATAGTCGAAGCCCTCTCACGTCCACTTCTTGTATAGTGCAACTACTTGGACAATGACAACAACAGCCATGATCTACTACAGATCTAGACGGCGCAACAGCTCCATGCCATGTTTTTGTACATACATTTGCACAACTGTAAATTGTATATAGTTGATCATTGTAATCAATTAATTATGCCAATGTTAATTACAATTAGGCAAGATAGGCTGATTCTACATATGCTCGAGTGCTCATAGACGTCAAGACGACAACTTATCAGAGACAAACACAGTAGATGCTTTCAAGCATTGATTCTTTCTTTTAGATTGATTGTCAAAATAACCTCATAGTTGTTATAGATTGTAGTTAGCTTTGTGGGCATGCGGTTTTGTCCGCTATTGTTTTGTGCGCATCAGTATCATCTGATTTGTATTTCTATACATTCAATATGAATAAAGTACTGTGTGGTTTTGTGTTCAGATTTTGTCAGTGTTGCATGCCTTCCACTTTCTATCTGACTCTCTAATTGATTTGTCTTACTGTTTGCTCTTCCACTTTTGCATTAAGCTCTATTTTGTGTTTGCCTATTGTTGTAGTAGTGCAGCACCGAGGGAATCAATCGACCATTGCTTTCGCGCAGTAGTAGGATCGTTCCGATCCGATTGTTTGACCCATCAATCCGAATCCATTCCGGATCCTTATTTCATATTTCCTCGACAAGAATATCCAGTTCAGATTATCTCATTTCATCAGTGGTATCAGTGCTCCTATCCAACAATGGTATCTGAGCGCCTCGGTTGAATCAACCAATTTTTCAACACAATCCACCATAGGGATTCAATATGCTATCTTATGGGCTCCAATTCTGTCAACAGATCACCTACAGTAGGGTGCTGGCTCTCCAAGATTGCACCAAACCCTAACTGAAGATGCCAATGATGCCAAATCTCACACAAGTCTCGAAAGCCACCGCTCTCATACCAAATAAAAATGTAAGTAAATACACAAAATTAATAATGTAAATTACCAAAATAAATTTATTTTCTGCCCAAATGCTTTTTGATTTATGCTTGCACTATTTTTGATGCTGAACCATTCTATGTACATTATCGTTTGTAGTTCATTAATAATAGAATAACTTTTTAACCGTATCTTTGAGTGAGATGAAAATTATATCGTTGGAAAGTGCTTGATGAGAACTTTTCAACGGTATCCTAGATGACCTACTTCTGAGCAACTGGTCAAAAGTTATAGCTGGTCAAAGTTTAAAAAGACCCAATACCTCTTATGTGCATGGATAAAGGACCCTTTTGACCAAATATCGCTTCTGTGTGCGGATAGAGCACCCTCTCAGTGAGAGGGTACTCTATGGTCGCACAGAAGTAATATTTGACTTTTTCATAAACTTTGACTGGCTATTACTTTTGAATGGTAGATCGTTAGTAAATCATCTAGCATACCATTGGAAAGCTCTCGGCGAATGCTTTTCAATGGTATAATTTTCGTCTCAATCAGACCTACGGTTACAAAATTATACCATTTTAATTATAAATTGTATATTAAACTATGAATAACATGTCATGCTTGCTTGCGGGCTGCCCCTGAAGCCAAATTTCAACATTATTAAGAAGAAGAAAAATTCAATTTTAATGAGCTACATTACTTAGGTTTCAAATTTGAGTGTTTTGATTGGTCCATGCGTAAGCAAAATTTGAGAAAAAAAAATATAAAGAGAATCTTTACAAACGGTCTTTTTTGGATTTAGATCTCATCTAATGCATGACAAACTCTATGCACAGTTGACACTTGCCACTGGGCAGTACCCTAACACATAAGCAAGCTAGTAGGTGGATTGTAATCAGCATATGACACATGTGTTGTTGATCTCGTTCGTTGACCGTCCGACTCATGCACTGGACCAAGTGTCCCAATGAGCACATGGCACATGTCACACTGAGCGGTCAATTCTTTCTACTTTGTAGGTGGTCAATCCAGTAGATTCTCATGGGACCTAGTATCCCCTTAGCCATCTCGGAATTAGTCACTATAATTGATATTTACATTGTAATTTACAATTGTCTCTAGAGGCTCATGACTCTGCCATTTACAATTTATAATTACAATTTACATGGGGCAAAGGGATTCAAAACACATACAAAGGAAAGCAAGTGTTGGTGCATCGATCTGAGACACAATGATCAAGCTCATGGTCCTTCTTAAGCATTTTTTTCCCTAAATACTGAAGACAATGTGACTTTTGGTTATGTGTCATGCTTCAAAAGTCTTTTGGCAATTTTCAATATTGTGTAAATTATGAAACTTAACATATCTTAAGATAAGCCAAGGAATAAAGATAGATAGATTGATTTAGAAATGAAGTTGCAAATGATATTTTTATAGAAAACTAGAAAGAAACCCTAGGCCTTTTAGTCTTCAAAATGAAGTGGAAAGTGCATAAAATGGTACAGTTCAGTAGCAAGCGCAATGAGAGAGAGAGTGTAGCAAGAGCAATGAGAGCGAGAGAGCGAGAGAGAGAGAGAGAGAGAGAGAGAGAGAGAGGGAGAGAGACGCGTGTGCTTACAGAAAGTCTGTTGCATGCATGCGGGCGTGCTATTATTCCCACCTATTTTCTCTGTGGAACGATTGATTCATGATGCTTATTATTATAAATGAAATGGGCGCTGGGGCAATGGGCACTCACTGATCACGTCTCGTCCATGTACTGGACCCCGACAACTTTACACTTTGCACTCGGGTCGCTGCGTTGCGTTCTGCTGCTGCAACAACGTCACCTGCAGCGGATCTTTCATTTAATCAACAATAATTAAACGTGCATGATATTGACGTTGATGCGGCTGAGTGCTAGTGGAGCGAGCGGAGTATCAGGGACATGTATTACTTCAATTCTGCAATATTATCAACTATCTTTTCAGAAAATTTTACTAATTACTGAGCTCGCTGAAGAAGATCATGAGGCCGATCAGCCATGTATTTTCTCAAAGCATCAATTAATTAGAAAAATGGCTCTGAACGTAATTCATTTCCAGATCAACTGCACACATGAACCACAACGCTTGAGTACATACTACAAAATCATCTGATGATGAATCGATATCAATTTGGCAACAAATTTCTTATGATAACTTGCTCTGAGCCGTCCTGCAGATGAATAATTTAAGCTGGAATATAGGTTTTAAAAATTACTGCCTTTATTAATTAAGTTGGGTTACTTTATGGAAATCATGTTGCAAAGTGGCATTTCAATCTGATCGTAACATGCAAAAAAGAGTTTTGTACTGAAGGCCTATAATAAAATATGGATGGAGAGCAATCACTCGACTATGTATCGTATTGGGTGCCATCGAAGCTAGTGGGAGAAACTGCAAAGTAAATTAGATCAATATAAAAGAGTAATCATGATATTAATCTAGATCTCACGGGCCCACTTGCTTTAAATAGCTTCGATGAGCTCATAAGCTGGTACAAGAACTCCCATCCATCAGATGAACTCATTGCGCAATATGATATGAAGGAGGGGTGACAGATTACTAAAGCATAACGATAATGAAAGTTGAAACATCATGCATTAACTTCCACTCAAGTTGTTGATCCTTAGACAGTAAATTTTAGAAGAATCTTCGCATCTGAATGAGAGTACGATGAGATTATGGCGTAAACCTAGTCAGGATGCTTTGTGCATATTGTCAAAGCTGGTTTAATAATTTGATTTTAGCTCAGGAATATTTAATTTCCGGAATTTGATATTCCTGGTCGAAGTTAAGCGGCAGCTACTGTGGAGGAAAAGTTGTTGTGAAGGTTTGTGTCAATTCTGTTTCCACTAGAGAATTTCTGAACCACTTGTAGACTCTAAAGATATTTAAGAAGATTATCGTGCTGAAGCCGGACCTACTACTAGATCAGCAGATGTAAGCTGTTGATTCTAACAGCTACAGCATCGTACGGCTGAGTGTAGCTGAGTATAAGTAGCTCGGCTATATGTTCAATTGATTCATCTATTTACGTTCAGAGGGTTACGCTTAGAGATCGAGAAGCAGCAAGAAGAGAGTCAGAGAGTGGAGACACAGATGTAACTAGCTTTACATTTCTATGAATCATAATGAAATGAGGGCGAACTGCCGATACATGGCCTTAACAATGAGTCGCAGATGTGAAACGGCGTGACTCCTAGTTACTGCAACAGCTAGTTATCGCACTTATATGTGTAAATGCAACATTATTATTTCTAACATCATCATCAATCCTTTGTATACGTAGCACAGATTGCTGCAGCGCAGAAGCCATAATACGTATCAAATCGCGCGATCGCCTGAAAAAAGCTTGGCGCGGTGACGTTGCTTTCTAGGAAAGTAAAAATGCTAAAAATGATCTGGTTATTTAGCTTGTAACGGTAGAGTGTTTCAAACTCAAATTTCACTTGCTTAATATGCCATGTAGCAAGTGAAATTGCTGAGCACAAAGCCATAATAAGTATCAAATCGCCTGGAAAGAGCTTGGTGCAGTGACTTTGCTTTCTAGGAAACAAAAATGCTAGAATTGATCTGGTTATTTAGTTTGTAGCCGTAGAGTGTTTCGAACTCAAATTTCACTTGCTTATGCCATATAGCAATCTTCCGTTCGCTCTATCAGCACGCTCTACGCCTGCAGATTAGGAAGGCGTGACATATACCGCAAAAGAACGAAATATTATATATAGTGGCTAGCCACGAGCTGATGGGAGCAAACAACATGAACTCACACATCGATGCAGGTCCCAATAAAGGCTTGCCAATGCCTGTAACTCAAGGCAAAGGCATTAGGCAGCTGATTTGTTTCCATAACACCTGCTGCGTATTTGGCACAATCTTTGTAATGCTTGTAGCCATGTCAGTGACGGTCCTATGCCTTGTCGCATTTGGACTGAATC
This sequence comes from Diphasiastrum complanatum, assembly GCA_029204225.1. Lineage (NCBI taxonomy): Eukaryota > Viridiplantae > Streptophyta > Lycopodiopsida > Lycopodiales > Lycopodiaceae > Diphasiastrum > Diphasiastrum complanatum. Next base: position 14,972,894 of record CM055098.1, on the reverse strand, counting down.
CGAAGGAATCTACATACATTCTTGAAAATGTGCAAGTCACGACCTTGAATGTAAGTGTTGCATCATCCTCAGAAGACAACACGACTGCTCTTGAAACAAAGCTTAGCTATGGACTGATCCTTTCAGTTAAGGCTTTTAACCCCAATAAAAAGATGAGCATATTCTACCAGAATATGAGGATGGCTATTTCATACAAAGATATCATACTTGGAGAGCGGAGTTTCAACGAAGAGCTCTATCAAGGCCACCAAAACGAGACCAATCTTGACATGACGCTCCATGCAGACGATATTGTTCTCAGCAAGGATGCAGCTTTTGAGCTTGAGCAAGCAATCTCGAATAATGTGATCCCCCTTCAAGTAGAGATGGAAATACACGCCAGAATTATTGTTCAGGGATCGTGGAAGAAATACATTAGATCAGGTGACAAATGCAGTCTCAAGGATGAGGGGGCCGGCAAACCATTGCTATTGCAAGGCAAGAGCTGTATCTGGAAAGAGTATTTATATAAATGTGGTGTTGAAGTAAGTCCTCCTGCGGCACCAGGAGGAGCCCGAATGCTTTCCAAAAGCTGTATTTGGAAAGCAAATCTGTACAACAAAGACTAGCTGCTGGTTCAATCAACAGATTCAAGCTCCGCTCTATCCCTCTCAATATTAGATATCAAGCATCAAACCTGCGATCATCTAGCATCTTTCAGACAAATCAGAAAAAACGGTAGAAAAATCATCTTGTTATCAGCAATTAAAGGGTGACTGCACAGAACATGTTGTGCTGTCTTTCAGGCTTCCTGTTGTTAATAAGTGACTACTGAATTAGTGCTCTTGAATTCTTCGCAGATCTTCTAGTGTTGATGATGGATTCCTATTCTGATTGAAGAGCGATATGGCTCGATCTTCTATATCTACTTATGCTTATTGCCCACATTGGAATATTTATTGTACAATAGTTGCAGCGTATCAAAATTTACACTTAAGAAAAACTAATCAAAGCCTGAGGATGTCAAGGTGATTATCCCACATGAAAAGCTTCATCAAATGTCCCCACATGAAAATATTTACATGATTACAAACCTTGAGTTTCATATGACATATTCAGCTCATCTAAAACAATAATTATATCAAATCACTTAAACGGATTCATGCTGACTTTTATTCTATAAAAAAAGGAGGATGAGGCTTGAGAGAATAATTTTTATTAGGAAGCTTTGGAAAATCTAAATTTGAGCGATTAGTCTTCCCAAACTGATTTCAGCTACGTATAATCAACATAAAATTGTAGTAGTTGAAGGATTCAAACCAATAACAGTTTTGAGTTGCAAGATAGAAGGCTACAATTTTCAAAAGCTGACAACCTTCTTAAATGCCACTTATTGAAGGTAATCTCTAAAAAGGTCTTCAGAACACTACCAATCACAAGTATAATCTGATTTAAAATTAAAGATAAACAGAGTTTGATTTCAATTTGTGCTATTACCCAAAACTAAGCCAACTCTACGCACCATAAATATGTCCACTGCCTGTACAAAAAAGTTGTTTTGAGATCTTGCTCTTATCCAAAACTGATGTAAGATTTGATGATAAAAAATTCAGGAGAACACATTGTAGAGTAGATTGAGCTATCCAATGGTAAAATAACATTCTAGAGTAGATTGAGCTATCCAATGGTAAAATAACAATACTTTATAAAATCATCAAGGAAGTTAGAAGTCAGGTAGATTTTCTACTTATGGATCCTTCATAGTTTTCCAAGCATGTAATTATTTGGACAAGACTTTTTCAGTCACAAAAGTATTCCAAAAGTTTGAGATACAAGTGTCCTTGGTGATAAGAAATACATTTCAACTTCTTGTGCTTTTCTTTTGATTAAGCCATAAGACTAGAAAAAAATTTAGCTATTACCATTTTGTAGGCATGTTAACATCAACTGCACCTCTCTTTTATTTCCTCAAAATCAGAACTTGACTTTTTTGTTAAAAGTCACAAAATTTAGGGAGGCTTCTATATATTGGCCAATGGAGTTACCAAAGTCATTTCTACCAAGCAAATTAACGGTCTTTCACTAAGGCCACTAATCAAACTACATAATGAACTACTCAGATTGCTAGGTGAATCATTTCCCAAGTGTAAAGGAAATCTTTCATGCTTAGATTTCCTTCATGGGTGAAATTATAAATGAACTTCAACCTCTATGGTAAGGCTTCTAGAATGAGTTCATAGCACTTTCATGCCTTAAAACCATCCCCATAATCTATGTTGACTCTAAAATACTTCAAAACTAGCTCAACACGATAGAAACATGTACAAAATTTGCTCAATGTGTGCTAAATGTAGAAAATTCTCAAAAAAGGATTATGTGGAAGATAAAAAGTACACAATATGGCAAGTTGTTACTACTCCCCTCGATTGGATTGAAGGTTGACGAACACCCCATACCAGTGACAACGCACCGTATCCACCCATCCATAGGGTCATTGCCGACCCACCCCCATGCACTGGAGCTATCGACATCCTCATGCCTAGTCAATCCTCCAACGATAACTGGCATCCCATACCACCAGGCATCACCCTTGGCTCTCCCTAGCACACATCTCCTGGCATGGAGATACATTCTGGCTACTGCACATGCTCTCCATCCACCAACTCCCAGGCAGACCGAGTGAATGGCAAAAGGGAAGCCCCACCACTATATAGGCATAGCATAGTGGGTCCCATCAAGCACGGTCCCGCCGACGACACGTGACCACCTAGGATGGTGACGCGTGGTATCAAAACATGTTGACAACGCCAGACCTGCATCATGCCCCTTGCGAGGCCGTCACTAAAGGGCATACCGTTATGGTAAATAACATTCCCTCCCCCATAAAAACTTCCTTCTACGGGAGAAAACCAAGGAATCTAAGTCTCAAATCATCTTCCTTCTCCTAGGTGTCCTCATCATTCGACTTACCTTTCCAATCAGATGGTCAAAAATCAAACAATTTCTGAATTGATGACGTCGAGTATTCATGATCATGTTTGGTTCATGGGGTACAAAAGTAGTCAAATCCTCGAATAACACTAGATCATCTGTTGGAATCAGGTTATCCTTTCCACCAAGTCATGTCTTTAAACGACTAACATGGATTACATGATGGACCTTAGTTCCAATGGGAAGTTCTAGTCGATACACCGTCCTACCAATCTTCTTAACATTCTTGAAAGGACTGCTATAACGTGGAGATAACTTCGGACATTTTCCCATTCAAAGTGTCTTAGAATCTTTCAGAATTCTCAAATACACCCAATCACCTAGCCACCTACAACATCTTTTGCATATCTTGCAAGAAATCACTTGCAGCTTGCACCTTGAGACCTTTGAGTCCAACGGAGATAGGGGAATGAGGCTGAAAGTCATAGTGCAAGAGCGTAAAAGGACTAAATCCGGTGGCAGAATGCTTCATGCTATTGTATGTGAACTCGACCATTGGGAGGTACTTTTCCCAATCTGATTGTCACCTAGAAACATATGCGCGAAGCACATCTTCCATCGACTGGTTGACACGTTCGGTCTGACCATCGGTTTCTGGGTGATCCATAGACGAAAGAAGTTTCCAGTCTCTCAAAGACTGCCTGTCAGAACTTGCCAGTGAACCTGGAATCACGGTCACTAACAATATTGTTTGGAAAACCGTACAACTTGAACAACTTTTCAACAAAGAGTTGAGCAAGTTCTGAAACTTTGACAATAGTTTTTGTTGGAATAAATTGTGCCATTTTGGCTTGTGAACTACTACCCAAATGGCATCGTGACCCTTCCTAGACTTGAGAAGTCCGACCACCAAATCCATGGAAATACTTTTCCACTTCTTAGTAAGAATTTCCAAAGGATGTAACAGACTAGCTGTTTTGAGTCTTTTTGCTTTGTTAACTTGGCATTGTTCACACTTTTGAACATAAGCCTTCACATGACCCTACATTTTGGCCAATAAAATTCTCTATTAAGAAGGTCAAGTTCCTCTATGTACCAGGGTGTCCCTTACTAGGGCTATCGTGACACTCATGCAAGATTTGGGCCTTCATGTACTCCACAATATTTGGCACACAAACTTTTACTCTGCCGAAAAGCCAATACCAATGGAATATTCATCAAGTATCTTCTCTTCGCGAGACTTTTTCGAATCATGCTTTCCAAGATTATTTCTCACAATAGAGCTTTCTGCCAGGACTTCCTGTCAAATACGATCGAAATATTCATCGGTCTGACAAAGGTCTCGCAGAGAAAGATACAACTTGAATTGGAACTCAACAAAGCATAACTGATTAACATCTCCAATCCGGCTCAAAGCATCAGCGACACAATTCGATTTACACTTAAGAGATTCACGATCAGTCATAACCACAAATTTAGATCCATACAAATAATGTCTCTAGATCTTTAATGCGTGGATGACAACAAAAAGTTCCTTCTCATTAGTAGAATAACTACTTTGAGCTGGGTCCAACTTATTGCTTTCGAAAGCCACTAGTTTACCATCCTGGTAAAGGATTGCACCCACCGCATAGTACTAGCATGGTGATGTGCGAAGTTGATAGTCTTCATCATGCTATAGTTGTTGGACTACAACATCATCTTCTTTAGATTTGTTGTTGATAAGCTATTCGTCGAGAGTAGACGAGCTTCGATTTCCATTTTGAGTCGGCTGTGACATCTTCAAGCTTCAATTCTGTACCTGTGACAACATCCCACAACTCATTGGCGATTAGCAAGGTCTTCCATTCAGCTTGTCTGCAATAAGACCAGCTTTACTTTGAGAATGATCCATCTTGAACTTTAGTCTGTCGATATATCAATGACGTTAAGATAGAAATATTGTGTTGTGCTACAGTTGGAAATAAACTTATCTGATACTGAAATTTGATACCACAAAATTGAAGAATATGATACTGTGAAAAGTATCTAATGATATCAATTTGATATCGCAAAAGATATCAAGTATTAGAGATCTCATATAATAGATTGCTCTGATATCATAAAGGTATGCTCTGATACCATATTGGAAACTAGAGGTGATATGGCAATAATGACAAGTCGAAGGCTGTGGTGATTTATCGAGCGCAGTGGAATGGAGCCTGCTTTCCTAATGCATGACTATGCCTATCAATATTGAACAATATGTAATGAAAACAGTCATGTTCAATCTTATAGTAACCAACTAGCACTACAGTAATTACGTAGCCAAACAATGAAGTATTGAGTTATCAGACAAAAGCAATATGAGATTTATCAGCTCATTAGGGAATATTAGAACTCAAAATGGGCCCTTTGTCAAGATGCTGTTTTTGACTTCGCACGCTTTCAACGCTTATGTGTCCCAGTGAATGGTTGGTAGATTAGAGCCATATCCTCTACCGGATTTTTTGAGTGAGGAATGAATATCTCCTGATGCAGTAATTTCAGAAAGTTTTTGATCTAGACTATATATTGATATTTAGAGTATATTAAAATGTAGCACTGGTTCAAAGAATAATAGATTAAGTTGGTATTTACCTTTTACTATTTTTGTTGATTTTTTTTCCAAATGCAATGTTCAGAGAATGAAAACAATGTTTATTTGTAAGGACTTGAGTGTTGAAATAATCGCTGAATTGTTGGATGATGGTTGGGATACGAAACAAAATCAGCAAGTTGAGTGCAGAGTATGTAACTCATCAATGACATTTAGGTATCACATCGAAAAACAAATGCTCACTTTGCTGCTGTATTATAAAAGATGGATAAAATGCAAAAATGAGTGGAAGCCACTTGATCAAGATTTTGGAATAAACCCTCAAGAGCAACTTCAAATAACAATGAAAAGAAATGACAACATTCTTGCAATGGTTGAGGCTGAGGAAGATTGGTGTCTCAATTACATTCGATCAGAACTAGACATGTTGCAATTCGATCTACCTCAGTACTATCAAACTCAACTGAATGGTGTAAAGGTACGTTATGCCATATGAAATTTTTCATTTTTTTTATTTTCTTAGTGTTTTTTTTTTTAAATAAACTAACTAAAACAATTTCTCTTGTGCAGGTTTTAGAGCAAGGCAGGAAGAGCATATAAAATGCAAAGACATTGGAACATCCATCAAAATTGAAGATCCATAGATTTTGAATAATATAATTTTTTGTATACATCATTTTTGAAAATATATGAATCACTTTTTCTATGATCTATTCTATGAGTCACTTTTTCTATGAGGCTACTTCTTTTCTATGATCTCCATTTCCATGGTGGAGGACACAATGTAATTGCAACTGGATATTAGGTTTTGATTACAAGCTTAATTGTCTCCTACCGAAAATGCATTATCTCCATTGGGGAGATCTTCGGGCACTTGAACTCCAGTGACCACTACAATCAGATATCGAATCGATGCTTGTCCTTGTTGAAGTCTTGGGCGTGTTACCGATATCGGTTGGATTTTTGGTCTTCATTTTCTTGGTTTGTATTGTCCTTGTCTTGACATATTTGGATATGATCAGAAGATGATCCGATCACAGCTTATCTGAGTGAACTTATGCCGCATGTTTGGATTGGTTGTGACAAAAGTTCAATCAGATCATCTTCTGAACTTATCCAAAAAAAACCATGGTAAAGGCAAGGCAGACCAAGGCTATGAAAAACAAACATGTAGGAACACCATAGAAATTGAAGATGAATGAATAATAACATGAAATAATAATCTGAAAACAAACATGTAAGAACAACCATAGAAAAATACAAATATATTTGTATAAAATTTTTCTGTACATGTGTCTCATCCACATCAAGGGAGACAACTTTTATCTGTATCAACTTGAGAATCATTCCTCAAGTTGAGAGTCATGCTTTTCTATGATCTCTAAATCGATTTCTGCATCTGCTCCAGTTGATGTAGATGATGTAGATACTAATATAGGGGTTGAAGCTGAAGCATCTATGGTTTCAGATTATCAGAAAACTCTCCCTCGTTCTATAATCCTCCCTAATTCTCTTTCCTACGATCCCAGTCATTCACCAAGGAGAATCATCCACTCAAGCACCTGCAGTTATCTGCATCTCCTAATAATCAGTTAACTCTACTCAATATTCCTGTATATTTTATAAATAGTGACAGTTATATTTCTATAGAGGATGTTTTGAATTTGAGAGAGGACTCTCGGATCGCAACTTTTCCATGGATTCTAACATTTCTTGGTTTGATCCCTGAAGAGTATTGATAGTAGCATTCAACTCTGACATAGCATGCTTGAGTGCATTGTTTTCAGCACTAGTGTGTTGCACATTATGAAGCAATTGTTGATTTGCACGTTGCAATTGTTGATTAGCATACTGTAATTGCTCATTAAGACAAGATATGCTATGCATTCCAATATCACGCAACCTTTGACAATATCCAAGTAATCCACTATTTCCTTCACATACAAATATGAGAATATGAGTTACGAACTTAAAATCTAGACACAAATTGGTAGCTAGATCATTAGGATAAATTGATCCATCCACCCACAAATCTATATTCATATGATTATTCATTCTCAATTCTCTAACTATTGCAGCAACATTCTCTACACTTTCAAATTTTTCTTAATAATTGGAGTGCATTCCATAGGAAGAGCAACATGCAAATGGAACATTGCCATTGTTGAAAGCTACAATCCGTAAATGCTTCAAACAACAATAAGTCAACATGAATAGATCTAGCATACCTTACTTTTGTAATGTCTATGTCGCGTTGAAAAAGCGTCCCGCCTCATATTTCACTATAAGCATACAAAAATTTCAAAAGTTCTGCTACTCCTGCTTCAGTTTTTGCAGTGAGCACCCCAGATTTTTAGTCTTAAAGCTCTAGCCCCAAATTTTGAAATGAGCTTGCAGAGAAGTTATTACATCTCATGCTTAACTAACTAATGTCTAAGGTTAACCATACAGTAAACGTTGAGCAAGGCCGAAAACTCGAAAAACGGCATCCAGAAGTTATCGGTTCGCATTCTCTCTCTAAAGTGAAACTTTTTAAAGGGCCCATTTTGAGCCCATATTCCCCCTAATGTACAAAACAATTGCAGAGATGCATACATTCTGACATAATACTGAATGCAATAAAGGATAGATTGATTCAACATAGAAATAGATGATGATGAGCACAAGATAATTGCAGATAGAAACCACGTACTCTAGGCTATCTCTGAGTAACTGATAATCTATGTCTGATTGCACTTCCGCTGATAAGCAGTAAGCGCTAATAGAAAAACTCTATAATGAACTCTAAAGAACTGAACTAGAATGCTCAAGAGTATTCAAGCTTGAAAGCTTGAGAGAGCTGTTACAATACTCTGTAAATGCATTACAATCACTTGGAAATAATAGAAGTATGATTGGCTTATTTATACTAAGCAAAATGCGGCATGTCCAGTAGGATAGCTAATTAGGTCGTAGATCTTTAATGGCCGCTTGGCCATAATGAGCTGGCATCCATCCAATTGGTACTTCTTAAAAATTTACTTGCTAAACGGTTAAGGCAAGTCTTAAGCTTCAATTCAAGTGGAACAATTAACTGTGATTCATACGAAGTGTCCAAAGTCTCCAAATTAGCCTAAGTGGTTGAAGTCTTCAAAGTCACCGAAGTGTCTGAAGTCTTCGAAGTTTGTCAAATGATGTCCAATATGTCAGATTCACCTATGAGCGATTTCTCGTGTATTTCTGCAAACCGTGTAGGAACACGAAGAGAAATGCAGAACTGGGTACTAAGTGGATAAAGATTATAGATCGGTTAGTCGATAAGCAAGAGAACAATCCAACAAAAGGATACATTGTAAAGTTTGATGGTGATGCTTGTTTCATTAGAAAGGAAGAAATCTCGATTGCTAGGGGCAATAGACAAGGTAGGCTTTTCAAGTCTGATGCTTTTGTTATGGCTAACAGAAATGACGGAATGGAAAAGGATTTTGGTCTCAACTTTCCAAAGTTCTCTTTCAACATCGATTAGATTCGTGGATCTTACGCAAAATCTAACAAGCTTCCTTATGCTAGATCTAGGTCGAGATCTAATATGCTTCTTGGAGATGTTCATTTTTGTGCTAACTTGGCTAGCTATTGGGATAATAACAGTTCTTCATAGCAAGTGCAAGCATGCAAAAAGTAAGAAAAGAACTAACTTCATCAATGGAGGTGATGAAGGTTCTTCGTTGGAAAAGGTTGTTGCTAATGATTTCGTTGATCATGTGAAAAAAAAAATAATGATGCCAGGTGCATGCACAAAGGAAGTGGCTCTTCTACATTTTTTTGTGATGAGTCCAAGAAAGTCATTTGTGCAACAAGTGGTGTCAGATGTTTTCACAAAAAGAGTAGATCAAATGTTTCTATCATGAGACTTAGTGAGGGAGATAGTCACAAATCAAGGGGAATAGAAGTATGTGAGGTGTTCAAAGTAGTCACAAGAAATTTAATGATTTTTTATCTTTTATGTGAGGAGCTTATGCTGAAACGCCAAGGACAAAGCATTACCTTACCTTCCGTCATTGTTTCTCACTACCGTCAACGTATTTCTATAGCATTACAACGTTCACAGATGGTTTCAATTCTTCGACGGGCTCAGTTTGCAGGAGCGGCTGCTTCAAAGCTTCCTGCATTACCTATTACTGGTTCTATTTTAGTTAGTGATTTACATCAGGCAGTTGGTTTTGAGTAATTAGCTTATTATTTAGTTACTGATTTACATCCGGCAGTTGGTTTTAAGTAATTAGCTTACTATTCTAAATTTTACTTAGCTTTTGGATAGTTTAATTCGTTTTTGCCGTTCTACGATATTATTTTAAATATTTCAATCTACTTGTTTGATCATGAGTTTTTCCATCATTTTTAATAAAAGCAGGGATATTATTATTATTATTATCTTCACAAGTATCTTTCTAAAGGTTTCCCTTAAAACCCACGGAATGTGCATTTCTTTTCCTTTTACATTTGAAGGGTGCATTACTTAAATGCCCTTTCTTTGAAGGGCAAAAGACCTAGGTCAGGCATTTTGCCCTACAGCTGCTGCCGGGACACGCACTGCTCGCAAAAAATCACCAGTGACGCCAAAGGTTTTTCTGGGGCACCCATCCAAGTGACGCCACATGGTGCCCATACATTGGGCTGAGGCCAAACATGTAGCCTGACCCCATGCTGAGTAGGGAGTACTGAATTATAAACCCTTTCTCTCTTTCTGGAAACGTCCATCACTAGCAATATGACCAGGAACAAACAATAACGCTAATCTAACGAACGGATCAGATTCTGAAGATCTTTCCGGAAGCATCTGTCGTTCGCTCCCTCGATCAATTTTTCTATTTCATCCCTGCATCCATCCAGCAATAACCCCAACGGCCGATAACGTAATTCGCCATCTCCATGACAATTCCCTTTGCTTTCGTTAATGTCAGTCACAGAATCATAATAAGATCCAGCTGACTAAGTTTGAGTTTTGACTGAATTACTTCTAAGAAATTTTTGATTCATTCCGAACAGAAATAGCGCTTGTTTGTTTATGAGAAGAGAGGTTGCTCTGTTGTGGGGAAGCTGAAGAAGTTGTTGGCGCTTGGTTTTGTTTCTTTATGTTGATGGATGGATAGATCGATGATGCAGGAGGGAAGTGAGCGCAAAAGGATGTCCAACAGGTTTCGCAGTTTTACTGGATCCAATAACAGGCCAGAAAAGCCTCGTTATGTTGGGGTTACAGAAGTCAGAGGCCCTTACTACTCCGCTATGGGGCCCCATTATTTGCAGGTATTTTCTTATAAAGCCGTTAACTTATTATATATACATTTCTCTCTTAAGCTTGTTAGGAGGCTTTGTGTTTTATTATTTGAGCACTTGTGGGACTATCGATTGCATCAACAAAGCAAGCATGTACTTAGGCAGTCATTTGCGGTTGAAGAGAAGAAGGTTTTAACACAAGCTGATATGAGACAAGCGCAGGCTGTCCCCGAAGAGTAAGATACGTGTTCTAGTGAGCTTCAATGACTCCGACAATTTTGTCCAATCAAATAGAAAATTGCAACAAGTACGGGTCTGTTCCCCCCGAGCTTATAGGTGCCCTAGTTAGTCCCAACAATGTTTGTCAGATCTTATGAAAGTTGTAATCTAAGGTTTCGTAACCTGTGCATGTGGTGGTTTTTGGCCTACAAGAAGGGGTGCGTGCACGGTGGGGACTCAGAATCTGCTTCATTTTTATAAGCTTTATTCCTTCCAGATCTAGAAGTAATTGTAAAAAGCTACAAGTCCCACAATTCACCTTTTGCCAGTTAAGAACTCATTCACACACAATTATAACTAATGGAAAAACTGTAGATCGAAGATCAATATCCCATAAAAATTCTAAAACAGTTCACAATATTTGCATAGCAGGTCCTTCAAAGGAACATTGCTCTCAAAAGCAACTATCAAATGAGATAAATGAATATTATTTAGAGTCCCCTTAGGGTTAAGGTAACAGTCTCTCGCTCGTGGAGTTTGGTAAGGGATTTTAAAGGAAACTGAAGACCTTTAACGAGGCTGGATTTTAGTTGAAGGTTTAGCCCCTTGGGATTTCATAATTTGAAGGGTTTTGAAAGCCCATAAAATCTAAAACTGACTGAAATTGACTCTAAATATGCAAATAGAAAGGGGCCCAACCCGTGAATAGGAACCAACCCTCGTGAATGGATAAGTCCTTGTTCTTTACCAAATTGAAGTTTTGTGAAGACTGTTTACTATACATAAGAGCTTGCAAAATCAGTAAGTTTCGATTCTTTCGAGAAAGGGTTGGATTGGGTCCTCTGGTTTACAATGTAGAGGGTCCTTGAAGATTGATGGATGAACTTGAAAGCTCACAGATACAGAAAGGTTCTTTTAACAAGTGTGTACAATTTGAAGTGTATTGAAGCTTGTTTAAAATACTTGAAGGTTTGCGAAACTTCATTCTAAAGTGAAGGGTTCAACCTCTTATGTTAAAGGCATTTTCATAACATGTAGGTTTAGCCCTTAGAACAGAAGTTATGCTCCCTTGCTCTTCAAAACGTGATTTGTTTTAAATCGTACTTAATGAACGATAGTGTGGAGGTGATCCAATCCTTCTGTGAAACGTTTTGACATTTTACTGAAAATTCAGAACTTCTGTGAATGCTTTTAGCACTTCAATAAAAGCTTTAGACTTCAATAAAAATGGATATGGACCTTTTTTAAAGATTGGAGGTGATTCAATGTTTCTGTGAAACATTTTGACATCCAATTAAAAGTTTAGGACTTTATGAATGCTTTTAGCACTTCAATAAACGCTTCAAACTTGAGAAGTCCTGGACGTGCTGAGTCCTCAGGATTAGAGAATAGCGAGAACTTGTTGATATCAGAGTTTCATTAATAGTCGTGCTTTAATCTTTCCACTTTTTGTGGAGACTGTTTTTGTCAGTGGACTATTTGAATCTGTGTTTTTATTATCAGCTCAAAAATTTCAGAATGCCCATGAAGCCATTTACAGTTTAGGAGCTGATGCTATTTAATGCTGAAGCCATTTACAGTTTAGAAGCTGATGCTATTTAAGGACGTTTAAGAAAACAAGCTTAACTAATCTGCTTTGTGTCTGTTTCATCATATAGCACCGACCAGCTGTCCAACAAGCTTTTGGAATCATAGTTTTGCTAACCAGACGAAATGAATGTGTAGCTTGAATTGTGTTATGTTGCAAGTTATGCTGAATAGTGGAAACACTTTACAAAGTTGCTGCTTGGTGCATCTTTGAATTTTGTTACGCTTGAGCAGGAGATATTTGAGGCGATGGGTTCCTATGTTGATGGCGTTAAATTTGCTGGAGGATCTTCTAGCTTGATGCCAAAAGAGCTGATTAAAGGCATAACAGAGCTTGCTCATAGTCATGGTGTCTATGTCAGTTCTGGAGGTTGGGCTGAGCACAATCTTGTGAAAGGGCGAGGTTCATTCAAACAGTATGTGCAAGTATGCTTGTCCTCACACTTTCCACAACATCTGGAATCAAAAAGCATCTTTGAAACATGGCTAAGCTTCATGGGTAAATTGTAAGAGTACAAAGTTTACTACTCTGTGATTTTCTTGTTGATATTAAAATCTCTCTTTTATGTGTGCCAATTCCTGCAGCAATGTAAGGAGCTTGGTTTTGACACTCTAGAGTTAAGCACTGGATTTCTCAAGTTGTCAGACGGGGACCTCTTACATCTCATACGCACAGCCAAAAGTGAAGGTCTTAAAGTAAAACCTGAACTCGGCATCTCATTCGAGCCTCCAGATGAAATTCCTGTTGAAGACCTTAGTGCTCAAAGTAAGTACTTTGATACGGAAATGAAGATTGTTGAATTGGTTTGTTTGTGGGCTTTTTTTTTCTTTATCTGGAAGTTGCAAATGATTACAAGGTAAAGAATGTTTTGTGGTTTTGAGTTCTGCAACCATAGACGAGAATTATTTGTTCTTTACTCAGCAAAAGTCATTCATTTGTTCATATTGAGAAGTAACAAGAATGCCGAAGCTGGGCTCACAAAGGAAAGAGTAACTTCACTATATAGTTTTAATTTCTTCTGTAGATGTAATCAGCATGAATGATTGCTTCTTATTACATTACTGTTTAGATTCATATGGCACTATGAAAAGGGTTTCTGCAAGCCTTTTTCCTGTTTTAGAAAGTAGTCCAGTTTTGTGGGTATTCATGTGTTTTTTGTAACACTTGATAACCTAGAAATGACATACTCAATTCATGAGTTTTCAGATTGTAGAGCCACATAGAGACTGTCAATATTTAATGGACAGGCATATATATTCCTTTCTGCAGTACGATAGCATTTTTGAAAGGAGGCCACGCTGATCACAAGATGTATTGTAGTGTTCCATCTGCTTGACTTAGAGCAAGGACTAGTGAGATTGGGTGCAGATGGTCCAGTTACTGCTTCACTATGGCCTGACGAAGGGAAAAAGGATGTTGATTGGTTAATCAAGAGAGCGGAAAGATGGCTAGAAGCTGGAGCTGATATGATCATGATAGACTCCGAAGGACTTACCAAAAATGTGAACCCCTGGCGCACCGATATAATTGCAAAAATTATTGGAAGGTTGGGTCTAGACAAGACTATGTTTGAAGCTGCAGAACCCCGAGTTTTTGAATGGTTCATAAAGAACTATGGGTCAACGGTATGTTTGTGATTGTTTTTTGTTTAAATTTAATAAAAGTGCTAGTTTTCTAAGCTCCAGTTTGAGGCCTAAAAAAAGAAAACCATCACCATCACCCCTCTTTTGAAATCCTTTGTGGAACCAGTAGAATATTGGACATGTATTAATCACCCAACCATAGACCACAACCCTGTGATCACCCCAAGCCTGGGAAATAACACTTGTATTGCTGACCAACCCATGATGCCATAGCGATGGCATCCGATATCCCACAGCCCACACCATGAGGGAGGTGCCTTGACTAGTCCGGTTGATCGCTAAGAACGTTCAGATTATCAGGAATGCTCATACTCTCCCCTCAAGCATTTATGACCTCAGAAATGAAGCAAGGAGGAAAAAAATTTCAAGCTTTCAATGCTCTGCGAAGAATCATAATCTGATGACCATCCTTTTTACCTGATCAACTACTCAGGGATGCTTTGATTTCTCAACCACGGTAATATCTAACAAGAACAATTTCAAAATCTAACAGAACACTAAATGAAAGGTCATCAACCTGGCACAACTCATCCTAAAAGCAAGTGAATCTTCATGCACGCTAGCTTTCAGCCTGCATACAACAAAGCACTGTTTTTTAGTTTTTGTCGGATTTTTTGTAAAAAATTGACATTTCAGAAAAATAAACTGACTCTTTTTGTTTCTTTCTTCGATTCTGAAAAGGTGGAAAAGTTTAATTGGCACCTTGAATGTGTAGTTTAACATTTCGGATGATATTAAACAAAATTCTGGATTTTTGCAGGTTAATCTATTTGTAGACCATTCACAAATTGTTCAGGTGGAGACTTTCCGATCTATGATTTGGGACACCAGAGTCAGCAGTGGTCACTTCCTTCGTTACATTTAATGAGAATATCTTATTTAGTTTTGTATAGTTTGGAGCTTATGGATCGTAATTTGTTGTGTGCACAGTGGACTTGTGATGTCATTGGTGATGAATGAGATTGGTTTATCCGTACTTTTCTAGTGAGGTGCTCCTGTGCTTCTTCCAATGAGGTGGGTCAGTTCACGAGCAGTCATTTTATTGTGAAAGTTAGGTGTCCCAAAAACTATTTTTAATTTGGCACTTGCTTGAGTATGTTTCACTGTTTGATTGACCTCTTATTCGAAGCTGGGGATCTAGTTTCTTAAAGAGCTTGCTGTTCTTTTGATGATAGCTAGTTCTCCAAGAGTATGTTTCATAGGTGGTGCCTTGTGGAGTAGTTCATTTAATGCTCAGAATTACTATATGTTCAACAATCTAGCTACTGTGTTTACCTCATATCTATACAAGAGAAGATAGTTGCAAACAATATCGATAATTTGCTCTGGTGCTCTTTGACAACTTAACTAGGTACTCAATGACTACCTGAAGTTGGAGCATTATTTTTGCAGTTTTTTAGAGGGATCAATCAGCAATCTACAACTTTGGGTTACTCATTATCCTAAAACAGGAAATAAGATGCCTTTGATCAGCAAGTTTATAGCACATTGAGCCTGTTGGTTAATCCTCTACACACTGCATGTCATGTATTGCTGTTGAGTTGGGAAAGAGAAGTTGTATGTAGCTTTACTCTGGCTGGGATTTCGATCATTTTCTTTTTGCTACTTTCTTAAAAGCTTCCTGAGTATGTATGAAGCAAAGACAACAAATCAGAGTGTTTCCTGATTAAATGAAAATACTCGTCTTTTGGTGCTGTTGGCAGTTGAAGAGAGTATCTGCAAGTCTCTCAAACATAGTTCCCATGAACCGTGCGTGGACGGTTCACCCGGTTCTTGGAACCGTACGGTTCACAAAGGTTTGGTCCAAGAACCGTGGTGAACCATGGTAATTAATTAATTATTTTTTTTTTAACTTCCCACCCCCAAAAACAGCCCAAAAAAAAGCCCAAAAAGGCAAAAAAAACCAGAATGAGGGCCAAAAATCCTTGGGAGGGGTTTTGGGGGGAAAAGGGTAAAAATAAAATAAAGTAAATTAATTGATTAATTACAAGAACTGTACCGTGGTTCATGAACCATGGTACGGTTCACCCCACGGGCCCAAGAACCGTGAGTTCTATGCTCTCAATATTAGAGTTACACCAAATTTGGAAAAATAGTTGTATTTCTAACTTTGGTAATTGCATGTATGTACTTTTATTCACACCTCTTCAAGAAATGTATTGCTTATGAAAGGGCAAAGTCCCTAATTTTTCCATTAGGAATGGACTTCATCAATATATAAAGAGCATTTTCCCTTATTTTGATATTATATATGGAGTTCATTAATTAAGTGACAACATAGCTAATTTTACTGGCTTGTTATGAATACTTTAAAATCACATAGTAAGGCCAAGCCAAGGAGCATAAGGCTCCAAACGTCAACTCGTGCATCAGTCGAGATTTGAGCCAATACAAAACATGGGCACAATTTAAACTTTTCGTTCGCGTCTGGCTATGTTGGGTTCCACGCTTGCCTCATCACCCTCCGTCCCTCCTTCGCCCACCTCTTTCCATGGCATTGTTGCCCCCTCACTTGGTTGTGAACCTCCTTCGACTCTTGTTGCATTGACTTCTCAACCCCTTGAACGGGTTCCTTGTCATGCTTGTGGTCCTTTCTTCAAGTCTCATGTCCGTCCTTCTTCTGCGTCCCACTCTTCCCGCAAGCGTGTTGACATTGTCCTCTCTCGAGATGGGCTTCGTACTTTAGCAGATGTTGTTGTTGCTGATCCCACGCGTGGTGACCTATTGCCTCGCTCTGCCTTCACACCAGGAGAAGTGGCAGGCGTGGCAGCATAAGAGAAGAAAAAAAATTACTCCGACATGCACCTCTCTGATTCTTTCCTTCCCCTGACAATTGAGACTTATGGCACTTTGCATCGACGCTTTGGGGATTTTCTTCGCATGTGTTCTCATCAGGCGGCAGAGCGTCAAGGTATTCATGGTTCTATTTTCGTGGCTTCTTTCAAGCAACGTATTTTCATTGCCCTATCAATTCTGCAACGGGTGACGATGGTTGGGTCTGCTACATCTCATCTCCCTTCATTAGTCGACTCACCACCTCTTCACTTTTTTGATCTGCTGCAGTCAGTTGGCAGACTCCCACTGACAGCATCATAGTTTACGCACTTTTATTTTTAATGCCAAGATTTGGATTAATCTTAACTTTACTGTAAGCTTCGCTCTTGTTTGAGCTTATTTTTGTTTAAACTTCCCCTTTGGGGTGGATATATTTTTTTCATCAATGTACCTACTACTTTTTTCTATGAATAAATGCAACAAGGTGTCCCTCCCTTATTTGATTTGACTATTAAGAAATGTTGAAGGAGCAAGGCTTTGCAATGAGGTTGAATACATAACCATAGGTTACTATTCACGTGACAATAAATTGTTGCATTACAATACAATTGGCCTAACAAGTTTGGCAATCTTTTCAAATATCCAAATATGACAAATAAAAAAAATTCATGAGTGGTTCAGTGGCTTGTCCGTATCAAAAGTTGCAACAATTATGAAATCATTTAATTCGAACTTATTGGATGTGAAATCTTTAGCGATAGTGGGACAACTAGTGCATGCGGTGTACAAAAAGGCAAATATATTACTTCAATAGAATTACATTTTAAGTTGATAGGGTTTATTTAAATGAAAATGATAACAATTTTGTTTTGTTTTGTTTTATGAATTGGGAGAGGTAGAAAAATATTCAATGAAGAGGACTTTGTCATTCAGTTATTGGAGGAGCAACAATCTATTGCTAGTGAGAAGATTGTTGACGCATGATATTTGTCAGATGTCTTAGAACAAAGTGTAGTCTTAAATCCATATTGGAACTATGATTGAAGTACCACGTACGATCAATTAATAAGTTTAGCCAAGTGGATTAACTCAAAATGTGTGTAAAAAACAAGTCCTTAAGTCCAAAAAGGTGCCAATGTATATGTATGTATTTCATAATTCTAGACAACTGTTTGATCTACTTACGAGTAAGAAATGTTTAGATTGTGTCTTTGTGTTTGAAGAGAAAGGGACTATCGATCTACCTCCTAAAGATTGTGTGAGTGAGCATTATCATCCTTGAAAATGATGAGGACTCTAGTAGTAAGACTATTCTTTCTCATGGTGTTGGTGGAATATCGCATGGTGGTAAATACTCTCATTCTCAATCTCTTATTCATTTTCAATTGCGTGATGATCATCAGTCAAGTAATTTTATTTTTGCAATAAGATGTTCAAAATGGTATTTACGGTTGTTGGTTATGATTAAGATGAGTTATTAGAATATAGTGAACAAGAAGTTAGAAGGTCACTTAGACCTAGATATCCAAAGTCATACACGAATTATGCATAAGATGAAATCTCATAGACAAAAACACATCTTTTTTGAAAACACACACCTAAATCTCACATTCTCTATCACAAACTACAAAAACACTTTTTTTAGTTGTCACATTTTTCTTAGATACATTTTCTAGAAACATGTATACATAACTAAAAGTCTCTCAAAAAGTGTATCATCAATTTCTTTTCAAAGCATAAAACATGTGACATCTTGCTAACTAAGGTCTTACTTGGCAACCTATTGAAAACACACTTAGCACAACCAATATCTCCAACAAAAATAAGACAAATGCACAAACTCACAAAATGCCCTATATTTTCTTTCATCTTTGGCCTCGTCTTTTATCCTTTTCCAAGGTGTCCTTTCTCTCTCATTTCCTATTTCATGTGGCATTAGACAAGGTTGTTCCCTTTCCCCTTATCTATTTATAATCGCCACGGAGCCACTTATTTACCATCTCCACAGACTTAATGCCTCTTTCTTCTTCCGCCCTTTTGTCTTCGTGATGTGCTCCTTGGCCCCTAGCTATTTGTTGATGATCTAGCTTGTATTATTGAGCTTCATCACCCTTTTGCTTCTCTTTTTCTCCTAGAGATAACGCGATTCTGCAATATCTTTGACTCGAATGTCAACTTGAAGAAATATGATCTTATCGTTCTCTCTCATCATGCTACCTCGAAATGGTGCCAAGATCTAGGTCTAAATGTCCTCCAACTCAATAATTGAAAAACAAGTTAACAAAATAACTGAAGTTCAATATTGATGATCACAAATTACTTGGTATCATGGACATGCACTACTAGTGTCATCCAATCTCTCACACGATGCACATGATCAAAACAACAACAAGCCTTTTACCTATATAGCTCTCCATCTTCTCCTTGAGAAGATCTTCACCTCTAGCACATGAACTTTAACTTGTTATTTCTTTTCCTAAGATTATGTCTACGCTATCCAAGTTCATAATATGAAAATCTAGCGGTTCAACATAATCTTGAATCTGAAGCGGCTGCTGAGGAACAAGTTGATCCCAAGCTTGTCGATCTTCCCCCGACGCGATACATCATTGTTAGTAGCTTCCTTGTTCTCACAATTACATACTAAAAGTACCATTTTTTAGTATTTTCATTTTGTCACAACCAAATATGTCCTCTTTGTCATAACAACATACTAAAGATATGGTATGACACAATGAAAAACCTAGCATAGAGCCATCGTTTCTTTCATGCAACCATCTTAGAGATATTTTGTCTCTATCATAAATTAATCTTTCCAAAGATGGAATATAGGCCATGATATCATAAACCATAGCCTACTTGACATCATGAGCTGAAACAAGGTCAAACCAAGAGTCTAAATAAAAGAGTGATCATCTATATACCTTGACCATTTTGTGAAACATAGAAACAATTTTTCTTGCTTATATTGCCCCTTCTTGTTGAAGTACACCCTTCTAAGACAAAGATCCTTGCTTACTAAAAAAATGACATCTTTGATCCTACCAAGAGAATTGGATCTAAAGATTAGTACAAGACTCAACATATGTTACCTCCTTGGCTAAGCATGTCTCCATCAAAGTAGACCATTTTTTATTACCACATCCATTAATTATCTCTATATATCTCATAAATCAATCACTCGCATATTAAACAAATTCATTACAATGCAAATACTACACTTAAAATCTTTTCATGTTATATTTAGAGGAAGAATTATTCATTGTCCTTTGAATTGATTGGCTTAAACTTGCATGTTGGCATGTAAGGAATCCTTGCTCATCAACTCACCACACAATCTCAATACCTTCAATATGGTTCTCTCCTTGAATATTCTAATTGATACCCTTTGATTCAAAGGGTATCTGTAATGTATCCCAAGACTCCTTTTCTATAGTGGCTCCCTCTGATCTATGATGAGTTTATTGGACACATTCATTTTGATAATGTGCAGAGCTAGTCTTGCTATTTTGTCATATCTCATTCCTCTTTCCAGTTTTTTAGGTCTCTCTTTAATCCATACAATATACATCAAATCTTGTATCACCAACAAAAATTCCATTCTAATCTTCCACATATAATAATATGAATATGTCAATCTATCAGTTATTTCCAAGACCATGTTGCCACGAAGTGCCCATTTTGAATAAAATGTAAAAACTAGATCATACTTGGAGATATATGCACAAACCCCAATCTTATGCTTCCAAAATCACTCTATATGTGTAAGGGAACATATCATAAACACTTTAAAGAGATTAGATTAGATCATGAATAGATGTACTTGCAACTCTTCTACTCACTTCGCAATTCTATGAACATTGGCAACAAGGCAATGTAGCTAATTTGGTGTAAATCACTACCAAATGGTAAAAAAATTAGGAATAGGAGAAATAGGGGATCAAGAATATTTGAAGGTGGACACCTCCAAGAAGAAATTAAATGACCAAAGATAGTGAAAATTGTCTTTCTAATTTGAGCTAGCCTTCAACCTTGTAGAAAACCAAATGAATTACCAAACTTAATTGGAAGATCAATAACCAAATCTCTAATACCATGTGAAAGTTTCAAAAATTAAGGAAACCATAAAAATGCCAAGATCCATACAATTTTTAACTTAAAAAATTGTTTAATGTAAAACTACCAAACTAGCAATGCGTCATGACTTGCTTCCTATGATTGCAAAAATAGAAAGGATCCACATAAGATTGAAAACTTGATTTTAGTATATCATAAAAATCACATCCATGATAGGAGATACACTTCTTTCATGTATTATATTTCGGGGTGTGTGTGTGTGTGTGTGTGAGAGAGAGAGAGAGAGAGAGAGAGAGAGAGAGAGAGAGAGAGAGAGAGAGAGAGAGAGAGAGAGAGAGAGAGAGAGAGAGAGAGAGAGAGAGAGAGAGAGAGAGAGAGAGAGAGAGAGAGAGAGAGAGAGAGAGAGAGAGAGAGAGAGAGAGAGAGAGAGAGAGAGAGAGAGAGAGAGAGAGAGAGAGAGAGAGAGAGAGAAGCAAATGTAGACAATGTAGTGTGATTCCTCCTCTCCAATCCATTACCAAAAATGAGAGATGCATATTGAATGAGATTCGACCTATATATAGGCTTAGCAGACCTCAAATGGAAAGGTCTAGAATTTAAGGTTACATTTAAACATAGCCATTCAAGATATCAATGATCTGGATTCATCTACTTGACAATTCCTACTAGAACTACATTTTATGTATACTAATAAAAAACACCTCTTACCTAATTCTCCAATCACATAGAGTTGCAATTAAATTCAATTGACCAATAAAACAATAATAAATCACCCACATGAACTCTTGTCTACAAAACATATTATATCATGTACAACAGAATTTCTCCAACTTGGAACGTAACTTTATTGTTCAATCCAAAGTGATCAAATTTATTCCTAATTGTTGTGAAAATTGGCATTATTAGCTTCATAAACATATAGTTTATTGTATATTTTGTAATCCACATGTCTGTGAGCATGTTCACATTTGTGAGGAATAGTCCTAGGGTGGTTAGGTCCTAATCATAGAAGCTAGATGTGAAGTTTGATCAAGCTTCTTAGAATTTAGGAGCTACCTCCAAAAATCAAGGAAGTTGTTGTTGATCTAAGTACCATAGATGGTATACCTAAAGGTTAGGTGAAATTGAATTGAGTAGGTTAACCTAATGATGTTCTGGAACCTGAACATGTGCTGTACCTACTTAGCCAGCCAAGGATAGGATCCTCTTTGTACTTGCAAATCATTAAATCAATGTGGGAGAGATCATGATTTTGGAGCACTTGAAAATTTTGAGTTTTTACACCATTTGTGTTGAGATTTTTTGATGTGAATGCAATCCAAACTTAGTAAATTTGATTCTATGTTATTAGTCCATACTACATACTATAATTCACACATGTGAAGTCATTCTATAGTGTGTTGATCAAAATTAGATTGTTCTTGCTTGATTAGATCAAAATTGCCAATCTAGATCAAGATTTGAGTGCTAGTTTTGCAATAGATTAATTAACCAAGTATCCAATCACTCTTGAGGATCTTTTGTAGATCCATTTAGGGTCTTAAACACTAGTTTTCAACATGGTATCAAAGCCAAGTACAAGAGTTTAATTGTTGATCAAAACTCAATCTAAATTTAGCAAGTTTGATGTTAAAGAACTAGTTTTGAGAGAGCGAGCCTATACAAAGTGATTGCTCCAAAGTTTGAGGTAGTTTGTTGATAGTGGGCTGCAGGTGTACTTTTCACACATGTGGGGAGCTCTTGTACCTACATTTAAAGTTCCATTGTTGATAGGATCCTCATAATTTTTCTACACATCTTCTTGATGAGATTTTTGATGCAAATCAAAGAGGAAGAATTAAAGATCAAATGCTATTATTGAGATTTGACTTTGAGTCATAGGATCCAATTAATGAGAGCTTAGAAAAAGTCCTAAAAGTGATTTTTCAGGTCTGGTTGGATCATCAAGAAGAAGGGAGTGTAAAAGAGTCATTGTTTTGCCAAAATCATTGATTTTGTTATATGATTTGATTAGCATTTGAAGCGAACTCATCATACTTCCATTCAATCTTAGTGAGAGGGTGAGAGGGCCGAGACTAGAAGTCTTTTGGAAGGTTAGAAGTCTATTTTGAGTCGTTCAAATTAAGTGAAGTCTATGTAAACTCCTAGTCAAGTGTGAGCTGTTTTTGGTAGAGGTCCTAGTGACGGCCGAGAAGTACATTGATTGTATAAGTCTCTAGCAAAGATGGGATCAAAATGTACATTTATTTTTGAAGCTAGTGAGAGGTTAAACTCTACAAATTACTCCATTTGGAAAGTGAGGATGGAGTCACTCCTTGTGCTCCAAGACCTCTATGATCTTGTCCTAGATGAATAGGATGAATCTCTAGGTGAACAAGAATTGATGGAGTACAAGAAGAGGGCAAGAATAGCATTACATTATGTGAAAATGAATGCTAGTAATGATCTTCTAAAGGAAGTTGCCACTTGCACTTAAACCAAGGAAGCTTGGGATTTATTAAAAGCAAAATATGAATCCAACAACACTTCAAGAATGCTGATGCTAAGAAACCAAGTCTTGAAAAGCATGAGGAGAAGTGATGAAAGTGCACAAGAATATGTGCTAAGAATCAAATCTCTTAACAAGGAACTTGCTTCAATAGGAGATAAGATTCATGATAATGAACTTCTTCAAGTGATCCTAAATGGAATTTTAAGAGATTAGTACTCCAACTTGGTCCAAAATTTTGCCATTTAAGATAGACTACCTTCCATAGACAAGCTCCATAGTGTGCTTGTGGCCGAGGAATGTAGAATCCAACATGTCAAGAATAGGATGAGTTCCTTGTCCTTGCATGATGGATATGAGAAAGACAATTTCTTAAGCAAAGGCAAAAAGAAAATACAAAGCAAGGATGCTAAGGAGGATGATCAAGCAACACTTAACTCTTACCTTTTGATAGATTAAGAAGCATATTCATACAACAAGTGATCTTAAATGCAAGATTGAGGGAGTAGAATTAGTTGCCATGTGTCTTGAATCTACCAAGAAAGTCATGCTTGAGGGTGTGTTGTATGTTTCCAACATTACAAAAAATTAGCTAAGTGTTGGGCAACTCATGGAAAGGGCTTGTTTGTTACATTTGATGGTAATGTTTGCTTGATAATGAGGAGTGGGAATGTCATTGCCGAAGGGATTAAAGATGGTAGGCTTTTCAAGCTTGATGCTTTTGTGGAAGCTAACCACCAGGAGAAGATAGCACAAGTGGAGCCATGTCACAAGAGATTGGATCACTCTAATCACAAATCCATGGACACTATTTGCAAAGAAAGAGCCTATTTTTGGGCTGCCTAGGTCCTTGATAAGAGGTGGTGATGCATGGAAGGCATGTGCTTTGGCTAAAGCACCTAAGTTGCTTTTCTCAAGATCTACCATGAAGTCATCATCATCCTTGCAATCACTTCACTCAAGAGTGCACTTCCAAGTGTAAGAAGCAATGGTGGATCTAATTCTTGCAAACTCTCCATAGTTAATGATGATAGATATGATTTGTTCTACTTTTCATCATCAAGAGCTATGATATTTTTCATCTTGTTTAGATGTGCTAAGAAAATGAAGTTGGAAGCTTGTGTAGCTTCATCATGTTTTTTTTAAGCAATTTCATTTGGTGACTATTTTTGTAATAGTTTGAAAAATGTGTCATAAAAGGCAAAACACCAAATTTTAATCTGATGTACTTAGAATTCTTTAAGTCCACATGCTTTGTGCATGATCATTTCAATGCAAGGACCAAAGACTATCCTACTTCAATGAAAGGGCCCATTGAGAGCTATTCTATCGCTATTTCTCGGGTTTTTGGCTTGCGAGTACATTGCACCATTTATTGGTGATTGACTTTACAATAAAGATAGTTTCATTTTCACTTTTGTGAGCATTTTTGGACTCTGCCATTTTTTATTATTGCCGTAGGGTATGGTTGTGAGGCACCGAGCTTGTTATTTGTTCATTGGCCAATCCACTACTTGTTGACTTTGTTTTGACAGTATAGCTCCCAGTAGATATATGGTAAACATCAATTGACAATAACATACATTCATCATAAGCAATCATCACAAGAAGAAGCAACATGATTGCATGTCAAGAATCTATGATCCAACATGATTGCATGTCAAGAATCTCCATCATGATTTTATGTCAAGTATCTAAGTTGATGCTACGCTATATATGCAATTAGTAGGGAGCTTGATTTAATTTTGCAAAAAAACACAAAAAAATACACTTTTCCATGATTTTTTGAGATCTGTGAGGAAGTAACTTTCACAAAGAGTTTAATAGTTAGATCTAACCTAGATCTGGCTATTGTGAAATTTTTGTGAAGATCCAATGGACAGATTTAGAAATATTTAAGAAAAAGTGCTTAAAAACTGAGTTTTTTCAAGATCCTGAAAAATTTGTCCATCAAGAACTCTCGCAAATCTCATCTTACCTGTATATGGTCCAGATACAGCTATTTTATTAAGGGTGAAGGTTATATCCACTCAAATATAAAGAAATCTCAAAAAAACCATTAAAAAGAGTTAAAATCACACTATCACGACAATACCACTGAGAGAAGTTGTGTCGATCTATGAGAATCCATTATATCAGCAAGATTTATCTTGGGATCCTCTGATGGATGGTGTCGACTACCCATTTGTCAATGACCAAGGTTATCCGGAATGGCCACCAAACACGTATGGGTATTATTGAAAATATGGAAAGTCCAAGTTCTTGCTGCTCATTATCATCTAATAAAGCCGCGAATTATATCCACACTTTCCCTGAAGCATCCATGTCCCAGCAATAAACGGGCCACCAACAACACTCCTCCACGACAAATGCAGACAAGTGCCGAGGGACCGACACTACTTTGGGCTGAGGACCCTGTTGTGGGTACTTCCTGTATAATAATAAATTAGTGAGTCCCATCACTAAATTATTGTTGGCCAAGCCTTACCAAGTGGGCCCCACCATAATACAACAGAGCAATAAGTGTGAGGCACTGGCTTCTTGCGTGTATAAGCCCAGCCCAATGAGCACGTTAATTAAATAGTTTAAGTTGTGTTCTAGTGACTTGGGCCTTAGGTGCAAATAAAATAAGTTGAAGGCCAAAGTCTAAGTTACAAGGTTGAGTCAAAGTCAAATGGTGGTAGGTGAGGTGTGCTTCTTTGTGCACCACTAAATTTTTTGTGTTTCTTTGAAGGGCTAGGATTTCAATTCTTGCCACTTCAAGTAGCCAATAGGATGAATGGGACAAGGGCCTCCCCAAGAATGAAAGGGGACCATTTGTACTCATTTACATTCTCAATCCAAGGAGAAAACTTTGTTGGTTTCTCCATATCTCTCTCTCTCTCTCTCTCTCTCTCTCTCTCTCTCTCTCTCTCTCTCTCTCTCTCTCTCTCTCTCTCTCTCTCTCTCTCTCTCTCTCTCTCTCTCTCTCTCTCTCTCTCTCTCTCTCTCTCTCTCTCTCTCTCTCTCTCTCTCTCTCTCGGTTGGGTGTGAATAGCTTTGGGAAGGTGCTCGAGCCCCCAAAGCCTCTCTCGACCTAGGCGTTCTCTCTCTCTCCCTGTCTCTACTCTCTCTATCTCTTCTCTCTCTTCTCTTCTCTTTTCGTGCTATGCAGGTGAAGCTCTATACTACGAAGATGACACAACAATGCACTACTTCACGCTCGGTGCCCACATAGTTGTTATAACTGTTGCATGTATATATACATAATGGCAACATATAGTAATAGGTGCAAGATGATGATGTAAGCTATTACTGTGAACCATTCTTGGGCACATGATCGTGATTTGATTGTTGTATTTACAACAACTTAATTCAGATAACCTATTTTCTTATTTGTGTTCCACTGTTGAATGCTTTCTGATAATTTCTCTCTTGCATACTAATACTCGCTCCATGACTCATTCAGAATATCTAATCTCAAAGGAAGCATGGCTGTCTTAGGTGCCTAACTGTTTTGCTCCCTTCATGGATGTCATTGACACCTAATAAGATATTCAAACTTGTGGATCTAACTAATAGTCTAAATCTATTGTTTGGCAAAGATATTGTTATTATTTATATGTTGAGTTTTCTCTTGTTTGGATCTCGTCTCCAGCGAAGGTGGTATCAGAGCTAATAAACATAATATTCAAATACAATCATTTCTTCATTATTCATACAAAAAATCCAACAAGCTGGTATCAGAGCCATCGTTCCAAACAGTTACTATTATTCACGTCTATTTTATAATTTTTTAGATCATTCATCATGGATGGTACATCTTTAGAAATTCGCTTGATCAATAAGTTCAACCGTGATGACTTCTACATGTGGAAATTCAAAATGAAGATGATACTCACTAAAAAAGAACTCTGGGGATACGTCAATGGTTTAATAGTCAAGCCAGCTGGAATCCAACATGTTGACTGCCTGGGAATCTAAGGATGGCAAAGCTCTTGCCATTGTATCTCTAAATCTTAAAGATTCACAAATAGCTCATGTAGCAAATTGTTCCAGCTCCAAAGAAGCATGGGACATTCTTTTTGGTCTATATGAAACAATAGATGTATCGGCTCGTCTCTTTTTGAGAGCTTGTTGTTCAAGATGAGTGAAGGAACCTCAATCATTGATTATTGACTTTTTTGAACTTTTGATATCTTATACGTTGTTTCCTAAGAACTTTTTAATCGAAATTATCGAATTTCTTTTAAAAGGGGGAGAACAAAAAGTAGGAATAAGACTTTCATGGGATTAACCAGTTGCATAGATTTTTGTGAGGAATCCAGTATGTATGCAAAGGTAGAACTATCCAGTTGAAATAGAGGAACTCTCTAAGTGATTGTTTTTAATAATTTGGAACTAGAGCAATTTTGGGGGTAATGAGCTATGGAGATGTTCATGAATATGGATAGTGGTAATAAAGATTAAATTAAGGTTCCGCTGATTGGATTTGCCAAGTACCATTTTGTTATGGATTGGATCAGATGGAATAAAGCTTTAATCTTAATCTTATGTTCAAAGATGTTTGTATAAGTCAGCCTAATCTTGGTTTGAACATTAAGATCTGAAGTAGGTTGATTGGTTGAAGAAATTTTGTTAGTAAGTGTTAGATGGTTGAAAAACTTGTGATCTGATCATTGTATTCACAATAAGCTTAGTTCAGATTCTCTATTTTCTTATGTGTATTCCACTATGACTGTTTTCTGATAATTTTCTTCCTCGATTGATGCTCACTCAATTCGGAATGTCTAATCTCGAAGGAAGCATGGCTGCCTCATACGCCTATTTGTTTTGCTTCCTTCATGGTTGTCTTCGATACCTACCAGACATTCCTCCATTCGATCTAAGTAAGTGTTGATGTTGTAGTTTGGTAAAGTTCATGTTCTAGTTCTTTATGTTGGAGCTCTGTTTCCTATTCTGCACCTAATTTCTTCGAGGTCCAACAACATCACAAGTAGCCTTATCATAAAAAGTAATGAGTTTGTGAACATCAACAACTTTCTTTATGCAACAAATGACAGTCTGAACAAAAGGGCTAGGAGGAGGAAGGGGCTCCCCATAACCAAGAGTAACAACATTGTGGAACCATCATGTGGACTATATCATAAAACAAACCTTGTTAGCCATAAAATACAAGTAAAGGTAAAGGTTTGGTACTAACCCGGCCAAAAGGTAGTCGGGTTGGCATCTTAAAAAGATGCTTTGAGAGAGTAACAGAACATCACATAGTCCCTCTTGACAAGTCAAGACCAAACCCTTTAAACCCTTCAATTTATAGCATAACAGGTTAAAATATAGCTATATAAAGTCTTACAATACAGAGAGTACTAGAAAGTGAAGCAAGTTTTAGGACACCCAGCTGTTACCTATCCAATACTATTACAAACGGACTTTTTCCTCAAAACCATAAAATATCTTATTCCGAGTGAGAGAAATATTACATCTCAATAATCAACTATCAATTAGAGATCATCTTTTGAGGGTAGGAAGTCTAAATTCCACTGAATCAATCAAAAACATTAACGGAGTCTAAGCCATATTCACAAAACATATATGGAAGTATAATTTCATATAACTATTACAGTCCTTCAGAACCTGGTTCTGCACTGGAAGGAGTTATACGAATCTCAATTCAATTGTATCGTATTTAAGAAATTTCTAAAAAGTAGAGGTTTAAAGTAAAAGAGATAGATTTAAGGGCCTCCAAATTTTGTAAATAATGAGATACCATTTGGGGTCGATCTATATCTCATAATTTTCCAAAATATCCTACACAAAAAAATCAATAAATCTCTCTGTTAGTATTACCATTGAAGTAATCACTAACCATCGGTCTACAAATCATTCTTGCACAAGAAATCCCCTTTGGAATCACTGATGTCCCATACCACCAGCTTTTTCTCCAAGAGTTCTTTGCTTCTAGATCTGTTTACCCAAAAAGTCAAAAAGACTATTTGGGTATCCTATACCCAGATATAAGATCAGAATCACAACCAATTTCAAGAGATACTTCTAACCATTGAATTCTCTCATGCTCCTTAAGCGTTACGCATACCACCCAGTGAACGATATCACACAATACTATCTGAAAAGCCTCATGGATATGCACTAACCCAAAAGGAACATGGATCTCAACACAACCGAATATCGTATCATTCTAGATATCCAATATCTATTTCAGAATCGGTAAAAGAAATTTAATTCTTTTACAGGTTAGAATTTCTCTTGGTTGTCTCAGTCATTATAAAGAAACACTCTATAATGTCTCAAAAAAGAGTCCAAATTATTAGATTTCTGTATGGAACACCTTTCATCTGCTTTCACTTACAAGAACCAAATCCCATTGCAAAATAGAGAAGTTTCCATAAATGGATTATCTGATTGCCAATGCTAAATTCCCAATTGTGTTGGATTATTCTCTGAGAAGAAGTGGATGAATGCCAGCAGACTCCAGCCAACTAGTAGTCGCATTTGACGACCTAATTACTTAGTATTAATTAGCTGTTCATACATCTCATTATCAATAACATTGTGAATTGTGAAGGAGTTGAGTGTTATTACACGATGCTTCCTACGCTCTTATCAAGCAGATTGTTCACAACCAGAAAGTATTGTAGTTAGCTCTCTATCAAGCTTTCAAGCTTGAACTCTCTTGAGCATTCTAGCTCAGTTTTGTAGAGATTTATTTTAGAGTTGCTATTGCGCTACCACTTATCAGCAGAGTCGCTTATTTTAGACTTATTCTCAATTACTCAAAGATAGCTTTAGAGTGTGTGATTTCTATCCGCTATTGTTTTGTGCTCATCAGCATCTGATCTTGTTTTTTTGAATCAATACTATTTCCTTATTGCATTCAGTTTGTGTCAAAATGCATGCTTCTTTGTATTGCTTTTGTAACTGGTAGAAATTGTCTGAGAATTCAATACTTTATGTTTGGCTACGTAATCACTTAGTATCTAGCTAAAGATTGGACGTGATTCCCATCGCTACTAGCGTAGTCATGCATTGGAAGTAAGAAGTTTTCGCTATTCCATTACTCACCTATTTCCAACATGGTATTAGAGCATACTATCATAGTATCAGTGTTAGATCACTACTTCTTTATCTGGACCATCACGGTATCAGACTTGTGATCTCTATCAGGGCCTAATGCTATTTCGATATCAGAGCGAAAAGCTCTAATACTTGATATCTTTCGCGATGTCAAATTGATATCATATTCTTCAGTTCCTTTCATCCTTTCAGTATCAGAGAATTGATTTCCTGTTGTTGGTATTACTACATCTTAGTGTCATCGATACAAAAGACAGCAGACTAATGTTGTTGTGGGATGTTGTTATAGGTATTGAAGTGAAACCTGATGACAACATAGAAGACTCAAAATAGAAATCAAAGGACGGTAAAGCTTTTGCGCTTATTATCCTCGATATATCAAATACTAAAATTGGCCACATAGTTGAAGCCAAAACTTTGAAAGAAGTTTGGGACATCCTGAGCTCACTATATGATGTGAGAGACGTAACTACTAAGTTACATCTTCAAAGAAAATTCTTCACACTTAAGATGTCGAATAATGATTCTCTTCAGAATCATACTAACCAGTTTAAGAATCTCTTGCAACAGATGGCCGCTGACGGATCAGTCATAGACGATCAAGATGCAATTATGACATTGCTTTTAAGCCTGCCCTCTACATATGAGAACTGGGTGATCATCATGACACACTCAGATTTAACTCTTACCAGAGTTATCACTATGTTGCTGCAAGAAGATAATCAAAGAAGTCAAGACACTTTGTCTACCTCTTCATCTCATGCTCTATATGTCAACAATGGCTCAAAACGGCAGAAGCAGAAAAGCTCTAAGCAGCCTGCATCGAATCATAAATAGACTCAAAGTCAAGAACAATCATCAAATCCACATTCGTCGAAGAAGAAGATTTTTTGCAGGTATTGCAAACACAATAACCATGAGATCCAGGATTGTCGAATTCTCAAAGCGAAGAATACAGCCAAACAACCTGATCAACAAGCAAATACAGTCACAACATCTCTTGAAATCAAAATGGACGAAGGCGCTTTTATGGTCAAAGACAGATACGCGAATTCGGATTCGGAGCTACTCAACATATGACCAATCATCGTGAGATTTTCCAATCCTATACGCCTTACAACACAGAGAAGAATGTTCATCTTGGTGACAATAGTACTCACACTATCGAAGTTGAAGGTACTGTAAGATTGAGATTCAAATGATGATGTTGTAGTTTAGCAACTACAGAATGATGAAAATGATCAACTTCCTCTATTTTCCAGAAGATCACCAAGAGCTAGCAGACCACCTATCAGGTATATCGACGAGTCTGCAGCCTACCTTGTTCACAAGACGATGACTGTCGAAGAGGCACTTAGTCAGCTAGATTCTGATCTCTGGAAATAAGCTATGGATAAAGAGTATTCATCTCTTATCAAGAAATCATTCCAAAATCCTTCCACTAAGAAAATACTGGATTTAGGAATATTCTTCAACCAGGATTTTTAAACTGAAGTGCAAGATTCAAGGTCTATAAATCAGTGGTAATTAAAGATTGAACGCATACCAAAATGACGATCATTTTCAGATCATGGACAATTCACATCACACTAATCGTTTTACCAATTAACTTCATCCTGGAGTAATCAACTACTCAAGTTAATTGCCAATGATTCAGAAATCTCAAATGTCTAGGTGCAGATCTTAATTGTACCATACAATACCACATTTAGATCCATATCCAAATCATTCATAAGTTAATCCATAAATCTTCACACAAAGATTTGTGAACTCTGTAAGTATCTGTCAAACAATACTTGATCATATGTCTTATGTTCACCGACTAGGTTAAGTGCACCAAATAACTCTAGTAACCAAGAATACACAATAGATTCATACAAGATTAATTGTGCACATATGTGAATAACCTCACTATGACCCAGTACATAAACACATTTTTATCTGGCAGATTCCTCCAAGACCCACATATGTTACTCACATATCTCACTGACATCTTGTAACTCAGCTACAAAAGATTTTCTATTTCTCATGAGTAAATAACATATCCGGGAAATCTCTGAGATGAATAACATTCACTCTCAACAGTTTTCCAATCCAACTTACCTCTAATTACATAATTCCTCCACTAAATCAACCCCTCTCTGATCCTAGTACTAAAACTAAGATTAGCTTGATCCAATACAAAACTCTCAGACTTATATCCTGATCAAACTTACTTCTATTTCAATCAAAATGGAATTAGTAACCTTTGATCTTTCACTGTACTACTTATAGATAATGATTCAAATATCAAACCTGTTCTAGTTCCAAATTGTCCACAAAATCCCTAGAAAATTTCTCTTATTCGAAAAGTTCCAATTAGGTATCTTACTCTGAATCTATCCGAAATCACTTTCAGACCAAATTTCATTTCTATACCAAAGTTGATTCTCTTCCAAAAACTATGCAACCACAGATTCCCAAATAGAATTTTAAGAATTTTATCCCATCACTTCACCCCTCCTTTTAAAGAAACTATAAATTTCAATAAGTTAATTGGAAAGATGATATATGAAAATATCTGAATCCAAGAAAAGTCAGTAATAAGTGCATTCCACAAAAGGATTCACTCTATTACAAACATGACTTTTTATTCAAATATTTTCAACCCGAGTGACAGAAACTATCATTCTATCAAAATGCATTTATGCAAAAAGAAATATTCTAGGTTTGAGAAATTGAAACACATTAACCTTAGAATTTATTTGAATTCTAAGTCTATTCGCAGAAAAACCCTAAGGTTAAAAAACAAAGGCCATGGGCCCTACCAAAAAAACAAAATCCCTCCTTCAAAAATACGTTAGGGCCGGCTCCCCCTTCGATCACAGACAACTCGACCATTACAAGCGAGAGAGAGAGAGAGAGAACTGTCATACAGGAATGTGCGCCTTCAACCAACCGTTGTCCATTTCAAAAAGCCTAGAGGCGCTCCACCATAGCTCATTTTTTGAAGCTTGGTTCCTTCTCCATAATACCAACGTGCTGGAACCAATTGCCAGTCAACCATCGCTGGAAACCTCAGGTTTCATGGCTGTTGCAAGGGCCGCAAGACGCAAATACTTGGCTTTTTTTTTATCTTTGCAGGACTACAAGATTTGGATTCGACCCACCTACGGGTCAGTGCTCTTCCCTGTTTCTTGCTGGACAACCATGTTGCTAACACTAAAAGAAGATGCAAGGTTAACACATCCACCAAGCAACATCAAGCAAGAAACAATGAAATAGAATCATGGTTTTCTGATAGATTTCATTTCCATCCAGAACTATACTGATTCAAAAGGACAGGGTTACTGCTCTTCTTCACCCTCTCAAGCTATTCCCATCCAGCACTTCAAGAAAAGAGTTTCATACATATATTCCAAACATATGATTTTGATTCTACCATCAGCATGATATACACATCATACTGCTTTTACAAGGAATTGGAAGAATGATCAGAACTGTCTTAGTATTTAAGCTCTGCTCAATATTAAAGAAATAGCATATGACTCTCCCAATCAGTGTTCTTAAACATGCAGATTTATTAGAGGATTTGAGTAAAGAAAACTTTTAATCCTCACCAATAAATTTCTGGAATCATCTTCCTACTTTTGCATACAGCTCATCTTAGTCAGGAAAAATTGATTACAATCAGTCTTTCAATGAAACAAGTAGACAATGATTCAGAACCTTATGGAGTTATGCTAGTTACCACCATCCTTAATCCAGCAGAAACTAACAATAAAACAAGCAAGGAGATATGTCCATGCATATCATTTTATCATAAAAGAACCTTCCATAAAGCACTAGGAGTTTAGGAATGAATTCTTTACTAAATCACAACATCTTTATCAAAATCATAAAAGTAGAAGGGCACTCTACCACCAAATCTTGAAAAGCATGATTTCATCGAAAATTCAGTGAATCCCACTCCATAATTCCATTGAGAACATAGCATTCCTATCCCATCCTTGACCGCATCTCAGCCAGACTCTGATACCAATGTAAAGACCCTAAAGGATTGCCCCTAAGATGAGGATAGGAAAACACAATAGAAGAGACTATGGAGCCAAACAGCCCAATCAATCCTAGATCAAAACTGGACCTAGCCCCCAAGCCATGCCATGTGAAGCAAAAGGAGAAGAGAGAAACTGGTAGCCTAAATCCATTATGTCGACGGGAGAATCCCCACCTCATTATATAGAGAGTAGAGTCCTGTGCATGAAACCATGCAATCTCCATGCAGGTCAACTATAAATAGATCACATCTCTTCATGCAGTCCTGCCTATATCCGTCACACAGACATGCAATACTCCATATGTCTCAATTAGAGTGTTTGGGTCCTCTCAAGGTAATTAGTCACAAACAGGCCTTGACATGGAATTAAATCACGACATGAACAATAATCTTGAACACTGGAGGGTCGGTCTACCATATTAGGACTATTCTAGGTCCTTAACCGAATATGCCCATAACAACAACAGTCTTTTATCATTATCACTTTGTACGTGGATGATACATTTCTTTTCAGCAATAGTACCGATCTGATAAAAGAGGCCAAGACAATGCTATCTTCCGAATTCGACATGATCGATCTGGGCGAAGCTCATTTCTACCTTGGTATTCAAATCCACAGAGACAGAAATTGAAAGTTGATTTACATTACTCAATAGAGGTACATCTACAATATGTTAGTCGGATATAATCTGGTTAATTGAAAGTTAGCTCTCTCACCAATGGAACCAGGTCTCAAATTGTCAAAGGACCAGTGTTCTCAAACAATTCAAGAGAAGGAGCAGATGCATGAGTATTCTCATCATTCGATAATAGGATCTCTTATGTACGCAATGACTTGCTATCACTAATACTTTAGGAATTGAAAGTAGATTAACAAGACTGATCGGCTCAGTCAACCAATCAACTACCCCTCAGACTTCATCTCTTTCCTCCCTTCCAAATATGGTTCAAGTTGAAAGCCCCAAATTTGACTAGGTTAAGTACCAATTTGGAATCAGTAGTGCCTTTAACTACTAATCAACTGGACAGTTTTGATTGTTCAATATCTAAGTGCCGCACTCAATTACTGGCAAATCCTCTTATGGATCAGCATAGAAACTGTTCTAATAAGATTTGTGTTATTCTTGGTCTTTATTGATCCGAAAAAACAAGAAATGCTCCCATTAGTTGATAGATTCCAAAATCTTCAACTAAAAGTGAAAGGTACTGTGACCTTACCAACCTGATTGATTTCAACTCAGTAAGTTCATTCACTTTTCAAACAATTTTAGTACAAATTTTAACAAATAAAAACATCCACGCTTTCCAAAACTTTACGTAACTGGGATTTTCAAATTATGTTCGATATAGATCTAAACTGTGAAAGTCGATCTAAAGCATTGATTTGGCAGTTTCATAGTTACCATCACATTCGGAAAAAATTCCAAAACATCCGACATGCATCAGACATGACATGTAGTGATTTCTAAAAAAATCAAATTTTTACATAAATTGCCTAGTAACTGGGAAATAAGCTTTTTGAACTAGAATTGCCAACATTAGCATCATGCATGAAATTTTCTCTAATCAACCTATTGAACACCCATGTACCATGCATCCAAACATGCATACAGGTCTATTCATACATTTTCAACAACAGACGAGCATTACACTGAGTTGCATGCATGCATGCATCAGAACAATTCAAAAAAATTTCGAATTTCAGTTCAAAAATTGCCAAACTTCCGATAGCCATAACTTTCTCTACATGACACCAAATTGGTCGTCGTAAAGCACAGTACACAAGGAGAGTAGGTCTAAAAGACGCATGCCATGTCACCCTTCCACCTAGGCTTCACACGTGTGAGCAGTAAATGATCCAAATCCAAGTAAGAGGGCGCACTTTTCCAAGGAGATATCTTCAAAAATACATCTCCAACCCAATATGCATCCAATTAGAGGTTACAAGCACTCTTCTAAGATTCATAGGAGAGGCATAGAGGCTTCTATCAGGTCTAGCAAGCAATCATAAGCTCAAATCATGCAAAAAATGCATTTTTGGACTACTTCAACAAGCAAAACTTCAACAAAATGGTGCCTAAGCCTCACACAACCAAATTGGATGCATGAAGACTCAAATAAGAGGAAATTCATATCTTTCAGCTTGTAACAAGATACACAGGTTCATACCACCAATTAAGAGCTATTCATGCTCAAAAGTCCCCAAAAATACACTAATTTTTGACTTTTTGAGACCCTTAATGGTGTCCAGTCCTGACCAAAATTCATGATAGCCTTAGGACAACATTATTACACCTCTAAAAATGTGCATGCAAGCCAAAATTAGTCCAAAAACCATAAAAAAAAACCATGATTTTTTTACTAATTTTGACCAAAATTTGTGGAGACAATCCACAATTAAGTGAAATCAGACCCAAATCGCTATAAATCAATTACATGCAAGTACTAGAAGTTCTGATTTCAGTCAATTATGATTTTTATAGCCCATTTCTAGTCCAAAAACCCCAAATTTTGGCTAAAATTCACAATCTAAGCACCCTTTCGACTTTTCAACCGACATGCAATTGTTAGATTAAATCAATAATGACTGTAAAATAGCAAGTACAATATGGAAAACGTACTAAATTAATAGCAATTATAAATTTGAAGCAAAAAATTTCAATTCTAGGTGAAAAATCACAGAAAACCGTAAAAAATCCATTGATTTCCCTCAAAATCTATGGAGAAATTCCATAATCATGATCAATAGGCTGAAA
Source organism: Diphasiastrum complanatum (assembly GCA_029204225.1). Classification (NCBI taxonomy): domain Eukaryota; kingdom Viridiplantae; phylum Streptophyta; class Lycopodiopsida; order Lycopodiales; family Lycopodiaceae; genus Diphasiastrum; species Diphasiastrum complanatum. The sequence continues at coordinate 14,935,497 of CM055098.1, read as the reverse complement.
TCAATCCAAATTCAAAGAAGCCACTTACTTGAAGATCAATTCCACCACCTGGAATACAAAGCAAGGAAGAAATACCAAAAAGTTGGGAAACAACAAAAAGCAACTCCATCTTTTGGTTGATACAAAGCCTTGTTTTGATAACACTATAAGGATCACCTAGTGAAGACCCGACTAGATCTTGTTGCATGCAACCAAAAGGACACATGTGGAGCAAAACCACCCAACCAACAAGAAATGGCTAGTCAATACCCGAACCACTTCACCCCCTTGTCATGGTGAATGAGTGCAAGAGAGGAGGGGCTCATGGCTTCAAGGATAAGAAAATCCATCAGGTAGATGGGGAGTATCCACTAGTAGTATATATTCTCTCCCAGGAGGAGAGAATATTCCTCTTAGGATCCCCATGCAACCTGAATTAGCAATTGACATCCTATCCTTGCATTATAGCAGTCAACCATGCAAGTGCTCCTATGTCCAATTATAGGTCTAGGCCCTCATAAGATTATAAATTAGTTTACTAGCCAAAAGTCCAAAATGACGCCAACTTCGTTGAGAAGTTCATTAGTTACATTCATTTGGATGATGCGTAGAGCTCTCTTGTCATACCTCAATTGATTTTGAGGTGCCAAAGGTCTATCCTCCACACCTGCAAAAATTTCCATCAACTCATTCATCTCCAATAAGGACTCCATCCTCACCTTCCAAGTAGAATAGTTGATTGAGATAATCCTATCATTATGGCCTTTCAACATGAAGCCACTTGTGGTTGCCATGTTGCAATGATTTGATCTTTTTTGAACCTGTTCCAATGCACTTAGCACTCTCTTGAAAATCAACAAATGAAACTCAAGAAGAAATCACAAAGATTTGGAAATACTCTAGCCTCTCCTTTTCTCTCTTCTAGTAAATCCTAGCACCTAGAATCTTGATTTCTTGATCACAATAGATCTAAACACAATATGATAAAATTTTGCCAACACCTAAGATTGTAACACACTCTTGAAAAGTCCAGAAACCCAAAAATCAAGAGATCCTATCAAATTTAGGGTTTCACCAAAAATGCAAAATATTGAATCAAGCAAAATCTACATGGAAAAGCTAGAATCTTGATATATCATCTATTAGAATGTATCATCCTCTACCATGAACAATTTTTGTCTCCACATTCCAATGAGTGGTTTAAAAAATTGGCCATCTACAAATGATTTGATCTTGAATGACTTTTATATCACAAAGATCCAATCTCTATAATTGAAAATGTTGATTTGAGTCAACACCACCTCCAAATCCTCATAGAATTTATGGCGCCCTCAAATTCACCTCTAGAATTGGTAAAAACACAAACTTTGGCCTGCAACTTACTCCGATTTTCATCAATGATCTTTAGCCAAGTTGGATCACACATCTAGAATTAGCAGCAACATAGAAATCACTACTTTATGCATGCTAGAATTTAGAAATGCATCAATATCTGATCATGACCACTTAGATTTGAGTTAATATGAAACTACCTCTAAGTTGAGATTTCATTTTCACCTCTAAAAATACCAAATAAAATGTCAAAACTAGTTGACAATTTTCATAGTTTCAACTACATTGCTTGCCAAATCCCAAATTTAAAATGGAGTAAGTCCTCCCATTAGTTCAAGGAGAAAAAACGGGCCTCTCCCCTTTCAGACTTAGCTCGAGTTGCCACCATGTGGAAGATGAAGTGGCATGGGGTCCATGTCACGTAGGGGCAACTCAAGCCCATTTATTGGGCATGGGAACATTGCTACTCATGTTAAGCTACCAAGGGCAACTTAGCAAAAATGGACCAATCAAATGATAGAGATTCAAATTGGCCAATTAGATTGCGGCCTTCATTTGGCAATTGCTAGCCAAGTTTGAAAGCGGACGATCCATTGCCAAAATTCAAAAACTGGGTGCCAAGTCAAAGGAGCGGCGTATTCTACACTGCCATTGTTGTGGCAGTGCTGGGGCCCTTCCATCACTGGATGGAAGGGCAAGAAGAGATGGTAGAGCACAGGGGGAGGTGGTGGAGCACCCACCACCACCCTTGGATGGTCTCTGCACCATCACTCACAGGCCGTTGAGGCCGTTGATGCTAGTGATGGTGCGCAAAGCAAGGGGAGGTGGTGGATCACCCACTACTACCCTTGGATGGTGTATGCACCATCACTGATGCCAGCGATGGTGCTCAAAGGGACTTGTTGCTATTGTGAAACCACACCCTAGATAGTATCCACCCTCCAAAAAAAAAGGTGTCATATCTCAAAGGCCTTTATCCTTCTTTTATTATTATCACTACTTTATGTTTTTGTGACGCCTTCTTGCCTTTGCCTTCATTGCTTTTGCGTACTTTCCATTACCTATAAAAGCGCCTCCCTCTCCCTCTCCCTCTCCCCCCCCCCCCCCCCCCCCCCCCCCCTCTCTCTCTCTGTCTGCCTGCTCTGCTCTGCTTTCTCGTGTTGCAACAATTGTGCGACGCTTGTGTTGCAACAATTGTGCGACGCAGATGGTTTTAGCGAGATATTGGTACTTGGGGGTTTGATCGGAGCAGCTTGAGTGGTTTTTCTTTCTCCTGCTTCTTCTGGATGAGGTGGGTTTGTTTTTGCAGTTTGTTTTTGCTCCCTCGGTAACAAGTCTAAATAGACTTTAGTTTGTGTAAAAGGCTTCAACGATTTCCCGGTTTTGGTTTGAAATGGAGCGAGACGATGAGAGCAGACAGCGACGTTTGCATTGAGGAGGTTGATATTAGTTTGGGAAAGGTGGGGCTGTTGCCTTGCAAAGAGCAACAAGTGCAATTTCTTTGGTTTTGGTAGGTCCGCTTCTGTTTGGTGTTCACCTTGATTTCTTTAAATGAAATGCATGATAAGATTTGGCCACTTTCTGTGAGAGTTTTTCAGTTGTTCGCACATTGTAAGGATGCGTCGCACCCTGCTGGAGATTGAAATGTAATGTTTGATGTATTATTTCCTTTGGGCGATGCCACCAATGAAATCCTTCATCTTTCCCTTCCATATGGACGCTTCTAACATTCAGGTCTCATAACGACAGTAGCTCTATTATGCCAAAAAAAGAGAGGAGCTTTATCAGCTAGTCTGCTGTACAGCCGTGGTCGAGCTTCCTTCGTCTTATTAGAAAAAAAAAGTTTACTGGATGACTTGGCCCATCTAGATGATATATGTCTCCTTTCTCGTCGTTCCCATTCGAATGTTAGTGCAAAAATTTTATAGGAATAAGGAACATACTTGGCCTTTGTGCCGCCTATATGTGATTGGGCAGAAAAAAATGGTTGGTGCTTGCTACAAATAAAATCAAGCGGTGCTAATTAAAAAGAAGTTGTTTTATTGTGGTTTTGTCCTCGAATATGAAAAAGATAAAGTGGGAAATTACATCGCACTAGGAGGAGTAGAGCTATATTATTACCTGAAACATTAGCAAGGTACATGGCCTGTAGTAACTAACTGGTTTGGATACATTGCCCCCTCAATTTTATGCTTGCAACTCGGCTTGATGACTGCATTCTAACTTGTCAAGTTTGCAGCCTGTCAGATTGTTAACATAAGATAATTGGAGTAACCTTTCATATGGGAATAGTTTCGTTGAACCCATGCCTCAAGAGGCCACGAGATGATGCAATAAACTTATGAAGTCTTTTTCTTACAAGTTATTTTAGTATTTCTTCAACAGGAAACAGTTTGTTTCCTAACCGAGTCTTAGTGAAACCCAGTACTTAAGTAAAACCTTTGGAAAGAGAAATTTGAATAGTAGTTGTGTACTACTTGGTTTCAACCATATTCAAATAATTTTCTCTTCAGAGCACAACAAAAGTGATGCTCCTCTGTATACTTGTGGCATGATTTGAAAAAATTTATACGTTTGATACAAATTCTTGCAAATAATATAATCTTGAATTTGCCTTGCTCAATCATTTGCTTCTGATTGTCTATTATTATGTTATTTCAATAACAGGTCTCAGGATCATGGTAAAAAGGAAGCAATCAAGGCCAAGAAAGGCCTGTGAAGAGGCTCCTAGTGGTTCAGCTGGAAGCGGTGCACACAATTTGGAGTACAATGATTCTCTGAACAATGCTAGAAAACGACCTTGTAATAGGGCTTCTGGAATTCCCAGTTTGGCTACAGAAGATCTAGTTATCTTGACTCAATATGACAAAACTTCTGATGTGGATATTGCTGAGATCAGCTTGGACAGTGTAGTTTTTGATGTACCAATTTTGCAGCAGCATGAAGCAGGAAAATTCACTATCCCCCAAGATTCCTTGGACCAAGTTCAAATTCTGATGCCAGTTGCCCAATCATTGAACGAGGATGGCTTTGAGTCGATCTCTGGCAGAAAGCTTTCGATTCAATATATTGTCCATATGCCTTCTGAACTTCAGTGTGACTCTGTTAATTATCAGACGTTAGATTTCCATGCCGCATCAATCACGAAGACTTCTACAGTTTTACTTGGGGGATATATAAGTTGTCCCTCTACTGCAGTTTTAGGTTTCTTCCATTTACTCAAGAAGAAGCTATTGGGAATAAGATTAGTTGGACCAATAAAAAGTGAGTGTTTTACCGTGTGGCCACAAGAAGAGATCAAAACTGTCAGAATTTTTGCTAAAAATGCCGCTTTTGATGGAACTAGTGAATCTAGTCTTACATGGCATAAGAGCATGCACAATGTAATGATTTGGTTGCGGCCAGAGCTTTCAATCAAAACACTATATGACGACAGGGAGGATTTTACATTAGGAAAAGAAGATGTTGGAAATAACGAAGAACCAAGCAACACCAATAAGATATATGATGCTGTTAAGCCAAGCGGGTAACGACTCTTATGTTCTCATCTTGGATATCTGTACATTGTCTTGTAGTATATCAGCTGTTGCCTGTGGGTATTTTGATAGAAGCATATGATACTTTTGTGGATATGTGAGCAATCATGTCCTTGATTCGAAAGTATGTAAACCTCTCATGTGCCTCATGTGTATTGTAATTGTCATCAAACCTGACATATATATTATAATGCTATTTTGTTCATCTACCATTGTTCAATGCTCTAGTTTTGAAAAAGCGTGAAACTTTTATCGCCCCCCGGGCTCTAACAAACTGCTGGATTTTAGCTATGGTGGCTATTTGTGTTGCAACCCTTTTTTTCACCTCTTCAAGTGCTGCTTTGATCCACTCAATATGTGAGATCATGACAAATCTGTTATGAAGCAGAAATCGGATCTTTTTCTTTTGAGAGTCCACTTGCTTTTGTAGCATTTGTATATACTCTTGATGCTGGTTACACACGGAAATCAATAAAGATTCATGTGCATCAGATGTTGAATAGACATCGTGCGGATTTAATAGGATGGGTAGGCTAGGTGTGAATACAGGAGCAACCGGTGATAATGTAATACAGGCAGGTGAACTTATCGGCAAAGGAAGGGGTGACAGTGGTGGAAAATCTAGTAAGGGGAAATAGGAGAAGGGGGTAAGAAGGAGAAATTAGAAGCAGAAGTAGGAGAAGAAGAACCGAAATTATCTTTGCAGCAACTAGATAACAACAAAAAAGTGCTCATGTATTTCTTTCCAACTTTTGTCACAAAAAGATATGAAAGAGGTGTCCTCTTGACTAGAAACGGCCAGCAAAGAAAGTGACTTCTTTAAGGATTCCTAATTGCTAGGAAACCAATTTCATTCACAAACAAAAAAGTTATTGTGAAGATTGAATCGTGAAGGTAGAGAGAGAAAAATATCCTGAGAAGAAAGAAATTCTAGGGAGAGAAGAATCAACAATTAAAGGTGGGAAAGTGCTCTGATACCATGTTATGCACTCAAGCACAGATACTGGTATCAAAGAAGCATAAGACAGCAAAAAACATTCACACATGCGATTAAAAAAAACCTGAGTATTGACAATGGTTGCCGAAAGCTCAGGTCGATCTTCAAAAAATATAACTCCCCTACAAGAAGCTCATGACATTAAACTCATAATCCAAGAAATGGTAGATCCCTGGCTACTATTTAGATTGAAATGGAAAGAATCTAGAAGGTTCCAAGTTAGGGCATTTAGCTTGCCTTATCTACTGAAATAGTCTTATGTAAAAAAAGGGAATCTATAAACAACAAATTCGACCTGTAAAAGCAATTGAGACTAGTAAGTTGCAGGTACTCATTTGGCCATAACAGAGAAATTTGGACTATGCAATCTATGTTCATTGGGTTTGGTTGGGGGGGGGGGGCACTGTGGGGTCCTGGCCACCTGCACTCTCAATAGATGACAACTTCTATCACTTGATGATGCCAGAAGGTACTGTGGAGCACATCCATCTTGATGCAGGATTGTTTTCCATTTTCCACTTTCTATGATAGCTTCCATCAAGACGTGTGTTTTCCCTTTGAAATGCATTTCCCTCTCCTCTTTGGATAGCCACATCATCCGAAGGAAGATCATGTGGATGTCAATGCTCCTGAAGCATCTATAGGGGGCATGGCTATCCTTGCACCAGCCTCCGTAGATGCTGCAGAGAATCATCCATGTGGAGATTCAATCATTCAGCCTCACCCCTTTAAGTGATGGCTCTTTGTGCAGGAAAGAGCCGACCCTGGATATTCAACTTGAAGGCCTTTTTCCAGAACTCAGACCTTATCAGCGCCGGGCAGCATACTGGATGGTACAGCGTGAAAGAGGTCCTCTTGTCAGCTGCAGTGTTGGCCTGGATGCTGTCCAGGATAGCAGCAGTGCATCTACATCTTTTGAGGAAGAACAAGAAAGCATATTGCAAAGGAGTGGTTCTCCAATTTGGATTGTTGTACACTCCATAGACAAGAGCCACCAGTTTTTTTACAATCCCTTCAGGCAAGTGGCTCATTTTGTTGGTACTTTAAAGTGCGACCTATATTTGGTTTTCCTCTCATTAGTATTGAAGTTTGTGCCTTATGTACTCTCCTAGCAATCACTTGCTTAGGTATTTGCTGTTGGATGCTTTATCATCCAAATGCATGAATTTTAGAGTTTCTTCAAGATTCTATGGCAATTTGGTCCTTCAAATTGATTCGAGAAATGTAATTCGAAGCCTTTAAACTACTCTTGTTATTTCTAGAAACTATATTGTGAAATGTGCTCATTGAAAATTTATGCATGGGACATATGAGATTGGTGTGACTTCGGCTGTAAGACATAAGTCACATAACACTTTGCTTATTCAAATTTAAATTTTGTGAACTGTCGAATATTGATAATAATCTTGATTCATAGCTATGTGATTTGACTATGTGGATACTTTTGATAATAGTGATGCCATGTTTGATTAGCCGGAAGTTTTTCAAACTAAGACTAAGATTTTTTGTGTCTGAAAATTTGAATGAGTAAAATATACATTCCTCAATGCTGCCAAGATAGATGTCAGAAAAGGCTTATGGTTCATTTTCATATTTAGGACTTCCGCAGCTGCATGTCCTGGTGCTCTGTAGGAATATGAGAAAGTGCTTAATAAATTATGAAGAGCAATGAAATTTTACGCTTCATTTTGTCTGTTTGTTTATTGCAGTGGATGTATTTCAAGGGAGCCTCGGGATTGTTATTCTTATGTCCATGGTGGCATTTTGGCAGGTTTACTTTCTCCATTCAAGAGTTTACACTTTCTTTTATGCAGGTTTAATTGTTAATCTGTAAAAGCATGTTAGAATAGTATGTTTGTGTGGAAATTCACCACCATACCTGTGCATTTGCAGATGAGATGGGTTTGGGTAAAACAGTCGAACTTCTTGCTTGTATATTAGCAAACCCTTACAAAATTCCGCTTGGTTCATATCACTCAGCTGATAAAGCAGTTGAGAGGTTGCAAGATGAGCTCCAGCAACGCAGGCATGAGCGTATTGATTGTCCATGTGGTACAACAGTGGAAGAGGAAGAGGACACACGTGGCTGGGTTCAGTGTGATGCTTGTGATGCTTGGCAACACATGTACTGTGTTGGATATGGGTCTGAATTTACTGAGCAGAAATTGTTTGATAGATGGGTTGCTGCTGTTTTTAATGGAAACATCGGCATCAAGGAAGGCCGCAAGAAATCTGGGTCCAGTATGGGTACCAGGAAAGCCAGAGCTGATGGGGGAATGAAACGGTCTAGAAATGCTGCAAAGAAGTATAGCACTAAGCTGAATGATGTGGTGGGTGATGAAAGGAATGAAGAAAGCTTTATTTGCGGAGAATGTGCAGAATTAATTGCAAATACTGAGGTTGAAGGTGATTGCGGAACGACTCTGATTGTGTGCCCAACCTCCATTCTACATCAGTGGCAAGAAGAAATCAAGATGTACCATATCTTATCCAAGTTATATGCCATGTGTCTTTTGCTAATATGACTGCTTGAGATTAAGTCTGGTTGGTGAGATAGTAAGTAATCCATTAGGTGAAACATTTTTCTTCTGAATACAATTCATGAAATAGTTGCTTTTGTACAAAAAAAAGCCCTCATTGTATGACATGCATTTGAAAACTACCAAGCTGTAAGCGGCATTTCATTAAAGTATAGCTGATTTAGCAAGGGTTGGTATTGAGCTTTCGTACTCAGTTGAGTTTAATGTTGAAGGTGCCCTCTTTCAAGTAGCTTTTAGAGTCACTGGCCTGCCTTATGTTAATGGCTATTGTACTCCAAATGCAAGAGGTAACTTTGACTTTTGTATTCCAAACGAAGGCCATATTCAGCAAACTAGATTTTCATCTTCTTGAAAATTTAGAGAAATTATGAGCATTTTCATTGGATGCCAGTAAACATATCATTTCAGTTATTTCTAGAGTGACCTCCTATTTCATGGACGAAAACAGTGTTGCTTCCAATGACCATGTTTTGGAATCCTTTTATTATAGATAAGATAATTCTTGAGAATAGTCAATTTCCTGGACAGCTGGGAATCATCTTGTGTGCAGATTTTGCTGTTTGTATGATTACAATCTGGTAGGATTGAAATAGGGCCAGATACTTAGCTCAATCTTTGACATCTGTGAGAATCGCAGAATGTGTTTGTTCAATTTCATTTGAGTGTGTGGTATCCTCTTCCTCATTAAAAGATGTAAAATTCTTTGACCATACTTTTGGGAATACCACGTATTGTGCAAACATGTTTTTAATGATTGCCACCTATGAAGCGACCTTGATCGACAACACTTTTCTGTACTTGTAAAACACTGATTAGAATTATTGTTGTTGACCCTGAGGTCATTTTCCATTATAGTCTTACACAGGCATTTTGTAGTATATGTTGGAGTGCTACATCATTTTTTTAAAACAAAAGGGACACCTTATGAAAATAAAGATCTTCATATATGTTTACAAAATCCATCCCTTGCCTACATGCAGAGCATCACATAACACAAGCACCTCAAACCTACTAAGGTCTTTCCGTCAACCAATGGGTAGGCTCACATGTGCCTTTTGGATACCTTGACTATTTATTTCGGTTCTCTTTTTTAGTGTCAATGCAAAAGCTTGGGATAATAGCTATCGAAGACCGACCTTCTTTATCCATGTTAGTTGGTTGTCATAGATACTAGGAAATGCTACTTTCAAGAATTTTGCGGATTCTCTGTCAGATTCCATGTCTATACAAAGGCATGTTCTAGATGAGGTAAGCTCTTGACATTGCATCAATTTGAGTACCATGGACATAAGGAAACCTAATGCTCATTCAACTCTATGCTACTTTTGAAGTTGTATATGCATGGCCAAAGTATTGTGCAATACACTAGGTCTTACAAATCCTTACATTCTGTGCATACAATAGATTCCATGCACATGGAGACAGGCAATTTAAGCTTAAGGGAAGATGATTTCAGCTTAAGCTCTATGCATGAATCCATTTAAATGAAAGGAGAGATGAGGGCCATGGCCCATAGTTGCTCGGGAGAATATGGGCCCCTTAGGAACGGGAATGCTTTTGAGAAGTTGTATTGCATGGCCAAAGTATTGAGCAATACACTAGGTCTTAAGAATCCTTACATCCTGTGCATACAATAGATTCCATGCACATGGAGACAGGCAATTTAAGCTTAAGGGAAGATGATTTCAGCTTAAGCTCTATGCATGATTCCATTGAAATGAAAGGAGAGATGAGGGCCATGGCCCATAGTTGCTTGGGAGAATATGGGCCCCTTAGGAACGGGAATGCTTTTGAGAGGGGGAGTTGGGGGGGAACAAGCGACTACCACATCATCACATCAAATTTTCATAGAAAATTAAGATAAAGATTTTAATTTTTTAATACTTTTAAACAAAGTTTAAGCCTTCCAATTATAGATAATATATAAACCTAGGGAAAAGATGGGCCTAACAAGCAAAATTCTAGGCCAAAATGGAAATTGTTTTGTCCGAAAGAGAGAAAATTTGATCCCAAACCTCACAATTGGGAACACATCCCCTTATAGTGGGAAAGTTCCCCCCTGTTCTCCCATGTTCTTATGTTAGGGGGCAAGTGGCAATGACGTTTCATTAGTAACTATGACAAGAGGGAGCGTACAGGGATTTTTACAATTGATCGAGAGAGAAACAAAGATAGAAAGAAAGCTTTATTAATGTCTTTTCCATGCCAAAAGGCATATAAGATGAATAAGTACATATTAAGTGTGTGGAGCAAGTGGGAGCGTATGAAAGTTTCTCTGAATCTGTAAAAGGAAAATGCATGTAATGTAAATCTAAGTACAATACCAATGATAAAAAACAACATAGGTATGAATCATGAAATGGCTATGTAGGATGGTAAGAAGCCTCAGATCATGTCCTGGAGGTGGTGGTGCTATTGCTGTTGCTGTTGCTATTGAAGAAGGATGTAATATGAGCTTCAGTGGGAGGTAAAGCTTGGATATGTGGTACCGACGTCAAATGTGAGAGGGACCTCTCTTCGTGATAGGATGAGTAGGTTTAGCTGTGCGATAGCATTGGGAGGTGCATTGTCTCTGAGCTTTGTGGAGAGTCGTGTCATCATCACTCTATTGTCCTCTGAAACTGGGTCTAGCCACCTATCAGTTAGCTTGGTTCTCTCAGGTCTTTCGCCTCTTGGACACACTTGGCATCTCTATCACTGCCCTTCCCTCAGGTACCCATGATTACATCAGACGATATATTTATAGAGCTTATCACCTGGCATGGTCGGCTTCCTTTTCTGGAGACAGATGTATCAGGGGTCTCACGTCTACCACGTTCATAACATGGTCTTAGATTTATACTTGGTCAATTCCGTGTCTCTTCGCACCAGCTTGAGGTTGAGATTGGTTGGTTTTAGGGGACCTACGATCTACCAGTTATGTTCCTAGGCATTGTGGAGACCAAGGAGCACTTTATCTTTATCTGTCTAGCCTATTATGAGCTTTCCGAAAGTTCATGAAGCAACAAAAGATCCTCTCACGTCTGTGTCTGGCCTCCTCAATGGTAGCTTTGAGAGTAAGGATATGATTTGTGGTAGATTGATGAGCCCTGAAACCGGCCTGACCCATAGCACTTAGCCTCCTAAATTCCACCTCAAAACTAACAGCAGACTGTAGAATTGTGCAATACAACTTTGCAATCAGATGACCAGTCGTGATAGTACGGTAGTTATTAGGTTTCATGGGATCACCACTTTTGTGGATGGTATGGATGATGTTAGTACACCAAGATGGAGGAAAACTTGAGACAATGGCTCAGTTAAGTAATGTGGCCATGATGGGAGAAAGTGTATTAGCATCATGGATTAGTAACTCAGATTCAAGAACCTCAATGTCACGAGTGCGGTGGGTTATTAATCTCTTATTGGCCACTAGGACCATTTCAAAGGCAAAAGCTGAGAACTCAGAGGGATGAGGAGAAATGGAGATGGGAGTGCTAGTATGTATGTACAAAGAGTGGTGGCATAATGATCCTAAGTTCGTAAGTCTGACAAGATGGGTGGAGGAGCACATGGAATGAAATCGTGCCAAAAAGCTCTTGAAGAGGAGCTGAAGAGAAGATTAATAAGTCTCCTCCCTTTGAACTCATCATGGGCATGCTTTTTACGATGGACTAATAGTGATAGGAGCGAAGGGCGGTCTACAGGAGAAGCGGATCATGAAATTGGGCATGGATGACTTGCAAATGAAGGTGATGATTGTTATGTCCACGTCCTCCAATAGGATTTGGCATAACCCTAGACTTGGATACATGGTACTCCAATGCTCGAGATTATTGGTTACGCCATGTCATTCCGGACGAGGCCAATAATGTAATTAATAACCTTGTGAGGCCTAGACACACTAATTGGAGTTAGCACATGGATTTAGGATTGTAATGCATGTGTAGAGTATCAATAGCAATGAAAAGCGCTTTTGGGGAGTTTAGGCCTTGCATGGACACATGCACATAGGGGTCTTGAGCCTACTCATCTAGAGAACTATCATGAGAAATTTGACGAAGCAAGGAGGTGAGGGATTCAATAAAAAGCCTTATGTAGGCCCCATCAAAAGTGTATCGTGGAGCACAGTCAATGTCAGGAGGAGTAGAACAAGGTTGAGGATGTGCAAGAGTGGATGAAAGAGAGGAATGAGTGGTCAGATAGAGTAGTGGGAGATATATAGAAGTTAGAAATAAGAGGGATGGAAAATGGTGATCCCATGAGGTAATCCACGACATTGTGACCACCACAATGAGCATGACATGTGAAGCTTCCAGAGTCAGGTCAACAAGCTAGGCCATTATAGATGGCTAGCTCACGTTCTTGTCTGAGCTGTAGCAAGTAATTTCCATAAGAAGGGGTAGGACCCAGTACATGGACAAAAGTCTTGGCTAACTTCACAATTAAGGGCATGGATGCGTAGATGATCAGCAACTAAATGGAACTCAACTTGGCGAGAAGCGGTCCTGGCATTAAAGTCACTTATGAGAAAAATGTATCCCCTCTCTGAGTATCGAATAATATCTTCTAGGTAGTGATTATATCCAACAATGATTGGTGAGCGTTTCTATTGAATTTGTGTTTCCTTCCAGAAAATTTTCCTTCACGACCTCCATTGCAACTTTTCCCAATCCTTAGTCCTTGGCTCCACTTGTTGTAAGCCATGAGATTCTTAAGCTCCTTTATATTGTGAGGAACAAAATTTCTTGCACTTTGGTTGGAAATATTTTCCAATAATATCTTATTCTTTTTTGTTGTTTGCTTGACTAAGTTAAACTGTCTAGGGAAACCGACTGGATACTTTATTTCTAGTGAAGGATCACTAATTGATTTCTGTGTGACGCTACTTACATTGTCAAAACTTATTGATGCCAGTTTACTTCAAGGTACTTGTCTTAAGAAAAAGTAAAAAGCACCGGAGGGTGTCAAAGCTAATTGAAAAGGGATTATGCTCAATGGTTGATATCTCTTTGTGGGTTGTTCCTTTTCAAGCTTATCTTCTCATGAACAATGTCGGAGCTCTTTCATTTCAAAAAACCTTGAAGAAACCCATTTTTTTCCTCCTCGTAGACACTATGTAAGATTTTAAGCTCTCTTGAATATTTCTTGCTCTTCTTTCACTATGCTGAAACTTTTCAAGGGAGCAAGCTCTTTTCAGCGGTTCATCCTTGTGGAACATTTGAAGCCACTTATCTTGTCCAACTATGACCTTTTTTTGTTGTTTTATTTGGAGATTCCTGCTTGAAGATGGTCCAATCAATTTTGAAGCTTAACATTTTCTTCTCTAGAAGGGTTTGAATGGAAGCTACCTTTTACCTTTGTCATTTGATCTCAAACAGCCTATTTCTCATCCCTAGAATTCCAATTTTCTGCTGAAAGTGAGGCTGACACTGATTTTAAACTCCTTTCTTTTTTATGGTCTACAACACGGAGGGTCCTCTGGTTGCTCCATCATATCCATCATCACATTCTATCAATGTTGCTTTAATAACTTTGAGCTGTTGGTTCTTCTGAATTTCCATCTCTTGTGGGCTTTTTGTACTTTGCATCCTTACCTATTGATCTATAAAGAGTTGTACCACAAGCAGGATATTGAATGTTATATTGGTTGTAAGCATAAGATTGTAGGATGCGTGCTCTGGTTAGTCAGCAATATCGCCGAACGGCCTTTCTTTTGAGCAGTAGTATCATTGTTCTTGCAGATACTTTGATTCAAAAAATTTGACAAAAATTTCCGTAACATTAGGTTTGTACCAGTTGATGTTACAAACAAAGATAACATAAACATTATGACTCCCCTTGAGCTTTTATCTCATTTGCTGATATTAGTATGGCAACAAATAGGTACTTTCATATCAAAGTTGGAATTTTGCTTTTATGACTCACCCAATTGTAGTTTAGATATCTGGACTGTTAAGCCTGTCTCAGAATCTCACCTCTATCACTACAGGCACACAAAAAGGGGCGCACTTCGGGTGATTGTTTATCAAGGTGTGGGAAAGGGATGCTTCACTGTGACAGATTCAAAGACAACTGCTGCAGAGAAGAGTTATAGGTTTGGGATTGTTTGTGCTGCTGACCTTGCAGCAGCAGATATTGTGATCACAACCTATGATATTCTTAGATCAGATCTTTTCCATGATGCAAATATGCTCGATGCAAATCGCTGCCTTAGATATAATAAAAGGTAGATAACCTTTTCTCCTTCTTGCTCTCTTTTGAACAAGGGAACACGAAGAATTGCATTATTGATTCTTGTTTGATGATTTTATGCACTCTCTATTTGCAAAAAGTATAGTTCACACATTTTTTGTTTAGGTAAGGAACTCTGTTATTCTAGATCCTGTTTTTATACACGTCTTATCCATTCCAGGATGCCCCGTGCAGGGACTATCATGACACACATGAAGGATCTTACGAGATGAAGTCCGTTCCCATCTAGCATGTAAACCTTTTCGTTTTTCTTTAACATACCTTTGTCCATGGTGTACGGTAGATATGTGTGTCTCATTAGAGGAGACAGATATGGCTGCTTGGTTTAAAATATCAGTAATGATGTGTGCACTAGGCAACACATGTTGACAATGCACTAGGTCACGCTGACAATGCTCATCCCTCTGTTGAGCCTGTCTAATCTCAACAATTAGCTCGCTTTCAATAACTGTGAAAGACACCTGATACATTACATGAGACAATGTATTTGCAGCCACATTCTCTTTGCCTTTTTTGTACAGATTTTTTAAATGAAACTCTTGCATGAACTTGGGCCCCTAGCTTGGTGGCCTTTCAACTCATGCCGATTTCAGAAATACTCAAGAGCGTGATGGTCGATATAAACATGAAATTCGGCATCATATAAATAGCACACCTTGAGTGAATGTATAATTACATACGATTCCTTCTCATGTGTGCTAAGCAAGAGTTAGCATTTTACTCTCAAAAGCTACTTGCCTCCCCTGCTGTGGCTGAGGATTGCCCCTGTCGTGATGTCACTAGATCAGATGGCTATTGAGACTGGGAGGGTGGAACTTCTACACTTAATATAATGGAAGCATTTGATTTATCACAGTATGAAGTTCTTTCAGTATTTGCTATTCCAATCTGGATGTTTCTGATGTGTATCTAAATAGTGGTGAATTCTCTCCGATTCTTAACTCAGTAAGTTAGGATCACGAACGAGCAATGAAAATCAGATCATAAGTGAATCTATCAGAATTACCTCATGGTTTACCACCATCTAGGTCAGTAGACCACAAGATAGAGTTAATTTCAGGAAGTCAACCTATCTCTAGACAGCCTTATAGCTCTCAAAAAAAAGAGATAAAGCTTTCAAATCAAATAGAAAACTATTTGAGGATGGGACATAGCCAACCCAATAAGTCACCATGGGGCGCTCCTGTTCTTCTGAAAGCGAAGAAAGATGGAGGTTTTCGGATGTGGTGTGGATTACAAGGGGTTGAATAAGGTGACTATTAAGAACAAATATCCGTTACCCAAGAGGGATGACCTTGTAGATCGCTTGGGTGGAGCAAAATATTTCACTAAGATAGATCTCAGGTTAGGGTACCATCAGATAAGAATTAAATCAAAAGATGTCCAAAAGACTGGATTTTGTACTAGATTTGGTCATTATGAGTTCTTAGGGTTGCCATTTGGTTTAATGAATGCTCTAGCAACATTCCAGCAAATGATGAACGATTTGTTTTGTCCATATTTAGGGAAGTTTGTGGTAGTGTTCCTGGATGATATTCTCGTCTACAGTGAGACCTTTGGGGAACACATAGAACACTTGAGAACTGTCTTGATGAAACTCCGGCAGGAGTTACTCTTCGCTAAGGAATCCAAGTGTGAATTGTTTAAGCATGAGCTGGTTTATCTCGGTCGTAAGATCACTGCTTATGGGATCAAGATTGACGAGGATAAAATCAAGATAGTGGTTGATTGGCCGCAAACTGTGAGGCAAGTTAAATCATTTTTGGGATTTACGGTTTTCTTTCGGAGATTCATTGAGGATTATGCTAAGGTAGCAGCCCCGCTCAATAATATGACAAAAGGGATTGTTAATAAAAAGAAAAAGAGGAATCAATTTAGTCCGCCTGTTGTTTGGAACGAGGAATTGAATCAGTGTTATGAAAAACTTAAAACTCTGATTGTTTCAACTCCCGTGTTATAGATTGCAGATCTAGATTTACCTTATGTTGTGAGAATTGACGCAAGTGATACTACAATTGGAGCGGTTCTATTACAAAATGATAGGCCACTAGCGTTTGAAAGCGAAAAATTCATTGGTCCTCAATTGCGTTAGACTATGCAGGAAAAGGAATTATTTGTAGTTATCCATGCACTTAAGACCTGGAGACAATACTTGTGTGTAAGTTCATAGTGTATACGGATCACCAGTCTCTTAAGTATTTTTGCAATCAGCATGATCTTCGGGGGAGGAAAGCCCGATGGGCCAAATTGATGCAAGAATTCGATCATGAAATCCGTTATATAAGAGGCAGCTTGATTCAAGTTGTAGACGCTCTTAGTCAGATTAGTGAACTGAAAGAATTGTCATTCACCCAGATTTTCACCCATCTATATCTTTCGATGAGAGGAAAATATGAAAACGATTCCCATTTTGGTCGTATTTTGAACATTGTTCGGACCGGAAGAAATGAGGACAGTGTTCAATCAAGTTCACAAGGGTCTCAACTAACAAAGAAAGATAAGAAGATTGTGGAACAGTATACCATTCGAGATGGATTGTTATTTCGGAATGGAAAGGTTTGTGTACCTGGTGATGATGAGCTCAAACGCAAGATTTTGTTTGAATCATGACATACCCTATGTAGGACATCCTGGTATACACAGGACTCTTGACTTGGTCAGGAGAGAGTGTTATTGGCCAAAACTCAAGCCATACGTGGAGTCATATGTGATTAAATTGCAAGCCCTGTCAATTAGCAAAGGCTGAATGCTTTAAGGCTGGTGGTTTGTTGCATCCACTGGATATCCTTGATAAGAGATGGGAAAGCATCTCGATGAATTTTATAGTTGGACTTCCAAAGAACCAATGACAAAATGATTTTATTTGGGTTGTTGTGGATAGGTTAACTAAGTTCGCTGCGTTCATACCAGTTAAAGTTAGCTGCGTTCATACCAGTTAAGTCAACCGCTAAGGCTTTTGATTTACCCCAGATCTTTGTTGAAAGATTATTTCGGTTGTATGGACTGTCGAGTGACATTGTTAGTAATAGAGATCCTAAGTTCACAGGTCACTTTTGGTCAGCAGTATTCCATAAACTAGAAAATTCCCTTAGTTTTAGTTCTTTGATAATCTTGAATCAGATGGCCAGACAGAAAGGACTAATCAGACTATGGAAGATATGTTGAGGACATATGTGTCTCACAGGCAATCTCATTGGGAAGATTACCTTCCTCTAATTGAGTTTGCATACAATAGTAGAAAGCATTCTACAATAGGTTACAGTCCTTTTATGCTCTTGTACGGTTTACAACCTAGATCTCCTGTTAATGTGGAGACGAAATCTATTAAGATCCAAAAGGTTGCTGATTTCCTGCATGATATGCAAGAAATGTTGCAAGTGGCTAAGAATAGTATCCGGAGTGCTCAAGATAGAGCTAAGCACTATGCCGATCTTAAGAAATCTCCTAGGATTTTGATGACTGGGTATATCTTAGAATACCAAAAGATTCTAAGACGTTACGTATCGGAAAGCATTATAAACTGTCTATCCGATATTGTGGACCATTCAGGATTGTACAAAAAATTGGTTCGTTAGCTTATGAACTAGATCTTCAAGGCAAATCTTCAAGGCAAAATTAAGTTTACATGAAGGTGATACAGTTGGATCTGATGAGGATCTATCCCACCTAGAAGATTTATCGCTTAGTGTACCTTTGGAACCTGAGAAAGTGCTCAGAACCAGAGATAAACAATTGAGGAATCATTCTATTTCTAAGGGCTTAATTCGATGGAAAGGTCGGACTGCGGATGATGATTCGTGGGAGAGAGTTGATAGCATAAAGAAGAGTTTCCCTAAGTTTCGCTTTTGAGGACAGGAGCAGTTCAAGGGGGAAGAATGTTACGTCCACGTCCTGAATATAGGATTCAAGATAATCCTAGACTTGGATATACGGTACTCAAGTGCTCGAGATTATTGGTTATGCCACATCATACTGGACGAGACCCGTAAAGTAATCAATAACCTTGTGAGGCCCAGACACACTATTTGGAGTTAATACATGGTTTTGGACAGTCAATGCATGTGTAGAGTATCAATAGCAATGGAATTTCTTAATTGGGGAGTTTGGGCCTTGCCTGACTGCATGCACAGGGTGGTCTTGGGTCAATATATCCATTGGAAACTCGCCCTACTACATCATTCATTTGGTGTTTCATTGCCAAGTTCTCTCACTCTACTCTTGCTTTCTATTCCTTGGCTCGGGGGTGAAGCTTCTGGAGATTGATTGGATGCTTCTACTTGGTTGGGTGGTTTCTCCACAATGTGTTCTCTTGTATTTTGTCTTGTAAGCAGGATTTTGAGGAGCTTTCCCTTACAGTCGGCTTTCTGATACACTTGTTATCCCCACCGCATTATATGCAGCAGAGGCATGGTGTACTGGTCTCTCTTCATACGATTGGGGCCAGTATCTCACACTTGCAAATCCTTATGCTATCACATAGGATAATGGCTAAGCCTTCCGTCCCACAACAGATCATTCTGACTGATGTGGGACGAAATGCCTAGCCCTTTCGACTCATCACATATATTCAGAGAGTGTGATTGCTCCCCCTGGCCAAGCAGAGGTATAAACAAGCAACACTCACCTCATCTCAGCATCTCCATAGTCGGGGTTTTTGACTGTCATTGTTTTCTCAAGCCTCATGTTTACTTTACACACTTGGCATTGCTATCACGAGTCTTCCACTGGGCACTCACGACTACATTAGACAATTCCTATACAGAGCATATTTGGGTTGAGTATGGTAGGACGACCTCAGGGTCAAACCCGACTACTATTGGACTCACTTTTTGGAGTTGGATATGGTAGGGTTACCAGTTCTACCATGCTATTTGGATTCAGCATTATCACATGGTCTGAGATTCATACTGGGTCAGTTCTGAGTTTCATCACATCAGCTTGTGATTGAGACTAGACACTTTTAGGGTACCCCATGAGAGGAACAGATTTGCCAGATGTGTTTAGTGTCCGAGGTAGAGTCTGAGCAACATTTTTTATTCAGGTGTCTACTATACTATGAGATCAGAGGGAGATACCACTATCTTTTTTGAGATGCACTTGTCACATTGAGGTCCATCATAGCAAATCAGGATCTATGTTGTGTTGCACTCATAATCAGAGAGATTTTACTACAATGATAGGCTCTATGTCAGCTAGTTCAGTCAAATCACACAACTCTAGATCACATCCTTCTTCTCTCGTAGGAGATTACGGATTGATCCTGACTCAGATGACAGTGGAGTTGATGAATAGACCAGAGACAACGTACACCCAGATCCCTATTGTTCGTAGAGTCACTGACATGAGGAATCACATATCTTACATACGACCTCATTGACGGTGTCATCAACACACATTACCTCTAGTTGTGATCTCCACTACATCCTTTTTTAGCGGTAGCAGGATTTGATTTGACTTGATGAACATATACATACCATTACCATCATAGTTACATTTTGTTATCATCAACTATTAGCAGCTACACTTCATGTATAATTTTTCTTTACTGTTATTGGAGACGTTTCACAGGTTCCTATTTGCACCACACACTTGAAATGTACTCTTTGTCTCATATGCTTTTTGGCATGGAAAAGACATTAATAAAGCTCTCTTTCTTTCTTTCTTTTTTTCTCTACTACTACTACTACTACTACTACACACATGTGAAAATAGAGATTTGAAGATGAATCTAGGTTTCTCCTACAACAATTTACCCATAGAAGAGGACTGGCAACTTTCACTCTCAAAATTTCTTTCAAGGCAAAGCTAGAAAATTGTGTTTTTTTTACATGTTCTCTCTAGAATGGGCTTAACTCGCTCTAGAATGAGGCAACCCTATAGCATATTGCTTGCTATTCTGGTCCTAGGGCACTTTGCGCACATGTGGGTGACTAGTCCACTTGGCCTACCAAGCCTATGCTTCCTGACCCATGAACATTGTGTCTTGATGCTATGTTAGAATTATGAGGATACTTCAAGATAGGAGTACATTAATTTCATTAGTTCTCCCCCACACCACAAAATGATTGAGCAAGAGAACTATATCTCAGATTGATCATGTCTGAAGAACTTGCTACAATTGAATGAAGGAGGTGGGCGCCAGTCCTCCTTGTATAATTTTCTAGTAGCCATAGCAAAAGATAAAAGCATAAAGCAAAGAACTTGATCTAAACTTAGTTCCTATACTTGGTAATTTCTCAATTGTTTTACTAAACCACAAATGTATATCCTTTTATTGAACTATGGCACCCTACTACATGCAAATATTCTATGGCAAAACTATAAGTAATATAGGCCCCTAAATATAGCTTGCAAGCATGGCCCATTAATATTAGGGATCAAATTAACATTAACATTCTTCTGTAGGACAATAGATAAGCTCAACTTCATGGTTTTGAAGTTCCTCTCTGATAAAATGTGGTTGTGATTCAATATGTTTTGATTCGCTGTGAAAAACTGGAATCTTTGCCAAGTTGATGCAACTTTGGTTATCACACTGAAGTATTGCAGTTGTTTCATGTTCCATATGAAGATCATGTAAAATCCTTCGTAACCAAATTGCCTCACATGTTGTACTTGTAGTAGCTCGGTACTCTGCCTTTGTAGATAATAATGTGATTTTTCGGGGGAAGAAGAATGTTGGTTTATCGATTCAGGAGAATCAAAGCATATGACACCATGACGAGATTGACTATGTAGTTTTCAACAACTAGATGAGGGTACAAATGTCAAGTTGGAAGATGATTATACTTATGACAGCAAGGATGTTGGGAAGGTACATATTCAATTATCCTTATTAGGTTAAGTTGGTGTTATCAAGGATGTTCTTTATGTATTTGGCATAAAGAAGAACTTACTCTTAGTTTCAACAATAGCAAAGTAACGTATGGTTGTACAGTTCGTTGAAGAACGACTCCATATCAAGAAGAAAAACAATGAAGTGGTAGCTGAAGGGATTCTTGCAAACTTCAAGCTCATGTGATAAGTCATCAAGCTGGAATTGCAAATATCAAAGGGATGAGTAAGTTATGGCATGAGAGGTCTGGACATTTGAATCCTATTAGTCTACAAGTTTTGAGGAAATTTAATTTGGTTACAAGTTTACCTCAAGTGATTTCACATCACAATCTTTGTGAAAGGTTGTCTTTGGAAAACATCATAGACAAAATTTTTCTTCTAGTACAACTAGAGCAAGAAATATCCTAGAATTTGTTCATACAGATTTGTGTGGTCCTATGGAAACATGGTCTCATGGTGGAGCAAGTTTATTTATGGTGTTTGTGGATGACTGTTCTAGGAAGATATGGGTATATCTTCTCAAGAACAAGGGTGAGGCATTTAGATGCTTTACTTGGTTTAAGGCACAAGTGGAAAAAGAAACATGTGGACAGATAAAGATACTTCATTTAGATAAAGCGGGAGAGTATCTTCCTACAGAATTTCAAATGTTTTGCAAGGATAATGGTATAAAGAGGCAGTTTGCAAGTACGGAGACACCTCAACAAAATGGAGTTGCAGAAAGAAAGAACTGTTCTATTGTGGAAATTGCTAGGAGCATGCTTAAAAGTAAGAATCTTCCAAATACATTTTGGGGTGACAAAGGTGTTTGCCAAGTTGAGAACATAATTGCAAATGAGCAGTATTGAGCATTCTCGGTTAAATGGCCAAGCATAGAGCGTTAATCAGTTCTTGGAAGACATGCTTTGAGCTTATGTTAGTGGTACATAGATAGACTGGGTTAAGCGCTTTTGAGCTCGTGGTAAATATGCCAATTAGCCTAACAACCATTGGATTTCCATGTAAGGTGACTGACGCTACGGAGTTTTTAACCTAGATGTAGTAGAAGATAAAAGTGACACGAGCAAATATTCTAATGCAGTGGATAGGACAAAAAGTTACACTCGTGAGGAACTATTTCTACCGGCAGTTTGGGATAGGAGATTGGGTATATCTATTAGTCCACTCAAGTCGAAGGTACTGCGCATGTGGAAGTGTGCCAAGATATCTCCTAGGTATTGTACACCATGGCTAATCATTAAGAAGGCTAACTAGGTAGCTTATAAGCTGCAACTATAGCTTTGGGATACAAGGTGCATCCAGTATTTTATGTTAGCATACTCAAGTGATGCTTGCATGAAGGCAATAACTTAGTCTTTGTCTCTGGAGGACGAAGACACTACTGGTTATGGGCCAAAGAAAGTACTAGATTGGAGAGAGCAACGATTGCAGAACCATCATGTCCAAGAGTATCTAGTGACTTGAAAAGGGCATCTACTGTCAGATGCTACTTGGGAGATGCCAAAGTGTTTGCATAAGTCTTTCCTAGAGTTTGTCATCAAGGATTGATGACTTCCGAGAAGGGGGGAGGACTATCCCCCCTTCTCGGGAGTCATCAATACCCAGTCCAGTTCTAACATGACCTCGGCTAGGCTGACTAGCAAAGGGCACGAGGCCAACGTCGATAACCAAAAGGGACGCCGTTAGTGTGTCATGAGAGCGGGGGCGACCAAGTATGTTACAAGTCCATGGCAAGACATGGGGGTTGGTACCTTGTGAGTTAGTTGCTATTCATGGGACACAAGGGGCATGCATGCCAAATGAGTGATAATAGTAGGTAGATTTGACTCAAAGGGAAGGTGCCTATGGTTGGTGGGAGGCTCATTTGGCACACTAACCTTCACAAATTGACGACTTGGGAGAGACAAACTTGTAACAAAAACGATGCAAATAGTCCATAGAACATGATGAACGTACTAGCAATCCAAGAGAACTATTGATCTATAAAAGAAAGAAGACAAAAATCTTGTATGTCCATCTTCTAAGAAGACACATGCACCTAATTGCCATGATGTTATACTTAGTGTCCTTAAAAGTTTTTGCAAACACAAAATATGGAAAAAGATCTCCTAACTAGAGGTTTTGGAGAATATAAGATAGGTCTTCTTCCAATGCCTACCTCTCCAAGCTCTATTACCAAGAGGACACCCAAACAGTGATTTGAACGTGCCGTTTTCCCCCTGCATGCCTTCTCTATATATAGGAGAAGTGAGGATATAAATATGTCAAAATTCTAAGGTTTGTAGGCATAGGACCCAACTTGGGGTTGGGCTAAGAATGCCATACACGGTGGTATTACTTGCTAACTAGATTGTAGATAAGTCGAATCAATGCACAAGTTCTCTTAGGCGCCACTGCTTAAAAACACTTGTATTTTAGTTTTTTTTTGCATAATTATGGCTTTAGCCAGTTAATGTGCCGGGTTCCATGTATGCAAAAATTTAGTTATAACCTAGGTGAACTTGCTTCCAAGATACAAGTCTTAAATAGACTGAACATGCATCATGTAGTCTTATATTTTACTTTGCATGATTTAGAATAGTACTGAATTAACTCTCCAGGTACAAACTATGGTTCATTACCACCCAGAAGGTGAATAGGCCACCATTTAACAAGCGTCATTGGATGGGGAAATAGTCCTGCGTTTCATCTGAGAAGCTATTTTTGGTTTACTCTTAGCCATATAGCAACAAATCCTTTGTTTACTATATACATTCTACAATCTTGGCCAGAAGAGTTACGTGTCAGTATAGATCACTTCAAAATACATCATAAATTCACTTAAATGTGCTCAAGGGACAATCTCAAAATGTATTTATCAATTATCAAGAATGACCAATATTAATGAAATGATTTGGGTGTACCACCTTTAAGAAAAAGATGTGTCTCTCTTCTTTAGTCCTCTATATCAGATTTATATTATCAATTTTTGGGAAGCAAATGCTTTCGCGAATGATTTCTTCCCACCCTATCAACCTTTCCATTGTAAGTGCATTTCGTGAATGGTGATTTGAGCAGCTTGCCTTATATTTTGGCTGTTTTAAATTTATTGATACTTAATAGCCTACTTCAAGTCAATCAGCATGTTCTTTCTTTGCTATGTGATGGCCACTTTTTGCATTATCATTGTTTATGCATTTGTGTTATTCCGAAGGTCGTTCTTTAATTGGTGAACATAATAGATTTCAAAAAGACATGAAATATATAAGTCATTTTTACTGGCCATGTTTGAAGGCCTTAGTTTGATTCTTTTGAAACTTTCATATTTGTAAAGAAATACGTTCGTTTGACACCTGTTGACCTTGTCTTCATGGATCAATTGTCCAATATGGCTTATTTATTGCCACTTCTTTGTCAGCATGCTGTGCTCGTTATTTGTTTATTAACAATGTGAACACTGCCTATTTAAAATTCATGGTAATCTTTAGTCAAGTTGACAATCATTCAAAGTTCAAAGATTGGTTTTTCACATTATCAATTGTCATTTTGACCTTCATTATGCTAAGTAGGGTATCTTAAATCCAGCACACATTATTGAACATTTCAGCACAGTACTTTATTATTGAAACCCAAGATTGAGTCAAAACTTTCAACCTTAATTCGTTTCAGTTAGGGGCTTTACTAGGCTTGTGAGCCCATTGTCTTTGGTTCATTGTTTATAGAGTAGCTCTAAGACTAGTGTAGGTGTATGTTCTTAGACTGGACATAATTTCTTGTAGAGACCTTCGTTTTGTCAATAATTCGCTCTCATGTGATCAAGAAACTTTTATTTGTTCTTGTTCTTTCAATGTTGTATGTACGATTCTGGTAATAAAGCTAGGGGCTAATGTAGTCATTGCCCTTAACTTTTACCTATTTACTTCACACATTTCTATAGGTTTATAGCATTGAGTTGTTAAATGAAATATCTCTAGTGTTATTTTGACAATGGATGGTTTGTTGAAATGCCAGTTTATAGGAATACATCTATGTGCTTTTTTGAAGAATTTAAATCACAATATGTGGTGCAGAGTGGACAATGCAAGCTTGTTCTATGTTTTGTTGATTGTAAGCAACATAGAACTTGTTAGTCTGAATAATTGTCCTCAACTCTGTGAGATGCATTGCTCCTTGAATGGTTATTGATGTCTGAGAATGTTGACAAGGTACCGAATGATTCCAACGCCTTTGACAAAGTTACGATGGTGGAGGATATGCTTAGACGAAGCACAAATGGTAGAAAGTAATACCGCTCGTGCAACAGAGATGGCACTTCGATTGCATTCAGAACATAGTTGGTGCATCACTGGAACACCAATTCAATGTGGCTTGGATGATTTGTTTGGGCTGCTAAGGTTTTTGAAGGCTGAACCATTTAATGACTATCGTTGGTGGACACAAGCTCTTAAAGAACCGTACGAGGTAGTACATTGTATTTTTGCGTTAGGGCATTTGCAATCTCGTGAGTAAGGTAAAGTTTGTCATGTTTTTTGCACATGATAGCCCATGTTTTCTGCATATTCAGGATTGATGTTCAGCTCTTACAATATAAATTTAATGTAGTGTGTAGCTTTGTGAGAGGCTTGTATTTATGAGGTCACATGCAAGGTTCTCTAGTGGATTAAGTTATAACTAAGATTTTTATGTGAGAGAGAGAGAGAGAGAGAGAGAGAGAGAGAGAGAGAGAGAGAGAGAGAGAGAGAGAGAGAGAGAGAGAGAGAGCGAGAGAAAGAAAGAGAGAGAGAAAGAAAGAAAGATCTTTATTAATGTCCATGAAATACCCTAAGGTATATAGGACTGAAAAAGGTACATGTCAAGTATGCACGGTGGGAGCATGAAAGCTCTACCACCTAAAAGAACAAAGAAACAAGACTACAGGTAAACAGGAAATAATGATGATAGACAAGGAGAGCCTTATCATCATATAAATGTCTCTCCGCCTATGAAATAGTGATGTAAAGTATGTTGAGACACTGTCTCTGAACAAACTGTGTCTCTCCGTCTCCGAGTGGATGGTCGGTGGCGTCTCTGCTGCTGTGAAGCTGTAGACCGTGGCCTGTGGGCTGGCTGTCCCTCTAGTCGCCGACACTGTCTCTGCCATCTATGCATGGAGGCGTCCGGGATCTCAGCCTCTCCATCAAAATTAGTACTCTCCTGCCTCTGCCTCCGACGTGATAAACACTCCTGTATGCTCAGCTGTATCAAGGGGGAGGTGTCAGCGTCTAGTCTCGCCATACGCAGGTCCACCATCTCTCGGATCATCAGCGCAACACATCTGGGGTCCTCATACGATATCAAGGTAGAGAGTGTGAGTGGATGATCCTGAAACAAGCAGTAGTACCTCCCTCGGATCTCATAGTAGGCTGGGCATTTGAAGAGAAAATGAAACTCATCCTCTACGTCATGTGTATCACACATACTACAAATCCGAGCATCTCTCGGGATGCCACTGTATCTGCCAGTCTCAATGGCTAGCTGGTGAGAGGAAACCCGAAACTGACCCATCACTATTCGCAGTCTGTGTGAGATACTATCCACTAGATATCCGGGAACAGTAGGATACCCAGCATGATCCCGAGATAGAAAATGTGTCCGATTAAACTCCGTCTTCACCCCAGATGGAACCTGCCAAGTGCTCTGAAGATATGCTCTATACAAGTGTCCTCAAATATACTGATGTGTACCCACCGGTAGATCCGTAATATGAATACTCCATGTGGAGAGGAGACGACAGGCCTGGGAATACCACGAAAAGGAGTGTCCCACAGAATGTAGGTGCTGGGATGATGCCAAAGCCGCTGCGGCATAGTGTGTGTCTCTACCCTGAAGATCCTCCAGGCGCTGTATGAATGTGACAATATGGAACAGTGCCTCTAGCTGAATAGGGGGGACGACGAACTCTGCCAATATAATATGATGTGGTGTAGAGGACTTAGCCCGTATCATCCGAGATAGCATATGAAGTCGTGAAATGCGTGCCCACTCGGTAGCCGTCAGGCCAGTACTCCATGTCTCTGATGCTATAGAGCTGAGGGAACTACCATAGTATCAAAGAGTCGACACTTACTAGTCGCATCTCTAATGTGTGAGCTGAAACATAATCTCTCCAAATCTACCAGTGATGCATAGCCCTTCCGTAACCAGGAAAATGCCGCCTGTCGCATGCTGAAAGTGGGACCAGAGAATACCACGCCCAGGTATGTGTAAGAGTCAACTACCTCAAGTGGATGTTCCTCCCATAGAAGCTCCTGTCGCATCATGAAGGATCTAGAGGTGTTAAACACCATAACTTTGGTTTTGGTCACATTCACTGACAATTCCCACTGAATACAAAAGGAGTGAAGCGCATCCAGATGCCGTTGCAGGCCTTCCTTCGTCTTTGAAAGCAAAACCACATCATCAGCATATAATAAAATAGCGATAATGAGGTCACCCAATGTGCAACCCTCACCTCCCTCTGCCCGTATAACCTGCTCAAGCTCATCTATATATAAACCAAAGAGTGTAGGTGAGAGAGGACATCCCTGCTTAACCCCAATAGTGCTCTCTATCTCTGGTGATACAACTCCTAATACTCAAATCCGGCCAATAACTCCTCTGTACAATGCCACAACTGCCTGTATGATATCCTCCTGGAAGCCACGATCCTGAAGCCTCGGTATCAGTAAATGTCTAGGCACCGAGTCAAAGGCTTTGCGAAAATCCACAAAGCAGCAGTAAACACGCTCTCTCCTGGCCTTAGCCTCCTCAATGATGGCTCTCAAGGTGAAAATATGATCGGATGTAGTATATCCTGGTCTGAAACCAGCTTGGCCAATGGCATGCAGTGCTCTAGTCATCTCTGTACTGATCTCTGACTGAAGAATAGAACCATAGACCTTGGCAAAGAGGTGGCTGATCATGATGGTATGATAGTTGTCGGCTTTCATGGGATCACCGCCTTTATGGATAGGGTAAATAAGGTTTGTGGACCTTGGGGAGGGGAAACCAGATGTAATAGCGCGGTTAAATAGGAAAGAGAGAAAGGGTGAGAGGATGTCAGCGGCCTGCTTCAAAAGTTCAGCCTCTAGCTCATCAATGTCTTTGGCCTTATGTAGGTTTAACCGGTCGATGGCCTCTTCTACTATGTCCGGAGAGAATATATTAGAAGTACATGTGTATGGGTGTGTGGGAAGTGGAGGAGTATCAGGTACAGTGTACAACGATGTGGCATAGGTCACCCATGTGCTACGATCTGTGATCCGGGGTGGAGGTGCTCGTGAAAGGAATTTTTGCCAAAAAGAGCGCGACGAGGAGCTAAAGAGAAGGTCCATCATCTTCTTCCCCTGGCAAATTTCGTATGCAATTTTCTTTTTGCGGGTGGTTCTACGATATACACGAGATAAGTCCTTTGCAGGATGAGGGAGGTGGCAGCATGCATAAATCAAGTTCAGATGAAGTTGGTTACATTCGTGGTCATACCAGGGGTTATGCCGTCTATGTCATAAGTGTTTGGGCCGTGGGGATGGAAAAGCAAGGGATGCAGAGGTATGCAGGGTCCGGACAAGGAAAAGAGACTGGTCCGCCAAAGTAGCTGCATAGGGAAAATGAGTCAGGAGATCAGATAAGATTTCCCTGTACATAGGGGTTTTTTGAGGGTTATAGCGGTAGAAGGTCTTTTCACTAGGGGTGAATGTACTAGCACAGGGGGTGTGAAGAAGGCCAATAGAGAGAGGGAGGTATGAGTGGTCAGACAGGGTGGTACGGTGAACCAAGAAAGATGAAATGTAGGGGAGGAGAGACGACAATCCCATGAAATAGTCAACAACACTACTCCCTCCGCTATGTGGAATTTGTCTGCCTGGATCCAGTCCTGGCATTAAAGTCACCAGCTAGGAGAATATAACCCCGCTCCTCGTATCTGATAATGTCTGAAGAGATATCCAAGTATGGTGACTCCTCATCTGATGTGAAAACTGATGTGTCTGGTGGAAAATAGCAAATGGTTAGAAAAAGGTCTCGGTTCAGTCGTGTCAGAGTCCGGTCCACCCGAATCCAAATAT
The DNA here is from genome assembly GCA_029204225.1 of Diphasiastrum complanatum. Lineage (NCBI taxonomy): Eukaryota > Viridiplantae > Streptophyta > Lycopodiopsida > Lycopodiales > Lycopodiaceae > Diphasiastrum > Diphasiastrum complanatum. Next base: position 14,905,982 of record CM055098.1, on the reverse strand, counting down.
AGCGAGCTTGCTCATCAGTATGTACCAACTCGACCCAGGGCCGAATGAAGTCGCGGACTTAGCAGGCCACCCCACCAGAACCCCGATCTGTCAATGCTCTTGTCGCCCTCCGATGTGCAGAGAACCAACAAAAACCCGCAACAGCCGGTAGACCTCTCTCTGGACTCTCATGTGTCTCGGTAAGTAGTAAGATATCACCCTCAGTGCAGAAATCTCTAAAATCTCCGGCGGTAGTTGAAGAATGAATGCCATTGCAGTTCCATAATCTCAACCGCAATGCTCTAAAAAGAGCCCCCGAACCGCTACCTAGTCCGGAGGGCCATGCCCCCTATTTGTCAGGATTCGGAGTATTGAGCTTTGCCATCCTGATAAATTACCCTCTTCCCCAACGCTTTTGCCTCAATGAATGCCTTTTTCCGATCCGCAACCTGCATGAGAGTGAGATCATCATCCATAAATATAAGTGTACCTCTGAGCTTGGCCCGCAATTTTGAGGGTTGCCCGTCTCTCTTCCACATTCGTGAAGCGAACAATGAGTGTAGAAGGGTCTCATTTGGTTCTCCAAGCTCTATCCAACCCTTCGGAGTGGTGGGAGAGTGTGCTTGAAAGAAAGCTGGTTGCTTCAGTCTTTGGATCATTGGTGTCTTCAACTCCGCAGACCCTTATATTCAGGGTTTTGTACTCGCGCATTCGCTCTTCGGATATGGTGGCTGAAATGACTCGGTTGAAGGAGGGTGTACCTTAACATCTTCCTTGAAAAGAGAGGCCCACAATCTCTGTAATTTTTTTAAATGCAAATGTATTACATGTGTTTATGACATGCCGTTTGGGGTGTAGGGGTACTTGTTGTGCTCATGATATAGGTGCATTTATGTGAAGCTAACATTCAGTTCAATCGAAATTAGCTGAAAATAGGATTCACACACGCACATAGAATTTGACATAAAATTGAAAATACAGCATCGCATGTACAGAGCGACATACGCACAATGTGCAGCAAATAAAGTACGCCAAACACTGTATATAATGTGAAAAATCATCTAAGTACAATGGTAGACCGCCTGCTAGAGACAAACTACTGAAACTAAAACAACAGAGACACAATCAATGCTCTGGCTCTGACTCAGACGAATGCTCTGGAGACAACTTTTGTCTCAGCCTTATGCTGCTGTATCTTCTCTTTCAATTCTTGAATCTTGGTAGGTTCTCCTTGATTACTTATTGCTGCCTCCAAAGAAGTAATCCGGGTTAACATGGTTTCCTGCTCAGCGGACATAGATTGAATGATCCCTTGAAGCTGTCCCATTTCCGTTCGTAGAGAGGTGGATTCATGTTTGATCTGCTTGATGTAAGAAAGAATGTACTGTTCAAATGACTTGGCAGGTGTATAAATCTAAGGTATCACGAAAGATGGGTGAGCAGGTGGAGGGCAGGGAGTGTAGACTAGATTGGTAGGCAACGCTGACTCAATCTTCACCCTATGTAAGACTCCATCTGTATCAGCAGTACCATCACTATGGCTCCAAGCAACCATTGTGAAGGAAGTGGCAGCGATGATAGGTTTGGAGCGCTGATGGACAGCAAGAAAGGAATGTTGTCAGTAGCGCTGATGGACAGAGGGCCGCTGGTGGATGAATCGTTGGTTAGCGGGTCTGCATTCAGCGATGGGGCAAGCTGTGATGGTGAACTCTGGACCAGCGATGGGGAGATGGTCAGCGATGTGGAGGGAGGGACCATCTGTGATGGTGAATGCTGGACCAGCGATGGGGTAGAAGAAATGGTGAGCGATGTGGAGGGAGGGACCAGCGATGATGGTGAAGGAGGGACCATCAGTGGAGGAGAAGGCTGGGCAAACGCTGAGGGAGCGTGGACACGGGCAGAAGTGCGTGGGGGGGGGAGGGGGAGCGTGGGCTCCCCTTCCCTTTTTTGGCGATAGACAGTTGAGGGAGGAACACCCTTCTACAGATCAGGAGCCATCTACACTGAGAGAGAGAGAGAGAGAGAGAGAGAGAGAGAGAGAGAGAGAGAGAGAGAGAGAGAGTTAGAGTTAGAATTATTATTATTAACGTCTTTTGGTACCCAAAGGTACATAAGACAAAAGAGAGTGCAAAAACGTGAGGAGCACTGTCCGCATACGGATTTATCTACTAATGAAAAGAAGAGAACTATTATATCTATCTCTCTATCTCTAAGAAGAAGTATCAAAGTATGTTCTGATTTCCCATCAACATTAGCTGAAGATACAAATATCTAGCTCAGAATTGATTACAGCTATCTTTTCTTGAGAATATTTGGGGAACGCCCTGTTTACTATTCTTGATTTTTTGTCAGCCGTAACTGAAGATAGAACTATCTAGCTCACAAATAATTACAACTATCCTTTCTCAAAAAGTGTTGCAGAACACATTCTTTGCATCTCGTTTCATTGTACTTCTGCACTGTTTCATTGTATCTCTAAGGTATTCCTGATTCCCAATCAGCAGCTGAAGATACTCCTTTTATCAAAATTTAAATTTCTTTTTGGTCAAGAAAAGATTTTAACTCGTTCCGTACTTACGGAAATGGTACACTCAGCCCAAAAATCAGCACAACAGGCATCTATGCTTGAAGTATAAGCATATAAGAACCAAATAGGCCCAGCATGTGCTAGGATTCCATCGCCATCGACCTTAAACCTTCTGTCGAAGTATGAAATCAACTAATTGAAGAGAAATCCTTCATATTCTGAATTATCCACGATGGACCTCAAACCTTTAGCCAAGTCAGAATGGTCATTGAAAGAAGTAATTCATTCAAAAAGGAAACTTCAGAGCCCCAAATTCCCTCTTAGGTTTGAGCAACAAGTCCACACACCCTCAAAAACACCCCATTCCTTGCGCTATCCCCTACATTTCACTTCACAGGTTATTCCAAGGCGATAAAAGTTTACAAAATCAGGCAAACCACAAGGCTCTTACAAGAGAATGTAATAACATGCCCCATGAGTTATGTACAACTTACAACTAAATTAGTGCTTAGCAGGGGTAGCACTTCACTAGACACTCTTCGACATTCGCCCCCATAGCAACCAAATCCTGGATCGAATATGCCACGAAACTATATACCATGGACTCCCCTCCTACCTTACTCTCACCACGACCTGCCCACTGCGCGCTTTTTACTCTACACATGGTTGAAAATGCCATTACACATGCCAAACTTCATAAAGCCACTGACTATGATTCTCTAAACGTAGATTTCCTAAAGCCTGTAGATCTCTCCCTATATTGCTCACGCCTTTAACACCGCTGTGACTTTTGGTTTTCCAACGGCATGGTGTACTAATATCCTTCATCCCATCCTCAAGGCAGGTGATCCCATGAATGTAGAAAACTACCGCACCATTATGATTGGTCACACTTTGTCTAAGATTTATGGTTCTACATCACAGATGGTTACTGGATCTTTTGTTGAGACTGAGGATTTACACGCTATGGGGCTGCAAGATATTCTACATCAGATCAGATCTTCATTTTGAGATGCATTATTGAGGAGGCACGACATCGGAGACAGAGAGTTCACTGCTCCTTTGTGGACTTCCACAAAGCTTTTGACTCTGTTCCGAGACATCTCCTTTTCCAGAGGTTATCTTCTCTTGGCTTCACAGAGGAGACTATTGCTGCGATCATTACTTTACAAGCACCTCAATCTTGAAAGAGGGAGCTTTTTTTCAAATCCTAGCTGAGTTTTGGGAAGTCTTTCTGGAGGAGCTTACACAAAAGTAGAGCGCATATTCTGTAGGGGCTTTTGGTTATTGAACCGGTGGGGCCTAGTGCATGTGCTAGTAAGGCCATACCAAGTGGCAAAGTCAAAAGCAGGAGCTGAAGGGTTGCCTTCAAGTGGCTACATAACCTAGTTTGGGGTCAAACCCTAGTTGCTGGAAGTTGTTTCTTATCTAATCTTTTTCAGGTTGAGCTTCTGTTTGAGCACAAATTTTAGCATGGCTAGTCTTGGGGAGAGTTTGTTGGGTGAATCTAGCAAAGTTGATGGCACAAACTATAGAGTGTGGAAGTTCAAGATGGCTAACATCTTGATGGACAGGAATTGCTGGGAGTTAATGACAGGTATAGAGCTTGTACCAACATCTGATCCTGAATTGAAGGACTACATAAACAAGAGACAGAAAGCCCATAGGATGATCAGTCTTTCTGTCAAGGACAATATTATTCCTCACATTTGCAATGCAAAGGATGCAGTGGATGCTTGGACTATTCTGAAGTCTATGTTTGAAACAGTGGATTTAGCCAGGCTTGTGTATTTGCAAAACAGGTTACATACTCTCAAGATGGAAGCAGGTGCAACAATTGGTGATCACATCACAAAGGTCAAGGACCTTATGGATCAACTCGCTTCAGTTGGAGAGACAGTAAGTGACAAGAGTATTGTCCCCATAGTCTTGAATAGCTTGTCATTCAACTATCAAGACTATGTGATGTCCCTTATTGCTAGGGAGAAACTCCCGACCTTTGGGGAGTTATGTGGTCTTCTTTTACAAGAGGAGATGAGAAGGAAGAATCTTTCTTCAAGGGAAGATAATCCAAAACATGCATTTGCTTCTAAGAAGAAGTAGAACTTTTAGAAGAAAGGCAAAGGCAAAGGGAAGAACTCAAAGCAAAGCTTGGAGCAGCAGGTGTCCAAGTTACAGGTTGGAGAGGAGCACCAATTCCTCATCTACACCCAAGAGAAAGGGTAACTGCAACTATTGTGGCAAGTATGGGCATTTCGCTTTTGAATGCCGGAAGAGACAAAGTGATCAGAAGAAGGGAAAGAACCAGCAGGGTCACTTTGTTGACAAAGTTGCATGGGAGGAGCAATCTGGAGGGCTTGATCTATTCACCGCAGCCCTATCATCTGAATCCACGTTTGGTGGATGGTACATTGATTCTGGAGCCTCAAAGCACATGACACCTCATAGACATTGGTTCAACACCTATGAGGAGACATGAAATGGTCAGCAAGTATGCCTTGGAGATAACTCTACGCATGAGGTGAGGGGCAAAGGCACAGTTCCAGTGCAGCTGTCATCAGGAGAGGTGAAGGTAATCAAGAGTGTGTTGCATGTACCAGGGTTGGATAAGAACTTGCTATCTGTTGGTGCCATTACCAAACAAAACATGTTGGTGGAGTTTGACAAATCTACCTGTTTGGTAAAAGACAAAGATCAAAGCTTCAAGGTGGTAGCCAAGGGAATGCAAGAAGGGGGTCTTTACAAGCTTTACACAACCATTCCTAGCCAAGAGGCCTTGTCACAGGGGATGCTAATCAGGACAAGCTTTGGCACGAGAGGTATGGTCATTTGAGCTATCAAAGTTTACAAGTTTTGAAAAAGCACAATATGGTAGTAGATCTTCCTAGCATTAAGTCTTCTTCAGATACATGTGAGGCTTGTGCACTAGGAAAGAAACAGAGGCAAAGGTTTCCAAAGGGAAAAGCTACCAGGGCAAAGGGCATTCTTGAGCTTGTGCATTCAGATTTGTGCGGTCCCATGCAGACCAGATCAGCAGGGGGGGCGTACTATCTCATGACCTTCGTAGATGATTTCTCACGGAAGGTATGGGTCTATTTTCTGAAGCTGAAAAGTGTTCAAATACTTTAAACATTGGAAAGCTTTGGTGGAAAACCACACAAGGAAGAGGCTAAAGACTTTCAGGTCAGACAAGGGTGGTGAGTATATTTCTGATGAGTTCAAAGATCTTTGCAATGCATGTGGGATAAAGAGACAGTTTGCCACTCCACATACACCATAGCAGAATGGCGTGGCTGAGCGGAAAAACAGGTCAATAGTTGAGTGTGCGAGGAGCATGCTCAAGGCAAAGGGGTTGCCAAATTCCTTTTTGCGGAAGCGGTAGCAACTGCTATTTTTCTATTGGATGGAAGCCCAACCAAAGCGGTTGAAGGAATCACGCCTGAAGAAGCGTATAGTGGCAACAAGCCCAAAGTGGGCAGCTTACGAGTATTTGGGTGTACGGCATATGCACATATACCAAAGGACTTGCGGAAGAAACTTGATGCAAAATCCGTGAAGTGTATCTTCCTGCGGTATAGTGAAGGCGAGAAAGCCTATGTGCTATATGATCTCGAAAACGGGAAGAAGATCCTAAGTCGAGACGTCATCTTTGATGAAGAGCATTCACCCAAGATACAGGAGCAGGAGAAAGATGGAACTTCTGAGTTCCTACCCTCGATTGATTCCACGGATGAAGATCCTAGTCTAGAGCCTTGTGAGCCTCAAGAGCAAGTGCAACAACAGGGTTCGAGACCTCAATTTGGCCAAGTACTGGAAGCTGAAATTGGGGACAAACGGAAGACTAAGATAGTACCATGGGATACGTGGTCACCATCCGCATCGCCTACCGCTAGGAAGAAGCTATCTAGGTGGTATTGGGAAACAATCAAAGAGGGCCAAATGATGGAAGAAGGAGAGAGCAGTGAACTGGGTGCCAGAAGATCTCTTAGGTCTCATGAGAGCTAACTTTGCTCTTATGTCCACTATTCTGGATGCAGATGAGCCACAGTTCTTTCATGAAGCCGTGAAGGAAAAGGTATGGCAACATGCCATGCAGGAGGAGTACGACTCCATTGTCGAGAACGACACATGAGAGCTCACTACATTGCCAGAAGGGAAGCAACCAATAGGTTGCAAGTGGGTCTATAAGACCAAGTTTCATGCCAAACAATGGACAAGTACAAGGCAAGGTTGGTGGCGAAAGGTTACGCCCAGCAGGAGAGGCTAGACTATGATGAGACATTCGCACCCGTTGTTGGGATGACATCTATCGGACCGCTTTGGCCTTGGTATAGCCGAATTGACGAGTACTTTGCAAGGCAAGGGTTTGAGAAGAGTAAGTCTGATTGCAATCTTTATCTCTTCAGGGAAGGTGAAGACCGTGAATTTTTTGTCAGATTTCAGCGATCCAAGGGGTCCTACATATCAAAATTCCATAAGAGATTCCCAAGTGGCTAGTAGTCCACAAGTTCATATTTGGCCTTCATGAAGAGTTGAGGACATCAGGCTATTCATCGTCGTTTATAGGCTGTTTTTTCACCCTTTTTGATGAAAAATCAAGTTTTCTTTCAGTAATAACCAGCTTACAGCCTAATAGCCAGGGTTTTTTCGGCCAATCTGAAGCTAAATCTTCCAGACTACCTTCAATCAGTTCCTCCTTGCAGTGGATCCTGCATGCAGTGAGTGTGGGGAGCCAGTTTTGTCAGCCACAGAAAGACTGAGGAGTTTTCTTGCTTTTTCTTTGGAAGTACAGACCTGAGACAGAGGTAAGTACTCGACCTTTCGTTTTTTCCAGTTTTAGTCAATCTTTCTTCTTGTTGTAGTCAGAATCTAAGGTACATCTTTTTCCGTCCGAAAATGACCACTCCTCAGGGACTTGATCAACCCCCAGAGAGAGGCATCGACGAATTGGAAACAGAAGCCTTTGTTTTCAGTAAAGGGAAAGAACCCATGGAAGTGGAAGAACATGAACAATTCGTCGAAGAACTAGACGATTTGGTTACCAAAGAGCAACATCTCCACTTGGTAACAGAGGTGGATGAATTGAAACTGGCTTTAGCGAAAGGAAGTCTCCCTTCCACTTCTCAACCGTCCCCTTCACCACTTCCATCAGTATCGGGTGAGCCTATACGTTCTCATCCCAGTGTCTTTTGAAGACTTAAAACCTCTTACTTTTATTGGGGAAGAGAAGGATAGAAATGCTGACATTTTACATACCTTCCTCAGCAAATGGAAGAACATACATGCTCTTAAACAGACCCCTGACCATTTGCAAGCAATCGAGGCCAGTCTTTCCTTAGGACCCATGGCCTATAAGTGGTGGTTAAACCTGCAGGAGACCGGGCAGACCCCCCGGTCATGGAAGGCTTTTGAAGAGGCCTTCCTACAAGTGTTTCTACCTGAAAATGAACTTCATAGAGCCTGGGAAGCCTGGGAGAGAACAATAATGGACAAATCCTTAATACAGTATATCTCGCAGTATCGAGAGGCCATAGTAAAGATAAAAAATATGGATGACTATTAGAAAGTCAGAGGGTTTGTCCATGGGCTTCGAGATGAATACAAAGTAGAGGTCCAGAGAAACTCGCCTACTACCTTAGAGCAAGCTCTTAGATATGCTCAAATCTATGATGATTCAGTGGGTAGGAAGAAGGCGAAACAACAATCCTTTTTTGAGCAGCCTACTCAAAAAGACTTTCAATTCAAAAAGAAATTTTTAAAAAGAAAGAAAGAAGAAAAAGTTAAGAATGAAGCTCTTCAGAAACGTCCATCACTCATACAACCCTCAAAACCAGAAGATTTTGAGAAAGCCAAACAAGAACATTTGTGCTTTGTGTGTATGGGCAAGGGTCACATAGTCAGACAGTGTCCCAAGGGGCCATTCATTAAAAAAGATAAAAAAAGATAAAGAGCAAGTTCATCTTGTTTAGACTGTAAGCTTCCCAAGTGACTCGGCAGCTTCCAAGATAAAAGTGTTTCATGAAGATCATGAACACTGTTGCCAATTAACTTCTGCAATGCTAGCGAGACCCTTCAGCTTTGGGCCACATGACCTAGTACGTATGCATGGTAAAATTGGCAACTAGTTAGTAAGAGTCATGGTTGATGATGGGGCAACCCATAATTTCATCAACTACACCCTAGTTAAGAAGCTCAGACTTCTAGAGGTACCTAGTCAGCATAGGTAAATAGTTTCTTTAGCCAAGGGTGAAGACAAGAAAATTTGGGAAACTATGGTAAGTAACTTAAATCTTGATATTCAGGGGTATCAAGATGAAATTAACTTTCAGATAATGCACCTGGATCGAACAGACCTTGTAACCGATTTGAACTGCCGATCCGAACCATCGATTCGAATCGGTGCATTAAACATTGCACACTTCTAATCCTAGGCAACAATGTATCAAGCCCATATCTTTCATGTCAAATTTACGTGAAAGATTTTTTTTGACCTTACCAATAAGTAACTTATTGCTACTTGTAATGACTAGGTCATCAACATAGAGAACAATTATTACTATGTCCTCTTTCTCCCTCGAAACATACAAGTTACAATCGGATTTACTTCTAACAAAGTTTTTCTTTGTGAAGTAATCATCAATATGACTGTACCATGCCCTATCCGCTTGTTTTAACCCATATAGAGCCTTCTTAAGCTTACATACCAGATTTTTTTGACCTTTAGCCTCAAATCCTTGTGACTGCTCCATGTAAGTCTCTTCCTTCAATTCAGCATTGAGGAAGGCACTTTTGACATCCATTTGTTGAATGTCCCAACGAAAATAAGCTGCAACTGCTCAACTATGGACCGGCTCTTCCTTTCAGCAACATCATTTTGTTCTCACCACCTTTGTCAAAATCTGAGTACCTTTATCATCTTGGCTATTTGAGTTTCAATCAAATCATTACAAATTTTGATGTACTTCGCCTCAGATTTTTACTTCAAAAAATAAACCCATACCTTCCATGAAAAGTCAGCGATGAAGGTCATGAAGTAGAAAGCCCCCCCTCTAGTTTGCGACACAAATTTGAGTGTACAATCTCAAGCTCTTACTTTGCCCTAACAACTTCATTCTTAGGCAGCTTCTTACTTTGTTGTTTCCCAATTGCACATGCCTTAGAAAAGTCATGTTTCTTTAGGACTTGTAGGCTTTGATAACTCAAGTGGCCATATCTCTCATGCCATAACTTATTTTGATCAGTATTCATAGCAGCATAGGCTTCCTGGCTCGGGATACAAGCTATAAAGAAGAATGAAACCATTCTCGATGTGAAGTCATGTGTTTAGAGGCACCATATTCTATGCACCAACCAGCACTCGTGGCTTATTTTTGTTGTCTTCATTATTGTTGTTTGCAACCTTCTCAGCAAAGTGACCAGTTTGCTTGCCTTTCTTTTGCTCACTCTGCTTCTTACGACATTCAAAAGCAAAATGCCCGTATTTACCGCAATAGTTGCAATTACCCTTCCTTTTTGGTGTAGATGAAGAACCTAAACTTTGAGAATCTGCAACTTGCATTTGCGCTGCAGCCAAACGAAGGGGAAGGGAGGCGAGGGGTGTGGTGAGGGGGGTGAGATGGAGGGGAGGGGGAGAATGGGCTCCCCCTAGTTTTCCGGGCGATGGTGAGGAGGGAGATGGAGGGATGGAGCACTAGGAAGAAAGAAGAAAGAAAGAAAGATTTATTAATGTCTTTTCCATGCCATAAGGCATATAAGACAAAAAAAGTACATTAGAAAGATGGAACAAGGACGGATCAATGCCGTCAAGCAAACTAACTAAATCAACTAGCTAACTAAGAAGAGATTCATGGCCAGGAATATATGGTACAAAGACCATTTACAAGTTCAACTGGGCATCTCTTCATTTCTATTCACTCTCAGAATTCAAACTCTCATTGATTACAATAGGTTTACAATTACAAATCGGATCATACCATCACGATAAATAAGCCGTTTACCAGTTGTTGTAGCTTCCTGTCTTGCCTTTTTGTGTTCTTGCACCTGGATGAAAGTGAGGTCTTCGTCCAAGTAGATTTTGGTGTTGCGCAACTTTGATCTATAAACACTTTACGACGATGAGACACTGAAGTGAAGCATATAACAAGGGTATCTGGATCTTTCTTAGGTCGCCAACCAGTTTCCATACCTTTGTAGTGGTGCTAACAGTTATCTTCCAATAAAATCTTAGCCTCTCCAATAGCGTTTTGGGAAACGGAATACCTCGAACGCGAACATTAAGAGCTTTCTCTTGCAAATTGACTTCAGTGAACGTGGCTGAGATTATTCAAGATGATGGAAGAATGGCAAGAGATGAACCTTTGAGTACATCTACACATGATCGGACAACCATGTGATGCAGTTCCGCTTTTGCTTTGAGCTGCTGGATCTTAGCTGAGGTAGATTGAGAAGACACTTCAATTTTGACAGTCGCAACCTCGATATTGACAGCCGCAACTTCTTTCTTGAGTTCTTCAATGGACATATCTAGCTTCTGAAGGTGCATTTGCACGGCTAAAATCATAGATTCATGAGAAGCAAGTTTTTCTTGATGGTTGTTAAGGTACTGAAATATTCTTTCTTGATTTGCATGAAGAACGGAGATCATGAAGGATGGAGGCAAAAGTGCTTCTAGATTACTTGAATCTGGATTATTCGGAGTCAAAGGTAGAGCTAAAGCAAGTTATTATCAAGAAAAGGAATTGATGGGGAGATAGGAACTGCAACATGCAAAGGAGTTGAAGGAGTTGAAGAAGGCAATGGCATCTCCCTCTAATCTCATAGTAGACTGGACATCTGAACAAAAAGTGCTCCTCTGAGTCCACCTTAGACAGTGAACGTAACTGGCAGATCCGCTCCTCACGAGGGATGCCATGGAAACGTCAATCTCAAGTTGATTTGATGAGACTCGTAGCTGATCCAGTGTGAATCTCAAGCCATGGGATAATCCAGAATCTAAATAGTGTGGTAGACCTGGGTTCCCCACGTCATCCATCTCCAAGAAATGAGTCTTGTAATAGTCAAGTTTAACCCCTAATTGGCCCTGCCATGTGCGATGAAGGTATGCTCTGTAGAGGAAACGTTTGATATAATCGTGAGTACCCGATGAGAGGTCCGTGATAGATATGCCAAAAGTATCCAATAGGCATGAATCTCAGAGAAAAAGATTTAATGAATCTGAAAGGTTGCGCTATGCATCGTAACTAACAATGCCCTTCAGGATCAAAAGGTAAACAGATGGTTCGATTCAACTATTCAATGTAAACACGAACAAAATGATTCAAATATGCTAGAAACCAAATACACATGCAGATGAAACAATCGTTGTATTTGAAAGAACTAATAAATGCCAAAAGGATGTGTTTAACAGATCTGAAATCATTATTACATGAATAGGAACCCAAAATCATCTGATTATCTCAGTAAGATTCTCAACATACACCTACAACTCTCTCTTATATTGATTTACATGGTCATCTATTATTCGAACGTGGACAAAATGCGCCACTACTACCACTTAATCTCTAACTGTAATGTCTACACATAATGACATCTTGATCTCATGCGTACATTTCAGCTAACTCATACACAAAAAATCGAAAGACAATTCAATCTTGTTTCGCAAAGTACACTATCAAAATGAAAAAAATAACAAACTACCTCCATAGTGTACTCTTCCTATGCTAGATATGTTTTAGCTCTTAAACCCTAAAGATGGAAAAACATGCGCATCTAAAAAGAAACTGACTGAGAAAGTAAAATGCAAGTAATGTAATTCACACTGATCTACACGCGTTGGAAACATTCCCATCGATCTAGTGGCATCGATTAGATGTGATTTGGTACCAAGGATGCTCTCTACAACAAACTCTAACATAGATGGATGCTCTAGCTTCATCTCTTGATTGCGCATTGGTTTCTCTCTCTATTAACAGTGTGCATCAAGGGTGTCTTTTTTTTAGTTATGGTTCCTTAGGAATGAAACGCCTGCTCCTAAGGAACGTTACCAGACCTGCTTCCAAGCAAAATTCTGAAGAACGTGCTTCTTTAGTACGAGCATCCTTCGCCCATTTGGGTAGATTATTGAGTGGTGTATTCGTTAGCTATTCCTTGTAGAGCCTTAGCCATTGATTTTATGTGATTCTCTTGATCATTCTTTTCTTCATGTATGATCTTTTATGCTTCATAGATATCAATAATCTTTCTTCTTAACTCTCATGGACTTAGATAACTGTATATGGCCCCAAAAAGCTACATGTGCCCATTAATGTGTATCTTGTGAAGCTACCTAGTATACATATTTTGAGGACTCGGATATGTATAGAAAGCATTGACCACAATGATGTATGTGGTGTTACTGGCCAGCTGAGTATGCACAAACATCAAGAAAAGTACTTACAATAAGCAACCAAACTTACATATTGAGTTTGAGCATGGAAATTGCCCATCTTTCTATCCTTCATTGGAACAACAAATTTGCACATTGTCCATCATCACCTTTTGACTGCTATTGCTTGCCTAAGCTCTTCTTCTTTTATAGTTTTCTGTGACTTTCTTTGTCTTTATTTTGAGCTTGAAGATTATGACCATGGGACCTCCTTTTATTTGATAAATTCTAGGTCTGTATTGTGTTCACATCTCTATCCTCTATGTTGTGTAATACCCTCAAAATTAGCAGTTGCAAATGAGTTCTGAAGTTGCTTTCCATGTTGTTACATAATTTTTGCAATTTAGAATGTCTTGATCATAGTAAATAGCTCATGCAGAAAGCAAAAATGAATCTATTTGTCAAGTAGAGGTCTGAAGAGTCGTATCAATCACTCAAGAAGCTCGAGTAATCATTTCATTGGTATAGTGGGAAACAAACATCAATAAACTTAAGCAAACAATCACTCAAGAATTTCAGTCATTAATTTCATTTGTAAAGTTGGAAACAAACATTTAAGCAAACGATACAGTCTGCAAAATCTTCTGGCCTGGCAGTGCTCTCAGGCCTACCAGATTTCCCTGAGTCTCCTGCAGAGAACCGATCTTGGGGATGAAACAGTGATGCAGCTGGTGGAAGTTGAATCACTACGGTTCTACAGGACAGCTGGAATTCGATCAATATAGTTAATTTTGTGAATCTGAGAGAATAAAAGTTCTCAAAAGCATGGATCGACAATCAACCTTCTGATTGATGTGAAAATGAAGAATGAACATTTTTTTTTCATGCACCTTTCACATATGAAATCTTCCTGTATTAAAACATAAGTTGCTATCATCATTCTTAGACTTTGAGTTGGAATAATGTACAGGAAGGGAAAGGAGGAGCAAAGAAGCTGATGCATTCCTTCTTAAGAAAATTTATGTGGCGATCAACCAAAGCACAAGTTGCCAATGAGTTGAATCTTCCTTCACAGGAAGTAAAAGTGTCGTGGTTAAATTTTTCTGCAATTGAAAGGCATTTTTATGAGGGGCAGCATGAACGTTGTGCGAACAAGGCACGAGAAGTTATCAACTATATTAAGAAAGCTGAAGGTCAGCTTTCACAGCCAAAATCAGATAATATGGTTATTGAAAAACTCTTGTCTCATGCAGAGGCTGCTAAACTAATGAATCCTCTTTTGAGACTTCGGCAAGCTTGTTGTCATCCTCAAGTGGGAAGTGCTGGAATTCGATCTCTACAAAGAAGACCTATGACAATGGATGAAATTTTGGGGGTACGACTTTTGCTTGTTTTATTTTTGCATTTTTAACTTGCCACTTATGCTTTTCTTGCTGATTATTTTTCAAAAAAGGTTTAAAATTTTAAATGACATAACCACAGTATAACTTTTGGGTGTGCCTGTTAGCTGCAATTTCTGAATTTGGAATTTCTCTCTTATTTATTAGGTACTTATTGAGAATACAAGGTGTGAAGGAGAGGAAGCACAACGGAATATGGTAGGAGCATTGAATGGTCTGGCTGCTCTAGCAATTATAGAGAGTAATTTCCTACAGGCTGTTTCTGTATACCGTGAGGTATTGGCAAGCACACATCAAAATGAAGACAAGTTTAGGGTGGACCCTCTACAGAAGTTGCACACACTTCACAATCTGGCTGATGTCTTGGGTTTGCTTCAAGATGTACCTGTTCCTGGAACTGATCTGTGCATGGATGGAAATCAGCCAATAGACAAGCATATTGTGGAAAGTGCCAAAAGCAGTATTCCAAGGACATTAAGGGATGACTTCTTGCTCAAGGAGTGCCAGGAGGTTCGTGGAAAATACATGTCTCCCTTATACTCAAAATTGGCAGTTGCAAGGGAAGATTTTGAGTCTTCTTACAAGCAGGTGACAATATGCTCTGTAACAAGTTTTGGTAAGCGTGGATGCTGATCATCCTGTCATCTTGTCTAAGATGTTGGTTCCTGAAGTTCTAGACCTTTGAAGTCTTGGGAAAATGTTTGAACTCCAATTGGTAAAGTCATAGTTTTCAGTTGAATTAAGTAGCAAGACCCTGAATGCTTCCTTTATATTTGCTATCCTTTTCTAGTATATATTATCGGGAGACAGCTGTGTATTCCCTTATGCCCTTGCATAGACAGTCCCACCTTTTTCTTAGGGTAGAGGGGATAACTGTTTGTGTTTGGTTATCTCCTAAAGATAACTTGAATTCTGGGTCTCTTAAGCATTTAGGCTAAGTTATGATCAAAATCTCAGGTGTTGAATCAATGAAGCATAAAAGACAGCAATAGACTAAAGCCCTACAAGCAATAGACAAGACAATAGGTTCTCCCACGAAGAGCCCAAGCAATACCAATCATTAATCTGAAAAATGAGTGTACAAATGCCCCTATAAATACCCTACCAATGAACCCTAAAATAGGAATTCAAAAGTAAAGGGAGGCAAAATGTGGAGGGAAAATAGTGCACCCTCCTACGGGCCCCCACTCCACATATAACCATATAATAAGGGCCCAAGGCCAGTCAATGTCATAAAAAAGGACCCAGTGCGGGTCATAAGCATATAAAAAGGCTCTGGGGCCTGTACATGACTAATATAAAATGCGTAACCAGAAATATACATAAGCAATAGTAAATGTAAAGAGGCCTGCGGAATATATGCAGAGTAGCCTAGTAGGCCTGTATCCTGTAGTCCGTAACTCTCCCTGGCTATAAAGAACATTGCCCCCAATGTAGGCAAAATAAGATAAGAACCAGTGCCAGAGAAAAATACTGCATCAAGATATCCCATCCGAGAAAGGAACATCAAGAGAAGCCGGAGCATCCCGAGAAGCAATGGTAGCTGCAAGTGATTAGCCAGGATAGGGGTATGATAAAAAACATCAATGGGCTCCCAAGTAGCCTCCTCAATAGGACGACCATCCCACTGGACCAAAAACTGAACCTGTCGATGGCGACGACTATGCAATAAGCGCACCTGTAAAATAGCAGCTGGCAGGAATGGAAAAAGCTCTGGATCTGTAGGAAATGAGGAATCTCGAGGAGCATCATCCTCAATAGCAACACGTAATAAACTGACATGAAAGATATCACAAGCCCGAGTAGCAGCAGGTAACTCAAGACGATATGTAACTAGACTGAGGCGCTCAAGAATCTGAAAAGGCCCATAATAGCGCGGCGCAAGCTTCTCAGTAGAAGCAAGACCCTGTACAAAATGATGGGAGCAAAGCGTAACCGGAGAAAATCAGTATCTCCCTCTGCAAACTCAACATGGCGCCGATGACGATCAACAATGGTCCTGTACCGCTGCTGAATATGCTGTAAACGAGTAGCAACTCTAGTAATAATCTCCCGAGCACTCGAAAGAGAAGATGAAATAGTAACAGGTGCATCATCTGGAGGAGCAGGTATACCGGGTAGAACTGGTGAGTATCCATGAGCAAGCAGGAAAGGAGAAACACCTATGCTGGAACTAACAGAACTGTTATAACTATACTCAGCCAAACATAAATGCTGATCCCAATCACGACCAGAAGGAGAAACATAATGTTGTAAATAATCCTCCAATACCCGGTTAATAACCTCAGACTGACCATCCGCAGAAGAATGATAAGCAGTGCCCATAAGGATCCTAACATCCAAGATACGCATAAGCTCTGTCCAAAAACCTGATGTAAACTTGGTATCCCGATCAGTAAGTATAGATCGTGGGAGACCATGTAAGTGGAAAATATCAGAAATAAATATATGACCACACTGCTCTGCTGTAATAGTACGTCTGACTGGTGTGAAATGAGATTGTTTAGATTACCTATCAACTACCACCAAACAAGAGTCATGACCACGCTGAGTACGGGAAAGACCTAAAATGAAGTCCATAGATATATCGGTCCAGTGGCGGGAAGGAATAGGCCAACTTTGAAGGAGACCGCCAGGTTTTTCACGGGAATACTTGTTACGAAGGCAAAAATCACAAGTATGAATAAGGTGGGAAAGCTCACGCTTCATGGAAGGCCAATAAAAATGTTCTTTCAAACGGAACAAGGACTTCTGAAAACCAAAATGGCCACCAACAGGAGAGGAATGGGCATCAAGAAGGAGCTGTGGACGTATGTTGAGAGTGCTGGGAATACATAACGAACCATAGTGAAACAAACGATGATTAACAATGGAATAAACCTGGTGAGGGTGAGAGGAAGGACGAGAGGGAGACGATATAACATCACGAAAGTCTGGACATGTGGCATAAGCCTGAGGAAGATCATCATACCAAGAGTGGGGAGACGTAACAAGACTGTAAGTAAGAGCAGGTAAACGAGACAAAGCATCAGCAACAGCGTTACTTTTACCAGGCTTATAATGAATATCAAAATGAGAGGACTGTAAAAATTGAAGCCAACGGTACTGACGATCACTAAGATCCTTTTGTGTATACAAATAACGAAGTGACTGGTGATCAGTAAAAACATCAAACGAAACACGATACAAATAATGACACCACTTCTTTAAAGCAAAAATGATAGCAAGCAACTCTTTTTCATGAGTGGAATAGTGCTGCTCATACGAACGAAGACGACGGGATTCATATGCAATAACACACTGACACTGACGTAACAAAGCACCTAATCCTATGGAACTAGCATCAATCTCAACAGCAAAACGCTGGGAAAAATCTGGAAGACTAAAACAGGGGCAGTGGTAAGCTTAACCTTCAAAGTATCAAAGCTGACTGACATGTGGGAGTCCAAGCAAACGAAGTTTCCTTTTTCAACAGAGCATGCAAAGGAGATGCAAGAGTGGCAAAATGAGCAACTGGTTTACGAAGATGGATAGCAAGACCAAGAAACATACGAACATCATGAACATCAGCAGGCACAGGCCATGAAAGAATAGAACGGACCTTACGAGGGTCGAGACGAACAATACTATTAGTAACAAAGAAGCCCAAAAACTCGATTTGTACAATAGCAAAAGAACATTTAGAACATTTAGCATACAGATGATGAGTAACTAACAAAACAAAAACAGAACGAACGTGCTGAACATGAAGAGAGAGAGTGGTGCTATAAATGAGGATATCGTCAAAATAAACAATGACACACTTTCCAAGCAGAGGACGAAAGATGTTATTCATGACATTCTGAAAAGTGGGCGGGCCATTGGTAACACCAAAAGGAAGGACACGAAACTCATACAGACCAAAGTGGGTACGGAAAGCTGTCTTGTGCTCATCAGGAGGATGCATACGAATCTGGTGATAACCGGAACGGAGGTCAAGTTTAGAAAAGATCTTGGCTTGGCCTAACTGGTCAAACAGGTCATCCATATGAGGGATAGGGTACTGATTACGGATAGTAAGTTTATTTAAAGCACGATAATCAATACATAGATGTTTAGTACCATCCTTCTTATCAACAAGTAAAACAGGAGCACCAAAAGGACTGTGGCTAGGAACAATAAGGCCTTGATGTAATAAATCAGACACCTGACGTTGGACTTCCTCGCGCTCAACAATAGACATACGAAAAGGAGGACGAGAAGGAGGAGATGCAGAGGAAACAAGGTCTATATGGTGGTTGACATCTCATAAAGGTGGTAACTGAGTCGACTCTCTAAAAACATGCTCAAATTCACGCAACAGTTCAGAAAATACCTGTGGCAAAGGTGGTCCATCCGCAATAGGCTGAACTGGCTGAATAGAAAGAATAGCCGCACAGTGGGCCTTCGGGAGGCTCCGTATGAACTGCTTCCCGGAAATAAGCTGATAGTCCTACCGAGAATCAATACCGGAAAATATATGCTGAGTACCATCATGAGAGAATGTCAATGTTTGTTGCTGGAGGTCTACTGTAACCGCACCAAGGGGTGCAAACCAATCAGCATCGAGGATAAGATCGTACCGTGTAAGTGGAATAATATGAAAATCTGCCTGACCAAGGAAGTCTCCAATCCGATATGAAAGCTGCTGATACATCTGCGTGCTAGGAAAAGAGTGTGCGCTGGCAACCTCAACATGTAGGGGATGAGGCGTAATGACTGGCATAGCACGAATGCGTGTAGTAATATGACTGTTGAGAAACGAGTGAGTGCTACCCGTGTCAACAAGGGCAATAAACTCATGACCAGTGATACGTACGCGAAGATGGATATGGTGTGGACCCGGCTTACTGGCCCAAGTAGCATAAGCAAGCTGAGCATGGCATACAGCTAGATCAGGGGAATCAGGAACAGGCTCAGTGGGTGTGGCAAACTGATCAACAGGTGGGTCATCATCAAGAATATGAAGGCATATGGCAGAATTAGAACTATCATCAGGTGTGTCAGCATCATGGAAATAGATGGCAGTAGCAGTGGCAGGCTGTCGGCAATCACGGGCGATACGATCAGGACTCTTACAGTTGAAACATAAGCGCTTCTCACGGATCTCAGACATCTCAGGCTGTGAGTAGCGACGAACAAAAACAGGACGAGGAGAAAAAGGAGGACGTGGTGCAGAAGGAAGAGTGGACAAAGGTGAACTGACAGATGTGGGACTAGCAGAGGATGGAGAGGAAAAAATAGGATGTGTGAAAGGACGCGAAGGACGAGAAACAGAGGAAGAGATGGGAGAGTACTTGTGCTGCAGTGCGGTAGCAAGAGAGATGGCGTGAGAAAGAGTGAGTGGAAAAAAAGAAGAAACATCATACCTGAGTGCGCCTCGTAGACCAACAACGTAGCGAGAGATGAGCTTCAATGTAGAAATATATGGGAATAGATAGGAAAGCTCTATAAACCGTGTCGTATAAGCAGCCAAGTCACCAGTGTGAGATAAACTGCGAAAGATGTCGCGCTGTCGAATAAGCCACTGAGGATCAATCATCGCTCGGCGGAGTGCTGTCATAAACGCTGTCCAACTAGCAAGGCCAGGGTGGGAAGCCGTCTGGCGAAACATGCGCCACCAAGTAGCAGCACGGCCCTCCAAATGTTAAGCAGCCAAATGTATCCACTGAATGTCAGTCTTAGGAAACATAAGAAAGTAGGTCTCAAGCTTAGAATACCAATGCTCGAGTTCATTCCCATCGGATGACCCAGAATACACAGTAAGCTGAACCTTATCCTTAAAGTCTCGTGGCAAAGGACCAGAAGATGAAGGAGTCTCGGGTGGTGGAAATGTACGCTGTGGGGGAACAGGTGGAGATAGTGGAGAAACGTTGGACTGTAATGATAGTGTAGCAATCTGGGCAGAAAGAGCAGTGAACGTCTCTCGTAACTCCTGGCGTAAATCAGTGCGTACATCACTCATGGCTTCCCTAAGATGATCTCGGAATTCATGCCGTACTTCGTCAAGGTAAGTGGAAGACGGTATGCGAGGCTCAGAAGATGTAGGGGAAGTATCCATGGTCAAGGAATGCAGGAAGTGAAGAGAGTGTAAGAAAAGCTTAATATCGGAGGGAGCGGAATTTTGTCGTCACCCCAAATACGCTTTAGGTACACAAACGACACTAAGAGCAAGAAAGGAAATGACAAATGTCATGAAAAGGTGTGGAAAGCAAGGAAAAACCAGCAAAGATACCTCTCGATAGAGCTCCAAGCGTGTGCGAAGAGCTGGCTGGAAAATGTGACCACAAGGAGAATGAAAGTGGGCGCTGGACAGCCTCCAATCAATGCTGAAAATATGGTTGGAAATCTGTGGAAAACGTGATGAAATAGGGCGATGGACAGCCTCCAATCAAAACTGAAATATGGCTGAAACTCTGCTGGAACAATGGCTGAAAAATGTGATGAAGTAGGGCGCTGGACAGCCTCCAATCAATGCTGAAAAGATGGCTGGGAATCCTCTCCCTGAATCAAATGGAGGATTCAAAAAAAAGAGGGAAAAGGATTTGGAACTTGGGTGCCGGAAATTATCTGCCCAAAAAAAAAAAAAAAAAAAATTTCCGGCCGCCAAATTTAGCGGAAGTACTTCCGCTAACTATCTGCTAAAGCTCCGCCAAGGAAAATGCTCTGATGGGAGTTGGTCCTCCTCCAAACTGTGTTGAATGTTGCTGAAGCAAAGAGACGAAAGCCCTCAGCAAAGAGAGAAAAATCAGCAAGGAAATTGGGCACCCAATCAGAAAATCAGAGCTGAAATTCAGCAATCAGGAAAGTGCTCTGATACCAAGTTATGATCAAAATCTCAGGTGTTGAATCAATGAAGCATAAAAGACAGCAATAGACTAAAGCCCTACAAGCAATAGACAAGACAATAGGTTCTCCCACGAAGAGCCCAAGCAATACCAATCAATAATCTGAAAAATGAGTGTACAAATGCCCCTATAAATACCCTACCAATGAACCCTAAAATAGGAATTCAAAAGTAAAGGGAGGCAAAATGTGGAGAGAAAATAGTGCGCCCTCCTACGGGCCCCCACTCCACATATAACCATATAATAAGGGCCCAAGGCCAGTCAATGTCATAAAAAAGGACCCAGTGCGGGTCATAAGCATATAAAAAGGCTCTGGGGCCTGTACATGACTAATATAAAATGCGCAACTAGAAATATACATAACCAACAATAAATGTAAAGATGCTTGCGGAATATATGCAGAGTAGCCCAGTAGGGGTGTATCCTGTAGTCCGTAACTGGCTATGATCCAGAGAAGATTAAAGATTTCTCTTTGTGCAGGTTGCCATCGAGATGCCTTACATTTTCTTCCAAGCTCTGATATATGGAATTTTTGTGTACTCGATGGTCGGCTGTGTCTGGACCTATAAAATTTTCTTGGTTTTCTTTTTCATGTTCTTGTACTTCACATTTTATGGAATAAGCTAGGACAGCATACTAGGTAATTTTCTGTCTGTTTAGCAATTTCCTTTGGTAAGTTTACTATGCTAGATTAAGCTACTTACTATTGTGTCTTGTATCAAATATGAATTTCATATCCCCTTGAAGTGGAAAATGAATCAGAAAATATAAGTGACTTGAATATCACATGCATAAGTGAATTCTGATTGTTGGACCTAGGTCTCAGATATAGGGAAATGAACAGTATCCTTGTAGAAAATCTGAGTGGTGCATCCAAAATTTGATAATATACAATGTTATGTACCAGATGTACTTAACATCTAGTCATAATTTCGAGCCCTAATTCGTGAGATTAACTCCAATTAACCTGAAATAGATACTAAATTGTTGTGAGTTGTGCCTGATTTGTTTATAGATTTAGAACTACATTCCTGTGTAAAGTATAATGCCCAAGATTAGAGTCTGGGCTAAGTATACATTGTGACTATGTGATTGATCTACCCTCTGGGTAGATGTGACTACATGTGCACTTCTTGGAGGAGGCTCGTTTTTAAAATCTGATTGAATGATTGTTCTGGAGTCTACCTGAGAATCTTGACACATTCTTGAAAAACTCGCTGAAGATTTTGGCTGTCTGAAAACTAACTCTACCTATGGTTGCTTCTGGAGTCTAGTTCTTGTAAGTTTCAAATTTTAACAGAAGTGGAGTTGTAGATTATGCCTTATCTTTAACTTGAACAGAGTTTAGAGGAGGAAAGGCTGTGGTGGCCTGTCTTTTCAAACCGTTCCCAAGTGTTCATAACTTCCTTTCCTTCTTTGAAACACCTTTGCCACCAAAATAAGGGGTTATCATGCAATAAACTTATTGCAAAAATAATTTTCTGCACTTCAGTAAACTCTAACGTTTCAAAATACAGGCATAGTTTGGACTAAGTATCTATTTCTTACACCACCAAAGAAATTAGGGGGGGGGGGGGGGGTTAATGTTTAGCTTCTTTTTATGAGAGCCTTACAACAATTGGTATAAAACCTTCATGTCATTCGTCATTGGTGGTAATGAAGATCAGTCTAATGGAGGTAGTTCGTCCTCGTTATCAAAATCGGTTGAACTTGTAGATAGTGCATTATGCAAAGTAAGTGCTTCTAAGCATGCACGTAATTGGTCGATTCTAGATTGCATTCGTTTCTGCATGCGGACTTATTTACTAATGAAAAGAAAAGAACTAGTTAATCTATCTCTCTATCTCTAAGAAGAAGTATCAGATGGATCAAGTGGGAACCCCAGGACTCCAGATTATCCTATGGTCTGAGATTCACACTGGGTCAATTTAGAGTCTCATAACATCAGCTTGAGATTGATATTGGACGTTTCCATGGTATCCCACGAGAGCAACGGATATGCTAGTTATGTTCTTTGTATGAGGTGGAGTCTAAGGAGCACTTTCTATTCAAATGCCTAGTCTACTATGAGATCAGAGGGAGATACCACTGTCTTTTTCGAGATGCTCCGGTCACATTGCGGTCACTTATAGCATATGATGATTCATGATGCATTGCACTCATGGTCAGAGAGATGTATACTCTATGAGCTTGGACCTATATCAGCCACCAACTCACCGTGACACACATCTCCATATCACATCGTTCTTCTCCCGCAGGAGACCGCGGATGGATCTTAGCTCGGATGACGGTGACCGCCGTCCACGACATAGAGACCAGAAACAACGTACTACCCATCCTCGTATTGTCCGCAGAGCCACTACTCAGAGACGACCTCCTGGCCAACGACAACAACACTTATCGAGACCACCTCCAGACGTTCTCCCCATTGCATCTTTCTTTGGTAGTAGCAATATTCAATGATAGTGAGATGTGCCATTTTCACTTGCCTTATATTGGTAGTCTGACTCTCTTTCATTAGATGTACTTTATCATTGCAGTTGTAGTACATATGCTTTTCTTTATTGTCGTGGATACATTTCACATGCTTCCGTCTTGATACGTCATTTTTCGTCTTATATGCCTATTGGCATGGAAAAGACATTAATAAAATCTCTCTCTCTCTCTCTCTCTCTCTCTCTCTCTCTCTCTCTCTCTCTCTCTCCCCTTTATCCACCTCTTCTCCTCCTCCATCATCTGAGATGGAAGGGGATGCTATTTCACCTACAACAATCCCATCGCTGGCTACAGTAGAAGGCATCACCGGTGCACCCTCTATTTTCACTGACAATCCACTTGCTATCACAGAAATGCATCATCAGTCCACAGTCGATTACAGTCATTCCAAGCCTATTGAGAGTCTCTATGCCTATGATATCAGTTTCATCCGAAACGAAATCCTCGGCCTTAAGAAACAACTACACTTTTTTGAAATGGCGAATAGCAAATTGGTTATGGATCTCGTGGGTGTCAAAGAACGGGTGGAGCAGCTTGAGCAAGAAAATGTATATCTTAAGCAGCGGATTGCAGAACATGTACCTCCTTCCGACGAAACTTCCAACAAAATATCTTGCTTGGAAAAACAAGTCAAAGAGACAAAAACATGGGCAACAATCTTCAAACCGGATGATATGGGCAGCAAACTCTCATCACTTGCAAAACAGGTTGAAGAAATGACATCGATCCTCAAACAAGGTAATCACCCCCATATCTCAGCCTCTATGATGGATAACAATCTGGAGACAGTTTTGGATGAACAAGCAAGAAGAGCTAAAAAGGCTCTTAATATTAGAGTAAGAGGCATTGCCAGTGGCGGTAAACCAATAGACGAAGCTACAGATTTACTCGTTTCCAAGTTATCTCATGTTGTTGATGGTTTTGATACGGCATGGCGTAGTAAATTTCATGACAACGTTCTTTTTATCAAATTTCGCTCTCTTCAACATCGCAATGCAGCCCTTCGGCTTAGAACAAAACTCAAAGGCACTTTCATTTATATGGATGATGATTTGACAAATACCCAATGGTTAGCAAGGAAAAAGATTATTCACAAAGCAAAAGAAAAAGGGAAAAGGGTCATTTTTATCGACGGCAAACCGCGATATTTTGACCTCCTCTCACACTAGGAACTTGGGGCTCCCGGGTTTAGGAGCTACCCTAGATCCCCTACCATTTTGAGACTTGGCTTTTGGAATTGCAATGGTTTTTTATCATCATCATCGGCAGGAGATTTTACTGATATTATTAGGAAATGTGACTTTCTGTTGTTGGCTGAAATCCATGAGTCTATATATCATCCTCTTCCACATATATAGGATTACTCTTGGCATTCTGTTTTTCGCCCATTTGTGAGAGGAAAAACCTGTCGTGGATCAATTGGCAGTACCAACAATAGTGCATCAGCGACCACATTTTCCTTCCCTCCTCAGAAGCAAATTTCCAAATGAAATTCCTGCATCAGCTCGGCCCACCGAGCTTGGCGGCCTTACAAATCAGTCTGAGTGCAAAATACTTTAAAGTATAATGATCTGTGTACACATAAAACCCGGCGCCATATAAATAATGTCTCCACACCTTGAGCGCATGTACTCACATACAGCTCTTGCTCTTGTGCGGGTATACCATCTTGGCTCAACCTGCACCTACGGCAATGCCACTTGCATCCGTCTCTAGGTCAAACGGTTTCTGGGTATCAACAAACTTGAGAACTGGAGCCGTGGCCAGCGCCTCCATCAAGTTCTCAAACCTGTGTTGAGCTTCAGCAACCCGTCGATCTACAGTGATGTTTTTCCGTAACTGGTCCATCAAAGGAGCAGCTATCTTGGAATAGTTCCTAACGAACTGCCAGTAGAACTTGCAAAAGCTTAAGAAAGATTGTAATTGGCGTATTTCGGCAGGCCTCGGCCACTTCTTAACCCCAGCCACCTGGTTGGGTCAACCGAAATACCCTCAACTGTCACTACGGGACCCAAATACTCGACACGAGTCTTACACAACTCTGTCTTCTGAGCATTGGCATACAAGAAAGAAGCTTGTAACTTGCCCAATACGGTCTTGAGATGAACCTCATGCTCCTCGACCGCTTTACTAAAAACCAATATATCATTAATAAAATTGACGACAAACTTGCCCATATAGTCTCGCAAGACATCGTTCATGAGCATCATGAACGTGGCTGGGCATTGGTTAACCCAAATAGCATAACCAGAAACTCATAATGACCGAAACGGGTTCGGAAGGCCGTCTTCTGGACGTCTTCATCTCGAATCCGTATTTGATGGTATCCACTTTTGAGATCTATCTTACTGAAAATGGTTGCGCCTTGCAACACATCCAGTAGATCATCAATCCTGGGCATCGAATACCTGTGCTTTACAGTGATCTTATTCAATCCCCTGTAATCTACACACATCCGAAAACTACCATCCTTTTTCTTAACAAGTAAAATAGGAGAGGCGAAAGGTGAATAACTCAGACAGATGTACCCCAGCTTGAGATACTCCTCCAACATCTTTCTGACTTCCTCTTCCTCTTTTAGGCTCATCCTATAAGGAGGCCTACATACCGGACTTGCCCCTGGAACGAGCTCAATACGATGATCAACGTTCCGACTAGGCGGCAATCCCTCTGGCATATTACTAATTAGCACGTGTTAAAACTGCGTGCGGATGGACTTCTCCAACTCACTTGCTGGGTCACATCTAGGCTGTAATGCAAATGAATGTGCACTAGGGGATGCAAAAGTAAATGAAGCTTCTTGTGGTTTATTAGTGAGTGTGCTTATCTGATTATTACCAACATAAGAATCAAAACTGGAATCAACATTCACATAGCACAACCACAAATACTGAATCTCCATTCTCTTTATTTGCATATAGGTAACAAGAGGACCCTCAACAGATGGTCTGCCCCCCTTTTAAAACATGAGACAAACCACCCTTCATGTCCAAACTTTATACATGCAAAAGAAAGAAAAACTATACATGCTGCCTACTCATCGTCGCTAACTAATAAGTCTTCCAAAATCTCCTCATCCTTGTCCCATCTTGACGTTGCATAGTATGGAGCTTCTTGCCCGTACATCGAGGAAAATCTTTGAGAAGATGCTTGCCAAGACAGAAAAAGCATAATCTGTCTTTCTTGGCCTTTTCCTTTTGCTCAGGACTGAGGGGAGACTTGTCGTAAGCACGACGAGCGAGATCCCACCTTGCGCTTCAACATCTGCTGCATCTGGATAGGATCCTTCTGCGAAAAGCCTTTTTGACCAGCTTGGCCAGACTTTCGCGAACCCTTCTTCTGAGGCCAGCTTGGCGCTCCAGATTCAGCCTTGGTGCGCACATTACCTTCAAAGTTGAGAGCTGTAGCAACTGCCTCTTCTAAGGTCTTGCACCTTTCATTAAGCACTGAAGGTCTCAACTCTTCACGAAGGCCAAATATGAACTTGTGGACTACCAGCCAGCCACTCGGGAATCTCTTTCGGAATCTTGATAAGTGTCTCACGATACCTATCAGTTCCTGCACCATGTACTGCCTCTGACGATGCAAAAGCCAAGCATCCGTCGCACGCACATGCTCATGTGGAGGAATAAACTGAGCTCTGAAAGCTCGCTTAAACTCAAGCCAGGTGGATGGAGCCTGATTAGACTTCAACAACTTGCGCCACCACCTGTCAGCAAAATCAGTGAAATGGTAAGCAGCTTTGCGGACCCGCCAACCCTCATCAGTTGGGGACCGTTTCAAATCAAAATACTTTTCCCACTTATGCAACCACTGATCTACGATATCAGTATTGCTTTGGGGAGTGGTTCCAGCGAAACGGGTAGGTTTAATATCTTTGTCTTCTGGATAGAGTGGAGGTAACATAGGACAAACAACAGAAGACGGATAAGGTGGAGCATACTGCGAGGAAGACATAGGACAAACAACAGAAGACGGATAAGGTGGAGCATATTGCGAGGAAGACGCATAACTACCAGCTACCATCATCGCTCGCATCTCTGCGGCGGTCTTTTCCACACTATCCATGTGAGCTTGCACAGAAGGGGAAGTACTAGCAGGCGAACGGGCAGCCACTGTAGGCGGATTATGGGCAGGACTAAGCACAGGGCTGGGTGGTGGTGATGGAAGAGCAACGGGTGGACTAAGCGGAATATCAACTCTATCATCTTCCATTATGAACCAATACAGAGACAGCATGGAATCAAGCTAGAAAATGCACTTATTGAAACACAGTCAGGAAAAAGAAATGTTCAGCTTATTGACAATTTAGAATTGAAAAAGACAAAAGGCAATTGGAAAGTAATAAAACTTTGGGGAAAACACAAAGCCAAGGACAGGTAGTACTTCCCTTGCGTCCTACGCTGGTACAAAAGTCGGTAAAAAACTGTTTTTGGGCACCAAATCGGCTTGAAAGTAAAAAAAAATAGGAAAAAAGCGGGCTGTTTGACATTGAATTTCTTCCAAACGGCAAAAGCTTTTTACGAATGGTCAATTGGCAGTAGGTTGCCCTCCTACTAGGCCCAATCTGAAACCTTAACAGCAGAAATCGGAGATAAATCGGAGAAGTTATGCCCAATCCAAAAAACTGACCTGTTTTTTGCTTGGAAACCGACTTTTTAGTGAAATAGAGGCAAATCTACTCCAAAACCGGCGTATGATGGCTCTATAGGATCACTATGGATACTAGGAACATGCTCCCAAAATCTGATCAGGATCTGAGAAGGTTCCGGAAAGTTATGAGCGAAAATCCTTCTGAAAAAATGCGCTGGAGTTGTAGGAACAGAGTATGCCCAATTTTCCCTGCTTGAAATCGTTGAAACAACTTTGAAAAGATGTGTAGATCAGCGTTGGAGGCCCACCTTTCTTCTCCAATTTGTCTCCCACGTTTTCTCCCTCAAAAATCCTTCAAAAACAAGCAAAATTTGACAATTTCTACACTTTCTCTCTCTAGAACGACGTTTTCTCTCTCTAGAACGAGGCTTTGATACCAATTGTCACAAGCCAGTCTCTCCAAGCTCGTGAATCCTAGAAGCCGGTGTGTAGAATGAACCTCCCAACCATAGGCCCCCCCTCGAGTCCTTCTACCTGCTATTCCCGTCAACTGGCACATCCACTTGTGGGTGATCAGTCCACTTGGCATGCCTAGCCCTTGTGACCTGTGAATACTGAGTGACTCAGAGGGTACCACCCCCTTGCCCCGCCAAAGACCTGTGACCCTCTTGGTCACCCCGACTACTTGCCAACTAGCATCTCGTCACTGACGACTAGGGTCCCGACGGTCAAGACACATCGCATCTCTGACAACTTGTCAGGCGGCCACACCGGGTCACTGCTCGTGACGCACCGGTCCCAACTTGGGACAGATGTCCTCCTCGGTCACTGGCCCTTGCCAATACTTGGCCTCAGGCCCTTTGGTAACCGGCCGTGCCGAGGTCATGATAGAGTCGTAACTGGACTCTAACAGTTTCCCTGCAATTGTTTTGTGCTTCATCTGACTTGTATTTTTGTACATCAATCTGAATCGATTTCGTCAGATTTTTGTCAGTGTTGCATGCTTCGCTCTTTATGTTCTGTCTAACCTCTTATTGATTTATCGGATTATCTACTCTTTTCGCTTCCGCAACTCTATCGTGTTTGTGCATGCCTACGTGATCTGGTGCAGCGTATGACACCGAGGGAAATCAAATTCTGATCCTCCACACGTTTCCCCAATAGAACCAGCTGTGGGAACACGGGTGGTCAAGCTGAAGGGAGCCAAATGCCTTGTAAGCGCAAATTCAAGAAGTTCAAAGGCCAATGGCAAGGGCAAGGACAAGGGCAAGCCCCAGGTGGCCAAAAAGGTAAAGCGGTTGGTGCTCCGAAAGGCAAAGGGTTGTATGGGTGGCCTAATGCCCAAGGGGGTCAATGCTCTATGTTGTCGCCACAGGACCAAGAGAGAATCTATGCTTTGGATGCTTGGGACAACATCGGTGCAAGGAATGTCCACGTAACCAAATGAGAACCATTTATAATCTTCAAGTAGCAGCAGCCAATGGAAGTAGAAGAGATCTCGCAAGAAGCTAATCCTGATGTTCTTCGATTGATGAATGTTTATGTGGTGCGGAAGGTGGACACGGCTCCTCAAGTATGTATGTTTGTATTCTATTGGATATGACTACCAGTACTAGTGAGAGTAGCTTGTGGCAAGTGCAAGACAATACTTCAGCTAACCTAAACCGTGAAATTAGGAGTGAGTTTGCAAATGAGTTTTACTGATGATTTGCCATCTGCATTATCGCCTAATAGAAACTTTGATCATAAGATTGAGCTTATTCCCGGATCCTGTCCTAAAATATAGACCACCTTATATAATGAGTTTGAGAGAGGAAGAGGAGGTGAGGAAGATGCTAAAGGGTTATCTTGCACATGGGAAGATCAGACCTAGCTTCTCACCTTTTGCCTCGCCGATCATTCTAGTGAAAAAGAAGGATGGGTCTTGGCGTATGTGTGTTTACGGCTTTTTGATGAATTGCAAGACCCAGCTATGGAGTATCTTAACTTCAATACTAGATCAACTATGAAAGCTTGAGAAGCCTAGCTATGGAAAACATCATATACAAGGAGAATTGCATAAGCACCTCACAACACCAAAAGTTAGAAGAGAAAATGAATTGCTAGAGAGAGATAGGAGGGTGTGGGTCCTCCAAGTCCCTTGTGAGGCAAGCACATCATCAGATACATGCATAGAAAGTCTAGGTGTCAACCATAGGAGTGAGCTACTCACTTGCACTAATTTACTCAATAGGTTGCAAGTGGGTCTTATAGACCCACTTGCAACCTATTGGTTGCTTCCCTTCTGGCAATGTAGTGGGCTCCCATGTGTCATTCTCGACACCATACCTTTTCCTTCACGGCTTCGTGAAAGAACTGTGGCTCATCTACATCCAGAATAGTGGACATAAGAGCAAAGTTAGCTCTCATGAGACCTAAGAGATCTTCTGGCACCCTGTTCACTGCTCTCTCCTTCTTCCATCATTTGACCCTCTTTGATTGTTTCCCAATACCACCTAGGTAGGTTCTTCCTAGCGGTAGGCAATGTGGATGGTGACCACGTATCCCATGGTACTGTCTTAGTCTTCCGTTTGTCCCCAATTTCAGCTTCCGGTACTTGGCCAAATTGAGGTCTCGAACTAGCATGTTCAAGCACCTGTTGTTGCACTTGCTCTTGAGGCTCACAGGGCTCTAGACTAGGATCCTCATCCGTGGAATCAATCAAGGGTAGGAACTCAAAAGTTCCATCTTTCTCCTGCTCCTATATTTTGGGTGAATGCTCTTCATCAAAGATGACGTCTCGACTTAGAATCTTCTTCCTGTTGTTGCTACCGCTTCCGCCCAAAAGGAATTTGGCAACCCCTTTGCCTTGAGCATGCTCCTCGCACACTCAACTATAGACTGTTCTTCCGCTCAGCCACGTCGTTCTGCTGCGGTGTATGTGGAGCGGCAAACTGTCTCTTTATCCCACATGCATTGCAAAGATCTTTGACCTCATCAGAAATATACTCACCACCCTTATCTGACCTGAAAGTCTTTAGCCTCTTCCCTGTGTGGTTTTCCACCAAAGCTTTCCACTGTTTGAAGTATTTGAACGCTTCAGATTTCAGCTTCAGAAAATAGACCCATACCTTCCGTGAGAAATCATCTACGAAGGTCATGAGATAGTATCCCCCCCTGCTGATCTAGTCTGCATGAGACTGCACAAATCTGAATGCACAAGCTCAAGAATGCCCTTTGTGCTTTTTCAAAACTTGTAAACTTTGATAGCTCAAATGACCGTACCTCTCGTGCCAAAGCTTGTCCTGATTAGAATTTCTTGCTGACAAGGCCTCTTCGCAAGGAATGGTTGTGTAAAGCTTGTAAAGACCCCCTTCTTGCATTCCCTTGGATACCACCTTAAAGCTTTGATCTTTGTCTTTTAACGGGTAGATTCGTCAAACTCCACCAACATGTTTTGTTTGGTAATGGCACCAATAGATAGCAAGTTCTTATCCAACCCTGGTTCATGCAACACACTCTTGATTACCTTCACCTCTCCTGATGACAGCTGCACTGGAACTGTGCCTTTGCCCCTCACCTCATGCGGAGAGTTATCTCCAAGGCATACTTGTTGACCATTCCTGTCTCCTCATAGGTGTTGAACCAATGTCTATGAGGTGTCATGTGCTTTGAGGCTCCAGAATCAATGTACCATCCACCAAACGTGGATTCAAATGATAGGGCTGCGGTGAATAGATCAAGCCCTCCAGATTGCTCCTCCCCTACAACTTTGTCAAACAAAGTGACACTGCTGGTTCTTTCCCTTCTTCTGATCGCTTTGCCTCTTTCGGCATTCAAAACGAAATGCCCATACTTGCCACAATATTTGCAGTTACCCTTTCTCTTGGGTGTAGATGAGGAATTGGTGCTTGACTCCTCTCCAACCTGTAACTTGGACACCTGTTGCTCCAAGCTTTGCATTGAGTTTTTCCCTTTGCCTTTCTTCTAAAAGTTATGCTTCTTCTTAGAATTAAATGCATGTTTTGGATTATCTTCCCTTTCAGAAAGGTTCTTTCTCCTCATCTCCTCCTGTGAAAGAAGACCACATAACTCCCCAAAGGTTGGGAGTTTGTCCCTAGCAGAAAGGGACATCACATAATCTTGATAGTTGAATGACAAGCTATTCAAGACTATGGGGACAATACTCCTGTCACTTACTGTCTCTCCAACTGAAGCAAGTTGGTCCATAAGGTCCTTGACCTTTGTGATGTGATCACCAATTGTTGCACCTGCTCCATTCTCTTTATTTGCATATAGGTAATAAGAGGACCCTCAACAGATGGTCTCTCCCCCTTTAAGACATGAGACATACCCTCATGCTCGAACTTATACACATGTGACTTAAAATCTATAGCGGGCTGCTTACTTGCATGCCACCGATTACCAAGTACAATACCAAACTTAGCTAGTATAGTAATTTCAAAGTGTAACTTCTCGGTATACGTCTGAATAGACAAAGACGCCCGAGAGACTCTTTCATCCCAAACCTCTGTTCCCTTACCATTTGGCATCTCAACAATATACCGGTAATCAGATGGAACAGTAGCTAAGCGAAACTTCCTCACCATGCGAGAATCGATAATATTATGCGAGGAACCGATGTCAAATAAGACGAGCACGTCAGAAAAACCTTGCAATCTGGTGGAAAAACCTTGCAATCTGGTGTACAAAAACGTTCTGATTCTGACTCTCCAGACAACGTTGGCTTGTGGGCGATGGCCGCTCAGATTTCTCTCTGAAAAACACTCGTTCCCCCTTCCAATCAGCGCTAGAGAGAGAGAAAGAAAGAAAGAAAGCTTTATTAATGTCTTTTCCATGCCAAAAGGCATATAAGACTAGTAAATGTACATGTCAAGTATGTGGTAACCATAGGAGCGTATGAAACGTCTCCAAAACAGTAACAAAAGTAGCAAATTTAGAGCTAAAGCTATAAACTGAAATAGATGTGATGCTATAAGAAATATGTGAGAGCATGTATACTGCTAAAAGTCATGAGTGAGGTATGACGCTATCATCTAGTCCTGTCCTGCTGATGCTGATGCTATAGAAGGATGTAATATGGCCTGCGGCATGAAGGGCCATTGGTGGTCTCTGACGTCGTCTGGGAGGATGGAGAGGTCTCCTCGTGATAGGTCGAGTAGCTCATGCTGCAACATGGGTATGTGTGGGGCGCTGTCTCTGGTCTCTGTGGGCAAGTAGGTCATCATCATCATCATCGTCACCGTCATCAGATCGTCCTCTCCTCCTAGAGAAGACAGAAGTGATCTGAGGCTGAGAAACCTAACTCTGCTGGGTTGTCTCATACAAATCCTGTCGTAGTATAAACGTCTCTCGTATCATGAGTGCCGTGCATCGGGAATCCTCATAAGCTATGAGCGATCGTAAGGTGACAGGTGTGTCTCGGAACAAACAGTGGTATCTCCCTCTGATCTCGTAATATACCGTGCACCTAAAGATAGAGTGCTTCTCTGACTCCACCTCCTCTAAAGAGCATAACGGGCAAATCCGCTCCTCTCTCGGGGTACCCTGGAATCTACCAGTCTCAATAGCCAACTGATGTGATGATACGCGGAGCTGTCCCAATGTAAATATGAGGCAATGTGATAGTCTACGGTCCAAATAATGTGGTAAGACTGGGAACCCTGCTATGTCAGGCTCAATAAAATGAGTCCAGTAGTAGCCGGGTTTAGCCCCAAGCTGTCGCCCCCAAGTACGGTCGAGATATGCCCGATATAAGATGCGCCTGATATACTGATGAGTACCTGAGGGGAGCTCTGTAGTGGAGATACCAAATGACTCAAGCAGGAAATGGGATGCTTGAGAGAACCACAATAGTCGATAACCATGGTCATGAAGAAAGTGTGAGGAAACAAGTGTTGTCTGTGTATATCTCATATCCTCATTGGGCAGAGCCTGGATTTTCTGAATGTATGTGATAAGCTGGAACGCGGCATATATCTAAATGGGTGGAACGGCAAACTCTGCAAGAAGGATCTCATGTGGAACCGAGGGCTTCGCCCGAATCATACGAGCTAACATGGTGGTCTGCAATCGTGAAATGCTGGCCCAATGTGAGGAAGGGAGGCTGATACACCATGTCTCTGCTGCATATAAGGCTGTGGGGGTGACAATAGTATCAAAGAGTCTACACTTACTGCGAGCATCTCGGATGAGCTTCCTGAAACAAAACCGCTCAAGCTGAACAAGAGAGGAATGCCCCTTCCCAAGTCGGGTGGTGGCAGCCTGCCGCATGCTGAAGGTAGGACCAGAAAAGAGTATCCCCAAATAGGTATAAGAGGAAACTACCTCTAAGGCCTGTCCATCTAGGATGAGCTCCTGGTGCTGCATGAAGGCTCGAGAAGTGTTGAAGACCATAACCTTGGTCTTCGCAGTGTTCACCCCCAACCCCCATCTGGTACAAAATCCGTGTAAACAATCCAGCTGCCTCTGCAAACCCTCTCTGGTCGGGGATACTAGTACTACATCATCCGCATAAAGGAGAATAGCAATCAGAATGGTGCCAAGTCTACAGCCACCCCCGCCACACTGTGAGATGACTCGCTCTAACTCATTAATATACAATTCAAAGAGAACCGGTGAAAGAGAGCACCCCTGTTTCACCCCAATGGTGCTCCAAATGTGATTAGATAGGCCACTGCTATGTCGGAAACATCCCAAGACCTTCTCATAAAGAGCCATCACTGCTAGAACAATATCTGTTGAAAAACCAAGGTCACAAAGTCTCTGAATGAGCAAGGAGCATGGTACAGATTTGAAGGCTTTCCTGAAATCCACAAAACAGTAGTAAACCCTCTCTTTCTTGTACTTAGCTTCCTCAATCAAGGCTCGAAGTGTAAAAATATGGTCAGTGGTAGAATAATGAGATCGGAAACCTGCCTGTCCCAATGCATGTAATCTCCGAGCTTCCGCCTCTGAACTCATTGCAGACTGGAGTATGGTACCATAGAGCTTCGTGAGAACATGTCCGATCATGATGGTGCAGTGATTACCAGGAATCATGGGATCACCATTTTTAAGAATAGGGTGGATGATGTTGGTGCACCAGGATGAGGGGAAACCAGAGACAACGGCGGAATTAAGGAGAGTGGCTAGTGTGGGAGCAAGGAGGTCGGAAGCATGGGTTAGGAGTTGAGATTCAAGGTCTTCGATATCTCTTGCTTTATGGGACTTCATTCTCTTGATGGCCGTAAGTACCATGTTTGATGTGAAGAAGGTGAACTCAGAGGGGCGTGGGGGAGATAGAGATGGGTGCGTCAGTGGGTATGGTATATAGGTTGGTAGCGTATTCGGTCCATATGCGGAGCTCATCCAGGAGCGGTGGTGGAACACGAGGGATAAACTCACGCCAAAAGGCGTCTGAAGAGGAACTGAAGAGAAGATCAACAAGACGCGTTCCTTCGGAGTCATCATAGATACGCTTTTTTCGGTGGAGTGTGCGATGGTAAGAGCGCCTGGCGGAGTGGAGGAGATGAGGATCGTGAGTACGGGCATGGGTGACAAGCTGATGAAGAGAGCAACATTCAGCATCATACCACGGGGGGTGTGGGGGTCGTATCGATGAGGAACGGGTGCCTTTGCTTTTATGGGGTTTAGATGGAAAAGCATGGAAGCAGCGGTTAATGGAAAAGAACAAACATCGTGTGGCGGGATCATGGATATGAAGGGCAGCACAAAGCCTCTCCATCTGAACAAGGGCCTCATGCCCCTTATGCACACAGAGAGAGAGAGAGAGAGAGAGAGAGAGAGAGAGAGAGAGAGCGAGCGCGCAGTTTGGATGTTCAGCTGCAAGTTGTCAACAAGCATAAGGTTGGCAGAAAGTTACAATTGCTGCATGTGCACTTTTATACAGTCACTTAGGATATTATGAGCATGTTAAAGATTGCATTGCAAATTAGAGAGGATCCTCAATAAGATTCCCAGCATGCTTGCTTAGATTTAATGCATCAATCCCTAGTACTATTCACATGAAGGATCACTGCTGTGATTGCCTCAGCGTGTATATTTAAATTATGTGTTCCAGCTGATCACATCAAATATATCTCACACACTAAATTGATCGGTATGGTTTCCTTAAACGTCAATATGAGCTGTTTTCCTTCAATGACATTTCAATTCATAATCAAGCTTCAATAAACATCTTTTGGAATTTTTCTTAAAGACTTCGCACATATTATCCATCATTTGATTTCCTGTATGAGTGTTCTTAGGATCATATAGTTCAAAATTCAGGTGCGTTTCTAATTCGGTTCCGTTTAGCATTAAGGTGGGCACAGGGATTTAGGATAGCCTCAAAGTAAGTATTTGTCTTCCTTCCCACATCAACTTCTATAGTGCTCACACAAGGACATATGCAAATTCACAGGTGCTTGACATACGAAAATGGTCAACTTGGTGGTTGGAGGCTCTGACAATTATTCAAAAGTCGAAGAAAAATGCAAGGGATCTTACCAAAAAAATTCGTGATAGTTTGCTAGAAACTGACCATCTACAAACTGGACAGAACCATTCCAATGCATCTAGCCTTGCATTGAGGTATGATCTAGTCCCGTACTCTGTATTTCTGTACTCAGTCTGTTCCTATTTATTGTGTTCACTCCAGGTGCTTTTTAAAATAAATTCAGAAAATGAAAGCTTCCTCCAATTGTAGACTTGACCTGTACTCCAGCAACACATGTAGAAACAGTTATCGGTTGAGCTGCTTCTTTTGTGCATCTTGTCCGAGTGGTACCTTTTGTTGTAATGAATACATACAGTAACACATGTAGAAACAGTTATCGCTTGAGCTGCTTCTTTTGTGCATCTTGTCCGAGTGGTACCTTTTGTTGTAATGAATACATACAGTAACAGTTCTTTTAGAGGCTGTGATTGTCCTGCACTATTTATGAATTTTTTGTTTGATAGTGGTAAATAGCTTTCCAACATTATGTGTGCGTTCAATTGCAGAATATGACTAATTTCCGTCTTTATTTGGGGAATGCCAGTTATGATGGGAAAGGTTACATGCCAATGTTGGACATCTTATTGCTTGAAGTGCCATGCATATCAGTATTCAGCCTTTGTTTACAGGCCAATGAGCTATCTAACAACTGCATCTAATTTCCAATTTCATACTCTCTCACCCCTGACAATCCTTTAATTAAATATCTCTGCCTTCTACTTTAGATATTGGTACTTATAGATTGTGAGAAGAAGTGACGATGGTCACAGACATGTGCTGTAACTTCTAGATCCAGAATCTGTTTTAATATATTTACAGGGTTGATATTCAGCTGCCCTACCTTGAACACTTAATCAATATTAATATAATGGTATAATATTTGGTTACACTTTAAAAGTAACACTCTTATGATCTTTCCAGATTTCGTGATATGAATGGGCTGAAACTAGTACTTCAAGTTGAACTTGACGCCATTGCCAGTGCTCGAGGACAACTGATGGAGAGATTAACTGAAATCGATAAACAAATGGATAATCCTGGAGCAAGTCTTGTTGAGAACGCTGGATTTTGCCCTCAATGCCAACCTTCACAAAGTGGCCCATTGTGTACTCATTGCAAAATGGACGAACTATTTCAGGTCTTATAATCTCGTTACTTCCTGTGCTCTACCCAATTTTGTGATTTGAAAATTCTGCAAAGAGTTAAGTGCTCAGTTGTTGAAGAGGAGATCAAATTTCTTTTATACAATTCTGTCTATACCACCAATGTTTCTGGCTACTAAGTGCATCCTAAATAGTAAGATAGTTCTTTTTAATGAAGTTTCAACTAGAAATTCTCTTGATCTGCCTAACTTTATGAATTGAATCTAGAACACCTAAAAAATACATAACATTATATGTAAATTTTGATACCAGATATTTTTGAACAATTTAGCTATGTACAATATGTATTGAAGCCCAAGTTTTACCAAGTTTTACCTTGTAGCCTTCATTCATCAAGAAATTTTTTAATAGCTCTTTGTTACGTACATGTTTTCACTAGTCAAGGCCGTTACTTTTCACTTGGATGTCCTTTTTGTGTGGCTGAGTGAAGTCCAACTCAAACAACGTAGCTTCAAAACAGAAAATGTTTTCCAACCCCATTTGTCTAAATTTTTATTTGGAGATTGTGTGAGACTGAATACTACTCGTGATCATGTCTAGAGATCCACATAAAAAGTACAAAGCAACTACTTTCCTAGTTGTGTGGAAAAGCGGAGAAAAGCACTCCCCCATGCTAATGTAAACCTTTTTTTTAAATAGTATTAGCGATGTCCACAAGTTCAGCACATTCAAAAGATACTCAAGACATCTTCAATGAAATGGAGCAGAATTCACTGTCTGATTAGGTTGGAATAGATTATTACATATATACACACACTCTTACAACTACTTGTCAATCTCTAGTACATATATACACTTTATCAAAAAAATCATATTATCCTATGTGCCCAGCACACATTAGCAACTTTTTACTCACAACCACAATTTGTACTTCTTTGTGAGATTCGGGAAAGCCATCAACCAAAGCTTGATTGAACAAAACGGTGGTAAAAGGAACAAGGACCTCTTTCCCCTTTTTGAAGGATTGAGCTTCTATTCCCTTGATGTCTTGTGCTAAAGAATTTCATATATTGTTGGCTTGTCGGTATTGTACCCATGATGCCCTCTTGTTTGTATAGTTTTTTGGCAAAAGAGAACCAAATTGCCTGCCAATTATTATTTGTATGTGGTTTTGGCTTGCCCAATATTTTTTTCCAAAAGCTTCCAGGATCCAAAAGTATGTCATTCTGGTTACAATTGAAGGCTGATTTTTCATTTAGAATCAATTGCTTGGATGCATGAATAGAGATTTCAAGAATAATCAACAATCAGTTGCTTGCAAGCCATTCTATAAAGGAACTCTGTCGATTGCATTATCCCCTCAAGAAGCTCACAAACACGTGGAGGGAGCCCGCACAGGTAATTTTAGTTGTAGGATCAAATCGGGTAGCCTGATAAGGAAAGGTAACTATTGGGATGCACTTACTCTAGATCTACTTGTGGTATATTTTAAACTCTTGCATTTTGTTGGATACACTAAATATGTGGATGTAGATGTAGTACAAGCATTTTTTGTATACATACAGATGACTAAATGTGGTACAAAAAACATTTAGGCTTGTACATATTCATTCATAATGCTCTGCCTCAAAGGGGCAGCATTCTATACTTTTAAATATGAGTTTCAAAATAGATCAGGTTGCTTCTCAAATGGCTAAGTATCCTTATCTCCAATTTGCTTTGAGCACAACATAATTGACATTGCATGCATGGAAAAAGACTTCTTGCTTGGGAAATAGCTTAGCTCTATTAGGCAACAAGTACGTATCATAAGTAAACTTTGTGCATATTGCATGTTTCTTGTGTTGAAGTACAGACTATTTCAGTATTTTACAAATATTTGACCAGTTGTAACTTTTAGGGAATCAACCTTTTTAGGTTCCTTTTTCAAGAGTTGTGTGGTTTGTTAGTACTTGTTTCCAGGCATTGATCTTTAAGTGCCCTTGTCTCTCATTTTGGCACACTGTGCTGCTTCAAAATCTTCTTGTCTGATGCATTTTCAAAACTAGGATCCAATAGCAACGTTTAATTCATAATGCAAATATTTACAGCTGCTATTCTTTTTTTTTTTTTTGCGTGAAATTCTAAACATCTAAGCAAGTGATTATTCATATCCACAAATTTGTAATTTTCCAATTTTTCGCCGTAGCATGTGAGTTCTTAATTTTCCCATTCGAGAATTGGAATGCAGGCTTATGAGAACAGGCTTTTCCTCCTAAGAGCATCTGCAAATGAAACCATCTCTGCCGAAGCTGCAACAGACGCCCAACAACGCGCCTTTAATCGTCACCGACTGGGTGAAGTTTTGAAGTCCCTAAGCCATAAAACTCCATATGTAGTGGATGGTAAAAGAGATAAAGGAGCATCAGCAGGTGGAGTAGCTAGGGTGAGCTATTTGAATTCTTCAATTGACTGAGTACAGGAACATGTTTTGAGATTTTACTGTTACATGCTGGAGCCAAGAGATAATATCTTTTCTAGTTTACATTTTCCATCAAGGTGGTAATGATAAGGGGCACACCAGAGATTTTACTAAGGCCAAACTCCATTCTCATATCTTAAGCCTCCCTTATGCTTTTCTACTGATTATCCTCAACCTTTTTGAGGAAAAAGACTTAACATTTGTCGAAGTCTGGCACTGAGACTCCATTGTAAGCTGATATTTTGTGAGGAGATAAAAGGACAGAGTCATATGTATATCCAGAACATAGAGATGTGTATATGTATATTGAGATTTCTTACATGATTTTTGACTTAATATGCATTGTGACAATTGCAAAAGCAAGAAAGTAAGAATATGTGGACTTCATATTCACTGATAAAAAGGCATTCCAACTTCTGATTAATATATTTCCCTTTTCACAGTTCTGCTCTGGACTTCTTACGTGCATCTTTATTCACTTAAAAATCTAAAGTGTAGCTTTGACAGAGTAGCTTTCACTTTTTCTCTTTTTTCTTAAGTTAGTTTCCCCTATGTATGTGATGTTTATAGGAAAACGCTAGACCACATCTGTTCCCTATGTCTCTGTTTGGTAGAATCTCTTCCTCTCTAGCAAAATTACTACATTCCAATTATTTACACGCATATGGTAGTCATGAATCTAAAATATACACTCACTATGTATGTACGTGCATAGGAGTGTTTGAATGCTGTGCCTGATTTAATGGCTTTAAATTTCTCTTACAGGTAATAGGGCATCCATCTGAAACAGAGCGGATCCTGAGCATCATCAAAACATATGCCAAGGGAATACTTGGTGGTGATGAAGCAACTGCAGCGAAACAACAACTACAGTCTCTTGCAGTATGTAGATAAATTTCTATAGTCACAATCCAAAACGCTATCAAAGGTTCTCATTTATGGAATTGTGATTTTGATATTGACGTGACATTGGTGCTCATTGTCACAGGCTATGCGTAAAGAATGGTTGCAAGCGAGGGCTTTGGCAGTTGCTCAAAGAAATGTCCTTTATGCTTTTAGTGAGCTTAGTATTTCTACTGTACGTCTATCTGTCTGGTGTGCTGGGGAGGGGAGAATAAGCAAGTCTGAAGAACTTGCAAAACTGCATCCAGAAGAGGTTCCAGCCAAAAATGCAGAATTAACAGCTGAGAAATTTGAGGCACTAAATTTTTTGCATCGTGCCAAGGGACAACTTCGATACCTTGAGGTACTGAGCATGTATAACTTTTAATAAATGTGTTGTATGTGTTTGAAGCTGCTCAGTTATGAGCCAAGGTTTTTTTAACATTCTTTGAAAAGTGTTGCACTCACACTTTTATTCTCCATTTGTATGGTTTTGGTATGGTTCATAGTGGCACGTGGTACCGCCATTATGGTACCGCAGTACCATAATGGTGGTACCGCCATTATGGTGCCGCCCAAAAATCCGCGGTACCAAGGCGGCACCATTTTTTAATTTAATTTAATTTTTTTTTAAAATTTAGTGGGCAATATGGGTATCAGCTTGAAGCTCTTGACAAGAGCAGTGCATTTATGCAGGTTGCCGGTGCTTTCAACTACAAAATGTGTTAGACAACTAAATAATGCACCTCTCAGTATAGTAGTCACTAGTTAACCGTGAGCTCAGATCTGTAAGGCCCCCGTTATGAGGAGAAGCCATTACTGAGCACGGTTGTTAGTATATGGTCTACTGTGAGACCATGATGGTTATGAGATGGCTAGATTACAGTTTCTATATAGCAACAAGTCTTGGGGGTTCGGAGGGGCGTTAGCCCCCCGAGAAACGGGGGTTCGGGGGGCAGGAAACAGGGGGTCCGGGGGGCGGTAACCCCCCGGCGGGGGGTTTGGGGGGTAGAGCCCCCCAACAGCGGGGTCGGGGGGCAGAGCCCCCTGACGGTACGACCTCTTCATGATTTGGCCTTCCGACTCCCTGAGCGAAAACACACTTTTTGGTGTTTTGCATCCCCTTGGTCCTTTGGCCGCTCTCGTTAGAACCGGCAACCTGTATAAATGCACTGCTCTCGTCAACAGCTTCAAGCTGATACCCATATTGCCCACTTGATTTTATTTTATTTTTTTATAAAATATTATATATTATGGTACCGCGGATCAGTATGGATCCTCGGTACCGGGATCCGCGGATCCTGGTACCGCTGGATCTATGGTATGGTTATACAGGACCTCAATATTACTGACTTATCAAAATTTGTGCTACACAGCTAGTTGGTCTGGTCTTTCAGCACGGACATTTTTCCATCTATAAGTAGTTTTTTTATATGAGGACGATAATAGCAAAGGAGACAAATTATCTTAGTTTTTGGGTATTTTTTTGGTCACAAGGCTGCAAATTTGGATATTGTGAATTTTCGCCCTGCGATATAATGTCCTTGTGAATAGCTTTCCTTTTCACGCCCCCAGAGTATAAGCTATCTAGGCAGTCTATGTGAATAAGTCCAATGTGGCTATTCTCACACTTATGCATGCAGAAACCATGTGTGAGATTGTGAGACACTAGGAAAGTACTATGCTATGGTCAATCTTGGGTGCACTCAGTTATGTAGTCATTTGGTGGCTCATAGTTTGGCCCAAGACTTTGTGTAAGAGGACACAAGAAAGCTTCAACGATGTCTTTGGAGTAGGAAAAAGGTGTTGAAAATGTACAATAAGCATCCTTAACATGACTAGAAGGGGCAGCATATCATTCCTTAGAGCAATCGTAGTCATTCCTACAAGTCGCATTATGACCATCACGAGCATAAGTGCTACACAATGTCTGCAACAATGCGTTAAATAATTGTAATGAGCATTTACGAGTCTGGTGACAAGTCCTATTACATTGGTCAGCATACCAATTCACTAAAGAAGAAGAAGAAGAAGAAGCTTTATTAATGTCTTTTCCATGCCATAAGGCATCTAAGACTGAACAATACATCAAAAAGATGGATCGATGCCGCCAACTTAACAGAACTGAAAAAAGATCTAACTAAGAAGAGAACAATGCCAGGATTATATGGTCTGTAGACCATTTACAGGTTCGACTGGACATCTCTTCAATTCTCTAACTTTGATTCTAACTCTGAACAGTGTCAGATATCTCGATCAAACTCTCATTAATAGCAATAGATTTAAAATCTACAAATGAAGTTCCACTTGGCTTTCATGTAACTTTAAATGCAGTCTAAGGTATGTTTTTCGTGATAGGAAGCCCGTTTCCCATTCACATTGTGGTAAATGCTTCAATTATCAGTTTTACTGCCTGCTTTTTTCAGTCTTTTAATTATGTTCTTCAACTCCAAACAGTTTGCATGATTGCTGATTTTTAAAAATAAAAATGTAAGAAGTGCTTTATCTGATCTTTGCAAATGAATGTAATCTTGGACAATCTGGTAGGCTGTATTTGTCACCAGTTTTTCTCTTGTAGATTTTCTATTCAGAATCTTAACAATTAATGAATATCAAAAAACAAATTGTTTGAATTGTCATATTTTAAAGATTCTCCCTTAATATTTGACTTTTCTTATAGGATTTAAAAGTTCCAAACAAGTAGAGAAGCTTATATGCTTGCTTTTGAATGCTTGCAGTCTTCCCTTCTGATACCTGTATTTTCCTTTCCGATTTCTTGTCTGTTCATGAACTTGAGCTTGGGGTTATTATAGAGTGAAACAAGTGCAACTGTCTGTTTTGACTGAAAACTATTGCAGCTGTGGAATTTGAATCACCTTTAGTTGATCAGAGATTTAGGCAACCTCTAGAAGCAGATTTAAGGATATGTGAGCTTTTCAGATGATCTGATTCTTGCAATTTGTAGGGTCTGGCCAAGTGCAGGGGTACAGAATCAGACAAAAATCAGGTTACAAAAGAAACCAGTTCTGACAGTTTTCAACCGGTTTGTAGTACTT
The DNA here is from genome assembly GCA_029204225.1 of Diphasiastrum complanatum. Lineage (NCBI taxonomy): Eukaryota > Viridiplantae > Streptophyta > Lycopodiopsida > Lycopodiales > Lycopodiaceae > Diphasiastrum > Diphasiastrum complanatum. The sequence goes on along the minus strand of CM055098.1, from coordinate 14,861,777 downwards.
CAATTGACTCTGAAGACAGAGTCTGCACTACCAAAGACACAAGCATTCATGATCACGTCTGCCCAGTTTGTCAGGAGAAGCTTGGTCCTGAAAAAATGGTGCTTCCTTGCTGCCATTTATTGTGTTGCAAATGTAAGAAAATTACTGACCAACAATCTGGTTTTTTTTTCTATTTTTAGTTTGTGTTAGGAAATTCTTGGTGCTCAGTTGACTCTTATTGCATGACTTACTATAAAAATTTCCGTAGAACAATGCTGAAAACTATAGGGTCATGTGCTTCATGTTAACACTGTTCTTGTCAGGTGTTGTCACAATGATCGAGCGCAAGCATTCTTTTCCTTCAAATTCCAGTCAGGACAGTATATTTTGTCCATCATGTAGGCGACGTGCTAATTATGGTGATATCATGTATGTAAATGACGAGAGTAAGGCATGCTCCTTCCCAAAAAAGACAGCCAAGTTAGATGAGGACACTGAAGAAAGTTTAGTTCAGGTGGAGGGCTCATACGGAACCAAGGCAAGTGTGTAATTTGTAACGCAGATAGCTGACTGAATGTCACAAATCTGAACATTTACATATAATTTCTCTGGGTTTGATGGAGTCATCTTCTCTGTTACAACTTCCGAAAGACTAAAGGATCGATAGGCCATGCCAGTAATCAACTGAAGTGTGTTGGCAATAGTATGCTTATGTTCAACTAGTTAGTAAATTATGAGTTTTGACTTGTACAGATGGAAGCCGTAGTCCGGAGAGTCCTTTGGATACAATCTAAAGAAAAGCATGCCAAAATTTTAATATTCTCTTCATGGCATGATGTTCTTGACGTCGTAGAGCATGCACTACTTGCCAACAACATCACCTTCGCTCGAGTGAAAGGGAACAGGTTCTTCCAACATTGCTTTGTGCTGCAAAATTCAAATTCCTGTGGGATTCGTTAACTTCACATGCTTCTAACGCTTTAGAATTGACTGTCATTTTGGAAGTTCTTTGAAACACTTTCTTGGATCAGGATGATCAGACTGTAGACAATGACAATAACAGTGGCTTTTGATTGGTTTCTTACAGTAAAATAAACTCTGCAATTCAAGAGTTCAAAGGAACGATCCCACAGCATGGTGGCAGTTTGAAGAATAGTTCCAGGAGGCTAGTGTCCAAAACTGTTCTTCTTCTACCAATCAAGCTAGGTGCCAATGGCCTCAATCTTGTTGAAGCTCAGCATGTGATTTTGGTCGAGCCTTTATTGAACCCAGCTGCTGAAGCACAAGCAATCAACCGTGTACATCGCATTGGTCAACAATTTGCAACTTTTGTGCATCGTTTCATTGTAAGTGTCATCATGTTCATTGAGATTCGACCTGTCTTCAGCTTTGCTGCAGCCTTGATATATTGTCTCTGATGTAGGTATAGTTGGCCAACTTTGTGAAATGCAATCTCTCTCTCTTATGGTGCTTTTTCAGCGGGATGGCGCACTGGGCATGTGCTGCTCGCGCCTCCTGAACCCCGTACTACATGTTGCTGCGCCAGTACTGCTCGCGGATCTGAGCGCCCTACACCTGAGCAGAGTCTGTTTGCTACCACCAGGCCAGACTGCCTCCATAGCAGAACTGTATCATTGCTAAAATTGCGGAAGTTACTCATAGCCAAGCATAAGCAGGGAGGTAATACGGGGAGCTCCACTCCCTGCCCTCTTGCAGTTTCGCAGTAGCACCTCCAACAGCACCATCTTCGGACTCCATGGCTTCAGCCTCAACGACTTCTACATCTCCAGCTATGCCTCCTCTAGAGTCTAGATCTGATCTGCCTCACACCATCCTATCTCTTCTTCTTTGCCTACTAATAATAATGAGCCCAACATTGCTCTTCTCTTAACCTCGCATCAGAACTAGATGCTTCTATCCACTCCAACAAAAGATCTGACTCATCTGATCCCTTTATTGTCTGAAGACACCAACAAGCTATACAACATAATGGTATATCAAAAGACGGTGATCAATGCCCAGCAAAAGACAATCTAGCAGTTGCTTTCACATATGCAGCGACTCAATCCTTCCATAGCAGATGTTAAGAAAGAGGTCACCGAGGCTAAGGAAAGAATATAACGCCAACGCCAACTGAAACTATCCACAAAAGTGAAAAACAATACCATAAGGAGGCTTCATGGGCAGACATCCTTAAACGTCCAGGTAAATCGAGTGCCCTAGTCTCTTTCATCTCCGCCACACTCACCGAGAGCCGGTTGTGAGAGCAAAAGGCCCTCAATGTCCGTGTAAGAGGCATCCCTAGCTCTTAGGATGCTCTTCGAGAAGCCAAAAACTTTCTGGACAAAAACCTCCAGCATCATAGCAATGATTTGGATACAGCTTGGCGTACCAAGAAAGACGTTATCACTCTTGTCTTACGCTTTACTTCGTTGGAGTCTAGGCGAGAGGTGCTACGACGCCAGTCTAAACTAAAGGATACTAAGATCTTTCTAGATGAAGATCTTACTTATGTACAAGTTGTGGAATGGAAAAAGGCCCTTCAGAATGCAAAGGATACAGGCAGATGAATGATCTACAGAGACGGTAACATTCATTGTGTTGAGATCAAGCATTTGAGAGTGTAGTTTCGACTGAGTTAGAGCAGAGTTTAGAGAAATGAAGGGTTGTCCAATTGAACATGTAAATGGCCTCAATACCATATAATCTTGGACTATATATCTCTCTTTGTTCTTAGTTGTCATTTTGTTATGTTCTAGCAGTTTAGATAATGCAATAATTTTGTTTCGACGGCATTGATCCGTCTAGCTTTCCATCATACTTGGATGTACTTCTCTTGTCTTATACGCCTTTTGGCATGAAAAGACATTAATGAATCTCTCTCTCTCTCTCTCTCTCTCTCTCTCTCTCTCTCTCTCTCTCTCTCTCTCTCTCTCTCTCTCTCTCTCTCTCTCTCTCTCTCCTATCCTATACATCATGACAGGCAGCATGGTGAAGCGTGCTACCACATGTGCACCACGTCCGTGTGCAATGAACCTGCGCCATTTTTTGCAACCATATTGAGATAGGGGGCATTTATCTCCCTATCACCAGCCTTTTGCTCATCAAGTTCAGCCTAATGTTGGAGCCATTGCAATAACAAATCCAAGAGCGGTTGACAAGGGATGAAAATAGGAAAAATGAGCATGAAGAATTGTCTTTACAAAACGAAACAAAAAGCTTGGAAATTATGGATCCACAAGAAGGATTGTCAGCCTTGAAGTGGAAAAATGAAAAGTTGCTTCATGACGAAGGAAACTTCTAAGCGAATTCAAACTTCGAGATTACGCTGGAGCAGCACAAAGAGGAAACTAGATCCTATGCACTGTGGTTGGGAAGAGTTTTAAAAAGACCCTATCTTTGATAGACTATGGCTGCAGGAATTCAAAGCCCTAAGCGTACGAGTTGAGGGATATTGGTACTCATGATGAAACACAAGAGGCCGCATTTCCTAGAGACTACTTTTGTGATCAAACCTATCGGGATGGAAAAAGCTTGGAGGACAAAGGATAGGACAACACTGGTGATTAAGTTTGTGTTACGTGATAGTAGATGAAAAGCCCTTCGCCAAAGATCTAAGCATAAGGGCACTCACATTTTATGGATGATGAAGGTAGAAGAACATAGGAAAACGTTCCATGAGGCAAAAGAAAGAGACATATGGGTCATTTTTCAAGATGGTAGGGCTCACTTTATGGACAAATGTTCACCTTTATCCCCACAAGCATAGGGAGTCGGGGGCTCAAGGTACAAACGCAAGCCACGGTCCCATCTATACCCATGAAGGATAGAATTTTGGAATCGCAACAAAATTCACTCTTCATTAATAGTAGGAGACTTACAAGATTTCATTTAAAATGGTGACATTTGGTTCCTCATCGAGATACATGAGAGTCATGAGAAGGTTCTACTACTTTTTCCCAGTTTTATGTGGTAGTATCTATATATCATTATGAGATCCGATCAGCAAGTGGCAAGGGTTCGAGTGGGGTTGCTTGTCTCTTTAGCGATCATTTACGCCCAATACTCTCTGTGGCTAATCAAGATGAGATGGCACGGTTTATTTGGATACTTGCCCTAGAGACAGATGTGGTCATAGCCGCTTGTTACTTTTCTCCTAAGACTTCATATGTTGAGGATCTTGATACCTCTCCTTATCTTGGCATTGATTTCCTCATATATCATTTCTTTTTATGAGTGTGGACAAGTCCTACTACTCGAGGACTTCAATGCCAAGATCTCAAGTAGATAGATTGCTTAACATGATGTTGAGATTGATCCCTTATGCCAACTCACACTTGATGATGAGGAGCTTGCTATCTAGAAATCTAGAGCAAACAGGATAGTTGTAGTTATTGCATGTGGGAGCACTTGCTGCATTTAGAAGAACCCTATGATTGCCGGTTATAAAAAATGGCTTTTCCAAATTGTCTTCTTCAGGTGACTTCACTTGCCACACCTCATAGTGGAGGCCATAGCATAGTTGACTACCTCATGGGTTCACTATCCTTCATTGCACATATCTCAAATTTCATAGCCTCTCCTACTTGGCCTGATTTCCTACTAGACCATATAAACCAATCTCTCGTTTCACTTTTCCTCGCAATACTTGGTATGATGATGAATGCAAGCAATTCCATCTTTAAGTCATCCACACTAGAACCTTCTTTCCACACCTAATACCCTCGCTGCTTCCTTTCTTGCAAGAAGAGAGCTTATATGGAAGTTGAAAACAGGAGACAACTTCAAATTTGTTACATCTCCTCATTCGGGTCCTTCAGACTTTTGGCACAAGTTCTTTCCATGTGCACGTGCACCTCCACCTCCCTTAACCTCTATTATGGATCCAGTATGTCACCACTCTATACATTGTGCCTACCACACCTATTTTTGTAATCTCTGGAGCTTCAGAGTTATCTGTATTTACAACATCGATGGTCCATGACACCATTGATCAGGCACATACATGAACGTCCTTGGGAGACGAAAGGACCTTGACACCAAGCTTTTCATCCATATTGCTAACATCCTATCCCCTATTATTGCAACCTCCTGAAAACCATTGTCGCTAGAAGCGTCCCGTCCAAATACCCCATCCATAAGAATGGCAATCCGATGAGGCTGAAACAAGTATTTCACCATTGGACATGTTGTGGCCAAGCTACATTGTTCTATTCTTCAGACAATAGTGAGTAGAGAACAGACTTGCCAGCTACATGTTATTGGAAAAGCCAATTTCAAGGACCTGTCACTCTACTTTAGGTCATATTTTCATCCTCAGATCACTCATTGCATTTGACTCTGTCCCTCGATATATCCTTACTTAGAGGTTACAAGATCTTCATTTTTGTCAACACATTATACTAGCTATCATGACACTCTATGAGAGGGTTGTTTTCACTCCTTTGAGAGTATATCTAGGTAGGTCACTAGTAGTAGGTGAACAAGCTTGCTCTACACTTTTTTATCTCTACATTGATGAGCTTGGTGAATGGCAGCTGGTAAGAAAGGGAATAGCTCAGGATCAACATCATGGCAACGAAAAGAGCATCTCGGCCGCGTCATCTGAAACCAAGCAATATGGAACAACCAAGAATGCCAAGGAACCAGAAGAAGATCAAGCAGCAACCAGGAATGCCAAGGTATCCGTAATGTCCGAGATAGTAGAGGATCAGCCCAAAAGATAGGGACATCATACCAAGGTATCCAAAAAGCCCGAGAAGGTAGAACTGCATCAGCAACGGGAAGCCAATAAGGAAACTGGAAAAGAGATGGACACTCATCGCGAATAGCCGCACCATACACGTACCCATCAACCATATGTGCAAACTTAGTGATATAGGTGCCCCAAGAAAAGATAGCAGCATCGGAAGACCAGCACCAAGGAGTAGGAACATAAGCAGGATGACAGGCACGCTGTAATAGCATGGAAAAGCAAGCGATATGCCAGGAAACATGGAGCATAAAGAGATCATTCTAACAAAGGATAGCTAAAATGGAGAATGTGCACCAGCATGGTCAAAAGCCCAAGGTATCCATAAGGCCCATGAATGAGAAGTAGCAATGGCACACGGTATCTTCAAGGCCCCTATCATGAGAAGAGCAGCATGCCAAAAGCTCCAGAAGGTCCAAGAAATCAATGCATCATCTAAAAAGACATGATGCGTAAAAACAATAGCAACAAATCTAGAAATAGTAGAGGCCCCAACTGAAAAACTGTAGCCAAAAAACTCATCCAGAAAGACCTCATATGGACATACCAATCCATCATAGGATACACCAAAAACGGATGGAGAATCGGATGACCAATCGGAACTGGCCACAAGTGTAATCCCAAAGTACACACCAGGCGCACAAGTGAGGAATAGAAGAAATGCACTGGAACGAGGAACAGGATCCCCAACATTAGTAGCAAGCATCGGAGCAATATCCACGTGTAGCTGGGAATGAGTATCAAAGCACATATGAGCACTACTGAAGTAAATGGCGGCAACATCCCCAACAACTATCCAAGAGAGGAGAAGGAACTCTCTCAAGGTACTCTGATGGTCTCGGAAAACCAGAACAAAGTGGCAACTCAGCATCGGAGACCAAGCGATATGGAGCAACCTGAAATGACGGGGAACCTGAAGATCACTTGGACAAACAGTAGCTGGAACGGAGGCAATAACCCAAGCCATCAGGATATGCCAAGCCTAACAATGAGCAACAATCCAAGGAACAGATAGAGAGCCACATGCATAATCATAGAAATATCCGCACCATAGGCGATCAGTAATATGGAAAACCAGCACCAATCAACAGGTCCAAATGGAAACTAAGCTATACGTAATAACCAGGAATGCCATATATCCATAGCATCGGCATGGATTGCAGCAAACCTATATGTAGAGATCCACAGCAACAGTACCAAGTGAAGAGAACCAGTCTGCACCAAAAATAATGTCATAGTGTTCCAGAGAAATGATGTAGAAATCTGCCTGACCAGAAAAATCACCAATGCGGTAATCCAAGCCCTGAATCTTCTGAGAACTGGGAACACTTGGTGAAATGATAGTCTACTCCAAAAGCAAATCCTAAACCCTATTGCCAAATAAGAAAGGAGAAAGAAAGAGGCTTTACAACTACACGCACATTGCAGAGAATGGTGAGAGGGAAAAGGAGATTAAACCTCTTCAAGAGGAAGTTACAAGATTAAGAAGAGAAAACGAGGAATTGCATAAAGGTGGCCTATCAAAGGATGCTTTTGAGGAGATCATAGGTTGGAGAGCAAATAAAAACAAGCAAAGAAGAAAAAAATTCTTGGGCCATGGTGGTGACATGTCTCTGAAAACATGAAGCAACTCATGATCACAATGATTTTAGCTACTCTATCAAAAGAAACGTTAAGAGAAAGCAAAGCTCTTAACATCAAGTTGAGAGTTATATCTAACTTCCATGATGATTTACCTGATGCAAAACAATTCTTGAATATGACCCTAGTAATCAAGTTTGATAATCAAGATAGTAGATATGTAGCTCTTTGTCAGAGAGTTAAATTACAAAACACTCGAATTTTCATGGATGATGACCTCACATTTAAATAAGTGGAAGAGTATTAGCAAGCATTCCAAGAGTCCGAAAGGATGGGACTGTGGGTCACTTTTAGGGATGGCAAGCCCATTTTTATGAATAGAAAAGATCACCCCTTGGATCATGAGCATAGGGAGTTAGGGCCTTCGGGCATGGGAGCATTCCAAGGTCCCAACCATACCCCTTGTGGATACAATTATGCATCTTGGTTTTCAAGGGAGGTTGAACTTGGGACCAAAGAAGCTTTTAATGCCAAGTTAACCAACTTGGCCAACCCCATTGGATCTTGTGGACACTGGATACAATAATAGAATTGTTATAATACACATCTTTGTCATCAGTGATCTATGTAATTTTTATAAACGATGGCATTTTTTTATATGGAGACTCATGAGAGCTGGGAAAGAGGCTTACTGGCTTACCTTGGTTACAAATTTGAGTCAATTTTCAGAGAGGAGGTCAAGTGAGCAGGTGGCCAAGGTTCAGGTACAGTTGCATGCTCATTGAACCCTCTTTTATACTTGTGCAACAAGATGAGCAAGCTAGATACATTTGGATCAAGCTTACCATGGCATACAATAGTAGCACCAGCCACCATCATGACCACCTTCAAACATCTATCCCAGGACACACAAGATGACTTATATTCTAGTTAATTGTGTAGACATAGATAGATATTGTGATGGCCAGCCACTTCATGGAATCATTATCAGTTCCTAATATTGTTGTAGTTTTTAGTCTTAGCTAAATTTTATTTTTGAGACGTTTAATCCTCTCATTGTAATGAACCACAATTGAAATTTTTCTTTAAAGTCTTATGTATCTTTGGGTACCCAGAAGACATTAATGTCTCTCTCTCTCTCTCTCTCTCTCTCTCTCTCTCTCTCTCTCTCTCTCTCTCTCTCTCTCTCTCTCTCTCTCTCTCTCTCTCTCTCTCTCTCTCTCTCTCTCTCTCTCTCTCTCCATACAGGATTGCACTTGGTACTCAGCGCATCAGCCCTTCTTGAGAGGGCAGACCTCTCGTGGTTCAGGTGGTGTTGCATATCTCACCAAAGATGTTTTCAGTTCTCATTTTAAACTGTTCAAAAGTTGCACGGCTTATTCGGATTCAGTTCTTTGGTCATTGTTTGGGACTTTCTCAGGACCTCTTTCTTGCAGTTTGTTACTTTGCACCGCAGACATCATCTTTTGTAGATTTTGGTGGTGATCCTTTCCGGGCTCTCTCAGATGATATAGTCAGCTTTGCACAGCGAGGCCTTATTCTTTTAGCAGGGGATTTTAATGCTCGCACGAGCATCAGGCAGGCAGAGTTTCATGCAAAGAGTGACTTTCATTAGATATGGGATTTGACAGGACCTCACAAGATGCAGATACTCTAGCTACCCACTTTGGAGAGCAGCTAATTGGCTTAGCAGAGGCCCTTAGCAGAGGCCCATTCCTTAGCCATATTGAATGGCCTTTCTTGCTGGCCTTCATCATCTTATTTTACCTATCACCCACATGGCGGAGGACATAGTGTTGTTGACTACTTCATTGAGTCACCGGCTTTGATCCCATTTCTTCATACCTTCCACATTATACCTCCTACCATCTCTGCTTACTCCCTCCTACTTCTATCCCTTGGACATCATGTTACCTCGGTCACGACACACCGTCCCATTCATCACCATCGCCTGGTGTTCTATCCATCTGGTTTTCCGTTTTACACCATGTCCCTAACCACTTTTCTCCATGATTTTCCTTTCAACTCCTTAGTAGACCAACAAGCTGTCTTCTTATCTCAATCTCTTTTGCAATTTGCCAATATTGCCTATGCTTCGAAAACTTCCTCATCCCATAAACGCACCCACAACATATGGTATGATACAAAGTGCTCTTCACTATATAAACAAGTTGTTTATGCTAGATACCACTTCATAACACCCTAGCCTTGAAACAAAAGGAATATCACAAAGTTACATTGAAAAAAAAAGACAGCCTATCTACAGTCCTTGGGACAAAAACTTGTTGATGCTCTCCCCATCCTCCTCTTTCTTTTGGTGGATGATCTCTAAAAACCCTTATAAACCCGCTCCTGTTGCTATAGAGTCATGGATAAATTATGCTACCAAGCTTTATATAGTGGACTCTCTTTCCATTTCTCTTTCCCCACACCCTTCAGAATTCACCCTCTTCACCCCAACCATGGTTGAAAATGCCATTCAAAATGGTCAAACCCACAAAGCCACTGATGTTGACCTCTTAAGCATGGACTTCCTAAAACCAGCTACTCACATTATTGTCCCATACATTTCCCATATCTTTAAGCAATCTGTCATTTTCGGTCTCCCCACATCTTGGTGCACCAACCTTTTACACCCTATCCTCAAAGCCGGAGATCCTTTGAATCTCAGGCAGAGACAGAGGGGTTACATGTTGTGGGACAGGCAGGTTTCCGCGTTGGCTACTCCACGGCTGACCAAATATTCATCCTAAGATGTATTATTGAGGAGGCTAACTACAAGAAGCAAAGAGTTTATTATTGCTTTGTGGACTTCCGCAAAGCCTTTGATTCTGTTCCGAGACACCTTTCACTCCAGCGCCTAGCTCTTTGTTTTTCTCTCTGATTTCTTGTTCTGGTTTTTTAGCTTATAGGAATAAGTCCTACGTGGACAATGCTCCTTTTTTTTATGTACTTTTTACTTGTCTTTTGTGCCCACGGGCACTTGATAGACATTAATATATTTCTAATTCTCTCTCTCTCTCTCTCTCTCTCTCTCTCTCTCTCTCTCTCTCTCTCTCTCCATGCAGTCCTTCCAATCAAGGTGATCATGATTCATGTTCTTCCCACACGTCTCCTCATGAGGGTACGTCTAGAGAAGCTGGAAAGGGGGTGTATGACATCAAGTTCAAAGCCTTAGGAGGCATGCACGGCCTAAAGGGATGATAGTCATTCTTCAGATTGTATAAATCATTGGATGAGGATTAACACCCTGCAGTTCAAGGATCATTTGGCGGGTTATGCTTTCAAGGGACACAAGGAGCTTCATTCAGAGATGTAGCTACCTTTAGGGTAATATTTTTAACAGCTGCTTATAAACACGACCAAGTCAGCAAAGCATTATCAAACAAAGTGTAGGCGAGGTGATAATTTTCAGTCATTAAATCGTTATTCTAACCTAAGGTTGCCTTCATGGTACAACCTTAATCATGTAGGATAAGGTTAGGTTGTATCAATGCTTCTACCGAAGCTACATTATGCACATGAGACACAAATCCAAATAAAGTACCTGCATCCGCACAGCCTCCAACCCCCAGGGGCATGCCCCTCTATAGTCAACTTTTTTCCATATTTATGTTTGCAAACTTTTAGTTTAGCTATTGCCTTTTCGACAAACATGCTAATGAAGAAGAAATGCTCTGAGCCATTTGCCTAAAGCTTCTAGTAGAAAGCCATTTTGAGGCTAGGTTGGAATGTCAAATGATAACTTATATCAAAAGCTAATGCCTCTCTTTGTGTGTACAGATTAGTGAAACCATAGAGGAAAGCATTTACAAACTTGGACAAACAAAGATGCGAAAAGTCACAGCAGCATCCCATGTGCCTGCAAAAAGGAAACAGGAAGAAAATCTGCTCACGCTCACTGACTTAAGTACAATATTTGATATTGATGGTCGGGGAAATCCATCTACTACCATTTTGAAAACTCCTACTACAACCTGCCTAAGAAGCTTGCCACCTTCTATGGCAGCAGCAGCAGCAGCTGAAGCTCGATTGAATGGAGCTTCAAAAAATGTGAACTTCTTTGAGGACTGATTATAGAAACTGATGCAGATTCTTCTTGGGCTCTTTGGGTATAGGTGGTTGGATTGCTGAATAAATGTTCATAATGCTGAGTTTGCCCTCCCATTGAGCATTCTCTTCTATAGTTCTAGTGTGCCCAGCTTTTCACTTACTGAACTCCAAGTGTCTGATCAAGTCTATGATTGTGTTTTTGCATGTAATGGTTGTTTTCTTACATTCTTATTCATCATAGTATGTTAAAACTAAATCCTAGTCCCAGAGAGAGAGAGAGAGAGAGAGAGAGAGAGAGAGAGAGAGAGAGAGAAAGAGAGAGAGAGAGAGAGATGAAATGCTTTATTGGTGTCCATTGGAGACCCAGAAGGATCTATGGGAAAAAGTCAATTTCAAGTTACACTGATCTTTGCAGCTCTAAATAGGTGCTTTATTCAATTCGTAACAAAGCTTTTGTAGATACATCCAACAATAAGTGAGTAAAATATTACAAGATTAGGTCTTAAGCTTGACCTATTCCTAATTATTCACAAAAAATTCTGATAAAGTCGTAAAAACGACAGATTCATCATCCTTATTTTGCATGTTTGCTGCCCCTTCCATGTAGAAGTGTCTTTCTTTGACAGTCTTGCTCCCCATAAATGAGCATGGGTTTGAATTCTTTTTTATAGTATGACATTCTCTCCTTTGGTTCTTGCCATAGTTTGTCTAATGCTTTGTGCTAAACTACTTGATTATGGTCTCTCCCCTCTAGAAAGCCTTTGCCTTCTGTTCCCCACGGTCCAGCCAAGAAATCTTCCCTAAACCATCTTTTGTCGATTGTTGCCTCCATCTATTTGCTTCCATGTTTTTCTTATCTATGCAGTGGATATAGTAGTATGTTGTACCCCTTAATTAAGGAAGCATTCCTGTTTCATTCAAAAAATTGTGTGTCGACATATGGACTTTGACCCCAAGTCCTCTATCAAAAACCTTGCTAGTATGGGTTGTAAATATTTCCAAGATTCTTTTGTTGGACCTGGTGCCCAAGCTTGGCAACCATAAAGAATAATTGGTTGAACCAAGCTGACAATCATATGACATCATCCTATTCAAGGGTATTATCATTCATTTATTTTGTATTGCATAAAAAGCTTTTTTTGCCTACCAAAACTTTTTCTCCACAAATGCATACCACTTGTAGTTAGATTCATATTCTAGGGGGGCTCAGTGTTTGTAAAAAGATACCACTTTAGCTTTATGAATTTAACATTGGCATTTTTCTATCTTGTGTCTAGAAACATTATTATTTTTTGTTTACATTTACTTTCATGCTTTCAAAATCACAAAATATGCTAAGAGCAGTCAAATACATTTTACCTATCCTTGGCCAATTGTACGTCATCCTTGCCATATTTTAACAAGAATAGAGCAGAAACTATGAATTGAATTCCAGTTCTTCTGGTCCATTTTTCTAATTCATCATTGAACAGTTAAAAAAGAGTAGCGGAAAGCTCCCCATAAATGAGCATGGTTTAAATTATTTTTATACTATGGCATTCTCTCCTTTGGTTCTTGCTGTAGTTTTTCTAATGCTTTGTGCTAAACTAATTCCTTACAGTTTCTTTCCCCTCTAGAAGACCTTTGCCGTCTCCTTTTTGTCTTTCCCCTAATCTCCCCTGTCAATGCCCTTAAAGTGACCAAATGATCCATTTCGAAATGCTTTTGGCATAAAACCAGCTGAGAATGGTTCGCTCATTTCATTATCCTCTGCTTGCTTGTTTTTTACTCTAAAAATGAGCAATGCAGTTTTCAGAAGGCTTTAGTCAAAAACTAGAGGCCCTCTTTAAGGTCCCTTGGTGTGGACTCAATAGCAAACTTGACTTTTTCTGATGTTCAGAAATCCTGTTGGGTATTCAAGGCTATGAACCTGTACCACAAAGCAAAACTGTGGGCAAGGTAAATACTCACACAGAGCAAATTAGTAGCCAGACCACAACACAATGAACAACCCCTCCCTCAAAACTCTCTCCCCACCACCTTCGAATCCTCTCTTATTTTCTTCTCCCCACTATTTGCTTGACCATTCCCTTTTCCTCTGTAGTTGTAACTCCTAAGATTTTCATTCTTCTTACTAAGACTTGGTGGGGTGGACAAGTCCAACAACATAGGTATATTCAGTGATACATAGGTTCTTTTCATTTAAGTCCCAAACCAAAGCACCCCCACCCTTTCAAAACACTTGCAACTTTTTATTCATACATGCCACTTGGGTGTCTTATGAAGACCTTAAACAGGAACACCCAGATTTCTTTTGTTGAGAACAATGCCATATTTAAGGGAGGGATCTTCCCACACGTGGTGAGTTGGTGTATTGTGCTTGAGTTTGGCTCGCCTACCTAGGTTTGATCCTCTGTTATCGCATGGATTTGATAATACCAAAAGCATATTTAATAGAGGGAGTATGTAGCCACTCCACTACTATGATATTTGCAATTTCTTTTGTGACATGTGATGTATTGACAGAAATGTTTGTTTTGACTTGAAACTGATATGGTATAAAACTCACCAATAAATAAGTTTAACCCATTCAATAGGCCCATATTATCTCCATTGGAGAAATGAATTATACCATTTTTACTCCTGTCAGTCATGGCTTCCTTACTCTCAAGGGTCAACAAAGGTCTGAAATATATGAATCTACTGGTAAGGTTTCTTTTATTAACCCAATCAAAGGACTCTCAACCAAAGACAGCTATTAGAAGGACCCTCCAAAGCATCTGCCTTTATGCTTTCCCTCAGTCTGTACTTGATTTTAAAATAATATTCTTGAAAAGAATATATCAGCATTTTTGTCTAGCACTTCGACATTTGTTTATGAAGATGCGGTTGCTTGAATCCTTTCCGTAAAAGTGGAGATAGAAAACTATGTATTGTCTGAAACTATTAAAATAGAAACCTTATGTTTGTCAAAATGTCCCACAAATTCAGTAGCTGAGGTGTATGTCCTACCTCTCTGTAGGTTTCAATATATGCTCCTGTGTGCATCTTCTTAGTAGCATGATTCCCTTTAGGTTGGCTTCCGGATGCAAATTTCTCTTCGAATTTTCCATTATCGTTTCCTGTGGAAAATCAAGGGCCTGGTGGCTAGGCTGCAAGCATTGATAACACAATTTTTTTTTAATGCCTTAGTTAGCATCTCTAGAGACAATCTACTAAAAGAAGGTTGTACATTTGTATGAGACAACAACTCAGGACTATTGCAAGAGTAGCCTTTTTTTGTATTAACACTGTTCAGAACTTTGGTGCTTTATCTATTATGATATGGATGCATCTGTTCATAATTCAATGCCCTAACAATGGTATCCTGGACACTCGTAGGCTTATTTTCTTGGATTAGAACTTTGATAAGCTCATCAAGACCTCTAATAATTCTGCTCATATGCTGAGTTTCATCTAAAAAAGTTGCACATTTTTCTAGCTTAAAGAACCTATCTTGGTACTCTAATATAGACACATTGCATTGGCATAGATCCACAAATGTGTTCATCTTTTCTAATCTATATTCTATCTAGAGGACAATAGCGACTTTACACATGTCATCTTAATGCATGCAAAGTGACTTCATCAAGATTAACACAGTTTGTGCTACAGACTACCTTCCATCTTTATTTAGTACATCCAACCAAATGCAATCTTCCTAGTCTAGCCTTACCTTCATCATCCATATTAGCTAGGTGAAATCAAGTATCCACTTGTTTGGATAAACCAGCCTGTAGCAATGTGCTTGTCATAGCTTCCAAATTATCAAAAAGGGTTTTGTTTTCCCTTGCACAATATGCTCGTCTTATCTTGAGAAATGACGACTCCGCCTACTAATCTGATGAATGTTTCTTAAGAGGAATCTAAACCCTTTTCTATTACTTCTTACAATCGTGCAAGATAACCACATCATTTTTTTGACATATAAGATAATCACGAATCATAATGTGAGAACTCTTTGTTTTAACTACATAAACAAGGTAATGAAAGAGCAAAATTTTACTTTATTTATTTTCAAATTATAATGTTGTCTATAAATTTCATTCACAAAAACAATCTTCTTAATATCATTTTTTTGCAAAAGTTATGAACTTCAATAATTCCAAAACAACTAGAAACAAAAAATATGGGATTGAGTTACAACCAATGAACTAGGTAGGTTGGAAGCTCTAGTCGACCTACAAGCTCTCTCCAAGTTGTCTTAATGTGGACCCAACCAAACCCTAAATCCCTTCGATATTTGGATCCCCTCAGTCCTTCACATGCATGCCACTTGACTAGATTTTTGAGCTAGCTTTAAGCAATTAGGGAGCCCTAGTCAAATTGCAGGACCTATCAAAGGCAGCTCAATCAATGTGGACCTCACTAGCACACTTAAATCCCTCCAATATTTATAAAATTCTCACGGCTCTTTAAGATGTCAAACCTATGCACTTGCAAAACAAAATTTTAAGCAATCTAAAAAGTATTCACATTGAGCAATGTTAGTAACTAGAGTGACAACACAATGAACATCTCAAAAAATACTTCTCATTGTCTCAAAATCGATCTCTTATTTGCTTCTTTCCATTACATCCCTAACTCTTCCCTTCCTCTATAGTTCTAGCTCCCAGACTGTTCATTTTATCTTGCTAAGTCTTTGTGACGTGGACATGTCCCATGACTAAAGTTGATTTAGTGATGTGTCTCTTCTTTCTTTCAAGTACCAAACCAAAGTACCCCATCAAAACACTAGCACAGTGGACTGGAAAAATGCCGAATGGGGGAGGTCTGTAAAGTCCCGGAAGGCCACGCTGGAAACTCCAAATCCCGTTACCTATTGGTCTCTTAAAGCATCATTCACAATTAATTTATTTAAGCATCCAAATTCCATTGCCTATTGGTCTCTTAAAGCATCATTCACAATTAATCATCCACTAACAATATCAAAGGGATGTCAAGATGCCATTCATTTCTTCAGCAAAGATAATACTAGCTTCCATGTCATGAACATCATGATACTTGGTGCTAGTTTGGACACAAAAAGCTATATGTTTTAAGTTTTTAGCCTAACATGTTTTCAAATGTTGTGGGAGATAGTGACATATTAATATTGCATTTTTCTCACAACCCTTAATAAAAATTTACATCCCAAATTAATCTATTCAAAGTGTGTCAAGGTTCATAGTACGACAATTTTAGTGAATTCATATTCTAAATATAGGTTATTTAAATTTCTTTATTGCAGCCAATGTAACAATAATCATAAAGTTCAAGGTCCAAGAAAAAAATTGTACTTGTCATTTTTACAAGACCCAATAAATTTTCTAGACCAATTTCAATCTTGCATATATTTGGTTTGATTTATCCTTACATAAAATGTGTGTCCTTAACTTGGAACATTCAATTGCCAATGTTTCACATCCCAACACATTATTACCATAAGGATATAAAATTTTTAACAATCTAAGACTACAATACATCTTAGCAAATATATCAATCAATAAAAAGTAGACATGAAAAATTATCCTAAAACCAAAACTGATTGAGCTCGTGCGCGCGCGCACGTGTGTGTGTGTGTGGTGGGGGGGGGGGGGGGCACGTGCGTGCGTGTGTGCTTGTGTGTGTGTGATGGGCATGTTTGCAACAACCACGTATGGGGACATGCATTCCATTCCTCGTGACAAAGTTATGCTCCCTCTTGAGAGAGATTGCAACAACCATGTATGGGGAGATCGTAACAACCACGTTCCTAGTGACAAAGCTATGCTCCCTCTGGAGAGAAATTGCAACAACCATGTATGGAAAGATGCATTTCATTCCTAGTGACAAAGCTATGCTCCCTCTGGGGAGAGAGAGTAGATTTTCCACTTGTCAAGAACTTAATAGCTCTTACAAAAAATGTGTGCTAGAGCTTCATGAGAGTATTGACATTTTCTTTTATGAACTAGCTATGTAGTAAGATTGAGATGAAAACCAATCAATGGATATGCCACCACAAGGTTATTGCTACTTTGACAATTGAATTTATTGGATGACCTTCCAGTTGTTCTTTATAAATTTAGTGTCTTCCTTGAATTTGTTAGTGTGATCTTGAACTCCGTTGGCAATGCTTACAAAATACAAAACCTTGTTTCACCTATAGCACTTATGTCTTCAAGTGAGGTTCCAGATCACATTTAGAGCATATAACCATAGAGTCGATGATCTATCCTGCTATAATAATATTGGAGTCAGTCCATTGATACTTTGCAATTCAAAAAATCATTGGGTGTTGTTGGTTGAGTTATTTATTATGTCATTCATGAGGCATATGATCAAATTTTTCATGAAGGGTGTTACTGAAACATTGTCCTATATTTGGAGGGCTCATAGTGGGGTTGAATACCTTCTTGTAGGAAATTTCCATGTGGATTGTGTATAGAAGATTTTGGACCATGTAAATAAGTATTGTCTGGTAGACCATGTTGATAATAGAAAAGACAAAATTAGAGTTAATTACCTGATTGGGAAGAATTGATTTGATTATCACAAGATACATCAATCATCATGAAATCCTTCGCATACCTTTAAACACTAGAGGTATAATGGGGACAGTTGGTGTTGTGGAACTTGTATCTTTCTATTAATTCAAGGGACAAATTCATCAATTTTTCACTAAACTTCACAAACATGGTGAACTTGAAATTTGAAATTGTAAAAAGAACTAGGAAACTTCATAATCAATGGTTGAGGGGCAAACTTTATTGATTAATAAAGATAGACTACTAAAATCATGTGGCTTGCCTAAAGCTTGCTCCATCCCCTTGATTAGGTAGCTCCTTGAAGATTAAGTTGTCTGGTTTGGTTAGTTGGGCACCATTAGGCTCCATTTTTTGGACCAATTTTTAGACAGGGTTTAAAGTTGAGCTTGCACCACTACCACATGGAGAAATGAGAGATTGTCTCTCTCATCTTATCAAGCTTTTTTACAAGATGCCACCTGTTTGGTCTATGTTGACGACACATTAATTTTGTCAAAGAGCGACACACTGATTGCACAGGTGAAAGAGGATATTTCAAGGCACTTTGAAATATCAGACCTAGGAGAAGCAAAATGCTACCCGGGCTTGCAGATTGACAAAGATCTTTAAGGTGGTAGATTGTATCTACACCAATCAAGATACATTCAGAAAATCATTGATGATTTTCATATGGCTAATTGCAAGGGAGTAAATACTCCGATGATTCCTAGCACAGTACTAACAAATGAAGATTGTCACAGATGATGCAGAATGAGAAGCAATGCAACATAAGCCTTACAAAAGGCTTATTGGTTCTTTGATGTACTTGGCAAACAATACGTGGCTAGAGACATTGCTTACGTAGTGTTCAGATTAAGTCAGTTCAACATAAATCCAGGATCTATACACTGGAAAATTTCCAAGAGGATCCTATAATACCTACATCATACAAAGGACTATGGGCTTTGTTATTGCCATGACGTGGGATTTCAGGTGATACAGCTGTCATTTGGGTTATCAAGAAACAGACAATAACCGTCCAATCTTCTTGTGAGGCAGAGTATGTTGTTGCAGCCAAGATGGCTAATGAGTTGACGTGGCTCAAACAGTTCCTAGATGGACTGGGAGAGAGCACCAACGAACCGTTGACATTGTACATGGACAACACTTCTGCTATACATTTGACAAAGGATTTCGTGTTTCATTCAAGAACGAAGCACATTGAGATCAAGTATCATTTGATTAGAGACATGGTTGAGAAGGACGAGCTAAGAAGTATGTTCATTCTGACCAAGCAGATGGTTGCTGACATATTCAAAAAACCCTTAAATAAGGGATTGTTTGAAAGGCAAAGAGCTAGCTTAGGAATCATAAGACTACCACGCTTTGAGAGGGAGCTGAAGAAATGTGACGTTTCTACCCACAAAGCATTGCTAGCTTATGAACCAAAACCTACAGAAATACATGTAAAGGGCCAACAGGCCTTACTTGCAGAAATACACAAAAACTGCCCATAGACATAAACCGTAAACAACCGCAACCGCATTGCCAACGGTTTCAACGAAGGCAACAAAGGCCACTGAAGGCAACCACAAAGCAAAGCATACGGTCCATGACGAAGCCAAGGGAAACTGCCAGGGAACCGCAAGGCTCTAGTATGCGGTTCATTACAAAAGCGAGGCAAACTGAAAAAAACCGCAAGTACTCACTTGTGGTCAACTAGCAAAGACCGAAGGCTACCGAAGGAGCCTCACATATGGCTTGCAAACGGTTTCAATGTTCAAGGCAACGAACTGAAACCAAATCGAAGGAAACCACAAGTCAACACTTGCGATCCACATACAAAGACCAAGACAACGACCGAAGTCGAAGCGTAAGAGTCCAACCTATGGTCCAATGCGAAGTAAACCAAAGGCAACCGCCAAGCTGGAGCTCGCAGTCACCTATGAAGCAAACGCAAAGCAGTCCACGAAGGAAGCTTCAGACCGAAGACCACCGCAAAGTCACCACTTACGGTTCACAACGTTTCTCTCCTCTTGAAGAGACGAACTGCCCGAGAAGCGAAGAAGCCCCTGCTACGGTCTGTCTGCGGTTGCTTGCCAAAGGCCTCACGCTCCAAAGAACCTTCACGACCACAGAGACACCACAAGGAAGCGATTGCGGTCACATACGGCTCACAGATGGATGCAAAAGCGATGCATCTTGTAATCCTTAATGATTAGACACAAACCATTCTTCTATTCCTATAAATACAGGATGAATGACAGATGAAGGTTGCGCAGTGTTGATGAAGGAATAGTCCGCTACCACTTGTTGACGAAAGCATCCGCTAGTAAGCGCGACCATTGTAAAGCCTTATAAGGCCATAAATAGAGAGATAGACATGCAAGCTAGTAAGTTGCACAGATAGTTCGTAAGAGATAGAAACTCTCTTGCGGTAATGCACTGTTTGGTATGCCAGACAGCACCCACAAATCATTGTTGTAATATAGATGCTCTTTATCTTCTTGCATAAGTGTACAATGTATGAATGTTATATGCTTGCTCATTGTTCATAAGATTAGCTGTTAATTTCTATTCTGCACAAAGGCTCACTCTTATTTGAATGCTTATCAGTATCAGAGTTAGATTGACAGTGTCTTGTCTAAAGCTTGGAAGAGGATAGATCTTAGTATGTAGCAGTTGTTGTGGCTAAGAGTTTGTCTCTATCTAGGTAGAATAGGAATCAAAATCATGATTCAGAGGTCCCAACAACCTTGAAGGTATATCCCTTTTCCAAGTTTCCTATAGCTCATCCTTTTGGTGTAAGTTGCATCATGGAGAGGGCATTAGGCTTTGTAGTATGTAGATTAGTTTTCTTTTCATGAAAGTGAGCCATCGACCCATAGGATATGTAAAGATTGATGAAAATGGTGAAGATGACCTTTAAAGTCATGCAAACCTTAAAGACTTGTCAAATAGAGACATGGTTGAGAAGGACGAGCTAAGAAGTATGTTCATTCTGACCAAGCAGATGGTTGTTGACATATTCAAAAAACCCTTAGATAAGGGATTGTTTGAAAGGCAAAGAGCTAGCTTAGGAATCATAAGACTACCACGCTTTGAGAGGGAGCTGAAGAAATGTGAAATTTCTACCCACAAAGCATTGCTAGCTTATGAACCAAAACCTACAGAAATACATGTAAAGGGCCAACAGGCCTTACTTGCAGAAATACACAAAAACTGCCCACAGACATAAACCGTAAACAACCGCAACCGCATTGCCAACGATTTCAACGAAGGCAACAAAGGCCACCGAAGGCAACCACAAAGCAAAGTATATGGTCCATGACGAATCCAAGGGAAACTGCCAGAGAACCGCAAGGCTCCAGAATGCAGTTCATTACGAAACCAAGGCAAACTGAAAAAAACCGCAAGTACTCACTTGTGGTCAACTAGCAAAGACCGACAACTACCGAAGGAGCCTCACATATGGCTTGCAAACGGTTTCGATGTTCAAGGCAACGAAATGAAACCAAATCGGGGAAACCGCAAGTCAACACTTGCAATCCACATACGAAGACCAAGGCAATGACCGAAGCCAAAGCGTAAGAGTCCAGCCTACGGTCCAATGCGAAGTGAACCAAAGGCAACCGCCAAGCTGGAGCTTGCAGTCACCTATGAAGCAAACGCAAAGCAGTCCACGAAGGAAGCTTCAGACCAAAGACCACCACTTACGGTTCACAACGTTTCTCTCCTCTTGAAAAGATGAACCGCCCGAGCACCGTAGAAGCCCCTGCTACGATCTGTCTGCGGTTGCCTGCCAAAGGCCTCACGCTCCAAAGAACCTTCATGACCGTATAGACACCTCGGGTACCTCTCTTCCTATAGAGTGGTTAGATTAATCATCTTCAAGCTTATGCATTCTAGTCTCATCAAAAATGATATCTCTAGAAATGACAACCTTTTGAGAAGAGGGAATGTAGATTTTGTAACCTTTGCTTGCATTGCCATAACCTACCATGATCGCCTTCATGGATGATGGATCCTCCTTGGTTCTTTTGTCCAAAGGGACATGTACATAGCAAATGCATCCAAACACCTTCAAGCTTTTGAGAATAACTCATAAGATGTTTTACCATTTATAGAGCTACATGGAACTCTATTACATAAGATGTTAGCACACGTGAGAGCTTCTCCCCAAAAAGACTTAGGTAGGCATGCATCTAACCTTAGAGCTTTAGAACACTCACATAGTGTCATATTTCTCCTCTCGGCCACCCCATTTTGTTGAGGAGTGTAGGGTCAAGATAACTCCTTGATCCCTTCTTGATCACAAAAGTCTTTAAACTCATTGGAGATATATTCTCCTCCATTATCACTTCTAAAGAACTTGATCTTGTGATTATGATGCTTTTCAACAAAAGTCTTGAACTTTACAAAACTCTCAAAAACATGTGCTTTAGAGGAAAGTAGATATACCCATCCATATCTTGAGTAGTCATCTATAAAGGTGACAAACATTGTAGCTCCACCATTGCTCTTTGTGTTAGCAAAACGCACATCCGAGTGGATCAACTTGAGAGGATGACTTGTCTTTGTGATTGAGCTTGAAAAAGGTAACTTGTGTGCCTTAGCCAAGGCACAAGCTTCAGATACCCGTTCCTCCTTTGCCAAAGATCTTGGAAGGCCGAGAGCAACCTCCTCCTTGCACATAGCTTCCATGGACTTGGTGTTGATGTGACCAAGCCTCTTGTGCCACAAGTCAAATGTGGTCATCTTGGTCTCCTCGGCTACCATCACAACTTGGTTACGATTTACAAAAGCATCAAGCTTAAATAGCCTCCCAAACCTTGTTCCCCTTGCTATGATCATCCTACTTTTCTTGATGTTGCATACATTAGTAGAGAACTCCACAATGAAACCATGATCTAAAAGTTGGCAACACTAAGCAAATTCTCATTGATGCTAGGAATGAAGAGAACACCATCTATTTTAGTCTTCTTGGATGATCCTAAGCATAAGGGAATGGATCTTTGAAGGTCTTCAATTGTAGGCAAGTTTCCCATTATGGCATAGATTTGGACAAGGTTAGTAAAATCACTACATAAGCCATTCAAAACTACTTGCACAAGCTCACTCTCTTTAATAGGTTCAATAACATAAGTAAGCTCTTTGTTCAAATCTTTTACTCTCAAAACAAATTGATGTCCACTCTCACTCCTCCCTTGGAAGCATTGAAGAACTTGGTTCTTGAGGGAAAGTAACCTTGAGGTATTCTTGGACTCATAGATCTTTTGAAGAGTCTCCCAAGCCTCTTGGCTGAGGTACATGCTCCTACTTCTTTGAGAAAATCATTTGAAACATTCATCTTAATACAATGAAGTGCAATCTTGCACCTTTTCTTGTATTTAGTTGCTTCTTGTGGATGGATTGGCTCATCTTCCTCTCCATTCACAATATCCATCAAATATTGCATGATAAGGATGGATTCCATTCTTAACTTCCAAATTGAATAATTTGAAGAGTTCAATCTATCACTAGAATCCAAAAGATAGGCACTTATAGATGCCATCTTCAATGATAGGGAGATAGATTCAAAGAAAAAAGATAGATTGTACAAGATATGATCACTACTAGCTATCCCACTCTCTTTGGGACCTGAGATGAATCACTCTCTGATTTCTCAACAAGATTTAAGGTGATCTTGAGCTTAATCTATCTTCTAGATCCAAACTAGATCCAAATCTACTATAGATTTGATCAAAACTAGTCTCATCTTTGATCTCGACTTCACAAGAAGGGTGAATCCACCTATACTGAACCAAAAGCATTTTATAACACACAAATGTCTTACAAATAAATCCTCTTAAATTCAGGTTGAATCACATTGACATATTCAATCACAAACCTATCCAAAACTGAGTAGAATAGAAACACAATTTTCACTAGTTTTGCATTTCTAGATGAAAAAAATCATCAAAACACTTGATCTGAAACTAAAACGTGTAATTTAGGACCTTAAGAAGCCTAAGAACGACCTAATTAAGCTCTCAAATAACTGATCCAAACTTTTAAAGAGTGGTGGCATTCAAATCCTTATGAAAATCTCTACTAGGAGACATGTACTCCAAGATTCAACTCATAAGAACTTTCTAATTTGGTTTGGTTGAATGGAAATGGGTCAATCTTGGTTCCTGCAGCTATAAATCAGCAAAACAAGTTCCCTTTGATCTATTATCACTCAAATGAAACCAAATTTGAAGGTACAATCACTAGATTAGCAACTAGTAGCAAGGACAAAGCCAATACTACTCAAATCTAGGATCTAAGCTTGAGAAAATCAAATCTAAAGCTCACTTTTGATTAGCCTCTGATACCATGACAAAATTTTACAACAAAATGAATCCCAATAAATCCTAAAAGTGATGGAGGATGCACAAATAAAAGATCTAGATCCAAACTATGAGCTAGAATCAAGACTACATACCAAAACTAGCAACTTTGACATTTAACTTCACATTAGGCACATAGATTTGATGAAATGAACCAAAGTAAAGTATAGACAGCTTCTCATACCTATAAACAGGTTTAGTACCTTCCAAACCAAGCAATTAATACATAAGAACACTCACATCCAATAGCTAGAACTCGCCACCAAAAGACAATGATGATAGAAGTGGGAAAACTCGATTTTTCTTGATATTTGGATGGAAATCCCATCATACATTTATACTTTTCAAGCTCAGATCTGAGCATATTAGGGAAACTCTGAACCTATCATACCCTAACCCTAACATCTACCCTAATAGGTCATTGGATCCACCCTAACTTGGGGTCAAGATCTTGAGATCCAAAAACAATGTAAAACATGCTATTTTTAGATCCTAGAATTTCTTAAGCCTATCCAAACACATTTTTGCCTCATTTCAAAGATGCTATCACAATGTAATATGAGGAATGAACTTATTGGAAAGCATCCTATGTGATTTGGCACGTGTGGCATCTATTAACATGGCCATCTTGCCAATCACAATGAATGTGACAAAATTGGTCAAGCTAGAATTGTGAAATTTCAATAGTACCCACTCTTCAAGAGTGCTCAACGCGGCTCAACGCTGCCTATCCAGCATACTATCCTACATATAGTAGGGTAGCTCTCTAGATAATTTGGTATGGAGAAGTATATCGCGATGGACCAGCGATGAGCTAGTATATCTTTCTCATTCCACTTTCCAACGATGAGCTCTCTTGATGGTTTGTATTATCACAATGAGCACTTGAGATACATATATGTCATAACTATATTTGCCATCATATTTGGCTTTCAACAGTATAGTAGCAAGGTTGCATGAGTTTTAAGTTTTATATCATTGGTTTCCAACATACTAAAAGAAAAGGTATGATCTCTACTATCTGAACGTTTACCATGCAAGAGGTACACTGTTATGTTGAAATCAGAAGCAGATTCAAGCCATTGTAGACAAGAGAGAGAGAAAGACAACACAATGCTTGTATTCAATAATGTTGCACCATACAATGAAAGAGAGAATGAACTGAACATGAGAGAGGGAGGAGGAGGAGGTTATGCATCCTCACAAATAACCTCTTAGCATTAGCCCCATTCACATTAGAAGGGCCCTAAAGTAACTTACTCCATTTAGAGGCACATTGGGCCTTCACCACATTTACGTTACTGAGTACATCTCAAGTATGTCCATCAATAGCCAACAAAGTGGCATTACTCAATATTATTTCCAACACCCTCCCTTAAAGTCAGCTTTGTTGAAGACATCATGCCTTAAAAATCACTAGAGCACACTTTCTCTATGCATTTTCTTTACATGATACTTATACATTTCTTGTGCATCTCAGGATCTATGCACTATGACAACAGCCAATGTCCTACCATGTAAATCTATCCTGCATTATGACACCTCCAAGAAAATATTTTGCCTTAAAAATAAATTGTTCTTTAGTAACATAGCATAGAAAATCAATTCTTCGGCTACTTCGACATAATCTGAGGGGCTGAAACTTCATTGCAAAGCTGGAGTAGTTCACATTGTAAGGTTGAGGGCTGTTCTACAAGGTAAGAACTTCACAACAATATATGACACAAAAAATTTCATTCTAAAATTCTATCATCTTTCAGTACTGGGGAGCTGATCTTCATAGCCTTTCAATGGCATGGATTTGCCCAAGAAGTCACGAGTACCACACGTGACTTGTTTACAAGTAGGAATTTTGGTATGGCATGGATTTGCCCCAAATTTCATGTGCTGGTCCAAGCTACTTATATGTTAGTAGTTTGCACTGTATTTTACTGCTCTTTTCTAAAATGCATTATAGTACACCTGTTCAAACAAAAGATGGGAACCTAAACCATCAAACTGATCAGTATGGCACTCGCCCTAATATGGTATCGATATGGTTAGGCCTATCACTTTAAATAACTGTCAGTAAGGTAAGATCGGACTATAAAAAAAACTTTATCTACACTACAAGCTGATTAGTTGAGCTTAGCGTATTTTGTACATGGATAACAACTGACATTCAGCGTTGACACTTGTCTTCCTCACTATGCTAGCTTGTGCGGTTTTGTGTGGTGGGATGGTGACAGGTACCAGTTGGATGTCTTGAAATATGTTATGCTTTACGGTGCTTTCTAGTACTGTGTACTTTTCAGGTATGTTTTTCCTTGTTGGTTTATGAATAAAGGGTTTTAAAAGGTTTTGATCTTGACCTGTCAAGAGGAGCTTTGATTTGTTTCTCTCTCTCTCTCTTCTCTCTCTCTCTCTCTCTCTCTCTCTCTCTCTCTCTCTCTCTCTCTCTCTCTCTCTCTCTCTCTCTCTCTCTCTCTCTCTCTCTCTCTCTCTCTCTCTCTCTCTCTCTCTCTCTCTCTCTCTCTCTCATGAATGGTACTCAATTACATTACATTCATTAATCTCTGTTTTGTTGGGTGGTATTCAAGTCATCTAAACCATGGGGTCTTGCACTCAGTTTTTTTTTTTTAACCCCCCCAATAAACTTCACTTTCAGTTTAGATGGTCAAGATATACCCTATAGCATCCTATGGATGAAATCGGTTACCTCCTCGACAAGGCATGTATTGGATGGGGTGGTTGCCTAACGCCATCTCTTACATGAAGGGTGAGGAGAGAAACTCTACAAAGGTGGCCTATGTCCACATTCCCACCACCACTCCTATTCTTCCTCTTCTGCACATTCTCTTGGTGCTTCTAAAAAAGATTTATTAGTGGCGCCCATCGATGCTCAGGATATCACCATAAGCATATCTTCCGGTAACTGATCCTTTACTAGGATTTTTCATTCACTTTGCTATTTTTTCAGTCTACTTGAAGATAGCTTGATTTCTAATGATTTCCTTTAAAAAAATAAGGATGAGGTAGAGTGCTGGATCGCAATCCACACACTCGCTTTAAGTGAGTTTTGTTCTTGCTTCGAGATAAGCAATAAACATATTATTTCCATATCAAGCGCGACCTACAACATATGGATGAATGTATAAATGCTTGCAATACTTGCATTGAGTTTTTGTACAAAGGAATGCACTTTTGAAAGGAAGTATAAGCGCTGGGACAATGTTGACAGTGCGCTACCATTTGCGCATCTGCTCAAAGAAAATGTGTGCACATATATGCATGCTTGAATGATAGCATTTACCAAATCTCTTGTTGGATAGTGTTGATGCTATATCTGAATCATGCATGTTTTCACCAATTTATGGCTTGATTTTTTACCTCCATCGCTAGTTGGACAACAATGGAGCTACGCTGTAACTTTTATCCATTGCTCTGTTGGCAAAAATGTGGTTCATTGCTGATGGACATCAACTAACACACTATTTGGTTTGTTCGCATTCAATCCAACTTCTATGATATGTCATAAGTTAAATGAGGGCTTACATAATGAGTGAAATATGGCCTTTCTACAGCGGTTGATAAAATTTAGAATTGAATCCTCCATTCTATTTGATCCGGAATACACTTCAATCCACCAATCCAGGTATGTATATGGCAAACGTGGTTGCGATTAAAAGTAATGGTAGTACACATACAATGTTATGCTAGTAAAACTAGCATAAGAAGCAATTTTGATCCAAGTACTTGTGTGTGATGCTATTTGTGACTCTATCCTAACATATTTGGAAATTTATAGCAATAAATAGACTCAAACTTGTCAATAACTATTTTTAGGAGACATTTTTTGAAACAACCATGACTTCCTCATATGATTCTGTCACGACAGCTATTCAGGTTAGTGCTCTAAATGTTATTTGGTTGCGAAATCACAAGCACTAAAAACAGTTGTATCTATAAGAGTGGACATGGTAAGGTGATGACCATTCTCCCCTCCTATCCAATCTTGTTAGCAAAAGGAGTCTATGAGGTTCTATCTCCCACCAACCAAAGCCATGAATGGATCACCCATGATCATGGGACCATGTCATCACCAAATGTATTGACTTGATCAATCAAGCCTCCATCTTATTAAGGATAAAGTTCCAATAGAAACATGTACATCAACAAAAAAAAGCCATCAAGAATTACCCCTACAACACTAACTCGTCAATAATGAGATAATCATCTCTTCAAATATCGATCCTAGCCTAAAAGTTGTTGGCTCATTGGTGTCCAATTGCTTGTTGGTCGGGGGGACATTAAGGGGTTGAGTCCCAAGGTTGTGTTCAAACACCTCACTAAGGGGTTTGAGTTTAACACCAACACTCTTGATGCCTTTGACTATAATTGGATAGTTTTAAGAGCCAAATGTTACTCAATTCGTTGACTTTTTAAATTCATTTTGTAAATCTACAATAAACATGGGTGAGTATAATGAACGTAGCATAAGATTGATTCAAAGAAACAAGGATATTCGAGGATGAAGTTCACTCAAAACTATCAAGAGTGGAGATAAGTGACATGGCTCATTTCATCAAAGTGTTGCCCCCGACATCTTGAAAGAGGATATTTGACAAGTCTTTGAGGTTTTCATGACTTTAAAGGTCATCTTCACATTTTCATCACTCTTTACATATCCTATGGGTCAATGGCTCACTTCATAAAAAGAAAACTAATCTACATACTACAAAGCCTAATGCCCTCTCCATGATGCAACTTACACCAAAAGGATGAGCTATAGGAAACTTGGAAAAGGGATATACCTTCAAGGCTGTTGGGACCTCTGAATCATGATTTTGATTCCTATTGTACCTAGATAGAGACAAACTCTTAGCCACAACAACTGCTGCATACTAAGATCTATCCTCTTCCAAGCTTTAGACAAGACACTGTCGATCTAACTCTGATACTGATAAGCATTCAAATAAGAGTGAGCCTTTGGGTAGAATAGAAATTAACGGCTAATCTTATGAACAATGAGCAAGCATATAACATTCATACATTGTACACTTATGCAAGAAGATAAAGAGCATCTATATTACAGCAATGATTTGTGGGTGTTGTCTGGCATACCACACAGTGCATTACCGCAAGAGAGTTTCTATCTCTTACGAACAATTTGTGCAACTTACTAGCTTGCATGTCTATCTCTCTATTTATGGCCTTATCAGGCTTTACAATGGTCGCGCTTACTAGCGGATGAGCTTCATCATGAGGAGGAGCTAGAACCAAGAACACCAATAACACCAAGCACACCAAGAAGATCCACAAGGTCAAGGATGGAGCCATTAAGGCTCATAGACAAGGACAAGGGTAAGCAAGCCGAGGGAAGTACTTCTTCTTATGCCTTCATCACATCTTTTGAAGAGCCTTCAAATGTTAGTAAAGCTTTAGAATCAAAGGAGCGGCAAGCTATGTGTGATGAGTACAATGCATTGATGGAGAATGATACTTGGATGCTTATTGATCTACCTTTGGATAGGAATGTAATTGTATGTAAGTGGGTTTTTAAGCTCAAGTTGAATTAGATGGGAGTGGTTCTAAGCACAAGGCAAGGCTTGTAGCCAAGGGGTATGCTCAATCAAAGGGCATAGATTATGATGGGACCTTTGCACCTGTGGCAAAGATGGTCACCATAAAACTAATCATTGCTCTTGCTTCTCACTTTGATTGGTTATTGTTTCAAATGGATGTGTCAAATGCTTTCTTAAATGGTCATTTGGAATAAGATATATTCATGGAGCAGCCTAAGGGCTTCATCAAGCAAGGTATGGAAGACAATGTGTGTCATCTCAAGAGGAGTTTGTATGGTTTGAAACAAGCTTCTAGAACTTGGAACACAAGGCTCAATACTTTTCTTATCTCTATTGGATTTACTCCTAGTGAGTATGATCCCACTTTGTACATAAGATTTAGTGCAAAAGGCATTATACTTTTATTACTTTATGTTGATGATATCATACTTAGTGGAGATGATTTAGAAGGTGTTGAGAAAACTAAGCTAGATCTATCCAAAGAGTTCAAGATGGTAGATCTCGGGCTTTTGCACTTCATTTTGGGTATGGAAGTACTTAGATCTTTAGATTATGTCTTCATTTGTCAATCTAAGTATGCCATTTCATTACTCAATGGATTTAACATGCATGGATGCAAGCATGTAGATACTCCTATGGAGCATGATGTAAAAGTGAATAATAAAGATGATGAAAGATCCTTCAAGGACATCACTCTTTATAGGCAACTTATTGGCTCCTTAATGTGGATAAACATAACAAGACCTGATTTGCTATAATGTTTTTAAGCTTAGTCAAAATATGCAAGATCCATTAGTTATCCATGGAAATGTGCCAAAAGAATATTGAGATACATCTCGGGCACACTAGATATAGAGGTGAATCCATTAACTTGCATGCTTTTAGTGATTTAGATTTTGTAGGGGACAAGAAGGATAGAAAGTCAACAAGTGCCTTTGGAGAAGGTGTGGTTTCTTGGCTATCAAAGAAGCAAGAAACAAAACCTCTTTCATCAACCGAGGCTGAGTACAAGGCTCTAACAACTACAACCAAGGAAGTACTATGGATCAAGAGGTTGCTTGAGGAGCTCTAAGTGATCAGATCAAGTGTCATTCCACTCATCTACAATGACAACATCTCAGCCCAACACCTAGCATCCAATCCAATCTACCATGCAAGGAGCAAACACATAGAGATTGCTCACCACTTTGTAAGAGAAAAGGTCCAAGCTAAGGAGGTCTCATTGGAGCATGTTTCAAGTGAAGAATTCATAGCTGGTATATTGACAAAGCCTCTTCAAAAGAATGCTTTTTTGAAGCTTAGATCAGCCCTTGGCTTAATTAGTAAAGCTATGTTATCATCTAGCTAGATTGTGAGGAGGAGCATTGAAATTTCACAATTCTAGCTTGACCAATTTTGGTCACATGCATTGTAATTGGCAAGATGGCCATGTAAATAGATGCCACACGTGCCAAATCACATAGGATGCTTTCCAATAAGTTCATTCCTCATATTGAATTGTGATAGTATCTTTGAAATGAGGCAAAAATGTGTTTGGATAGGCTAGAGAAATTCTAGGATCTAAAAATGGCATGTTTTACATTGTTTTTGGATCTCGAGATCTTGACCCCAAGTTAGGATGGATCCAATGACCTATTAGGGTAGTTGTTAGGATTAGGGTATGATAAGTTTAGAGGTGCCCTAATATGCTCAGATCTGAGCTTGAAAAGTATAAATGTATGATGGGATTTCCATCCAAATATCAAGAAAAATCGAGTTTTTCCACTTCTATCATCATTGTCTTTTGGTGGCGAGTTCTAGCTATTGGATGTGAGTTTTCTTATGCATTAATTGCTTGGTTTGGAAGGTAATGAACATTTTTACAGGTCTGAGAAGCTTGCTATACTTTACTTTGGTTCATTTGATCAAATCTATGTGCCTAATGTGGAGTTAAATGCCAAATTTGCTAGTTTTCGTAACTAGTCTTGATTCTAGCTCATAGTTTGGATCTAGATCTTTTATTTGTGCATCCTCTATCACTTTTAGGATTGATTGGGATTCATTTTGCTGTAAAATTTTGTCAGGTACCTCATGTATCTCACATGCAAGCATACATAAAGAGAGCAAACTCTCCTCTGGTCAACGATAGCTTGTGGGATCGCGATTGGGCAGATCATATATACCCTATAGAGCAGCGATTGGCAATGTATATTGTCTACCAAATATATTTCTGGCCAACGATTGATGGTATTCATTTTTAAACAAGATGTCTGGCCAGCGATTGATGGTATTCATTTTTAAACAAGACGTCTGGCCAACGATGGCATAGAAAATCACCTTAGCCAACGATGCATAAACACATATGAATGGATGCAAGAAAACCATATCTGAGCAACGATTGCCATATAGCAAACATGGTACCTCATACGAACTCTTTATTAAAAGCAATAACCTATACTGCGATGCAATAGGCAGCGAAAGGGCGCCTTCCAAAGCTTATGCAATATGCTTGCTTAATACACGTTCTGATAACAAGAATAAAAAAGAGTTGAATACACATATCATGTGCATAGTAGAACCGTCTCCAAACATAGGAGGGAGGGCGCAGAGAGCTCCAAAACTGTCTTGCCAGAAGAGTAGAAGGAGGAGAGTGCAAGCAAGCGTGGGAAGAGAGTGCAAGAAAGCATGGGAGGAGAAGATGAAACGCCTCACCACTAATATAGGTGCAATCAAATGGTAATAAGTTCTTGTTCAGATTGGAAACATACAAAACTTCATAGATGAGTTTTGATCTATCACCTTGAAAGCTCATTATTGTTCCTTGTTCCTTGTTCCTTGACCATGTATGTACTAGAGTCACCAAGGTAAATAGTTCTTCATGACTTGAATCGGAGAGCTCCTTGAGCCACGATGTCATATGTTGTGTTGCACTAGATTAAATATACTATTAATGAGAATTTGTTAGATCGTTACACTCAGCACCCACAAAGAACCTTGTATTATATTTTGTGTTGGAATAAATCAAAATTGTTAGCTTGAATGCTACTCTACTAAGACCACTCGCTGTTGAATTCTTGAAATGTAAAACATCAGGAAAAATATGGGCTCGAAATGGGCCCTTTAAGAAATTTGACTTTAGAGAGAGGTTATGTATAGAGAGAATGGAAACTGGTATGGTTTGGTTGCCATTTTCTAAATTTTCAATAATGCCCACATTCTAGTTAAAACTAGTTCTAACTTCATACATTGATTAGTTAAGTGTGCTTGTAATAACACAAGCCGAATTTACTATGCATGCTCAACCAACTTGAAATCTTGGTATGCTCATAGCAAAATATGTAGAGAATATCAATTTATCCACACCAAAAATACGACAAAAAGCAATACCACTCCAAGTTCTCCGATCTTCGTAAGCCTTGCTTTGATACCAATGTAAGGGAAAGCTCCTCAAGATCCTGCTTACAAGACAAAACACAAGAGAACACATTGTGGAGAAACGACCCAACAAGTAGAAGCAACTGATCAATCTCCAGAAGCTTCACCCCCGAGCCAAGGAATAGGAAGCAAGAGTAGAGTGACAGAACGTGACAATGAAACACCAAATAAATGATGTAGTAGGGTGAGTTTCCAATAGATATGTTGGCACAATACCACGCTATGCATGCAATCATGCCAATTAGTATGTCTAGGCCTCACAAGGTTATTAATTACTTTACGGGTCTCGTCCAGTATGATGTGGCGTAACCAATAATCTCGAGCACTGGAGTACCGTGTATCCAAGTCTAGGATCATATTGAATCCTATATTCCGGACGTGGACATAACACCTGTGTTGTTGATATATGGCAAAAGAAACTTCCATAAGTAGGTTATTGAGAATTATAATAAAAAATTTAGCCTATTGGCTTATATGGTAGGGGTTAAATTTTCATGTATTACATTGTCTTCTTCACTTTTGTATGTTAGATTTATCTTCTCCTTCCAGTTGATTGTATTTTTAAACATGATAACTCAATTCTTATATTTCGTTTGTTGTACTTTTGAATATAGAACTTCAATTATGCAAGCATGTGTATCTCATAGCCCAATGAGTGGTGCACTGGTGAAGACCTCCTTGAAGCTAAAACTCCAGTCAGCCACATAAAGGAGCATCCAAGTGAAAATAAAAATGATTTTCAAAGTTTCCTGTTTGCCAGCAGTTGTAGAATAGCCGTAACATTTGTTGTGAGTGATAGCAAACATGTGGCACCATCCGGTTGGTTGAGAAAAGCCCAATTCTGAGCCATAGCAAGGCTTCTAAAATGTTTTGAATCTCCATCGTAGAACTACAAATGCTACGTATGGTATTCATCATCCAACGGTAGGCTACTTGTTGTAGCCACCCCTCACCGCTCCAGCTGCTCCGGGTGTAGCCCATATCTGTATGACACATACCTAGTACATCTCAAGGTCTTAACAAGAAGGTTACAAAACCGAAACATTCTTGCTACATACGTTAGATTAAAAATAATTTATTGATTGTTTCTCATGACATTCACCTACTATCTGAAGGATTGACTACAAAATCATTGCAGAACTACATTGTCATCGAAGCATAGCCGATAGGCTCTCTTACGACATTTCAGAAAACAAAACCATGTACAGCATGGAATAAACTGAAAAAGCAACCTAGGAATGCTGTAAAATATCAGGTCACTTTTCAAAGTGGAAACCAGCTCATAATTCATGTTAAGATATATTTCAACAGAGATGATGTCAAGAGAAATGGAACGCCTGAGACTAGAATACTATTGTACATTAGAATACATACTACTTAATTTTTGTGTCCCTTTCTCCAACTCAAACATGTTGCACATACAACTGTAAGCTGCACCTTAGCAAACCCACTAGACATTCTGATTTACATTATGCAAAGGTCTGATCACTGCTTCTACTTACAGCAAGTCTTTTGGCTAATTTTACCAATAACATGATAGGATAGTTCATGCCAGAATATATCTCTGATGCCGAGCAGGTGTTAAAGGCCCTAACAGTAGGCTTCTCCAACATGAAATTTCTCCTCTTCGATGGCCTGCTTTTACTTTGATAGTTTCGAGTATTTCCTCTAACCTTGTGTTTCTATCTTTCAGAATATCCATTGAAAAACACAACTGCCTTATAGCTTCCCTCTTTTCTTCAGCACCATCATCTATAGTAGCCTTTTGTTGCTTATTTTCTGCCTGCAAAACTTCCAGCTTTTTATGCATATCTATAAGTTGTAAACTGAAACATTTTGAGTTGTTCTCTTGATCTGTTAGCAGTTTTTTCACTTCATCCTTTAGCCTGGACACTTCTGCCTCCCTACTTTCAAGTGCTAAAACATCACAATTTCTCTGTTCAGACAAGATACTTAGCTCATTTCTTAGATCCCTGTTCCTTTTTACCATAGTAGACACTCCCGCCCTCATGAACCTTAAGACTACCATCAGCTTCTTGCCCTGTCTAACACCAGATTCCACGTCATTATACAGTCCTAAACTTTGTTTCTGTAAGCACTGCACCTTGTCTTCCAAAGATTGTATCAAGTTGGATTTGTCATTTAGCTCATCCATCAAACTTCCACTGTGGGCATTCACTCTTGTAACTTCCTCCTCTAGGTTTCTCTGTTGATTGACAAAATTTGAAACCTTCGCAAGCAGTGAATTTTTATCTGTCTGTAAGGCAAAGGCAGCATGTTCAAGGCTTTTGATATGTGCGCCTCTTTCTGACAGCTCTGTTTCAAGTTTCTTCATCTCTTCCTTGGAGTAGGAAAGTTCTTCTTGTAAGCTCTTTGTTCTCTCTTCAACAGCTTGGCTCTCCTCCAGATGCCTGGCAGACTCCATGCCAATAATGGTTTTTTCTCTCTCTAAATCCAGCAATGCAAGCTGCAGCCTTCTGAGTTCACTCTCATACTGCTTCTCCATCTCGGATGCTAGTTGCAATGCTTGTTCTTGTGTCCGATCCTGCACTTTAAGTTTATCTAGTTCTTCTTCAAGCTTGCATATCTGATCTTCCCTCAACCTGATTTCATTTCTCAGGATACTCTCAATGCTTGTAAGGCTTATGAGTTTTTCTTCCATTTTTCTCATCTCAGTGGTGCCAAATGATATCTTCTCATGTAATGCTCGAGTTTCCTCTTGAAGGTGGCAAACCTCCTCTTGAAGATCTTTGCTCCTGCTGGCAACAAGGGTAAATTCCTCACTGACTTTTGTAGACTCATCTGCTAGTTGTTTATTGTCCATTTGTAGGCAAAGGAGCTCTTCCCGCAGCCTTGTAATCTCTTGTGCACGCATTTCTGAATTTTCTGCTCCAGCTGCAAGGCTGACACTAAACTCTTCATTTGCTTTATGCAAACTGGAAATCTCTTGCTGGACCTTGATGGCCTCGGCAGTCAAGATACTGATTTCATCACCCAGGGACTTTTTCTCTGCTAATAAAGTCGAGATTTCTTCTTCAAGTTTGATAGCATATGCAGATTTGTCTGATAGTCCTGTCATTATTTTGCTTTTCTCTGCTTCCATAGATGCCAACTCTTCTTGCAGCTTGTTGATAGACAGTAAACTGCTACTTTGCTCCTCAGTCCCTTTTTGGCACTTTTCACTCAAAGAACTATTCTCAAAATATAATTTTGACAAATCTTCCTGGAGTTTCACGACCTCATTGTTTCTTCCGTGCATAAGTTCCGAAACAGTGGTTAGCTCCATTGCACGTTCATTATTACTTATTTGCAGAAGACTCACTTCCTCATTTAGCTTGGTAATCGTTTGTCCCTGCAGAGAAAGCTCTTCATTGAGCGTGTTCCTCTCTGCTTGTATAGCAGACAATTCATGTTCAAGTCTATTTCGATAAAGAATTCCATTCTGCAATTCCTCATCTAATCTGATTTTTTCAGTTCTGAACTGGGAAATTTCCTCTCGCAAATGTCTGACCAGTCCTTCCAGCAAGCCTCGCTCACTGATATCCCTTTGCTGCTCAGTTCTTACCCTACGGTTTTCCACTTTCGCCTTCTGCAACTCTTCATCAAGGTCATGAAGTTCCACTTCCATCAGGTGCATCCTTTCATTCCTAGCTTTAAGTTCATGGCTCATTTCTGCTTCTGTTTCTTGCAAATTCACAATTTTCTCCTGTAGTCTCTTCTGTTCTTCTTGATGGCGAAAAAGTTCATTTTCCAAGTTCCCGACCTTGATGGCAACATTGGCAAACTCCGCTGAGTGTTTTTGATCGTCATCCTTTAATCTGTCGTTTTGCTCATGCATGTGAAGAGCGTCTCGCTGCAGCTTTTCCAATTCACACATATGCAGTCTGCACTGCTCTCTTTCAGCACGAACCTTGCTGTCCAAATTGTTATATTGCTTCTCCAACGCACTAAAGTCCTGCTGCACCTTATCAACCTCTTCGGTTTCTAGTTGGAGCAAGTTTCTTATTTTCTCATTTTCAGACTGCAAATGACTCACTTGTTTTTGCATATCAGACATGCTCTTAGCATGACAGACAGCCTCCTCATTTAATTTATCAATCTGCCCTTTCGCAATAGCTAGATCCTTTCCAACTTGATGCATTGATGACATCTCAGTCTGTTGAGTCCTGTACAAAATTTGAATTGCAACTAGTTCTTCCTCCAGGCCCTTTTTCCTGCTTCTAGCTGAGTCATATTCATCACTAACTCTTTTGGACTCTGATAACAAGCAACAGTTTTCTTCTTGCAATTCTGCCAGCTTGACGTGTAATTCATTGACTTCTTTGACAGCAGTTTCTTTATCACAGATGGTTGCTTGGCATCCCTTTGTCAAATTATCAATTTCCTCCTTCATTTGAAGGTTCTTTTGCTTTAACTTCTGATTCTCGTCCTCTTTTGAATTCAATAGGCATAGTTTATCCTCAAGTTCAATCTTTAATGTCACAATAAGGTATTTTAGTTGGATGATTTCTTCCTGCAATTTACTTCCTTCACTCCTCTGACAAACAATCTCTTCATCAAGGGATTCGTTAACCATTTTCAGATTAGAAATGTCATCCTCAAGGTTTTCCATGCATACTCTAACTTCTGATACCTGCCTTTCCAGCTTCTTGTTTTCTTCTTGTGCATCATGATATTTGCAGCGCATTTTTGTGACCCAAGCCTCAAGAACAGTGTATTCATCGAGACCACGCTGGATTTCTTCCACCAATGCTCGTTTCTCCTCCTCTAAATGGATCAATTCTTCTTGTAGCTTTTTGACAAGTGCTTCGAGAGCCTCCAATTGCTTGCCATCATTTTGTAGCTTGTCCTCAAACTGCTTCTCCCTTTCTTGCATGCTAGAAATGGTAAATTCTAATCTGTTCACATCCTGACTACGTGTAGCAATCTCATCCACAAGAGCTTGCTTCTCCCTTTCCAGCAGTTTTACAGAATTATCAAGTTCTGTAATACATGTCATCCTTGATAGAGCCTCAATCTCTAGCCTCCTTCGATCTTCCTGGATTTGGGAAAGTTCTGAATGAGTTTCTTGAATCTTTATTAAAAGATCCATTTCGGACTCACAACTTCTTTCTAACTCTTTCTGAGTTTGAGCAAGTGACTCACTCAGGACATTTAACTGTTCCGTCTGTTGCTGCTTGCAAGCGACTGCTTCTTTCAACCTACATCTGAGAAGCTCGTTATCCTCCTGCACATGAGAGAGTTCTGCACGGATTTTCGTAATTCTTACCTCAGCAGCTTCATATTGCTCAACTCTTTTCTCCAATTTCTCTGTCATTCCTTTGATGTCTGTTTGTAGGACAGCAATAATCCCGTGAGCTGAAACAATCTCAGCATCGCATTGTCCTAGCTGTTCATATCTAGCATGAAGTTCAGCCACGACTGCTTCATTTTTCTGTTGAAGATCCTGAACTTCTTTGTTTAGCATCTCTTGTTCAGTTCTTACAGATCTCAGCTCATTGTTGAGCATTTCATTGTCATTTTCAGATCTACGAAAATCACCCTCCACATTCTTCATTCTGGAAAGTTGTGTTGCTAGTTCACCTTGTAGTTTCTCATTTGTACCTTGCTGTTGAAGAAGTTCCTGCTGCAGTTCCCTGACCAGTGACGCTTTAGCAGACAGTTCCTGGGTTACTTGCTGACGCTCCACAGAAAATTTTCTCATTTCCTCGTGGAAAGTAGATAGCTCGTTTTTAAGCTTTTGCACCTCTTCACCCTTCTCCTGCACTTCCTTAACCTCGGATCCCAACCCTAACTCAAGTTTTTCCTTCTCTTTCAGTAACTCATCCAGTTTTATCTTCATCTCATTTGCCTCTTTGATAGTACAACCAATCTGAGCCTCAAGAGCATGATTTTTTCCTTCCAGACTAAAAACCTCAGCCTCAAGGTTCTTTATATGTGCTGTTCCATCAAGCATCTCATTCTGAAGGCCGCTGTAGTCTTCCTGCAACCTTTTCATCATCTCCTCAAGCATATGATACTCCATACTAGCTTTGTCTTTATCCTTTTTAGATTTCCTATTATCATCTTTCAGCCCAACTAGCACATAATGCAGCTTTTGGAGCTCCTCCAGAAATGAATTCTTATCCTCGTCAATCACCTCAAACCTGTTCAGACACCCTCCTTCAGTTTCTATCGGACTAGAAATACTTCCATGCACCTTCTGCAGCTCTTTGACCCCAGTTGAAATCTCATCTTTAAATTTATTGCATTCCTCCTGTAAAGCATAAAGCTTTTCTCCGAGCTCTGATGCCTGTTCAATCTTTTCATTGACCTGGGACTGGAGGTCCCTATTCTCTTGCTTTGTGACAGAAAGTTCAGTCCTCACCAAGAAAAGCTCCTCTTGAGCTCCCTTTATGTTAACAGCTCCAGCAGATACCTCTTCTTTTAACCTATCCCTTTCCTCTTTTAAGATATAGAGCTCCTCTTGTGACTTGTGCAACTTTTTGTCGCAATTCTGGTGAATCTCCATTATCTTCCTGAACTCCTGGGTTATTGCAACTTCCCTGTCATTTAGATGTTGTACGTGCAATTCGTGCTTTTTCAACTCGTTATTCTTGGTTTCAAGGTGCTCTTTGAGCAGTTTTTCTCCATCTTCCAGACTTTGAATTGTTAATTGTAACTCGTTGATGTTATTAATCTTGGACGTAACCTTGTCCTCAAGGGACTTGTTATAACTTTGAAGAGAGGAAATTTCCCTTTGAAGTGTCTTCATGTCGGTTATCTTAATAGCTATATCTTCACTCAGCCTTTTGTTTTTATCTTCAATGACCACAAAGTCTTTCTGCAGTACAGACAAACAGTCCTCGGTGATTTTGTACTTCTGTTTTGCTTTTGCCATTAGTGACTGGTTCTCCTGCTGTGAACTCGACAGAGCTTCTTGCAGCTTGTCAAATAAACGCTGAGCTTGCTCATGCCCAGCAGATAATTCTTTCGTGAGCTTGAATTTTTCTTCTTCCAGCATCGAATTGGCTGCCTGACATTGGAACAATTTTCCTTTTGTCGCTTCACTCTCCGCTGCACATTTCTGATAAGTACATTCTAGTGCCTGTTTTTCTTCCTTCAGGCCTGAAACTGATTGCTGCATCAACTGAAGTTCTGTTTCAAGCTTTTCAACCAGTGCCATTCTATCTGCTAATTTCACTTGCAGTTCAATGTCCTCATTTTGAAGCTTATTAAACTCTATTTGCAGTCCTTCAATCTTCTCAGTTCCACAGGCTAAGTTTTCTGCAAATACCGTCTTATCTGCTGCTAGACAAGATACATCCTCCTCAAGTCTCTTCCTGGATAAGGTTTCAGATGATATTTCGTTCCTAAGCCTTTTGTTTTCATCATGCAGCAGGGCAAGCTCAGTTTGCAGTTTCTTCAATCTCTCCTCTACTGATTTTTGCCCATCGGCTAGTCTGCAAGATTCAGCTTTCAATGCCTTGTTCTCATCCTGCAAGCTAAGATACTCTTGCTGTAGGTTTGTCATCCCACCCAAAGTGTCAAGATCTGAAGAGAAGGAAGGTGAATTTTCATTTTGATCCAGGCTTGAGACTTCATCTTCATCTTTCCTGGAAGATAAATTAAGCCCTTGTAGATCCTTTCTCCTGAAATGATTCACTCTGCGCAAAGGAGATCCTTCCGGAGAGTCCACTGAAGTCTCCAAGTTTCCATCTGCAGACTTCTGGACATTCTTCTGAACTTCTCCCGTGAGGTTATCATAACGCTCAGCTAAAGAACGATAAGCACGGTAAAACTCTTCCACGAGATTCACAAGCTCAGGCCGTTTCTTATAATACATTTCTGCTCTCTTGGCAAAGGAATCTGCATCCTCTTCTATCAATTTTAACATCTTTTTTACTTTTGCATCCATATCTGAAAGGATGACGGTCAATTATGTTATCCTATGTGCAAATCTCCATAACAAAAATAGTAACACAAGCTCAGATGGTTGTAACTTACTTCCAATAACGTATTTGACTCGATGCAGTGATAAGAGCTTGAGGGAAAATGGAAGAGGCTCTACTTTTAAATACTTAGGATATCACATTTAGTCTACAAATTTGCTGAGATACTCTATAATTGGAGCTATGTATCAGTGATTTGGAGCACTGACGGCAATAAATTTGGAAGAAAAAAATTGCAAGTGTACATAGGCCTGACATAGAGCCAGCCAGATTGTGTGTGACAAAGCAACCAGCCAAATAATATCTCGTGATGCCATAACATCCAGATAAAAAGGTAACTGCAATACTTTTTAGTTGGAAGGAGAGAGGCGAGGGAGTGTGTTACAAATAAGAGAATGAAGCATCATGGTGTTGATAAGATCTTTTCACATCCCCATCATGAATTTAAAAAAAAGATCCTGGGTTTGCAGGTTAGCAAACCCCTGTAATAAACAATAAGGTTCCAATCGAATAAGACAGTTTGATGAAATACCGATGTCATAAGCTAAATAATATACCTGTTAAATTGTCTTGTAGCCATCTTGAGTTCTTGGGACTTATATGGCTGTCCCACCACCAGGAATGAGAACGACCACCCTTTTTCATAGCGTAACTACTTTGATCTGTGATTACTGACAGAACATGCGTGCTCTGGCTGTTACAAACTGACACAAATAGTTGATATCATCTGAACCGAAAACATTCAGACTTGCTACTTAAGGCCCCTCAAGTGTCTGATTTGCAATCTCTTTCTCTTTGCAGGTCAAAAAGAGCAAACCATCTCTGCAGCCACAATTAAAAAAGATACATTCAGAGTTGGTGTGCAGAATATTCTATAGCTGTTACATGAAGACATAAAACAGACCTTTATCGCTATAAGCTCTAAACTAAAACGCAGTAAGGCATAGATTTTACAGGTGGATTTATATCTCGGATGTTCTTAAGAATGTTGTTCATAATGTTGAAAGATTCATAGCAAGAATATTTCCATGCATTCTAGGCTATCCTTGTTGCAAGCCAATTTTAAAAACCAAAATTGCAATTTAGCAAAGCATGCTTCCATCCAAATATCTGAGCAAAAAAAGATGTAAAAAATTTCTCTTATGCAGCTTCTAAGAAAAACAATTTACTATCACTATCACAAGATCCATACCTTGAGTTATGAAACGTAGCAGTTAGATCATGTAAACTTTTTTTGCTATTTTGAAAGACCCAAATGAGTTTTGACAAGTAGAGAAAATAGTGTTGTGGAACTTGAAAGCAGCATTACATCAAGGACATACATAAAATGCTCATAACTTGTGGCCTGTCAGACTTTCACTTCTAGGAATTAAAAATTCTGAGTAGCTCAACAATAGAGAGTTGATATACAGCATAATTGCCCGTTCCATTTTAATGCGTACAGAACGGGCATTCTGAATGCATTCAGTTTCGGAACATGACCCCAAAAAAAAATTCCAGTGTATATGTAATTGTTCATTTTTTTTTGGCAAATTTCTGCAAAAGGATACAATTTCAGTAATAGAATATGTAGCAATTACATCTACAGCCAATCCTAAGAGTCAAGACGGTAATCTTTGGCATATCACCTTGATTTTACAGAATCCTGGAAGATCATTCACTCAGTCTTTGTCAGGTAATTAACCTTGCCCAACCAGCTACCTTCCTAAATACTTTGCTTTCAGTTCACTGTCCTGAGAAAACTGAAGTAAAACATTACACCTCAATTCTGACCCAAAGAAAAAAGGAAAGTCAGCATACTTTTCTTGCGGTGTCATCTCAACATTCATCCATTGTCACCTTGCAAATCAGGGTTGATCGTTTTTATGGATCTCTTACCATGTTCTTTGGTAGTTTGTTAAGAGGACTAGCATGCCTATACTCTTAGTAAGCTGTTGCCAATCAGATTCAGAAGAACAAAATTATAAAATCACGATTCAACTCTCCACCTTTTCGTACTTGGAAGTGTCCGACAGAGTGTTGTTGAGCTCATTTTTGTTCACTTCAAATTTTGTTCGGAGAGGTGGGATCACAGGCAGATTCTGAATACGAAGATCAGTCTTTATGAATTTTCTGCAGGAGTGCATAGCGCGCGGAAAAAGAAACCCTTGTTCTGTACGTATGGAACGGAATTAGAAGCCAAATGCTCGGAACGGGTATCTATGATCATAAATTATTATACAGCATCATAAATTTCAAAACTATTCAAACGCAAGGATCGCTAAGACAAACAGGTGGAATGCATTTAGATGGGAATATTCAGTAAATTAAGAACACAAGTGGAGCTCAAATGTGGCAAATCATCGATGAGGCCAGATGGCAGACAACGCAAGACACCTTTTCTACATGACTTACGCCTACAAAGATTGGCAAGTGAGCGCCCGCCGGGTAGATGCGGCCTTGACATAATTTAGCTAAATGTTGATAGTGCTTCCCACATTTGCTGTCATGAGCTTCGTATTTGACTAGGTGAAAAGAATGTGCCAAACCTAAACGCAAAAAATAAGACTACTCCACACTCATGTTTTATTTCCAGATTTTGCTTGGCCAGAAAGAACAGCTTGCCATGCAGGAAAAAATTTCCAGTTCTCAAACTTTGTAATCATCATCACACTCCCCAATGCCCATAGTGTATTTGGAATTTAACAAACCAAAATATCACCATCATAATTATTCACTTCTGCTTGTAGCTTATGACTATATAAAAACAGGTATAATCGATCGAACAGGTGTTTCCTATTAACAAAACCAGCCATCCCCAGGCATCTTCAGTGCTACATGAACTTTGAAGTAGTCCATCTTCTGTGGTCAGCACTAGTTTTTCTTTTTCCAGTGACTTCGAGGTGGGGACGATTCAGTCAAAATAGATAGAAAATATCCTTTGAAACTGGTTCCTTAATTACAATGAATCTCATACGCATAAAATCATAGCTTGACTCTTGACAGGAGACTCCGCCATGTACAGGACAACAAGATTAAAACGAGTGAGTAAAGCTAGCACATTACATACGATCCATCATCAGTAACAATGCGGAGGAGAGCATATCACCTATGTGTCTCATCTCAAACCAAAAACCAATAATAGCAGTGCTCGCGGTTCACTAAAACTACCAGTATTTCACGCATGTAGCTCGGGCAGTGCTACTGCTCGTGCGTATAACCACTTCCTACTCCAGGTCGCTCCGGGCATGGCCGAGATTACACCGAACTTGTAATCCAGACTCCAAACAAGGCAGAACCAGATTTTCCTGCGAGAGCTGTTTTTCCAAGTTCTAGACAAAAATGCACGTATTGTA
Organism: Diphasiastrum complanatum; assembly: GCA_029204225.1. NCBI lineage: Eukaryota > Viridiplantae > Streptophyta > Lycopodiopsida > Lycopodiales > Lycopodiaceae > Diphasiastrum > Diphasiastrum complanatum. The sequence goes on along the minus strand of CM055098.1, from coordinate 14,817,291 downwards.
ACTGGTTCACTGCAAACGAATAAGTCATCTATCTAAAGGAGCAACTAGGTGACATGAGCGGTGCATAGAAAGGCAGTGATATACATTAAATTTCTTATTAGCGACAGATCAAAGGGGAGCAAAACACAAATATGACATGTCCGCAAACTAGTTGACTTCATTCTCAACTCGTCTGTGCATGACTGAGCTGGGGTACATCATAAAAACTTAGTCTAGAGAGGAAGCAGCAAGCAAAATCTGTGCTCACACAAAACACATGTACAACAAAACAAATCTCACGCCACTGCTGCTTCATTCATACACACAACACATATCTTTGCATAATAATATTTTCAACCAGTAATACGCGTAGTAGCACAGATGACAGCACGAAATTTTCTGGATAAAACGCAGCATTGCCAAGGTCAGCGCGGAATATACCCACCTCCACCTCCGACCTCTCCTCCTTCCACCAAAATAGTCTGCGCGATCAACGTTCATCATCTCCCCCTCCCCCCCCCCCCCACCTCTCTCTCTCTCTCTCTCTCTCTCTCTCTCTCTCTCTCTCGCTCGCTCGCTCTTTCTTTCAGAATTGTTGGAGAACGTGGTTAGCGTGAAATAGATAGAGGGCTCGTCGTCAATCCACTCCCTCCCTTACAAGTTACGACAAATGTCCCCGTCCTATGTGCAGTGAACTGCATTTGAAGGGCCCGTCATGTAAAATTTCCACGAAGCGTCCGAGAGACTTGCTGGGCCAGTGAGCCATGGGCCCCCCCCTTTGGAGGTTGTGATAGGGCTATTATTATGGTAAGTCAAATACCACGTGACCTGACCTGGCCCCTCCACTCCTTAAGTAGCATTTGTGAGAGCACACATGTGGCATCATTGGGCTGGTTAAGAGCAGCCCAATTCTGAGCAAGGCTTCTAAAATGTTTTGAATCTCCATCCTAGATCTACAAATGCTACTTATGGTATTCTTCATCCAATGGTGGGCAACTTGTTGTAGAACCCCGAGCAGCCTCGCCGAGCTGCTCGAGGCAGCTCGGGGTGCTGCATCAAGTAGCCCACCTCTGCATGAGACGGATACCGAGTACAAAATGTCTATGTACACTACTCTACAAGTGTAGGCTGCTAGCAAGCACCTGCTTGCCACAACAAGTAGTGTGGAATGTGCACCACCCGTGGGGCCTTGCCCTTCCTTGTGGGGATGGAAGGGAGTGTTCGAGGCCCTTCGGCAGCCGGCTAGTGAGACTAAATGCTTCCTCGCTTTCAAGGAGAGGCTAAGAAACTTTGGATAACAAGCCAACCCATTGGTGTTGCTGAGAATAAAGTGGGAGACCGTTATTGAAAGGCCTTTTCTTAGGGCCCTTTGGTTCACATGAAGTACTTAGTTTCTATTGGGTTTGAGTGCCACCTCAACCCACCATCATTTATGTAGACTTTTTTGTATTGATATTTTACATAGCCTTCTATTTGGAAGGAGCCTCTAATTACAAAAACCTTTCATGTTAAAGGTTGCTTTGAATTTGTTAGTTGTCCTAAAAAATGATATAAGTTTTACAATAGGCCCATTTCAAACTACAGTGCCTGGCAAGTGCATTGAGTGTGCACTTGCCAAGCACTGATGCTACCTGGCAAGTTGAGATTTCAGGCATTGGGCCACCTGCGTTTCAAACTACAAGTGGCCCTCTGCTCTCCACATGCGGGCCTCTCTCTCTCTCTCTCTCTCTCTCTCTCTCTCTCTCTCTCTCTCTCTTGCAAAGGAGTAGTAGCAGGGCATTGTTAGGCATGCCTTATAGAAGCTTGGAGGGATCATTGATGGACACAATGGTTTGCCACTCCCCTTGGTATAGCCAATAAAGTTTTTTCAGACTAATTGTTACACAAACCCAATACATATCGTTTGAATGCGTATGCAATTATATGTGAAATAAAGGATGGGAGGCTCTATGATAGAGCGAAAACAAGCAACCAGAGAGAATCAGAAAACCCTAATCTGACACAACCCATCTGCAAATGCACATCTGCTTTTCATACACATCAATATCAGAGCACCACAAAAAATCCAGGACCATAAACAACAATCATCCACAAAAGAAACTAATAACATGATTAAAATTGCACACTTCAATAATGAATGGGAGAGGAGTTAAATCTCTCATAGAGAAAATACTCTACCTATCCAGCCACCAATAGACACCCAAGAAGCTCTATTACCAAAATGACACGAACATGGAAAAAGAAAACTGTTTAGTATTGGCAATTCAGTAAACCAAGATACAAGCAAGGAGCAATTCATACCTATGATAAATTTTCTCTTCGCTACAATGTTGTACAAGTCAAATGGAAAGTAGAGAAAAATTCAACTGAATTAAAAGATTCAGTTCAACTGAAATTAGACAATCCTAAATTAAAAGAATAGTCTAAGAACAAAATCTTTGAGTTATACAATATGCCAATGTTTATAGCCATTGTGCGAGATCTCTCCGAATACTTGTCAATGAAAATAGCTCTTCTTTGAATGACATGTATCACCACAATATTATTGTAACTTTCAAAACAACTACCAAAAAAATTTCAAGAAAAAATGCTTCTAAAAGTTGAGCTCGAAGTGAAGATTAAAATAGGAATTTCAGTACATGTATCACCACCCACATTGTTATTGTTGTTGGGGTGCTCTCGAAGTGGATCTCGAACCAAAGACTTTGAGTTCGTAGGAGAACAAAGAGGATGTAGTCGAAGACCTCGAACTCAAAGAGTTCATCGTCGATCCCGCTTCTGCTTCAGTTGATTACTGCGCAAACGTTCAACTTCAGAGAGTAAAACTGCAAAGCTGTCGTAGAGAGAGAGTGTGTATATTAACATAATGTACTGGAGCTCAGTATTTGAGACGAACTCGAATGATCCGTGTTTTGATGAATACTCAAGAGTCGAATTTTGGTGAGTTGGAGTGATGCTTAATTCCAACAATTGTACCTTTGAAAACCACTGCAAAAATGTTGGAAATTAAGTCCACAGTCTTCTCCTTGGTGATACTATTTTCTATCTCAAGATTCCTCATGCATGTTTATTGATTGTTGATCTAGGGTCAGATGCAACTTCTTTTGGTTCTACGTCTGCTCATCTAATACCTCCAGGAATCACACCATTCAGACAGCCGAACTATTCGAAGGACGACTATGTGCATCCATGGATCAAAGACTATTCACATTCAAATGTCAAGTTCAAGAATTTGGAGAACATTGAAGACCTGAGGAACAACATTATCATACTGCACTATCATACAAAATTCTGAAACTAAACTTCATATTGAAAACCGATTTACAGTAATTCTACAACCTATTTAATCTCTTCGGTGGATTGCACTCATTCATATTGTACGATCTTGTCAGTGAGAACACGTGCGCTGTGAATCTATTTCTGCATTTACATTCTTTCAGACTATTCTTGCTTGTAGCAACCCACACCATGGGAGATTTGTTTTCGCAATTGATTTACTTCTCTCTTCCTCCGTTGCCATCTTTTCTCACCCCTCTACAACAAAAAAAAACATGGTAAAATGTTTCTAAAACTTTAGGTCATTCTTGTTAGGTTGCTCCTGAAACGAATGACACAATTTAGGATTACAATCATAGCACAATATTAATTGATGATGGCATCTCTCACAACATTAATTCTCTTGTATTTGTTCAATAACAAAGGCGCATAGTGGTGAGAGCATGGTTCAAGCAAAAAGCTATGTCAAAATTAAATCAACAACAACAAACATCAGAACAATCCCCTATAGAATTCTACTATCAACTGAGTTGATTCTTTTTAATTATGAAGCCCACTGCAAAAAATGACAATTCACTACATTCTTCATTTATTATGTATGCAAATTACTAAACACAATTTCAAAGAACAAAAACAGTAAAATTGACTATGTAGCACAATGTTGCATAGTGAGAATTACATTGCAAGCACCTGAATGACAAGAAAATAGCTCGATGCAAAAAAGATGCTTGTTAGAACTAGAAAAGTAGTATTGAATTTTAAGACAATTGTGCAAACCGAACTTGTTCTTTTTACATCTTTAGAACGAAAAACTATCAAATGTCAACTAGGCAAAATGCGAGTAACATGTCAAAAAAGAAAACAAGGAAGCATCCTCAAGTCTATGGGCAATTTGAGCCTCTTCATACATACTCTATGAATCATCATCGCTAGTGTCAAAGAAAGGTGTGAAAGTTTCAGTTATCCGTTCAACAGTTCTTTTATCAAACAAAGCTTTGGCCAACCTATCTCTTTTTTGTATCTCAACTGAAGTGGATCTATTGTTCACATTAAAGCACACATCATCATCCATGTCATAGGGTCTCCCACCATCATCATCAATTGTGTTTGCATGTTCTAAAGTCATGTTTAATTCATCTTCGTCTGAAGCATGGAACCCTTCACAACTTCGTGAAGAGCCTCATGACGTGCCTTTGAAGCCTCACGGACTCTAGCATTCCCATTTGTTGAGGAATTTGAAGCAAGTCTCAACTCAAAATTCCATTTCCTCAATCCATGTATCATTGAATGAGTCCTTATATAAAGGATATGTTATGTAAACTTAGACTAGCTACGACAATGCAAGGCACATAATCCAATTTCATGTCAATCCTCTGTAACAAGATCTTCCATCTAGACTTAAGAATTTTAAAGGCTCATTCAACAGCCATTCGTGTACTTGATTGACCATAATTCCAATGGTGCTTTAGTTGGGACAACCCACCTTTGTGTCCTTTGTATGGGCTTAGCATCCACATCCTTGGTGGATGTGCATCATCACCAACCAAGTTGTAGTCTCCCAAATCTCCCATTTGGCACCTTTTGCCCATGTGGCTTTTTTAAACAAATTCCAATCATGTAGGCGTCCAGCCCATCCCCCATCGTAGTCCCAAATCAAGCATCAAGCAGACACAAGTACTTGTAATAGGATTGAGTTGGAGCCCTTGCAATTATATATATCTTGAGGATGGTTGTGGGAGCAATTATGGGAATATGACTTCCATCAATAGCCCCAATAACATTTTGGATCCCTCTTATCTCTTCGAATTCTAGTGATTTTTGGATATGCATTTGCGTAGGAGTTGGGCACTTGATGCACATTGCATTGATTGACTTTTTCAGTGCCCTTGAAAATTTGATGGTGATGACAAATAGTTACAACCATCCCAAAAAAATCTAATAACATAAGCAGAGAACTACTTGTAGCAAGTCGATACAATGCAATACACACGCTTGCCTCCATTGGAATTGCTTTGCACATTTTTTTTCATCTTGTTTTTTCAAGTGGGAAGCCATGCGAGTGCAAAGGAACATGAAAGTTTCACGAGAAACTGAACGATTTATTATTCTAAGAACCCAACAAGTGCATGTCTACAAATTCTTGTAAACACATAAGTTTCCACACCAATCAATCTCTTGTTTTCTTGTTAGACGACAAAGCTAGTAGGGCAAGCTATGCTTGGAGCCATTGTTGGAATGCAAGCCAACATGACATGTTGTTGTTGGGTGCATCCAAAGAAAATAGATAACCTTCATGTCAATAGACTCACAACCCTCAAAACTTATATGTATATACATAGATTTTTAGTTGAGCCAAAAAAATTCTCACTTGTTAAACCACTAGAATCGAAATGTGCATAAAAAGCCGAACACATCCAACTTGTCTTCTTGAAGGATCAAAAGGCCTAAAACTTCTAAACCAAAGTGGCCATCAGTCCATGCATGGACTTCAAGATGTCTATTTTTTTCTTTTTCTTTCTCAATTTCTTTCTGACTAATCAAGTCAAATAATTTAGAGCCAGTACTTTTAAGCATGTCAAAATAGTTGTAACAATAACGTCAATAGATTGTGTATTCTTTTTGGAGGTTGTAGAGCCACTTTTGGATGTCATCACCTCACTTTCTGTCTGCATAGGAGTATTCTCGAACATGATCTACTCTTCATTGTCTCCCTTTGCCTCAACCTTGTTTGCACTCACATGGGCATAATAGATAACATGAAGTGTCTCAGGCATACATTCATCAACTATTGTGAACCATTTACATTTAGACACTATGGAGAAACCACCCAACCAAGTAGAATCATCCAATCAATCTCTAGAAGCCTCACCCCCAAGCCAAGGAACAAGAAGCATGAATGTAGAGTGAGAGCCTGGCAATGAATCAAGAACTATGATGGAGTAGGGCAAGTTTGGTCCTCTTATATAGAGCCTAATGCATCCTGGGCACATAGCCATGCATAGCCCTATGGTCCCTATACATAGATTCACCTAGAATAGAGTCCTATGCATGGACCAACTATTCATAGAATTGTTATTGATAACTCTACACATGCATACACTGTCTCATTACCTTGTCTAAACTCCACTTAGTGTGTTCTGGGCCTCACAAGGATAATAGTTACTTTCGCTCATGTCCAGTATGACGTGGCATAACTAACAGCTTGTTTCACTGGAGTACCGTGTATCCAAGACTAGGAGTATACTGTATCCTATGTACTGGTCATGGACATAACATTCTTCCCTCCTTAAATTGTTTCTATAGAAACTAAAATTCGAGAAACAGAGATAGAACGATTCTCAATTGTTTATCTCTTGTTCTAAGCACTTTCTCAGGTTCCAAAGGTACATTAAGCGACAAATCTTCCAAATGGGATAAATCCTCATCTGATCCAACTGTATCACCATCATGTAAACTTAGTTTCAAACGACTTACATGAAACATTGGGTGTGCAGTCGATTTTCCTTGAAGACCGAGTTCATACGCCAAAGAACCAATTCTACGTACAATCCTGAAAGGTCCACAATAACGGGTAGACAACTTATAATTCTTTCCTGTACGTAACGACTTAGAATCTTTCGGAATCCTAAGATATACCCAGTCATCAACTTTAAAATCTCTTGGAGATGTCTTAAGATCGGTATAGTATTTAGCTCTATCCTGAGTACTACGGATACTATCCTTAGCCACTTGCAACATTTCTTGCATATCATGCAAAAAATCAGCAACCTTCTGGATCTTAACAGACTTCATCTCAACATTTACTGGAGATCTAGGTTGAAAACTGTACATAAGCATAAAAGGATTGTAACCTGTAGCAGAATGTTTTCTACTATTATATGCAAACTCAACCAGTGGGAGATAATCTTCCCAATGAGATTGCCTGTGAGAAACATATGTCCTCAAAGTATCTTCCATAGTTTGATTAGTCCTTTCTGTCTGGCCATCTGATTAAGCATGATCAGAAGAACTCAAACTCAAAGAAGTTTCTAGTTTATGGAATACTGCTGACCAAAGTGACCTGTGAACTTAGGATCTCTTTCACTAACAATGTCACTTGGCAGACCATACAACCGAAATAATCTTTCAACAAAGATCTGGGCTAAATCAGAAGCCTTTATAGTTGACTTGACTGGTATGAATGCAGCTAACTTAGTTAACTGATCCACTACAACCCAAATAGAATCACTTTGTCGTTGGGTATTTGGAAGTCCAACTACAAAATCCATAGATATGTTTTCCCATTTCTTATCTGGGATATCTAACGGATGCAACAAACCACCAGCCTTATGGCGTTCAGCCTTTGCTAGTTGACAGGGCTTGCATTTAACAACATATGACTCGACATATGGCTTGAGATTTGGCCAATAAAATTCCCTCTTAACCAAGTCCAGAGTCCTGTGTATACCGGGATGTCCTGCATAAAGTATGTCAACATTCAAACAAAATCTTTCGTTTGAGCTCATCATCACCAGGTATGCAAACTTTTTCATTCCGAAATAGCAATCCATCTCGAATGGTGAACTGTTCCACAATCTTCTTATCTTTCTTAATTAGTTGAGTCCCCTGTGTTTCTAACTCAACACTGTCCACATTTCTTCCGGTCTGAACAATGTTCCAAATGTGACCAAAATGGAAATCTGATTCATATTTTCCTCTCATCGAAAGATGTAGATTTGTAGAAAATCTAGGTGAATGAAAAACTCGTTCACCGATCCGGCTAAGAGCATCTGCAATTTGATTAGAGCTATCTCTTATGTAACAAATTTCATGATCAAATTCTTGCATCAATTCAGCCCATCAAGCTTTTCTCCCCCAAAGATCATATTGATTACAAAAATACTTAAGAGGCTAGTGATCCGTATACACTACAAACTTACTACCATATAAGTAGTGTCTCCAGGTTTTAAGTGCATGGATTACAGCAAACAATTCTTTTTCCTGCGTAGTATAACGCAATTGAGGACCAGTGAATTTTTTGCTTTCAAACGCTAGTGGCCTATCCATTTGTAATAGAACTGCTCCAACTGCAACATCACTTGCGTCTGTTCTCACGACGTAAGGTAAATCTGGATTTGCAATTTGTAACATGGGAGCTGAAACAATCATTGTTTTAAGTTTCTCAAAACACTGATTCAATTCCTCGTTCCAAACAACAAGCGGACTAGGTTGATTCCTCTTTTTCTTTTTATTAACAATTTCTTTTGTCAGATTATTAAGCAGTGGTGCTAACTTAGCATAATCCTCAATAAATCTCTTGAAGAAAAGTGTCAAACCTACAAAATACTTTACCTACCTCATAGTTTCCAGAATTGGCGACTCAATCGCAATCTTGATTTTATCCTCGTCAATCTTGATCCCATTTATTGTGATCTTATGACCGAGATAAAGCATTTCTTGCTTAAAGAATTCACACTTGGACTCTTTAGCGTAGAGTAACTCCTGACGGAGCTTCATCAAGACGACTTTTAAGTGTTCTATGTGTTCCACCAAGGATTTACTGTAACCAAGAATATCATCTAAGAATACTACTTCAAACTTCCCCAAATATGGACGAAATAAATCGTTCATCATTTGCTGGAACATTGCTGGAGCATCCGTTAATCCAAATGGCAACACTAGAAATTCATAATGACCAAATTTAGAACAAAATCCTGTCTTTTGGACATCTTCTGACTTAATTCTTATTTGATGGTACCCTGTCCTGAGATCTATCTTGGTGATATACCGTGCTCCACCCAAGCGATCTACAAGGTCATCCATCCTAGGTAGTGGATATTTATTCTTTATAGTCACTTTATTAAGCCCCTTGTAATCCACACACATCCTGAAACCTCCATCTTTTTTCGCTTTAAGAAGAACAAGAGCACCCCATGGTGACTAACTAGGTTGTATATGTCTCATCCTCAGATAGTTTTCTATTTGATTTGAAATCTTTGTCTCCTCTTTCTAAGAGAACCTGTACGGTTGTCTAGAGACAGGTTGACTTCTTGGAATTAACTCAATCTTGTGGTCCACTGACCCAATTGTGGATGTTCCTGAAGCGAATCTAAATGGTTGTGAATTCTCAACAATGTTTCCATTTAAAAAACTTCATACTCAGAATAATCCAATGTTTCCATTTCATTAATTGTAGAAATCTATCCAATGGACGTACAAAATTACTGCCAAATAATGTAACTACCTTATCACCCTCCTTGAAAGTGAGAACATGCTTCTCAAAATCAATTAACAGAGAAGGCGATTTACTAAATAACCATTCGTAACCTAAAATTAAATCAGTAGAGCTAGGTCTAAAACATGAAAATTAACTAATTATGTGTGTCCTTGCACCAAAACTGGGAGCTTCGGGACTTTTATGTTCCAAGTCTCCAACTCCGCTCCTGAAGCTAGATAAACTTTATATCTATGATTGCTGGCTCCAGTTTCCAAGCTGAGTTTCTGCACAAGACAAGAATTAATAAAATTATGAGTTGAACCACTGTCCAATAAAATACTCACTTCTTGATCTTTAACTGTGCCAATTAAACAGAAAAGTTCATTAGGCAAGAAAGAATTAGTACTAAAAGAACATTCACACTCACAATCCATCCGGTTAATTTCCAAAGTCTTACCATTGCCTCCTGGGATTTCTATCATGTGAGCAGATCCTTTCTTCCTTTCTGGACAAAATTTCATCATATGTCCAGCTTCTTACAGACAAAACATAAGTTCTCTCTTTTAGCCTTTTTCCAGGACATAGATTTCTTGAATCTCTTTCTCTTCGGCTTTTTGGGTTCCGATCTGCTTCGTCAAAAAATCTGTTTGATGTCACATGTCTTGCATGCCTGTTTCTAGAGAACGTAAAATTTTTAAATAAAAAAAAAAGTGCGAAAACTCGAAATTTTTAGTTTTTTCCAGTTTCTTGTAATGTCTATGAAATTGACTAAAAATAGTGATTTGACCATACTGGAGTCAATTTCAGTCAGTTTTTTGGTCAACAGTACTTCACTATGAGTTAATCAGATATTAACTAAATTTAATAATTTCCAAGGTAGATATATCGAGATGGTCGAAGAAACTTCAAATCAAGCTGCAAATCCAGGTGCGCCATCTTATATGGTGATTTGTCATGAATTGAGTACGGCACTAAATGACATGAATAATCATAATCAGATGAGAGATTAGCAAATGGAGGTTCTTTTGAATAAAGTCAAATTGATGTCTTCACCCAATTTCGGTTTTCAACTGGAGGTTTATTTGGGCGAGAAGAAGGAGAAGAAACCTGAGGTCATCGAGGACTGGCTGGCCAAGTGGAGTAGTTACTTCAATCTGCACGGTGTTCCTGATGAAAAGAAAATTGAAAGTGTCATGTTGTTCTTACGCGGAAAAGCGTCATCGTGGTGGCGAGATTTACCAGTCAAGCCAACTACTTGGGATGCATTTGCGGAAGTTTTCAAGAAAGTTTTCGTAGTTGCTGATGACATGGACTACTACCTAAAGTTCGTGAATTGCAAGATGGGTACAAAGGGTTTAGACTCTTATATCCAGGAATTCATGGACCTATGGAATAGGGTTCCATCATTCGATGCGAAGTTGGCATTATGGCAGTTTGTCCTAGGTTTGTCAGCCGACTATCAGAACGAATGCAGGCGAAATGTGCTTCAAAGTCTCGAGGTTGCGTTTCGGATTGCGAAAGCGTGTGATTCCACAGTGGTGGCATCCAGGAAGCAATTTGCGCAAATTCCAACCACTTTGAAAACCAAGAAGGGTAAGAAGCATGGTCCACTTTACGGAATTTTACGTAAAAATTTAGTTCCACGAAAATTGTCAACTATAAAATCCAGTTTTGTATCTAACCGTCAGAGTACATGCATATGACCACTCAAAACAGATCTAACCAACTCATGCATGTCAGAATCACTCAGAGAAACCACATGCAGACATTCCATGCAAGCACAATACTTCAAAATAGGAAATTGTGATGCATGCAATCAGAACAATTGGAAATTTTACCAATTTTGCTCACAAAATTGCAAAACTTCATATGCTCATATCTTTGGCTACAGGACACCAAATTGGGTGTTGTAAAGCTCAGTACATAGGGAGATCTAGTGAACAAGACACTTGCCATGTCAGCCTGCCACCTAGGATTCACACATGCAAGTTCAGAACAGCCAATTAAGCTGTAGGAGGGCGCACTTTTTCTAGACCAATCTGTCCAAAAACATACAAACACTCAACCAAGCCTAAAATTGATGATCCAAACAGTCTTACAGGTCTAAAAGAGTTCCATTAAGCCTTATACAGATCCTATGAAGCAGTTGGGCTGAGAACCATGATTTTTTGGTTTCTAGAAGTCAAATCTGCTACAAACTTGATGGAATTGAAACATAAGCCTCTACCCATCAATTTACAGTTTTGATAGCTTGCTGGGAAGGTAAAAAGGAATACAAATCATGCTAGAAAAAATCCAGAATGATCCTTTTATGGATTTAGAAAAATCCATCCCCCAAAATTCACCAAAATTGGTCAATTTTTTACACTTTTTGACTTCCTACAAACCCAATTGCTGGAATTCTTGGCTCTAATTTCTAGGCCAGCTTCAAAAGACTATGATTCATATTTTCCCAGCTTCAATTGATGTAACAACCTCCTACCATCCAATTTCATGAAAAAACAAGCAAAAATCATGAATTTTAGCCCTTTCTAGGTTTTTTCACCATGCACAATTGGAAATTAATGGCAAGAACGTTTTCCAAATCCACATGCAATCCAAAATACAGAGTTACAACCAATCAATTGATCTTATCTTGCTGGATTTTGAATTCTACCCTCCATTTTGTGCCAAAATCATGGAAAACAAGCCAAATTTGGACACAAAAGAGCCTTGAATCCAAATACATGGGAAGACCCAACATGCAAACTGAATTTCAACTATTTCAAAGTGAATTAACTTGCTGAAAATTTCAGATCCTTCACTAGTTTTGAGCTACACATGCTAAAACTCCAAAAAAGACACCAAAATTGATTTCCTAGCACAATTCACCATAAACACAATGAAATTTGAGAGAGATATGGAACATGCAAATTGAATTGGGAAGATCCACCAACTTGCAATCTTGCTCCTCTCCTTGGATGAGAATACTAGTTGAATACCACCAAGCTCCGATGAAAAGCACCACCTCTCCAAGCTTGTAAGCCTTGCTCTGATACCACTATAAGGGAAGCTCCTTAGATCCTACTTACTAACAGAACACGATAACACACTATGGAGAAACCATCCAACCAAGTAGAAGCATCCAATCAATCTCTAGAAGCCTCACCCCCAAGCCAAGGAACAAGAAGCATGAATGTAGAGTGAGAGCCTGGCAATGAATCAAGAACCATGATGAGGAGTAGGGCGAGTTTGGTCCTCTTATATAGAGCCTAATGCATCCTGGGCACATAGCCATGCATAGCCCTATGTTCCCTATACATAGATTCACCTAGAATAGAGTCCTATGCATGGACCAACTATTCATAGAATTGCTATTGATAACTCTACACATGCATACACTTTCTCATTACCTTGTCTAAACTCCACTTAGTGTGTTATGGGCCTCACAAGGTAACTAGTTACTTTCGGGTCACGTCCAGTATGACGTGGCATAACTAACAGCTTGTTTCACTGGAGTACTGTGTATCCAAAACTAGGAGTATATTGTATCCTATGTACTGGTCATGGACATAACACCAAGGGCTATGGAGACATTTTCAAATGTACGTTTTGCGGCTAGCCTTTGGACTAGAAGCTTCTACAAGCCAGTTTCTTGGGTGGAGGGCACAACATCAATGGAGTCAACAAATAATTGACTCCACACATCATTCTGGCTCCATCCATAAGCTTGGGATCCAATTGAAAGTGGCTGGTATGGTTGAAAATCAGATGCCATAAGGTAATAGACCTAATGCGGTAGTCAAACACCTCAATGTGTTGTAGTGGTCTCTAAAGTTTTAGTTACTTTTGTAATTGGATCAGGCCTTCGTTACTTAAATGAATAGGAAAGTTTCTATCCATAGAAGATTAAGAGTGGTATAATGTTTACGAAACTTATAAAATTAAGAAAACTTTGAAGTTTGTGAAAGTTTAATTGATTTGTTGGCTCAAAACCATTTATCTTCATCTCAAGCTAGGATTTTGCTTCTTTGATCTATAAATGGATAATCGCACAAAATCCTAAACCCACTTAAAAACTTCCATCTAGTTTTTTTTTCTGATATTACATAATTATAAGAAAAAAAAAATGTATTGTACCAGTACATTCCTATTTCAAAACCTGGGAATGGGTTTCCATGATGCACGATAAGCCTCTAGGAATAACCTGTTTTTGTTTGCATGTTGTAGCATCTATGATGTTGGTTACATACTTGTTAAGATAAATTTGTAAGTGTACCTTGTCTATAGCAAGAAGATTGTTTACTGAGCTTTTCAATTGCCCAAACTATGTGATACCTTAAGTTTATTTCTCTGGTTGTTATGTAGAATGTATGTAGATTGATGCTTTGATGCCTTTGAGTTAGATCTCAATAGAAGGGTCACACAAGTGATGATTAAGACTTAAGATATTGGAGTGCAAACATCAATTTGAATAAATCATAGAGGGTGTTCAAGACGTATTGTTACAAGTAGAGTATCTTTTATGGATGGGTGGTCTCCAACAAATAATTAGATCTTGTAAAGGGCATATTTCATAGTTATAGTTCATAGCTTAGTAGCTTGATTGTTTTTGGTATTTGGATTATGATTGATGAAAACAAGTATTTTATTTTGACACATTCTTCAAAACATTATTCATGACTAGTCCAGAGAGAGGTCTAGCTAGAGATTCTCGTATCAACGAGGTCAACCGTCAAAGTAAATATGAAACTAATTGTTACATAACCAATCGTTGAATTTAAGAAATGATGAAGAGCTATTGAAGACCTTATAAAGAGCGTTGATGGAGATGTAATGAAGAGCTATTGGAGAGTTGATGAAGAGCTACTGGAGAGTTAAAAAAGAGCTACGATGGAGAGCTGATCACGAGTGTCGATGGAGAGCGTTGATATAGAGCGTTCATGGAGACCCATGATGGAGAATTTTGATGGATCGTTGAGGAGCCGCGATGGAGAGTTGTGATGGAGCGATGGAGAGCTACAATGGAGCAATGGAGAGCTACGATGGAGAATGATCAAGAGAGCAGCCATGTAGCATCAAGGAGCATATATAGTTGTAGCAAAGAGAGAAAGATGGTGCAGCCTCACGATGGGAAAAAGGAGGAGAATGTTGAGAGGCCATTGAATGGCCATTATTGCTTAATGTTATCAAGGAGAAGCCCACTTGTCGGGCACTTCTCCCAAGCCCAAAAATTTGCCCCAAGTTGCCTCTACGTGGCATGGTTCATGTGCTAGCTAACATAGGGGCAACAAATTTTAAGTTTGAAATCAGCTTGGACCACTTTTAGCTAATTGAGCCAACCATCAATTGACATGCCACTCTTGATGTTGCCACCATGTACTATAGTCTAAAATGGGCCTTAGATACACGCCATTTATGAATAATTAAGCTAGTTCTAATACAAAAAATAACATTCATTCAATGAAAATAAATATTAAGCTTCTTCTAGTTTGCAAATTCATTAATTTATTACATAGGAAGTATTAAGTAGTTTTTGAGACACTTTCTTTCTCCAATCATGCACACATATTTTAAAGACTCTCTTTCTATTCCTTGTGTATTTGCTTTCTCGTCTATCATGTCTCAAGTATTTAACAATATCACACTTGTTTGTGTGACTTCTAGACTAACAATATCACATTTGTTGACTTCTAGAAATTTTGAGAGTGGCAACTTGAGGGAACTATAATGCTCCATATTTTAGGCATGAATATTCTTTAGGAAAAATCTACAAATATAATTGCAAGAATTGTTTGGAGTAGATGTTTTTTTCTCAGTGGAAGTCCTCTATATCGTATTGGTTTCCATATGGGTGCTTTCATCACTAGCAAGACCATATTTAATGGGAATCTTGCATGGTCTTTGTCAAAAGAAGAAAATAATTTATGTAACATTCAAACTTCTATCTTCCAAGATGTAATTAGAATAGAGTTAGATGTCAGAATATAAATAAAGCTAGATACCACATTATTGTTGGGCACATATTGGATCCCGCCACTAAAAGTACTGTTTGGCCAAGCCTTGCCAAGTGGGCCCTGCCACAGTACATTGTACAATTAGAGTAATAAGTGCAAGGGCACTAGCATCCTACACGTATAAGCCTGACCCAATGAGCACATGGCTAGTTATTTCAAGTTGTTTCCTAGAGACTTGGGCCTTAGATGTCAATAAATAATGTAGAAGAGGCCCAAAGTCACTGACTTAAGTTACAATAAGGAATCTAATTTTGGTCAAAGTGGGACTCGCATGATTCATATGAGTTACTTTGTGCTAATGTTAGAACCATTAGACTGGATTTGTGTTAAGTTGAAGGGCTTGGATTAGAATTCTTGCCATTTTAGTGTAGCCAATCAGAGTGGAGGAGGCTCACCACTTAAATATATAAAAGGGAGCCATTTCCTTTGTATTGTATTTTCTCTTCTCTTCTAATAAAATTCTGTCGGTTCCTCTCTCTCTCTCTCTCTCTCTCTCTCTCTCTCTCTCTCTCTCTCTCTCTCTCTCTCTCTCTCTCTCTCTCTCTCTCTCTCTCTCTCTCTCTCTCTCTCTCTCTCTCTCTCTCTCTCTCTCTCTCTCTCTCTCTCTCTCTGTGCGACGTAGGTGAAGGCGAGGTTGCCCCTCCTAGCAATGATCCCGTACTACAGACGACACTACAATTATACAACTTAATGTATAAGTTAGAAACTTGTTGGAAGTATTGAGGAGAGATAGCAAGGCATTTCAATTTGACTTAGAGTCGATATTGAAATTGGGCATACGTACATCCTAGTTAGTAACTAATTGCCAGACTCATCTTGAGTTAGATTTCTTGTCCCATTTTACATCATAGCAATTACAATTGTTGATCAGACAATAATTACCTCACCTTTGCATAGTTATAAAATGATTTCTCACTTTGTGAACTCAAATCACATATTTTATAGCTTAGGCATGATTCTATTCATTAAAATTAAAGATTGTAGATAATTGCAATTTTGAAATATTCATCATTGATAGTATATGAACTTGATTTGTTGTGAAAAATGATACTAATGTCTATTTAGTGTTCATTCAATTAATCACAATTCTTATCTTCTAAACAACAACATAATCATGAGAATATCAAAAAGAATGATCTCAGTTTGATAATAAAACATATCATAAAGGAATTTCTAAAGAGAGACATAGAATTGAAATCAGAAAATACAATTAGGAGATGGGTGAGTTCCACTAGGTTATATACTCTCCAAGAACTAGAGAATATTCCCTCCAGGATCCCTTTATTCCTATCAAAAGCAATTGACCTCCTATTCTTGCACAAAAGCCATCAAACACCATGCAAATGCTCCATAGGTCCAATTGGAGTACCTGGGCCCTCATAAGATTATTATTACATTATTGACCAAGCCCGAAATGATGTGGCATAACTAACAATATTATACACGAGTACCGGTCAATGTCAGGAATTATTCGGAATCCCACATACTCGACATGGATGTAACATTTTTCCCTCTTGAACTACTTCTATCCTCGGAAGTGGAAACTAGGGAAGTTCTTCTTTATCTTTCAACCCTTTCCCACAAATCATCATCCTCAGTACAACCCTTCCACCTAATCAAGCACTCAAAGATAGAACATTTTCTCAATTGTTATATGAGCTTACTATTTCGAACTCCCTCTCTTAAGCTCAAGTGTGATTTGAGTATCAACCTAATTGTACACTTATTACAGTATCACATTTGAAGCTTGCATAAATAAATCAAATCAAATCTAAGCTCAAATGTGATAAGAGTATCAGAATAAAAATGTGTAGCCATATCTTGGAATGTCCGTATAGATCATATGCAATTTTCCTGCTACATGTACTCAACTCACACTCAAGTACACAGTCAAAGCACTTGACTCACAAAGTATCAACCAAGTACCATGCTCTCAACAAGAGTCTGCCACACTCTGAACTTGACTTGTTCACCATCCAACTTGAAACACAAGTGGACCACGTGAGACACAAGACTCACACAAGGGACACCTCACTGCCACCATGAGATTATCATCCTCCATCTTACTAGGCTGACATCCTATCAGATGCTTACAAGACAAACTCATAATGCTGATAACAATAAGCGACTATGGCTCAACCTGAGGAAATCTTACTGCCACTAAGATTATACCCCCACCAGACAATCAGCTAGTAGACATGTCAACAAGTCATTGAGCATCAAATGAGTACTTTGTTTTTCCTTTTAGTAGCAAATGCATAACCAATCAAACTCCAACTCAGATCTACGTCTAGTCACAAAAGACTCTCATGACAAAGTCACATGCAAGCAATCACATTCATGCAACCAACATGAATGACAAACATATCAACCAATGACCATTGCTTGCTGAAGAAGATATCCTCCTATACCATACACCTTTGTCATATGTAGATCCACTGCTACAGTCTATCCGTTTGATCTCTTGGCTCAAGAAAATATTGGCATCCATCATTCAACCTCTAGCTAATGTCCACACGAATCATTCCTGATCTGCATCCCAAGCATTGGACTACGCCATGCTATCAACCTCAGAAAACTCTGCCGCTTACCTAAAGTCGTGTTTCTCACAAAGTACATGCCACCTGTAGCTTTGCATTGACATCTAGCTTCATCAAATTGCTTATAATAGCCAAGCCTTACTAATCAATGAGCCACACAATCAGACTCAAGAGAAGTAACTTACAATACCGATCCTGTCCACCGATTCCCACATGTGCTTTCATCTGTATTCTCACCATCCATGTCCAAATGGAATCTAGAACATGTTTCCTCTTGAGAATACCCAACAAATAAACACTTAAATATCACCTCCAAGTCTCTCACCAATGGTGTGAGCTGATATCCCGTCTAGCTCACATGTGAGATCTTCCTTGGCTCCATCCAAACGACCTCTCCATTCCAATACTAGACCATGCAATCCCACTTTGCATTCTAATATAGCACAGAAACCTGAAATGAACTGATAATTGAAGTAGATCTAAAGCACAAGACATGATTTCCATCATCTGGACAGATCTCAAGTTACGAAACACCACTCATTCATGCTTTTTTACTTACCCAAAAAGTACCCCAAGCATGAGCTCCACCACACTTCTGCTATGAAGTGATAACAACTTATCACCTCCAAACTTGTCGAAAGTTCCACCGTGCAAGGTTAACTCTACAAACTCTAGTAATCCACTTGCGTGAGTACCTGGTTAGATGTCCTCTTTGCATCACCACTTCATGAAATGTAGTCAAGTTACTAGATCGCTTTCCAAATTTCCACTTTGGCTCATCCAATTGACCTTTCAATTGACATCCTTCACCCTGTGACCGCCCTCATTGCATTGCTGCCAATAACAAGCTAGTATGAATGTCTCCCTAATTGTGATATTTCTCCCTTTGCAAAATCATGTGAAACAACCACAACCACCAAATCTGACAATGCCATTGTCGATTCTCACCTTGAGATGCCACTCCAAGTGTCTCTAACCTTGGTAGGTTCTAACTTCTGAAAAGTTGAACTAGAAGCCCCATGACATTCTGCCATATTCACTGGCAGAACTTGGTTTCCCTCTTTATTGGTTTCCCTCTCTCAATTCTTGACAATTAAGGGTTTCACGATGCCTCATTGCAACTTGATCCTATTTACTAGCTTTCTCCAATGCAATTCCGCCCTTTACGCTCTCCCTCACAATGCACTATGCTTAGCTCCTCAAAACTGCTTGAGAACCGCCTTAGAGCTTCTTGGCTATAGGCACACACCTTTTTCCTAACCTACCCCACAGATTTATAGCACAAAATTGGGCTTAATTGGGCACATAGGTCACCAAACAGTAAAAAACTTACCTCATTGGGTCACTTATCTCCCACTCCATCGAATGGTGCCAAGAACGCATCAAAATGCATTTCTCCCTTGACGATGTCGTTGTTCTGTCTGCCAACTTTGTGCAAGCTTTTACATGCTCCAAAACAGCCCTGATTTGGCCCCAAAAGCCCTCCTTTAGCCAAAGTTAGGCCCTTCCAAAGTGGCCTTAGAGAATGAGTTCAAAAAATGAGCTATTTCTTCATCTCGAAGAGCTGCCAAATTCACCAGTCGGGCCCCTTCACAGCTTTCAAAATGAAAATTTTTAATGCAATAAAAGGCCTCTATTTCTTTCAATACCCTTCGGCCATCTTCATCTACATCTTCACCATTGCTTTTCATCCAACGATTCTCAAATCCATAATCGATGGTTGCTCTTTCATGTGTGGGTATAACTATAACTAAGTTATTCGGTCAACTATGCCCTTAAAGACACTATGCAGCTACTCTTCTTGGCTGCGCGCGACCGTCGCGCAGGTCCTCATCCATTTTGCCAAATCTGATTTTTCAAATAGATCTCTCTCTCCCTGGGTTGCGGCTGTCCACAGACTCCTGGTAGCACATTCTTGTCGCTAAGGCGCCCTCCCACAGCCGTTTACAGCATCAGATTTGGTTTCCTACAATGAGGAATCAATGCTTTTCTCTCTTGAAACCCTTGTTGCCACTTTAACCATATCTTCAGAGATAGATTGCTCTGCTCTCTATGGAGAAAGATCCGTGCTTTTCGCTCTCTAAACCCCACCTGTCAGAACCAGCCACTTTCAAGCAATTTTGGAGCTGTTGTTTGACCAAACACTAAGGATCAAATTGTTGTAACCACCCTGATTGTTCAACAACCTCTATAAGCTCCCTCCAGCAACAAACTGCTCATTCAATTCGCTGAGAATTGACTCCGTTATGAGCACTTTTCCATCAGCTGCCTCATAGCCTGCTTGCTATGAAATTTTCTTTTACTTTGATTCTACGAATTAGCTTCGTACGCACTGAATCAAAGGGCTTTGCGTCACCGATCACCCCGGACCCTCCTGTACCCCGTACGGCGTCCTTACCATTGCTCGGTTCTGATGCTACCGTCGATGGAACTGCTCTTCCAAGAGCTACGATCGTGCACGTTCCTCCACAGCCTAAAGCTCTGATACCAAGTTAACATTATATGTGAAAATTCTGATCTAGTGGAGAGTGCATATTAGATATGCAATCACTGACTGATTGCCAACCATCGAAACCATGAACAACATCCACAAGTAACAGAGTGATGGAGGAGCTCACATCAAGCAAAGAGCTCACAAAGTAAAAGCATCTTTATTACAAAGAGACTGATACATATACAAGTAAAGGTCCCCTTTGCATGAGGACGCCACGTGGCAGAGACCTAATAAATGCATGAAATTCACTATTGGCCTACGTGGCATTTTAGGCTATATACATATGTAATCCCGTTATCGGTCCGGGACAAGCCCCCCGGCTGGCTTCTTAACTAAAGCCTACTAAACTGAAATAGTACATAACTATAAACTACAATCATAGTTGAGCTTACTATTTCTAACTCTTATATCTATGAACACTGGCTTCAATTTCTAGGCCAAGTTTCTGCACAAGACCAGAGTTAATGAAATTATGAGTTGAACCACTATCCACCAATGTACTAACTTCATGTCATTTAATTGCACCTTTCAAACGAAATAATTCATTAGGCAAGAATGAAGCAGTACTGAATGAACATTCACACTCACAATTAACCTTGTTAGTTTCCAATTTTAAATTTTCTTTATATGGCATCTCAATGACTTGAGATGTGGGTTTCTTTCGCTCCGGGCATAACTTCATAACATGTCCAGGCTTATTGCAGACAAAACACACATTCGTCTTCCTAGCCTTCTTCCGGGACATTTGCTTCTATTGCTTAAAACCGATGCCATTTGATCCAGTTCGTCACAATATTTGACGAGTTTCTTATCACGAAGTCGTTTTTTTTTTCCTTCTGGTTGGATCTAGATGGATTAGCCTGAAATTGCTTCCCGAATGCCACCATCGTGGAATCATAAGTTTTCGCGACTCGTACGATGTCATCAAATGGGGTTTTTGAAGCATATTTGGTTGTAGTTAAAGGACTTTTTGATAGATTTGGAGTTTTTATGCCATTACATGATTTTCTATAAATAAGGATTGTGGGTTGGTACATAGTTTAAAACCTTACTAGCCATCAAATTTTATATGTATGTCCATCGAAATACACTTTGTTATCCTTTAGATATAGGTTCATTTGTATTATTGTTGATGAAGCTTAAAAAGCTAGCACACTGGCATGATAGCCTTCGCGCGCGCGCGTGTGCATGAGCACGTTTTTAAAAAAAATTAAAAATTAATTTTTTTTGAGCCGATTTGGATTTTCATGCCGACGTGCTAGCCAAATTGATAAAAACTAATTTTTTTTAAATCACTAGCATGCTAAATTTTACAGCTTTATGAACATTTTTTCATAATCAAAATAAACCTATATTTAAAGGGTAGCAAAGATACTTAAACAAGTCCATTAGAAGACACTTTCCTACTTTCTAAATATAGGTTTGATTTGATTATAAAAAATCTCTATGAGTCGTAAAGGCTAGCATGTCATGTTCAGCCTTACAAAAGAATTCTTTTTTTACATAAAAATATTTTATTTTTGTAAATTAAAAAAATTCTAAAAATAAATAAATCAATTTATTTATTTGTTTGTTTGTTTGTTTGTTTGTTTGTTTACACACACACACACACACACACACACACACACACACACACACACACACACATATTATTTTCTAAAAAATGTTTTGAGAAACATTGTATTTTTTTTATTAAATTGTCATGCTAGCTTTTACAACTTCATGAACATTTTTCCATAATCAAAATAAATCTATATTTAGAGAGTAGCAGAGTATTTTACTTGATGTATAGAAGTGGCATATAAAGAGTAGCACACCATGTGCTACCATTTTGTTGGATCATGGGTAGAAGAAACTCTCAAAAAAATTACTCGTAGAATATCAAAACCCTACATGACCTAGACGCTAGTGCCACAATTGAGTTTTATTAATAGTAAATCTTTCTTTTGATATATGGGGCATAATCATGACTAAGAGTATACAAATGGCCATCTGTAAGTAATCATGACTAAGAGTATACATTGGAGCTGACATTTGAAATGCTACATTGCTTTGAATCAAACTTAATAGTATATTCTTGGTCATAGCTAATTGTGAGTAAATTCTTGATTGAGCTAGGCATATACAATATATCAATCATGAGTCTAGATGTACCATCTTGAAATTATCTGAATTGTGCCTTGTTCTTCAAATTGAAGTGAGCTAGAATCACCAAGATAAATGTTTTTGTTATTGAAGGAATGTGAGAAACGTGAACCATTCATGCTTGAAGGTCATTTGTTGTGTTGCACCAAAATCAAGATACTAGCACTACGTGTCAAGTAGACTTGAAGAAGCAGCCATAAACAGCTCCTAGATTTTTTTAGTTTCATGAGAAGTTCAAGCATATGCTAAATTAACTTCTTGTTATTTTCTCTTAGCTTCATTGTGAATTTTTATCTTGTATGTCGTCTTTGACGTCATGGCATGTCTTCTTGCAATACTTGATTTGCCTTGTTGTTGAGCTTAGGTGATACAAACCTAAATTGGAATGGAAGAAATGGACATTGTTACTTTCAAGTGACAAAGTGGGACATTAGAGGTAGAACAATGTCACTTCTTGGAGTGCAATAGTCTACATCCTCTTTGTGAGGAATTCAAAATCTTTAGCTACTTTTAAATCTTGATTTTATTTATACCTATATGTTATTACAAAACTTTGTCGTGGATTTGTTATTTGGTCCCATAAACCATATCGGTCTCCATGGCTATTAACAAAGGTAATCTTTTATAATCTCTCTTTCTCTAAGCTTAGTACTTATAAGGCACAAGTATTAATAAATATTGAACAAGTACATACTTATAATGTGTGTTTTGGAGGAGCACATATCACATTTTGCCTCTCAATGCTAGTAAATAATATAGTGTGAGTTATACGTTTGGTGGAATAATGATACCTTCTATCTCATGCTTTTACAAAGTATTATTATCTCGAGTATCAAGAAAATGATTATCACGAAACTGAAAATGGGTGCAACATTAAATAGATCAACAGACAAACGTAAATGACTAGAACCATGAGTTTTCATCATAAATTGGGTCATTTTATCAACATGATGTTAAAAAATAGGAACTTTGGGAGAGGGCTTGCGTGGACTTAGGCACGCACAAAAATTAGCTTTATGGGAGACTAGTAAATCAACTG
Organism: Diphasiastrum complanatum; assembly: GCA_029204225.1. Taxonomy (NCBI): domain Eukaryota; kingdom Viridiplantae; phylum Streptophyta; class Lycopodiopsida; order Lycopodiales; family Lycopodiaceae; genus Diphasiastrum; species Diphasiastrum complanatum. The sequence goes on along the minus strand of CM055098.1, from coordinate 14,793,626 downwards.
CATATTATGCCTTCAAACTGTCAATATGAACTTGCTCTAGATACTAGTAAGGATGGACTAGATTTGCATTGATCCAATGACCTAGCCTTTTATGTAAATAACATGAATTTGGCATGCCTAAAAACAAACACATTGATTTCATTTATGTGAGTAATGAGATAGCTCAACAAAAAGGCTCCCAGGGAGGGAAGAATCCAATTTCCAAAAAAGCTTCTACAAAAGTTAGTCGCCCCAACAAAAAAGTGATTATCCCCACATGCTCTCATGGGGTTTTGACATTCTGCAAGTAAATTTTTTGCGAGTTTTGTGAGTTTCTTCTACTCATGATCCAACAAAATGGTAGCACATGGTGTGCTACTCTTTTTATGCCACTACATGATTTTTTAAGAACAAGAATTGTGGTTTGATGCATACTTGAAAATTTGACTATCCATCAAATTCTAAATACATCACAAAATACTTTGTTACTTTATAAATATAGTTTTACTTATAAAAAAACTGTTCTTGAAGTTGTAAAAGTTAGCACGCCGAAGTACTAGCCTGTGAAATTTTATTTCAAAAAAAATGAAGTTTTTTTGAAGAACTTTTTGAAAAAATAAATTTTTTTTGGAGCTGATTCGACTAGCATGTCAGTGTGCTAGCCGAGTAAATTTAAATACAAAAAAGCTATTTTGACACATTTGAGAACCAAATTGAGTAAAAACACTATTTCGGAATATTTATTTCAACTGCAAGAAAAAAACTCGCTAACTCACAAAAAATTTACTCGCAAAATGCCAAGGCCCGCTCTGATGCATCACCATCATCAGGTACTCCATGCCGACTCCAACATTTCTCCATACAAAAAACTCCCTCGCTAAGATATTGCAATCATTTATCTCCACAAAATGTTGCTGATTGTTATGTTGTCAGCCTTGTATGCAACAATGCCTTAACACTACAAAACATAAAGAGGCTACATTGCTTGCCCTAGAATGACTAATCTTCCATTGTTCATACATAGTTCTTCATAGAGTTGCATGAATTATCCATTTTTTTCAATGCTCATCTTGTCTAAGGATATGACCTCTCTATACAAAATACTTTTCTCATTGCTTTTAACCATGCAAACTACTGCTTTCAACACTTAATTGACCTCGCAATAAAAGAACATTTCATGGCTATGAGTCGATGTTCAGAACTCCAAAGCATGGTTTATTCATACCTTACAACACCTGATTGAATATGTTGCTTATCTATGTCACAAAGAGCATGCTATCTCTTGTCAAATTTCACTCTTACTAGCATATGCAAGTTCTAAAGAAGCAGACATTGTGACTGCTACATATAAATCACTATTAGAAGGTGTACATGAGAGTCATTGCTATGAGCCATTAAGAAGCAAACACCTCTTACTCCTTATCCTTTATGATGTGAGCAAGCATAGCAATTGACTAAAAAAAATTCTTCCCAAGTTTAGCTTTCTTGTGGTGTAGAGCATGTAGTGGATAAATGGCATCATGTTAGTTTCAAAATTCAACTTTTACTATAGTTGAGCATGAATAGCAAGCTTAACTCTTCTTGTGGTGAATAGAGCACGTACTAGATACAAATTCATTTAAAAAGGCCTATGCAATGTTCTAGAATTTGATCTACAACTCTAGACATGAAAATCTAGGTTGCTTTTTGGATCGGCCACTATATACATAATATTCTAAAGCTAAAACGATAAACACCCACCCATCCATAGACACATGCAAACCATCCTCATCACATCAATTATACCTTAGACACATGCAATGCCCTCTATAACCTCATGTGTGATCTCTATGCCACATGACTTCTACAATCAATCACATGCATGCATAACTCCTTGCATCACCCTTCAATATCATCATAGCAAGATAATGGTGGAGATGCACACATGGTTAAATCTCAACAACATATAGCATTCAAGCATAAAACAAGTGTAGCTCCATTCATTCTTAAAAAGTAGAGTGAGCATATCATATAATCTTTAGCTAGGAGAGTGTGCAATTTCATTCCAATTCCATATACCTTTAGCATGCATTCTAGAGATTCCATATCATATCCCTAAGTACAAGATCCACCTGAAAATTCCCTACAGAAAGTTAAGAGAAAGGAGAGATGCGAGTAGTTAGAAAACGTGAATAACAATCCTGGTGTTACTAGCAAAACCAAGAGAATCAAGACTTAGTGACAATGGGAAACCTCTATGATCAATTTTCTGAAGTACAAGACCTAGAAATATTAAAAAATTGAAGAAGAAAAATCTTCACAAACATGAGGTGGTAGCACCACCTCGAGGTTGATCTCTCTAAAAGAATAGTGAAGTAACAATAGCCAAGCTCTCCTCCTTCAAATGACTCATCCTTCAACTAGCAATGAAAAACAAGTTATCTTCCCTCTCCAGGTTCCCTACTCTAGATATAGGGGAAAAGGGAAGGGTGTTTCTAGCAATAAGCAGGTCAATCAGTAAGGTTGAAATGCTGAGGAAAGGAGGAAGTAGTGTAAAAAGAGGGTAGATGGGATAATGTAGTAGTAATACCTTTCTTGATCAACGTGGATGCCACATGGGTTGACGGAAATAGGGTGTCCTCATCAGAATGAAACAAGTTTTGGCTTCAACTTCTGAATAAAGTTAGCCTACCAGAAAAACATGTCAGGTGAGACAGAGTCCATTCAAATATGTCTAGGAGACGTAGAAGGTGCTAAGCAAGATATCTAAAGGGAAACCTCTAACTAGAAAGTGCCAAAGTAGGTTATTAAGATTTGTTCATAGGTTGAGTGTCATGAAAAAGAAACGTGATCAAGCACCACTATTGTAGCAATGAAGCTAAGATTTGAAGGGATCCATTTCGAGAATATCTTGTGAAGATGGACTAACCAATTCCTCATGTCAGCAGAATCAATAGTAGCATTAGACATAGTTTCATTGCAGGAGCAACATTCTTCGTGATATTGATTGTTTTATATTGCACTAAATAGTCACCAATGATGGATATTCCAAGTATATTAGTGAATGTTAATAATGCATTATTTTATTGTTGGAGGTTGAGCTATCAACATTTGCACTCCAAATGGGCAAAATATTGAGAGTGAAGTCAGTTTCACTGCATACTTTGCAAAGTAGTCAGTCATTAGAGTCATAGCCATAAATCCAGTGAAATGGACAACCTGAAAATTTAATAAAGTGGTCATTTGATGAAGGTCTCATAACTCTAAGCTGGATACCTTTTGCAATATAGTATCAACTAACCCCGTAACTGTTGACTGTTGCATAAAGATCATTTCTTGCAAAACAGAGAAATTTCAACTGATACAAGATGCATAAGTAATCAAACAAAAAGTAGCAAACTAGTAATCACTAAAAGATAGTCAAATTGCTTCAAAGGGAGAAACTGACAGAAAAGACCAGGACAAGAAAACATAACAGAACATGACACAAAACAATTCACAGATGCACAGTTTAGCTTATCCTAAAAAGAAAGCTGTTAGAAAGAAATCACTTCCAGTGGTTTCTGATCGAGTACTCCCAGATTTTCAAAAGTGGAACATCTGAATTAAGGCAAGGTCACCCCAGGTGAACGTGACATTCTGTCACTCTGAACATCATTTCATGGCTAGGCTTATAGTGGATTCAAAAGCCTCTTTTTCCTCTTCCGTATGATGAATACTTAGTTCAAAAATAATTGAATAACTTGACTCAAACTCCTATGATGTCAATTATGTTATACAGATGTAGAACTCTTGATGGTTGACTTTCTCTTATAGTCTTGGAAGCGAATCTGCTTCAGTTTTAGACGCGTGTAGAAGATGAAATGAACTTTGCTAAAACTTAAAAGGACAATAGGACTTTAAGCAATTGAAATCAATGATGAGATGGAGCTCAAAGTTCTGTCTGTAATTTTAATCTGACTTATTGCTCTTTGTCTCCTCTTCAATGCCCTTCTTGGCTTCAGATGAATCAGCATCTGCAGCTTCATTGAATTCTAAGAGCTGCAAACCCACCAAAGAGTTGGTCACTATTCTCATATCCCTTCGACATTGATTCTCACCAGGATGAAATGACAACAAATCTAGCCATACATATAGCAATGCTTCATCAGCTTAGAACCCACTTACTGGCTTGAGTTCACCATTTATCAAGCAGTGCACTCCCAAGAAACCCACTACACCTGGTACAATATATAGCAGCGCGGGCTACATATAAAATACACGTGCAAGAGAGAGTCAACCACAAGTAATGTAATATGCTTGCAAATTATGAGCTTAGATATTTACCCAAGTTCTATAGATTGTTGGTTATCACAATTAGTCAAATCCTAACAAAACATCATAAAGATAATTAAAATGTGGATATGTATACAAGTGAGCTGCAATAAGTACATATCCATGGGAGTTTCTCAGTACCTGGGCAGCGTGAAACCAGTTCATTACAAATAAAGTCATCAGTATCCCAACTATATAGCCAGTAAAGGCACTGACAAAGTAACGGCTTCCTTTTCCACGAGTAACATCAAATCGAAGAGCCAAAGCTACAAAAATTCCTATAATGGAGAAAACAATCGCTATGTGAATGATCACTACATCACTAGACAAAAGAGCAAGTGGTTAGTATGCTCATTCAAGAAAATTAAGTGAATTCTGAACCCGTTAGCTTTGGGAAATGCTCCAAAATGATGTATCAGATGTCAAATCCTAAAAAGAATTTTTCACAAAGCAATAGACATTGATTGCTTTAGTACCCCATTTGAGATATTTTTTAAGTTTCTTTGAAAAAAAACTCTTTCATAGATCCAATTTTTGAATTAATTTGACATGCATACCTGGAACGACAATATCCCCAAGACCAAGCATTGAAAAGGGATGTGATGCATCTCCAGTTGGAAACAGAAGCTGCATCATATAGAAGTAAACTCAATATTGCATATTCTCAAACTAAAAAGCTCCAATAATTAAAAATGATAAGGTGGCACAAAACAGTCACATATTGCCTTCCATAAACTTTACAACACCCTTAAGTCAAGGATGTGATAACATTTCCTCTAATGCATACTTGAAACCCAGAAACAATGTCTTAAATGTACTGTGGAAGCCAACTTAAAAAGTCCCCAAAGTCACCAATCAAGGACCTTTTGTCAAGCTCCAAAACTATGTTCTTAACATAAGGGTACACATTGGCCAAATAATAAAACTGAAACCCATCACTGGTAACAGATACAGACCTTGATAGGAGCATCAAAAGACTTCGCAACGCTAACCATCACAGGTGTACAAAAAACCCAGAAAATGTCATAAATGAAAAGTCCAGCCTGCACAAGTGCATAAATCTGAAGTAAGATATATTGGTATTAGAGTTCTCAATACATAAATCTAAAGATCAGACAATTGTCTGAGACCAATCTGTTAGAACCACTTCATACATAGACTTACATTTGACAAAGGCAACCACCAGGACTTACCATTGCTTCTGTGAGAATGTGACAAAAGACAATCTGAAAGTTCTGCATGGTTGTTAAATTGTGCTATTGGAGAAACCATAAAAAATTTAGCCTCATAATTGAGGCATACGCCTAAGATAGAAATTGCAACAGCATACTCAGATATGAAGATTCAAATTGGCAAAGCATTCTTAACATTTAGGGTTCTAACGCCTGGAATCAGATACATTACAGGCTTATGTTAGGCATATCAAAACATTACTTATGTGGATGATTCTGTATGTCAAAGGATTATGACTACAGATATACATGCATGACAGTGCTTTGAATGATCTTTCTTATCTGCAGTACGAGATCAATATTAGCATGTCCTAGCAAGAATCAGAGAATGCCAAACTACAATCCCGCAGTGATTTACAAAATATGAAAACTTTTAAAATCCACAAAATTTTCATTGTCCTGGTTTGCTTGCATTGTGAACATGAGCACATGTGCTTAACAGTCTTGACTACTAAAAAACATTTGGACATGTCAAGCAGCAGACCAATTTCCTTGTTGCAGTTTTTTACCAGCTATTTCAAAAACCATTCTATTTATGGAAGACAGTAACATCTAAAACCATTTAGTAAGTGTGGATTTTTTATTTGTAACAAGTACAAAAGCTAATTATCTTTTAAAATTTTGCAGCAAAACTTGGTATTCATAAGGACAACAGCAAAATAGTTGAAAATATATACCAGCAGTATAGCTCCAATCTTGAAAGAACCAAGTGATAACATTTCAATACCCTGCAGAGTAGAACTTAAAAGGTTCAAATCTTTCCACCAGCGAAAATTGTAGTTATTGAAAAAAAGTGTGCAGCAACAGTCTTGACAATGCTGCAAACAAGCTTGATCAGATAATAAAGCCCCCACCTTCAAATGATATAAAATAAAGTATGGCTACCGCTCTTAGTCTCTCTTGAATCAACCCACCAGCAACTTACTCTTTGAATACAAGAATCATTCACTTCCAGTCTCGCTTAGTGTCTTGTGCTCAAGTTTTATGAAAGTTTTTACACTTGCACAAGCGATTTCATAAAAGAAATTCACAATGTGATTACTGATGGATGACGTTCAGTGTTACTTGAAGACTTGAAGTACAGAAAACATTGAAGTGAAAATTTCCAGATCTAGATATTTATAGTACAAGTACGGTGCTATTTTTCTTCATTTCTGGGGCGCCTGAATTGAAGCAGCTGTTCTCCAAAACAGTGTTAGCCAGATCTTTGTATGCTCTACCTGATTTATGTTGGTAGGATCAAGATTCAACCCAGCCAATAACTAACTTAAGTTCCAATACATACCACAAAAAAATGGTAAGAGCTTGACCACATTGGCTACAAAATTCTAAATGAAGTTTTGGGGGAGAGAGAAACTAGAGCAAAATAACAGACCTGTATAGAAAATGCCAAGCCAAGAGTATTGTTCGCCAGCCAATGCTTCTTAAGGACATACCATATACAGAAGAATATTCCTGGAACTCCTGCGACAAGCTGTGATTTGGTAAACTCCATTTCGACATCTGCACCACACCTTGAAGTTTCAGGAATATGGTTTCGAGAGACCTTGCAAGCCCATTTTGTACGAAAAGGTACGGACTGTATCAAACATCTTGAGAGTTTTTTGGGGCTTTTGCAGGACGAGCCATGGATTTTTAACTACATCATTTCCCAGCCATCGTAATTAGCTACAGAGGCATCATCTTTTCCCAGCCATCGTTTCAGCTACAAATTTTGCAACAAGCACATCTTTAGAGCTTCCCAGCTACAGTTAGCAACGAATTTCCAACAGCAGGCACATCTTTGGGTACAGACAGGCTTTTGGAATAATTTCTAAAAAATACATAATATATGCATTTCTAACATATTCTTACAAAAAGTAAAAATATGTACCTGTATCTCATGCTACAGAACCATAACTCAAACAGTTGTATGTTCAAAAAGCCAAAACACAGTGCACTTTACACGAATAGTAAAGGGGAAATGCATTTGCCAGTGTTTTTCATGGGATTCACTTTCCCCAAGCCAACATTTCTCCACTTTAAAAAATGTGCTGGTAAACATTTTGAAGAAACATGTTCCCGTCAAGGAATACATGTCACCTATTTGAAATATTGGATGCAGTTATGAACCTTTTTCTAGCGCATTTCATCCCCCTTGTGTTCATATATTTCTCCCTGCACTTCTGGAAATATCTTGCACCAATAATAACATGGAGTTTCTCGATTATCTCCTGTCTTGATCCTTGTTTCCCCATTTCCTAGGGGATACAAGTCTCTCACAAGGAAAATATTTCAAAAATGTTACGGTTTACAAGAAAATCACAAAGGTTATTGGTGATACTTACTTTTGAAATAAGGTAACCGCAAGATAGTCGAGCTTTCATTCCAAGCCTTTGGAAGATAGCTATCTATCATTGGGAGTATGGTTGCTCTGCCAAGAAGGAAATAAGGTTTGGTATCTAGGCATGAGTCATCAATTCCTGATTTTTTAGGAATAAAAACCAACAAAATACAAAAGGAATATAACAGAAACCTTATACAATCAAATTTAAACAGAGTGCTTTCACCAATACTAAAGATCCATTATCTTGGATCATCATTGTCCAACACAGCTCATAGTTGCACAAATTCATAAACTACTAATGGCTCATAAGAAACGTACCCTAAAGCTAGGATGCCGAGAACAACAAAATAGGCCGTAAGGACAGCATTAATCAGATCCTTTGGAAGGAACTTGAAAAGGAGAAAAAGTGAGAACAGCACAGCACTTCCAATGAAGGGAAACCTCATTGCATGTTCTTTTGACATTGTCTCCTGAGAAGTGAAATAAAGAGATAATCTAAAATTGAATTCTGGAGATGGACAGGATGCCTAATAGAAACCACTCTTAGTACCAACCAGGAAGCAAATGAAAAAAATCCAAGCCGGAACTTACAGAAGGTGGAGCAGGCTTGACAGAGCGATGGCATCCAATAAAAACAGTTAAGCATGCCGTTGCAGCTACATTAAAATTCGGATTGACTTTAATCACAAGCGGGGCTAGACTTAGACCTGCAACAATTCAACAGATAGGTCTGTCAGCATGTAACTTATGTTGATTTCACCTCTTATAGACGATCTGTAGCACTTCACATCACTAGGCAGCATTTTACAAAGGTTAAAAGTTATAGTCACAAATGTAAAACTTTGAAATCAGCCTAGAAAATGTTCTGCTAAGCTTGTATAATGCCAAGACTGAATATGACTATTATCTATGAACAGAAGCAGAGATGATATCTAAAATATTCCTCAGCATCTGAAAGAAACAAATTTGCAAGGTATCTTAGTTAGGGATGTCATAAGGGACATTGCAATAATAGTGCATATATGATCTGCAGCAATAATAGTGCATATATGATCTGCACCTACATTCTACATGGAAGAGGGCATTCCAAATGAATGATCGACTAATAAAAAGCACAGAAATCAAACAAAAAATCATACAACATATTTACCCTAACTTTACCTTCCCCTAAACCTAACTAGCCCTCACCAATAAGGTTTAGAAAAAAATGTTAAAAAACAGAAAGAACCCTTGGAAAAAATTTTAAAACCTAACCCATGGTGGCAACTTTGGTTTTTAGAAGATTTTAGCCTTCATCCATGACTATTTCTGTTGGCTTTTTTAATAAGTTGACCTTCCTACTCTTTTTCATCAGTGTTCTTCCTGTCTTCGTGATAAGTACATGCCAAAGGCTACTCGTTTACTTCAGCATTGGACTATCCCTCATCGCTAACGGACCGTCCATCACTTGTTAATCAAGCTCATGCTCTTGCGGCTCCCATTCATGATCCTCCCAGTTCTACTTCAACACCAGCTAGCTGATTCCATTTTACTTCAAATATTGGGAGCTTTTTGATCGGGAGAGTGGTACGGATACATATGTCCATATGATGGCCATTAAATGCAACACTGATAGATTATTATAGTCACATCATTTACTTCTATATTACTTTCAATTATCACATTATTTGACTTTATTATTAGTGAAGACGCACTTTTCATTACATTAAGCAAGCCCTGAAACACTATTTTACACAGTTCCTAATTTGGGCCTTAATATTTGAATTTTCATATTTCCCTCCAAGTTAATTGAAGGGAGGTACCTTTTGTTTAGTATAAAATTTAAATAGCCACTAAGGCTCTTCATTTTGGTAGCTTACGATTCTAGAGACTTCTCTTGCTATTGCTCAATTAGGGATTTGGCTTTGGATTTCTATTAGTTCTCAAGTAGAGAACCTCCATGAGCTACTTCATTGTGTCTCTTTTCATGCCCTATGTGATTTGAATTACATGAACTTGAAATATTTAAAGCCTAGAAGAAAACATAATTGTACTCAAATAAGTAACAAGAGGTGGTGCACTAGTGTTGTCTGCTAAAATAGCTGGATGAAGTGGTTGAATATTTATCGTATCAAGTATGGCCGAATAATCCCAAAATGTCACATGATGGTTACGGGACCATTCCTACAAGGAAGATATATGATTAAAAACATTCAAAGACTCCCATGTGGGTTCATCAATAGGCTTGTGATTCCACTCGACCATAAATTGCACTAATTTGTGGCCAAGGCGTCATACATGTAGTTGAAGTATAGCGACTAGCAAGAAAGGAAAACGCGCAAGATCTTCCAACAAGGTTTTCAATTTTCTATTGGCTTGCACAAATCTATGCCCAGCAAAACTCAAGCACAATAAAACATCTTGATCCTCAGCAAACTGAAGGATGCGTCAATGTTGATCAATAGTAGTTTTATACCACTAATGTTCCTAAGCATGTACAATAAATTTAAGAATGTCAATAAGATAAGAAGTAATGGTAACATAACTATAATCCAAAGTTTGAATACCTGGTAGAGCAAGAGAATAGCCATTACTTGAAAGGAAAGTAGATCTCATGGTACTGCTTCTAACACAATAACTATAACTATACTTTGCAAAACATGAATGCTAATCCCCATCTTTTGCAATAATCTATTCATATACGATCCAAATCTTCAAATGAACACCAGTGGAAGAATGATAAGCAGTTCCCACTAATACATTAACGTCTTAAATATGCATAAGTTTTGTTTGGAATGTTGAAGTGATTTGGGTGTCAAGGCCTAAGACGGCTTTTCATACTCTTGAGTTTAAAGAGTCCAGACGAATACGAGCATCAATTACCAGATAAAAAACACACATTTGGACTGTTTGGCATAAAGCTGAAAAGTAAATAAGAGCTCAAAAACAAAAATTTAAATGCTCCAAAAATAATGTTGATTGGTTAGACAAAGTTTGGCAATGTCGGAGGATCTTGACTAAGCACAAGTATATCATCGGGGTCAACAAGACGTATGAGCCAATAAGGGATTTAAAAATATTATTCGCAATGTCTTGAAAAATAACAAGACCATTAGGAAACCCAAATGGAAAAATGTGAATTCGTACAAACCAGTAGTACAAATAACGGTCTTAGGCTTGTCACCAAGATGTACACGTATTTGATAACCAGAATGGTCCATATGTTGGCCATTACATGCATCATTGATACATTATCATAATGGCATCATTAACTTTTACATTACTTTTAGTAGTCGCATGGATTTTGATGTTCTTACTAGTGAACATGCAGTTTTTATTATATTTGATAGGCCCTAGAACACTATATTACATGGTTCCTAATTTGGGCCCTGATATTTGAATTTTCATTTATCCCTCCAAGTGAATTGAAGGTAGGTGTTGGGGCTTGGCGAGACACCATACCATGTACATATTAAATAGATCTAAAGTACTGAACAAGTGTGAGGGAATTGGCACCCTGCGTGTGTAAGTCCAACTTATAATCACATTGTTATTTCACTTATAGATAGCAATAAAAGTGACTTTTAGGCCATTTGCTGGAACTTTTGACTCCATGTGTGGTGTTGTCACCCAAACACAAATGTTGCCAGTTATGTAGTTCTTAAACTTACTCTCATTTGTCTCATTCTATATATTTATGGTGTTTATTGTTGCAAATTTGACCAAAGCAGCTTTTAAAGGAGCCCTATATTTAGATTCTCTTGAGTTAATTTACCAACCGCCAATAGATGGATATTCAACTAAGACAATAGAGAATAAGTTATAACCCGAGTAGCCAAATTTCTTCTTCAATATCCCTTGAAATTCCTTCTGCGTAGTGTCATGATTGTCTCTTATAGCATGTCCTTCAATAAAAACTGTACCTTTGCTCTTTGGGCCTAAATTATAAGTAATGGTAACTTTGATACTTGTTGCTCGAACCTTTGTGACAACATCTTGGTTTGCATCTGTTTTTTTTTTCCAAATACTTCTTTAATTTAACTTAAACTACTTTTTTTTAAAAGCAAAAGCATGCTCCATGTAATTTTCTCTGTTTGCAAGATTCCTTCTCCTCATTTCCTTTATTGGTGACAATAGCCCGTTTAGTTCTTCAATAGCATCGTAACACAACTTCAATATGCATATGGCAAATTGCTAAGAAAATTGGCACCACATGTGAATCATAAATTTTCTGGCCAACAAAGCAAGTTAACACCTTAGATTCTTATTCTTTGTAAGGTGCTCGATAATGTGCCCATTGAGTCCATGCGGGCATGTACTTTGTATTTCAAATATGAGTTAATAATTTGTGTTTCTATTTGAAGTTTGAACTTTCAACTTTGAAGTATTGCAATTTAATTGTGCATTGTATGCTCCGCTAAGTTCTACTGAGAGAGAGAGAGAGAGAGAGAGAGAGAGAGCTCAGACTCTCAAAGGCTAAAGAGCTGCAACTTGCAAGCATAATTACAACTTACTAAAAGCTATAACCCTAAAAGCTAGTTGTGGATGACTATAATCAAGTTTCAAGTTTCAGCTGGTGCTTTTTGCTTAATGGATGCGAGTGTGACGTGTCTACTTGAAGATATTGTAGCAACTTGAGTCTTGCAAGCAATCATGTGAGTCCCAGTGGCTGGTCTGCAAATGCAAGCAATGTCTACAGTCTTAGACGACACCTTGGATTAGAGTGTCTTGACCTACATTCCACATATGTCAAGAAGCTAGATATGTAAGTACTAAGTGAAATATATCTTATCAGAAGCTGAAACAAATGACAACACTGAAGTTTAAACAGGTATCGGAAGAATGCAGCCATTTATTCATAATTCTGGGCAAATACAACATCCATTTTTTCTTTGGTGTAGCAATCAAACATATGAATTTTGAAAACCTGGATTTTTTTTCCGGGTTTGACCCATGGAACTTGGAAGTGCAAGTGCCTAAGTTATGAGAGTCCTCAATCTATGACGTATGAAGTATGACAGTTCAAGTCGCAGTGGATCGCGATCCGCTGCAAAAACGTTCCGGATCGTGCGATCCGGAACATCAGCGATCCTAGACCTGGATCGCAAATTTTTTTTTTTTTTGGTGGAAAAAGGAGTAATGGCCAAATTTTTTTTTTTGAGTTTAATACTAACTAAATCAGTTTTGAATGGTGCTCTCGCTCAAGTGCAGGAACTGCCAGACATAGGGCAATGCCCATGGTCCACCCATCTAGCTTGGTCAAACCAAGCAAGTGTGCTCTAACCTTGTCGTTGTGCAAAAAGGCAGCACCACAAAACAAGCAACACCATCTGCATGAACCTAAACATGTAAAAACTGCGGTGTCTCCCTCCAAGAGATCCACCTCCGGCCACACACCTCATCCCGCCACAGGCATGACGAAACAACCCTAAAGTAGCCTAAGACCTAAACCGTAATGCCAATGGATGCCTAAGACCTAAACCGTAATGCCATTGGACGCCTAAGACCTACCCTAAATCACTAGACCCTAAACCCTACACCTAGAAAAAAAAACTACGCAAAATGCCTCATGAACACCAACCACATGAATGCCATGGTGACCACCTATGCATAAAGCAGCTTGGGAACATGCAATCACTCTCCCTAGCAACCCTACAACCAATCCTAGCAACAAAAATCACAGAAAACGATGCATTATAGCCTCCAGACAAAGCAAAGAAGAAAAGGGTGAAAACAAGCTTCAAGAAGTTGTGTTGCTTGCAAATCTCCACATAGTCACTCTTGCCCTCTTCTGTGTGCTACAATCACCTTCTGCGCATCATGGCCTTCACATAGAGTGCTCAAACAAGCTATTTGGCCTCCTATTCCTCTCTCCACGAGGTGCGTTGGAAATGGGGTTTTTTTTAACAACGTTTCGGAACGTGGGGTCCCTGTTACGAGCTCGTAACCAGTGCCGAACCCTAGAGAACACAGATAGGTCAGATACCACAGTCAGGGTCGTGTCCAGCGTACATGACCAACAGGGCAAGACAGTGTGAGTAGTGTGCCCCAGCACGGTCCATAGCCATGGCGGGCCTAACACAGCCTAGGGACCCTGTCAGCAGGATAGGGCCCCCAGTTGGGTCCCGACGTGCAGTCGGCCACGTCAGTGCCACATGGCCGACACTTGGCAGTTGCATGCTACCAGTCCTCACACTGGGCTAGGAGGGGCTTACTCTATATCAGGGAGTAGGCAAGGTTGGGTGGATCAGTTAGTGTTTGCCCTACTGTGGTGTTAGGATCTATTACACTGGTATCAGAGCCATCTCCATCCTAGGGAGTTCAGGACAGCAGTAGAGAAAGCTATCAGAAGATAGGAAAGATTTCTCAGATTCTCAGGAAAGAATTGAGGAGGAAAATCGCTGTAGGAACAGCTTTCAAATCCTTGAAATTTGCTGGGAATTTACAGTTGTTTGAGGCACAATCCCTTGTAGAAGCTCAGCGCTGAAAAATCAGGGATTTACCCTTGATTTTTATGTATCAGTTGTGGATTTTTGAGCACATTTTATATAGAAAACGTGGAGCAGGTCCAGCGCTGCCAAATTGGGTGGAAACTTCGAATTTGGAGTGAAATTTTCTGGAATTTGGAGCGGATCTGAGACAGAATCGTGGCTGCAGGTCCAGCGCTGAAGGTCTTTGGCAGGAACCACAAGTTTGCAACTGTTTTGGGTCCTAAAACGGGAATTTTGGAGCAAAAAGTATACACCTCAGACAGCGAGGGAAGGGGCCAAGACGATCAGAAGTTTGTTTCTTTTTCTTGGTACCTTGATCTCTGATTTTTCCGGACAACAGATCTGAAAGCAGTGGAGGAAGAGCTGAAAGGGCTTTTCTTGATTCTTTCTTTGGAAGTACAGTCCTCAGAAACAGCTAAGTCATCTTTCCTTTCCCTTGTACAGTTGTAAATTAGTCTTTTAGACTTTTTTCCTTCAGAAGTTAAGGTAGCTCTCTTTCAATTTCGAAGATGACCACTCCTCAGGGACCTGATCAACCCCAGGAGAGAGGCTTCGACGAACTTGAAACAGAAGCCTTGGCTTACAGAAAAGGGAAGGAACCCATGGAAGTAGAAGAACAGGAACAGTTCGCCGAAGAACTCGACGAACTGGTTACCAAGGAGCAGTTCCTCCAATTGGTAACAGAAGTGGATGAACTGAAGCTGGCATTAGCCAATTTCAAGTCCAGTGTGGACGACTCGTTCGCTGAACTCAAAAACTTGATTTTGAGCTCCGCGAAAGGAAGCCTTCCCTCCACTTCTCAGTTATCCCCTTCTCCACTTCCATCAGTTTCGGGTGAGACTTTACGGTCTCACCCCAGTGTTTTTAAAGATTTAGAGCCTCCTACTTTTAATGGGGAAGAGAAGGATAGAAATGCAGATATTCTACAAACCTTCCTCAGCAAATGGAAGAACATTCATGCTCTTAAACAGACCCCTGACCATTTGCAAGCAATTGAGGCCAGTCTTTCTTTAGGGCCTATGGCCTATAAGTGGTGGTTAAATCTCCAGGAGACTGGGCAGACTCCCCGGTCATGGAAAGCTTTTGAAGAAGCTTTCCTAAGAGAATTTCTACCAGAGAATGAATTTGATAGAGCCTGGGAAGCCTGGGAAAGAACAGTAATGGACAAGTCCCTCATCCAATATATCTCGCAGTATCGAGAGGCAATTTTAAAGATTAAAAATATGGATGACTATCAAAAAATCAGAGGATTTGTCCGTGGCCTCAAAGATGAATATAAAGTAGAGGTCCAGAGAAACTCGCCTACTACCCTTGAGCAAGCTCTCAGATATGCTCAAATCTATGATGATTCAGTGGGTAGGAAGAGAGCGAGACAGCAACCACTTTCTGAGCAGCTTCCTCAGAAAGACTTTCAATTTAAAAAGAAATTTTTAAAAAGAAAGAAAGAAGATAAATTTAAAGGTGAAGCTCCTCAGAAACGCCCTTCACTCATACAGCCCTTAAAACCAGATGATTTTGAGAAAGCCAAACAAGAACGTTTGTGCTTTGTGTGTATGGGCAAGGGACACACAGTCAGACAGTGTCCCAAGGGGCCTTTCACTAAAAAAGATAAAAAAGATAAAAAACAAGTTCATCTTGTTCAGACTGTATGTTTCCCCAGTGACTCGGCAGCTTCCGAGATAAAAGTGTATCATGAAGATCATGAACACTGTTGCCAGCTGACCTCTGCAATGCTAGCGAGACCCTTCAGCTTTGGGCCGCATGACCTAGTACGTATGCATGGGAAAGTTGGTAACCAGTCAGTAAGAGTCATGGTTGATGATGGGGCAACCCATAATTTCATCAACCACACCCTGGTTAAAAAGCTTAAACTACCAGAAGTACCTAGTCAGCATAGGTACATAGTTTCATTAGCTAAGGGTGAAGATAAAAAAATATGGGAAACTATGGTAAGTAAGTTAAATCTTGGTATTCAGGGGTACCAAGATCAAATAAACTTTCAGATAATGCACCTGGATCGAACAGACATTGTTCTCGGGAGAGATTGGCTCTACAGTTTAGGACCTTCCCTCCACATAAACTATCAGGAGAACACCCTCAGCTTTCAGTATAAAGGCCGAGAGATCCAGTTGCATGGGGAGCATGATGTTCCCAACAGCCCTATGGTCTGCAGTTCAGAGCTCTGTCAGCTAATCGGAGACGAAGACCATCAGGTATTCTTATGTGACTTTCAGTTTATTCCTGAAGTTTCTATTTCCAGTTCTATTCAGCAGAAAATCAGTAAATTAGAAACTTTATTGTCTAAATTTAAAGATGTTTTTCCTGAAGATTTGCCACATGGTTTACCACCTAGCAGAGAGGTAGATCATGTAATAAACCTAGTACCAGGTACAGCACCTGTTTCTAAACCTCCGTATCGGGTCAGCCGAACAGAGGATGAAGAAATAACTAGGCAGTTAACAGACTATCTTGGGAAAGGCCAAATTCAGACCAGTAGTTCACCATGGGCCTCACCAGTCTTATTGGTGAAAAAGAAGGAGGGGTCTATGCGTCTTTGCGTAGATTACAGAGCCCTCAATAAAGTCACAATTAAGAATAAATACCCTATGCCTCGGGCAGACGAGTTGTTTGATCAACTCGACGGGGCTAAGTTTTTCAGTAAAATAGACCTCAGATCGGGATATCATCAAGTCCGTATAAAATCGGAAGATGTCTCGAAAACAGCTTTTAGGACTCGTCACGGTCATTATGAGTTTAAGGTGATGCCATTTGGGCTCACAAATGCTCCAGCTACCTTTATGACCTTGATGAACAGTGTCCTCAGACCATACTTGGGTAAGTTTGTAGTCGTATTTTTAGATGACATCCTCGTCTACAGCAAAACGAGGAAGGAGCATCTAAAACACCTCAGAAAGGTGTTTCGACTGCTCAGAAAGCATAAGCTTTATGCTAAACAATCCAAGTGTGAATTCTTCGTTGAAGAAGTAGCATATTTGGGTCACATTATCTCTTCAGATGGGATTAAGATGGACCCAAATAAGGTTAAAGCCATACTCAGTTGGCTGAGACCTCAGAATATTTTGGAACTTCAAATCTTTCTTGGTCTGGCGGGATATTACAGACGATTTGTCAAGGAATATGCTCAGATAGCAGTCCCTATGACAAATCTCCTTAAAGGGAAGGGAAAGGAGTTCATTTGGGAGTCCGCACAACAGGAGAGCTTTGATGCTCTCAAAACAGCCTTAGCTACAGCACCAGTTTTAAAGGTCGTCGACCCCAATCAGCCATTTGTGGTCGAAACATATGCTAGCGACTTTGCAGTAGGTGCTGTGCTAACTCAGGGTGGACGACCAGTTGCCTTCGAGAGTAAAAAACTCGAGCCAGCACAGACTAGGTATAGTGCCTATGAAAAGGAACTCTTTTCTATAGTCCATGCCCTTAAGACTTGGAGGCATTATTTGTATGGTGCCAACTTTGAGGTCCTGACAGACCATGAGAGTCTCAGATACCTTTGCAATCAACCTGAGCTTAGAGGTCGGAAAGCTCGTTGGGCAGAGTTGATGCAAGAGTTTGACATGTCTATCAGATATAGGCGTGGAAAATTCAATACAGTAGCAGATGCCCTTAGCAGAATGCCTATGATAAACGAGCTGAGTTTTACTCAGATTCGTAATGAGTTACTCGAGTCCTTGAGAGGGAAATGCCAGCATGATGCATTCTTCTCTATTATCTGGAACTCAGTCCAGAACAGACAGTTACAGACTCCAGAACCAGTTCCCGGGGCTGGTGTCAGTTCATCCAAGAATACGGCAGCTTCCGTTGAGGATGATGATGAGTCCGAGTATACGTCGTCAGATGACGTTGAGGATTCTGAGCCTGTATTACCCAAGCAAACCCCAGTGGTTGAGGGTCAGTTGACTCAAGGATTCAAATGGAAACAGTATTCCATTCAGGATGAGTACTTGCTCTATAGAGATAGAGTATGTGTCCCCAATTCAGAGGATTATAGGCAGCAGGTCCTATATGAATGTCATGACAATCCTAGCGCGGGACACCCAGGCATACAGAAGACCTATGAGCTTCTTCGTAGGCAATTTTTCTGGCCCAGTATGAAAAAGGACGTCCACCAGTATGTAACCAGTTGCCAGAAATGTCAAGTAAATAAAGCAGAGCGTTTAAAGGCAGGAGGGTTGTTGCATCCCTTAGAAATACCAGCTGGTAAATGGGAGAGTATCTCCATGGATTTTATAGTAGGCCTGCCTAAAACCCAAAAGGGTAATGACGCTATATGGGTCACAGTTGACCGTCTGACCAAAATGGCTCATTTTATTCCGACCAAAACAACCGTTAGAGCTCCAGAGTTAGCGAGGTTGTTTGTAGACGGGCTATTTAAATTGTACGGTCTACCTTCCGGCATAGTCAGCGACCGGGACAGTAAGTTTACTGGAAATTTTTGGAAGGCAGTATTCCATCATCTCCATACTAAACTTAATATGAGTACCACTGACCATCCACAGACGGACGGTCAAACAGAAAGGGTAAATCAAGTGCTGGAGGATATGCTTCGTGCATACGTCAGCAAGAGGCAGACTAATTGGGAGGAGTATCTCTCAATATTAGAGTTTGCTTACAACAGTACCAAACATTCAGCTACGGGATACAGCCCATTTATGCTGATGTACGGTTTTCAGCCACGCTCACCCACAGCTGTAGGGTTTAAACAAGAAAAAGTTGAAGCAGCCAGAAACTTTTTAGAAGACCTAAACCAGATGATAGAACATGCTAAGCGTAGCATTAGACAATCCCAGGATCGAGCCAGGCATTATGCAGATCCACACAGACGGGATGTGCAGTTCTCCACTGGTGAGAAAGTCTACTTGAGAGTCCCAGTTGACTCTAAAACCCTCAAATCAGGAGTGTGTGCTAAGTTGTCTCCAAGGTATTGTGGTCCCTTTACCATCAGTAGGAGACTAGGCGAGGTCACCTATGAACTAGAACTCCCACACAGCAGTAAGGTTTTTCCAGTTTTTCATGTAAGTCAGTTACGAAAAGCCTTAACCAGATCAGATAATCTGGTAGGGGACAGTGTTCTAGTTCTCCCATTGGATCCTCAACAACCTCCACATGAACCAGAGGAAATTCTTGATAGTAGAGAGACGCAGACTCGTCATACTCTATACCGAGAATATCTGGTCAAGTGGAATGATCAGCCTGTTGAGAATGCCACTTGGGAAAGAGGCAGCGTCCTTCGCAAGATTTTTCCAGACTTTGTCTTAGAGGACCAAGACGGTTCTTAAGGGGGAGGGAGTGTTACGAGCTCGTAACCAGTGCCGAACCCTAGAGAACACAGATAGGTCAGATACCACAGTCAGGGTCGTGTCCAGCGTACATGACCAACAGGGCAAGACAGTGTGAGTAGTGTGCCCCAGCACGGTCCATAGCCATGGCGGGCCTAACACAGCCTAGGGACCCTGTCAGCAGGATAGGGCCCCCAGTTGGGTCCCGACGTGCAGTCGGCCACGTCAGTGCCACATGGCCGACACTTGGCAGTTGCATGCTACCAGTCCTCACACTGGGCTAGGAGGGGCTTACTCTATATCAGGGAGTAGGCAAGGTTGGGTGGATCAGTTAGTGTTTGCCCTACTGTGGTGTTAGGATCTATTACAGTCCCGAACAACGTTCCGGTGCAAGTTAGCTTGTAGCACTCTCTAGTCTTAGACTCTACTCCTATGTTTTTCTTTGTGATCTTAGGTGCCTTCCCATTTAGTTGGATAGAGTAAACTTGTAACGTTGATTGTTTTCACTGCAAATGGATCCATATTTCTCTGAAAAAAGCAGTACCCGCAATCAAGTATCAATACTTGATTTTCTGCCTCAATAAAGCTCCGATTTTTGTTATTTCAGCTAAGCTCCTTGACCCAAGCTAATCAGAGTATAAAGTTTTCCAGTTATAGCACGAAGAGGGCACTAACAGCTTTAGATTTCAATATATGCTTAATAACGACACATTGTACTGAGATTGACCACCACACATAGACCACTAAGAATGCATAAAATATCAAGAACATGGCACTTGAATGCGCCATCTTGCAATCTTCCAGCCTCTGCCATCTGTCTGAAATTTCCACATGAAGGACAATTATCATGGAGTGCTACCTGAAGTATCCAGTAAACAATCTGTAAGCTGACAGTAACGCACAAATGTGCACAATAATCATGTTAGTAGAAACGTGCAGATGCCATGGACTGTCATCGTCTTTACATGTAATACTACTATTTGTAAGCATGAGATTTGCAGCTTCTGTGCTTACCAGGAACAACAAAATTGCTAAAAAAGACAAGAAAATGGATAAAGTTCTCGAGTACACTGTGTTTAAGGCACCCTTGCGTAAGATACGGAAAAAATAGAATTTACCAACCTATTAAAGCGAAATTCGCCAAACGCTCCAGAAATGCCATGAGCAACGAATATATTGTGCCTCTAGTGTGTTCCACCTTTCACAAAATTTACCAAATAAATACGGGCGAAATGAACGCGGCTTGAGTCCAATCACTGTAATCTTGTTTGCATTTATGATGTTGGTAGCAGCCGCACAGATTTAGCTCCTGCCAACTGCGTCTCAGAACCTAGAAGTACAACAAATCTGTGAGCTGCTCTTTTTAGGTCTTATTTGAAACTTCCAAGCGCCTTCTCCTGAATCACCACTTTCACGACCTCCAATGATACATATAGAGACAGATACATAACACTTATTTCATACAAATTTCAAGCTGGCTTATTCTTAAGATATGATACCCTGGTCAAGCAGGGTCTGAGGCGACAACGCGAGCTTAGATGCCAAACAAATCATACAACAGCAAATGATACGCTGAAACAGAGAAATATAGTCGGAAGTGACGCTTCCAAAAGCTCACTTGCAATGTACATACATGTGCTTCACAAACGTCAGAGGTCGCCGCTGCTGTGTCTCTATCTCTCTCTGTGTGTAGCCATTCTGTGATCGATCTTCTTATGAAATCAATCAGTCAATCAAACACCCCGATCTGTCATGCACTTGTGTATCTCGTCCTTAGCTCAGCAGCGCACAAGAAGATCAAGAGACA
The DNA here is from genome assembly GCA_029204225.1 of Diphasiastrum complanatum. NCBI lineage: Eukaryota > Viridiplantae > Streptophyta > Lycopodiopsida > Lycopodiales > Lycopodiaceae > Diphasiastrum > Diphasiastrum complanatum. Next base: position 14,772,222 of record CM055098.1, on the reverse strand, counting down.
ATAACGCCTGCTCGTCCTCCTCCTCCTCCTCCTGCTCGTCCTCCTCCTTTCCTTTCTTCTTCTACTTACTTTGTTGTAGCGGTATTAGTATTGCTATTGCATATAAAAATAAATAAGTCGAAGAGGGAGGAGGGTGAGGGATTCCTTGCAGCCGCTTGTCCCTTTGTCCATTTCCACCCCCGCCACCCACACCACCCCCCCCCCCAAGGCCATCGTATTCGTTGACTAGGATTCTTTTGTTGTGTTATAAGGGAAAAAGCATAGGTTCTCTATTCCACTATCTAAAAAGATATACACATATCTATGTTCCCACGGAACCGGTTCGGGTTTTTTTTGCTTTTAGATGCTATATCAGGGTTTTTATGTACCTTATTCTTTTTACATTTTTTTGCATTTTATTTCATATTTTTCGAAAAAAAAAAAGGGGTTTATGTTGGTTCTACCCACAAAACAGATTATGTGCATTCCATATGGGTTTCTGTATTTGTTCTTATATATATATATATATATATATATATATATATATATATATATATAATATAAAATTATTTTAGAGAGAGAATGTGTGAGGTGACGTAAAAACCTCAGCCCTTGACTCTTTGCCCTTGGACCAATGCCATGACCGTAGGCGATTAGTCCTTAGCCCAAGGCCCTTAGTCCTTGACTTTAAAGGCTTTTTTTTCTTGTAACTTGCATTAATATTTTTCATTATTCTTTTAAAGTTTTTGTTTTTTTCTTAGCTTTATAGATTTTTTTTTTATTTTTTTTGAAAATAGTAACTATTTTTTAGTTAATTTTTTAATATGTTTTGTACTTTTTTATTCTCATTAATTTTTTTATTTTATTGTATTTGTTTAATTATTTTTTGTGATTTTATTTTTTAATTATATTATTGATACATTTATTTTGAGAGTTTATTTTGTTGTATTCCATTTTTATATATCTAATTTATTGTGTTATTTTGTATTTTATTTATTTAGAGTTCTATTTGAATATTTTAGTAAATAATCAGTTTATTAAATTTTTATGATTTATTAATAGATATATTCGAGTTTTTTTATGATTTGTTAATAGTTATATTATTTTTTTTATTGATATGTTTTTCTAGTTATTTTATAATTATTCTGATTATATTCAGTTTTCTTTGTATTATTAAAGTTATTTTATTTTTTAAAGTTTATTCACTTTTTTTTTTAATATTTAATCTATTAATGTTATGATTATGTAATACTATTTGTATATTCTTTTAATTTCTTTCAATTTGTTTATTCTTGTAATTTGTTTTTTTTTATTTATTTTTGGGTTTTATAAATTTATGATTTTTGTTTAGTAGACGTTTAGTGTTATTCATCATTTAATTTTACTAATTTTCAATTTTCTGTTTTTAAAAGTTATTTATGTTTTTATGTTTTGTGTGCAATTTTTAATTATATATGTCTTTCAAAAAACAAGGAGAGGAGAGCACAAGAAAAAGACAACAATTATCCCATAAGTATTTCTAGAAGCATGACAAAACTCATGAGTATATATAGATTCTGAAATCGTCCATTTCCAAGAATTGTGGCTCTTTACCACAATTACAACAAGCCAACAAGCCAAAAAAGCCAAAATCAATTACATTTGTTTTTTTATGAGTTCAACACGTTGTTGACACGTGACAGTTCATAAATCCCATAAGCAAAGGAACATCTATCCACAAAGATAGAGAAACCCCCTCCCCATCTAAATAGTTAACATGATTGAGAAACCGTAAGGTCCTAATCGACCCTCTACGACCTCTGCGGTCCTCCGCGGTCCCTCTATGGTCCTCTGCGGTCCTCCCGCCGCGGCGGGAGGTTCTCATTAATTTTTGGTTTAAAAAAATTCAGAGTGTTTCATTTTTTGGTTAAAAAAAAATTCGGAGTGAACCTCCCGTCGCAGCGACAGGATCATAGAGGACCACAGAGGAACCACATTAGGGACAACAGAGGGACCACATTAGGGACCGCATTGGACCACAGAGGAACCGCATTAAGGACCGTAGAGGAACCGCATTAGGGACAGCATAGGGACCGCAGAGGACCGTAGAGAGTCGCATAGGACCTTAGAGGAACCTCAGAGGATTGCAGAGGGACCGTAGAGAACCGCGGAAGTCAGAACCTAACGTCGTGGTGAGAGGATCGCAGAGGTCGTAGAGGACCCCAGAGGAACCTCAGAGGATCGCAAAGGGACCGCATTAGGGACCGTAGAGGACCGCGGAAGTCAGAACCTCCCACCGTGGCGGGAGGACCCCAGAGGAACCTCAGAGGATTGCAAAGAGACCGCATTAGGGACCGCAAAAGTCGAAACCTCCTGCCGTGGGGGGGAGGACTGCAGAGGTCGCAGTTGACCGCAGAGGAACCTCAGAGGATCGCAAAGGGACCACATTAGGGACCGCAGAGGACCGCGGAAGTCAGAACCTCCCGCCGTGGCGGGAGGACCGCACAGGTCGCATTGGACCCTCAGAGGATCGCAAAGGGGCCGCATTAGGGACCGCATAAGTCATAACCTCCCGCCATGGTGGGAGGACATCACCACAGAGGTCGCCGATGACCGTAGAGTAATCGCATTAGGGACCGCAGAGGGACCACATTAGAGACCACACAGAACCTCCCGTCGTGGCGGGAGGCTCCCGTCGTGGCGGGAAGACCGCACAGGTCGCATTGGACCGGCACAGGGACTGCATTATATATACATACAAAGATGTAACTAGGTAGTTACGTCTCTCACATCATATAGTCAGCTCAAGATGTCCCAAACTTCTTTCGAAGTTTTAGCTTCAGCTACGTGGCCAATCTGAGTATCTGATATATTGAGGATAATAAGCGCGAAAGCTTTCCACTTTGAGTTGTCTGTGTCATCTTTAGGCTTCACTTCGTAACAACATCCCACAACTCGTTGGCGATTAGCAAGGTCTGTTAGATTTCTTATGCTCAGCCTTAAACAAAATCGTTCAAGTACTGAGCATCCTGAAAACTGAAGGTCGACTACATGTTTTCGGACCTTCACATTTTTCCCTTTTGAGATTCTTTTTGCCTTAACCATTTTTAGGCACCTTCGTTTTTTTTACACCTTAGCAAAAAAAACGACACAGTGGCCAAGTGGCCAGAATGCCTTAGAAACCATTCTTAAGGCACCTTCGCCTTTTTCGCCCCTTCGCGAAAAATGCGACAAAGTTGCCAAAATGTCTTAGAAACCATTTTAAGACACCTTCGGCTTTTTCGGCTTTCTCGTTGCCTTTAGTCTAAGGCATCTTCGGCTTTTTCGCTGCCTTTAGTCTGTTGTCAAACATGTTTTGATTTGCCTACTCCTCTCCTTTGCAGCCACAACAGATCTTGAAGTCCACTAGATGGATGTCCAGATTGCCTTCCTCAATGGAACCATCAAAGAGAAAATCTATATGACGCAGCCAGAGGGATACGAACTCAACGGCAAGCATCAACACCTTGTATGCAAAATTCACAAGGCGCTCTACGAGCTGAAACAATCACCCAGAGCCTGGTTCTAGAAGATTAACGCATTTCTAATAGAGAATGATTTTATTCCAAACTCGGCAGACTCGAATGTCTACTTCAAGTCTGTATCAAATTACTTCATCATCATCACTCTCTATGTAGATGATACACTCTTATTCAGTAACAATCTGAATCTGATAAAAGATACAAAATACACGCTGGCCCAGGAATACAAGATGACTGACATGGGTCTAGTCCACTATTGTCTCGGAATCCAAATCCAACGAGATCAACCCAGCAGACTGATCTTTATCAATCAGCAACGATATCTCAATAACGTGTTGGAAAAGTATGGAATGGCCAATTGCAAACCAAGTCACTTTCCACTCGACCCTAGACTAAAGCTATCAAAGGAACAGTCTCCTCAAACTGAGGCAGAAAAGGAGGAGATGAAGCGCTACCCATTTCAAACCATCATCGACTCACTGATGTACGCAATGATCTACACGCGACCAGACCTTGCATATTCGATCAGCGCACTCAGCCAGTTCCTGTCAAATCCAGGCTTGACTCATTGGAAAGCACTAACAAAGGTCATGAAGTACATCCAAGTGACGAAAACTCTCAGCATCTGCTACGGAGGCAGCCACACTGCCAACATCCTTGAAGCCTACACAGATGTGGATTGGACAGGAGATGTCGACACCAGAAAATCAACTTCTGGATTTGTATGTTTATACAACCAAGGCCCAATCTGAACAATCGAAAGTAGACCTCAGTTGCATTATCATCAACGGAATCCGAATACAGCTGCCACAAATGCAACCAAAGAGGCGATTTGGCTAAGGCAATTGCTTGTAGACCTCAACTTTGCACAACCACTTCCTACAACAATCTATTGTGACAATCAAAGCACAATAACGTTATCTCTCAATCCGAGATTTCACTCTCGAAGCAAACATATAGAAATCAGGTATCATTACCTTAGAGAGAAAGTGCATAGCAAGGAAGTAGATTTGGTTTTCTGCAGAACCAACTACATGGCAGCATAATACTTCACAAAGGCTCTATCAAAGGAGCAACATCTCAGATTTAACGATATGTTAAATCTGAACATCAAAGATTTTTAGGATCCACATTTTAAGGGGGAGTGTTAGATTTCTTATGCTCAGTCTTAAACAAAATCGTTCAAGTAATGAGCATCCTGAAAACCAAAGGCCGACTACATGTTTTTGGACCAAGCGACACAGTGGCCAAGTGGCCAAAATGCCTTAGAAACCATTCTTAAGGCACCTTCGCCTTTTTCGCCCCTTCACGAAAAATGCAACAAAGTTGCCAGAATGCCTTAGAAACCATTTTAAGGCACCTTCGGCTTTCTCGTTGTCTTTAGTCTAAGGCACCTTCAGCTTTTTTGCTGTCTTTAGTCTAAGGCACCTTCAACTTTTTCGCTGCCTTCAGTCTAAGGCACTTTTCGGCTTTTTTGCCTTTTTCGCCTTCTTCGCTACCTTCAGTCTAAGGGCGCCTTCGTGAGTTTACATACCTTAAGTCTAAGGCACCTTCAGGATTCGCATACCTTCAGTCTAAGGGCACCTTCGGGTTTTTCGCATTTTTGCTACATTGGCAGACCGACGTCGCCAACTTATCATCAACCCTAAAATAGCTGGAGAAACAAATATCTTAAGGGCGGTTACCAACCTTGTACAGATGCAAAACTAGAGTAAATGACAGTTAAGGCATAAGATATTTTTCTCTCGACACTTGTAAATCTATATATTAGCTGAATCAAGCTATGTAAGTGTTAATTGAATTCCTCTTTCAATTAGAGTTTTTCTGTAGCTAGCGTTAGCACACTCAGCAAGCTGGAGTTATTACTTCAAGCCATTGTACTCACTGTTGATATTAATCAGAGTGCAATTTTTGTCTCACTATTGTATTGTTCATTTGCGCAATTGTGTATGAATAATTCTACTTGAATATTTCTACTGCTAATTGTTGTGTTTCCGTTCCTACGCGCCTATGCTCAAAGCCTCGAGCTTCTGCTGCCGGTCACACCCACAGTTTTACGACAAGTCTTCATCTTAAATTTCCATAAATGATAATTGGATCCATTTAGCTTGTCTGCGATAAGATCGGCTTTACTCTGAGAATCCATCTGGAACTTTAGTCTGATGACGTTAAGAGAGATATTGTGTTGCACTGCAATTGAAAATCAATTATCTGATATTGAAACAAATTGATTTGAACTGAAAAATAATTTGATATCGTGAAAGATATCAATTATTAGAGCTTGCGCTCTGATATAGTATTAGGCCTTGAAGAATCAACGCTCTGATACCATGTTGGAAAGAGGTGTGTGAAAAGATAGGTCAAATAGACTCGAACAAAAAAAATTCAAATGACAAGAATTAAAACTTATCATGCACAGCAGAATAAACTATCTTCCTCTTTCTCTATGCATGACTAGGCCTATCAATTTCAAACAAAACAATAGTGATAGAAATCATGTTTGATCTTATAGTAACTAACTTTGAAATTATTAGTACTACAATGATTACATAGCCAAATATTAAAGCATTGAATTATCAGACAAATAATCAATCACAAAGAACTACAGAAACTCATACATTCTGAGACAAACCTGAACACAATAAGAAGATAGTATTGATTCAGTATGAAAATGAAATAGATGTAAATGAGTACAACAAGTTGCGGATCAAAGCCGCGTACTCTAAGCTATCTCTGAACGACTAAATATAAGTCTAAATTAAGCGCAATGCTGATAAGCAGTAAGCGCAATAACAATCTCTAATCAAATCTAAATAAGTGAATGCTCAAGAGTCTCCAAGCTCGCAGGCTTGAAAGAGAGAACGCTAACTAATAAATACTTGATGATTGACCTTCATACTTCATGTGTAGAAATATGAACAGCTATTTATACTAAGCAGTTAGGTCGTCATCCAATTAGTTGTGATGTGTTGGCATCCATCCAGTTAGGACTTCTCAGAAATTACTTGCTGATAAATTAATACAAGTCAGTGGCTTTGGTCGTAAACAGTCTATCTGCAGATTTGAACGTAAATTGTCACTCTACAAAAATGAACAAAAACTGTCATGCGAGAAATGCGAAGGTCTTTGCTAAAGTTATTTCCTTAACATTTGAGGCATCTTGCATTTTGCGAAAAAGCCGAAGTGAGAAAATGTCGAAAGGCAAAAATCCTGAAAATGCCGACATTGTGAGCCATTTCCGAGTAGTTATGCAGACTATGTAAAAACACGAAGAAATCTGCAGGTCTGGATAAAAGTTGGACGACGATTAAAATGTCAATTAGTCGACTAGTAGGAGAATAATCTAACAATTTATATTAGAAAAAATACTCATTCATGGCTTAAAAAGTGCTCAAAATTATTGTACAATAATTATACATGTCTCTAACCACTTAGAGTGGTGCAAAACTAAATCGTTCAGATGAGTAACACTACTTTTTCAACATGTAATCAAATTTTTTTTTTTCTTCGGAAAATTCTAAAAAAAAACTATCAAAACTTCATATGTTGATATCTTTGGCTATAGTGAACGTTGTGAGTTGTAGTGCTAAGGAAGGTGAGGTTGTCAAAAGGTTTGCCATGTCACCCTAGGCCGTAATGTCAAGACGTGTGAGTAGTAAAGTGGCAATTATGTAAGGGGGAGCACTTTGTATGAGGGTATTGCTTCTAAACACTTCAAACCTCATAGAGGCATCAATAATAGATTGTAAATGATTAATAGAGATAAGAGAAGGTTTCTATAAGACTCATATGGGCTACTTCAAATATAAATGAGTGAAGATGACTTTCTTGAGGGTTCTAGAGCACTTAAGGAAGGCTAATTGATAGCGAGGCTAAACATTATCATTATGAGCAAGTGAGGCTTCAATTGTTGTACCACCATAATCGCCCTCAAGTTAGCCTGCAACTTCGGCCTCAAAGCTTGTGACTAAAGGTCAAAGGTCCAGCTCTCCAAAAAACAATAATTTGATTTTACTTTTGCATCTAGTTTCACCTTAGTAAACCTGATACAGTTGTATGCAATCTATGTAATTGCTTCAATCTAGTTATGTTTGGTATGCAGTGGGGTTGCATGGACACATGCACAAGCACTCCAAAGCTTGTATGGGACCAATAGAAACTTACCCTCCTCATATTGGGCTTTTGACTTTTGGTTACTAGTGAAAAAGATGGATTTTTTTTTGTCAAAAAACATGAGAAGTTTGAAAATCATTAGAAGCATTTTTAAAGTTATAAACTTTGTAGATAGGTCTGTTGGAGCATATTGAAGCAATTCCATCAGCTGCATCCATCCATGTCATCCTATGTGCCATATAGCAAGTTTGAATTTGATTCTATCATTCATCGGAAACGAGAGTCATGACGACTCAAAAGCTAACCAACTAATTATTAATCAGCTTAATTGTTTGGATGATATCTATATTTTTGGCTTTGGCATGATAGAGGTAAGTCATTGTGACAATTTGTTAAAAGTTGAATTGTCGCTCTTAGGTGACTCTAAGAGCGATAAGTTATTGTAACGACTTGCTAAAAGTTGAGGTATCAATCTTATGTGACTTTGAGCATTAAAATGAGTATTTTTAATTTTATTTTTGTTCTTCTAGTTTGCAATCATTGTTTGGTTTTTTCTTTTGACCATTTAAATGTAATTGAAGCTCACATGACAAATCTTATTGTGATATTTCATGTCATATTGTTGGTTTGTTTTTAATAATTGCAATCATTGAGCGCACACAACAAAGCTTATTGTGATACTTAAGATCACCTTGCTTTTTTCTATGTCCTCGGTTGTGCAATACATCTAAAAACTATGAGGTTCGATAGTGAAGGTCTGGACCCTGTCCAAACTTCATAAGGTGTTTTGTTTGAGAGCCCTTTAGTCGAGCATCTATTCTGAATATAAGTTGTAGTGGAAACAGCTTCAGCCCAGAAGGATTTTTCTAAGTGTTGTGTGAGCAAGCATACACTTAGCCACTTCGACCAAGGTTCAACTATTTCTCTCAGCAAGTCCATTCAACTGAGGCGAGTAAGAAGTAATAAACTGTTGCCCAATGCCTTTGCTAATGCAATACTCTTTGAATTTGCTTGAGATGTATTCTCTCCCGTTGTCTGACTTCAGTCTTTTAATTCTTTTACCAGTTTTGAGTTTTGCATGCTCCTTGAATTGTCTAAAGTGGTTGAAGCCTTCGATTATCAATTGATAGAATAAATGGATGTTCTTTTTGTGCAGGTCATAGACTCAATAACAATGTCATAATTGCATCTTGATCGTCAATAATTGATCCGATATTTGCCATCTATTGCAAGAGATTCTTAAACTGGTTAATGTGATTCTTAAGCGAATCATTGTTAGACATCTTCAGTGAGAAGAATTTTTCTTCTAAGATGCAACTTCGAAGTCATGTCTCTCACATCATACAGTGCACTCGGGATGTCCTATATTTCTTTTGAGGTTTGAGCTTCAGATACATGGCCAATTTGGGTATATGATATATTGAGAATGATTAGCGCGAAAGCTTTACCATCCTTTGATTTCCATTTGGAGTTGGTTGTGTCGTCTTCAAGCTTCAATTTGATTCTTGTGACAACATCCCATAGCTCATTGACAATTAGCAAGGTCTTCATCTTAAATTTTCACAACTGATGTTTGGATCCATTTAGCTTATCTACGGCGAGACCAACTTTGCTTTGTGAATCTAGTTAGAAATAAAGTAGAATCATTGTGTTACTGTACTGTGATCCTATTAGTGGATAAGGATCAGTTGGCCTCGCCACGAGGTGAGTTGACGGGACACGCGTCCCGTCAACGGCAACCTGGGTCATGCATGAGTTGCTTGACTGAAGAACTATATGTACAGTTGTTATGTGAGCTTGTTGAGGAGAGTCATTTTGAGAAATACAGTTGCTATGTGAGCTTGTTGAGGAGAGTGTTTTTTGTCTGTGTTATTGTGTAGCATGATCTGTGTTCCTGTTCGAAGCAAATCCTAAGTTGGTATCAAAGCCGTATAGGGAGCGTACACAGTACAATGTCGTCGTTGAAGAGAGCTTTGGGAGAAGAGTCTTCTGGGAGTTAGGGGTTTACGATGGGTTGTAAATGGAAAGTGAAGCACTGGTGCACAACTTCTAGCATACAGAGGCTTGCTAAGCTTGAGACTGTAAGAGGATTCGGAGACAAGAGTTGTCGACTAAATCAAAATTCAAGAAAGATGGAATTCTGAAAAATTTGGTAGGGAGGCTGCTTGGTGTTTGCAATCGATGTGCATCCAAACGGACACCGTTTGACGAACGGTCTGAAGCAAACGTTTGCCTATAGTAGGAAGACCTCAAGGAGGTGAGCAACTACAAGAGAAAACCCAGAGTAGTGTCAAGAATCGGCTCTGAACATAAGCTATTTTTTGAGAAAGGGTTTGCAAGAGCAAAGTGCTGGATCTTTCATTACAGAGAACCAATTTAAGCACTGTAAGAGGCTGAGTGTGGGCGCCCTACTGAAGACAGATAGCTGGCTGAGGGCCGTGGATGGCCGCAGATCATTGGAGGCACTGGAGTAGATCCTATGTGGGTTTAAAAACCCTGGCCACCATAGCTTTAAGTTGTGCAGAAGAAAGTCGAGAGAGGGATGTGGACAGCTCGCGCGCGCAGTGAGGAGGAGAAGCACATAGTGCTCTAAAGGTGGTCGCGACTAGATGGATCTGGATTGGTGCACAAGAATGTGCAGGACCATCAGATTTTGTGGCATCTAGAGGGACGATGGAGATTAAATGAGATTGGGCCATTGGATTTAAATCCACTTGAACTTTAATGGAAGGGGCCTGAAGTGTAATTCACATTGCAACTTCATTAAAAAATTTCAGTTTTCAAATCCGTCAAGAATCATGTTTTTGAAGTCAAAATTGAATAGTGCCCGCATGGAACAAGGAGAGCACATTCAGACGTACAAGACCAGAATCAAGACAATGAGGGATGAGCTGCACTCTATTGGTGAGCGCATACGTGATGTGGAGCTGGTGCACAATGCATTGTGCGGCATTGCAGAACCCTATCAGATGTTTGTGAGCGGAATAGCATCAAGAGAAAGATTGCCAACCTTTGACGAGCTCATAGGAATCTTGATGCAGAAAGAGCAACGACGAGAAATGGTGAAAGCTAGACGTCAAAACACTGATGATCAGACACTTGTGACACGCCAAAAATAAGGCAAGGGCAAGGGTAGGAAGAAGTCTAAGCAGCAATTCACCAAGACTCATGAGGATGAGAGATCTTTCAGCAAGACCAAGAAGAAGAGCAAATGCTTTCATTGCGGCAAAAAGGACCATTGGAAGAGTGAATGTCAAAAATTCTTGGTGGAATCAGACAAGGGAAAACCAAGCAGGTAACCTTGTTGATGAAGGTGAGATTGAAGATTCTAGCATCTTCATATCAGCATTGCCATCTAATCAAGATGATCAAGCGTGGTACATTGACTCGGGAGCCACAAGACATATGACAGGAAACAAAGATTGGTTCAGCAGCTTGAAAGAGTTGGATAATGGAACGTCCATTTCACAAGTAAATGGTGATGTGTGCAAGATCAAGGGGATAGGCACCGTTTCAATCCAACTACCTGATGGTAAAAGCAGGATGATCAGGGTGGTATTTTACGTTCCAGGTTTGAAGGAAAATCTATTGGTGTCATTACTGATCAAAAGTTGAAAGTAGGATTTGCCCATGATCATTGCTTTGTAAAGAATGTGAACCAAAAGCTCAAAGTCATTACGGATGGTATAAGGGAGCCCAGCACTAAATTGCACAAGTTGAATGCTATAATCAAGGGGCAACATGGACTTGTCTCATCCATTCCATCGCAAACTGAACTGTGGCAGAAGAGGCTTGGTCACTTGAACTTAGGAAGCCTCAGCTTGATGAGAAAATTGAAAATGGTGAGAGGATTGCGTGTTAGAAGACCACTTGAAGTCGATGTGCAAATCATGTGTGTATGGGAAGCAACATCAAGAGAAGTTCAATAAAGGTGGTATTGCTAGGGCAAAGAACATCCTAGATTTGATCCACACAGATTTATGTGGGCCTATGAGGACTATGTCCTTAGGTAAAGCCTTCTATTTAATGACCTTTATTGATGATATGTCACGTAAGACGTGAATTTACTTCTTGAAGAAGAAATCAGATGCATTTGACAATTTCAAGAGCTTCAAAGCATTGGTCGAAATCAGATAGGTAGGAAGATCAAAATTCTAAGATCAGATTGTGGAGGTGAGTATAAGTCTAACGACTTCAATGATCTTTGTGATCAATGTGGGATCAAAAGACAATTTACGCAAGCTCATACTCCTGCTCTCAATAGTGTAGCTGAGCGCAAGAATCGTACGATTGTGAAAAGTGCTAGATCTATGCTAGTTGAGATGAAACTACCAAAAGATTTTTGGTCAGAAGCATGCAGTACGGCAGTCTATCTTCAAAATAGAAGTCCCACCATTGCCATACCAAAGATAACACCTGAGGAGGCATTCACGAAGAATAAGCCAAAGGTGAATCATTTGCGAATCTTTGGATGTAAGACCTTTGTACACATTCCTAAGGAAGAGAGACGTAAGCTTGATGTGAAAGCTATCAAGTGTATATTCCTAGGATATGATGATCGTGTGAAGGGGTATAGATGTTTTGATCCAGTCGAGAACAAAATACATGTCAACCGTGATGTTATCTTTGATGAATCTAAGATGTATGAAGTCGAGGATGCTGAGAAGACAGACACATCCAGTGGGAAAAATGGTATAGTGAGGATACCTCCTGATGATGATCCATTCATTGACTTTCCTAGTGATAGACACGAGGATACATCTCAAGATACTACTACTCAACCTCAAGAGACAGGTTGGAGAGGTAGAGATAAACCTTTTGGTACAAGAAGGATAGAAGTTGCAGGTGACAAGCGCAAGGAGAAAGATGTACCGTGGGATACATTTTCACCGGGAAGCCGATCACCTGATACGAAGCTCCCTAAGTGGTTTGAGAGATTGTTGGAGAGCCGCGACATGGATGACTTTCCCATCTAGCCAAGGAGAGCTACGAAGATCAACAAGAGAGAAGATACAACTTGAAAGGTCTGAAGCAAATTATGCTATCTTATCTAGCATTATTCAAAGCAAAGAACCTTCAACTTATGTTGAAGCGAAGGATGATGACATTTGGGTCAAGGCCATGGGAGAGGAGACGGAGTCAATTGCTAAGCATAGCACATGGGACTTAGTGGAACCATCAGTTGGCAAGAAACCCATTGGTTGTAAATGGGTATACAGGACTAAGTACCATGCAGATGGAAGTATAGCAAAGCACAAAGCAAAATTGGTGATCAAAGGGTATGCACAAAGTAAAGGGATCGACGATGAGGAGACCTTTGTGCCAGTATGTAAGTGGAATACTCTACGTCTACTTGTTGCCTTAGCTTCACATTTTGGTTGGCCTTTGCATCAGATGGATGTGAAATCTGCTTTTTTAAAAGGCGAGTTAGAAGAAGAGGTGTTCATGAATCAACCCAAAGGCTTTGTAGCGAAAGGACAAGAGAATAAATTATGTCGCTTGAAGAAAGCGCTTTATGGTCTTAAATAGGCACCACGTGCGTGGTATAGCAGGATTGATGCCTACTTTCGTTCTAAGGAATGGTGAGAACACATTATGATCCAAATCTTTATGTCTTATGCTTTGATGGTATGGTTGCTTTGATTGCTCTTTATGTTGATGACTTGATTATCACGGGAAATAACATGATCAAGAAAGATCTCATGGAACAATTCGAGATGACAGATCTCAGCCTAATGCATTATTGCCTTGGAGTGGAGGTGTGGCAAAAAGGACACGAAGTGGGTTTAACACAGATGAAGTATGTCAGAGAGTTGCTGCACAGGTTCAGGTTGCAGGATTGCAAGCCAGTGAACACTCCTATTGAACAAGGTAAAAAGCTTTCTAAGCTTGACGAGTCATAGCCATTTGATGCTACGCTGTACAGGTAGTTAGTAGGGAGCTTGATTTACCTTACCACGACTAGACCATATATATGTTATGCTGTTGGTATTGTAAGTCAATTTATGGCAACACCTACGAAAATGCATTGGAAGGCAACTAAGCGCCTTTTGCGTTATGTCAAAAGTCCATACTTAGGAGGTCAACGTCAGTGGCTTTTTGGTTTGACCATTTTGGATGGCGTTTTCAACCATGGACGGGGCACTTCAGATTATGGCTTGATTTACAGGAAGCATGAGGGTTTGCCTAAATTATGTGGCTATGTGGATGCGGATTGGGGAGGTGACTATGATGATCGTAGATCCACCACAGGTTATGTATTCCAGCTTTGTGGCAGTTGCTTTTCCTGGTCTAGTAAGAAGCAAAGTACAATTGCTCCCACAGAAGCAGAGTATAAGACAATGTGTAGTGCAGCACATGAAGCTATATGGTTGAGATAGATCTTGGAAGAAGTTGGCATGAAACAGGAAAATCCCACAACTATATATGGCGACAGTCAGAGTGGCATTCAGCTAGCAAAGAATCCAGTGTTCCATGCGAGAACCAAACACATTGAGATTCAGTATCACTTTATACGTGAGAGGCTGCTGAGTCGTGAAATTCATGTTGTTCATTGTAGTACGGAAGAACAACTAGCTAATATTTTCACTAAGCCACTTGTTAGAGAAAAGTTTGATAAATTTAAATCAAAGCTTTTTGTACTTAAAGTTTGTTGACTTTAAAGCTATGTATATGACTGTATAAAAAGTAGACTCTACTTCAAGGGAGAGAGGTAGAATTAAAGTAGAATCATTGTGTTACTGTACCGTGGATCCTATCAGTGGATAAAGATCAGTTGGCCTCGCCATGAGGCTAGTTGACGAGACATGCGTCATGTCAACGACAACCTGGGTCATGCATGGGTTGCCTGAGTGAAGAACTATATGTATAGTGTATTTTCATTTTGAGAAATACAGTTGCTATGTGAGCTTGCCAAGGAGAGTGTTTTTTGTTTGTGTTACTGTGTAGCATAATCTGTGTTCCTATTCAAAGCAAATCCTAAGTAATCCTCTGGAAGTTAGTCTGTCGATGAATCAATGACTTAAGAATGAATAATAGTATCTGATAATATAAAGACTAATCAATAGAAATGATCTAATACCAAAAATTACTGCTCTGATACCATGTTGGAAGAAGGAAAGGATGCTCGATAGAGAAAAAACTGCATTCGATAGATGTACAATTAGGCAATGCAGAATAATCCTTCTCCTAATGCATGACTACGCCTATCAAATTCGAATGAAACTATCGCGACTATTGCACATTCGATTCTAATTGATTCTGATTTTGAAATCATTAGAATATGTTAGATTGGTTTCGTAGACAAACATAACAGATTGAACATTGCTGTATTGAATATTAAATTATCAAATGTAACTACTGTATCAGAGTATTTGATAGTTCAGACAAAACTATAAGAGAACGTAATTAGATTACAATAAGAAGCATTCGATCATTATGCATAATTCTGAACACGATAAAACTATATAATCAATTCAATAAGTACCATGTACAAATTAGATGAATCGTGAGCACAAAACAATAGTGGATGCAACTGTGTACTCAAAACTATCTTTGAGTATCTGATTGATTCTGTCTGATGCACTTCTACTAATAAGCACTTCTAATGCACTTCTACTAATAAGCAGTAAGTGTTTCTAGCAATGCACTATATTAAACTCCAAGATCAATGGCTTCTATTTACTAATCAAATTTTAATCTAAAAAATGATCAACTATTTAAACTAGTTATAAGTGTCGTTTAGGCTTATTCAAATGACAGTAGAAGACAGTTGTTTGGTCGCAGATGGCAATTGGAGATTAGCCAACTTGCGCTATCACTTATCCAGTCGAGCTTTCCAGAAATTACTTGCTGAAAACAGTTAGGGCAAGTCGTTAGCTTCACAACAAGTGGAAACATGTTCTGTTAACATTCGATAGTTTGAACAACTTCGATACTCTTTGTTGTTGTCGAACCCGACTGTTAGCCATTCCCGTGTATTTCTGCAGACTGTGTAAAAACATGAATCAAAACTATAAAGACAAGTGAATGAATGGATGTAGATTAAAGATAGATTATAAGGATAAATCCAACACCATGAGCCCTTCAAGTGTTGTTTTGGATGTACCTCTTCACTTTTCATGCCCCATGAAAGCCATGCCTACCCTAAAGGTCCACCCAAGCAGGAATCCATGGTATGTTTGTGCTTTATTCGAGTTATGTTTAGCTAAAGTGAATTTGAAAATAGAAGAATCTATACAAGGCTATGGGGACCCTATGTATCCTTGCTCTAAACCCATAAAACATTGTTAAAAATTTTACTGTGTATTTTCATGAACCCATGAATGGCACAAATCTGCATGTCTAAATATAAACTTCATTAAATGAAGCTTCCTAAGGCATGTTCCGAGGAGACATCCATAAACACACATTTGTTGTGTTTGTTCTGTCGGGCCCTATCTTATTACCTATTTGGAGCAGGAGCAACAGCAGCGAGCAATGCAGCAGCAAATCAGGCGAAGAGAAATCTGTAGAAGAGAAATCTGTAATAATAGTAGAAGAGAAATCTGTTGTTATTTGTGGAATATAATCCTGCTGTGAAAAGCAAAGCAAAGCAGTTTGTGAAAAAACCAAACAATGATGATGAATGCTGGCGTTAGGGTTTGGAGCTGGGCAATTGAATTTGGGTTCTGTGGAACGCTGCAGACACCTAGACCTGATATGTTTTAGTCGCTTTTGATTCTTGTGACACACATGTTGTAAAATTATGTGGAAATGCTGTCTTTTGCCGTGCATCATGTTCTCTCTAGCAGCTCATTAAGAGTTTGTAGTTCGTTCTTAGAAGAAAGCTGTGGGCGAATAAGATCACAGGGTAATACGTGCCCTGCCAGAATAAGCACTGCCCTAAGCCGCTTTGAGCAGAACATGTTTGAAGCTGGTAGCATTAGCCTGAGAGGCTGTAAGCCACACTACCACTCTCTTACAAAATTAGCAAAAGCTCCTGTGCAGGAAAGCCCACTTATCAAACGCCGGTGCAGCCAGATTTGTACTAGCAGCAGCACATGGAGCAAGCTTATTAAAAGCGGTCTTTGTTATTCGTCCAAGTATCAAGACACTGGAAAAAAGAGGATTGACGTGCACGATCATGCTCATGTTCATTCTTGCCTGGCGGACTCAATTTCTTCAAAAGATGTGGATTTTCGGCACAGGTTTGGCGAGAAACAAGGGTTTGCAGATATCGGGTATGCAGGATTGCACTTGATTCTTGGTCCCATGTTTGCAGGCAAGACCACTGCTCTTTTGCGAAGGATTCATGCAGAAGTTGATGCTGGCAGGTTGGATTCTCTTTCTTCCACCGAAAGGGGGAAATTAAGCACCCAAGCTATGCAGAATTAAAGTTTTAAGAGAGAGTATAAGAGGATGCGTCAAGCAAGCCTATATAATATTCTCTCATGCATTCCCCACGTGGTTGCTGCATCCTTAAAGACACACTCGCGTCATGCTCTAATCATGAGTTGGCTTATAAGTGCATGTCTAGTGTAAATGTTATGCACATGGAAGCTAGTGCTATCCAATGTTTAACCTCAAATCTCTTTGTTAACAATGCTTGAGATTGGATCAATAGATTCACTTTTTGATGCCTGCAAGTTGATAGACCTAAAATACCTGCATCCACATTGGTTCTCAGCTTCTTTGGGCTGATAGTCCATCACTTGATCTTATCTGGTTCCTGCAAGTTTTATAACGTGGTCACTTTTCAAGAATCTGCTAAAGTATCCTTTATTAAATGACATTTTCTACTAGGAATGTAGCCTTGGTGAAATCTGATAAGGACACAAGATATGGGATCAATGCGGTTGTCTCTCATGATGGCATTCAAATGCCTTGCACAGCTGTCCCGGATCTTGCAACCTTCAAAAAGAAGTTAGGAAAGCTTTATAACGAGGTAAGGTTTCCTCTCTTAATTCACTAAAAACGATTTATATGTGTCAATTTGACTTTTGACATGTGTGTCATCCCAACTCCTGTGAGAAAGCAAGGGATACGAAGTTTTGTGAAATCTGTAGGATGAGAACTATAGCTGATTTATAAGCTGTCACACTTCTTTTTTCTTGAAATCCATCGAAAAAACATACATCATCTATGTATCTGAATGAATGCTTAAAATCGTTCAGAAAAGTTGTCTGTCCAAGATTAGCAAGTCTTTTAACGAAATGTGTTTCAAAAAAAGATAAGTACCAATTGCACCACATAGGTGAACAGAAAAAACCCATAGTTATGCCACAAATTTGTCGCCAAGTACGGTTACCAAGTCTAACAATACAGTTATCAATAAAAAATGAATTCGACACACAGATGTTATCCATATCTATAATTTTTTATTCGTTGGTAAGTTTTTTGGACCAAGACCATTTGAAATCTTTGCTTTCAGACATCCATTTATACTTGAGATGAGTAAGTTTGGCTTGTTTAAAGTCTGAACGAATCAATTTATTCATCACGGTTTTTAGACCAACTCCATCCAAAGGTATGTTCTCATAACACTTAGAAATATCAGTCCCCTACACGTTGTTTATAGATTTAGGCATGCTAAGGTAGAAATCGATATATGAATTACACTGCCAAAATAAAGTTGTTTCTGAAATGCGTTTCAGAATCGTGTTCAGAAACGCGGTTCAGAAATGCGTTTCTGAAAATTTTTAAAAAATCCCAGAAACGTTTTTTTTTAATTTTATTTTTTTGGTTTTTTTTTGGGCAATATGGGTATCAGATGAAAGCTCTAATTAAGAGCATGATTACTGTGTAGTTTGCCGAATGTTTCGGGTGCAGGATGGTCTAGTTTAGGTGCATTAACTCCCAGGTTTACGCTATTGCTCCTTTTAATATAAAAAATTAATAAAAAAACATAATGCCCCAAAATTCTACCTCCTCTCTCTCTCTCTCTCTCTCTCTCTCTCTCTCTCTCTCTCTCTCTCTCTCTCTCTCTATCTCTCAGATCCAACAAACTAAACAAAAATGCTGAACAAAAAACCATGTTGAATGTTTTGAACCAGTTACCATACAACATCGTCCTGAACCGTACGGAAACATTTTTCAACCATATGGAATCGTTTCGACCATACTCTCTCACACACACACACACACACACACACACACACGCACACACACACACACAAATAGAGAACAATACTCATTACACTGCTGTGAATAGGATCATCATAATATATAATATTGGGCCACATGGCACCAAAATGGGGTACAATGATGTTCCATGAACGTAATGAAAACTACACAACTAAGACTCGTCAGAGTCATGGTAGGAATCATCATCTGAATTTGTGGCTGATTGCAGATCCCAAGGGTCTACAGATAAATCAAAACTGGAGGGAGCCATATGCCGTGGTGTGGCCCTAGCTCTGCTGCGTGCTCTGGCTCTGGATCCTCCCCCTGCCTCTACCTTTGCCTCTGCCTCTCTCCCCTCCTCTGGCCCCCCTCTGCCTGCCCCCACCCCTGTGTCTACCCTTGCGTGTTTGTGTCAAGTGGCTGTGACCCTACCCACTGTGATGATGCCTGGCCGACGGCTGCCTGTGATGCTCCACTCCTGTCTACAAAAAGCGGTCTCCCTCTAGGCCTATGTGCAGGAATGGCTGGCTCCTCCTCTGCCTCCGCATCAGAGTCCACCAGCAGGTCAGCTAGGTCATCCCCCTGTGCCGTCGCCCCCATCTCCTCATCCTCCTCCGTATCCCCCTCAACCCACTCCTCCTGATACTCAGCCCCGAGCTTCTCTCCACCCTCCAAGCCCTCCTCATCATCTCCCTCCTCAGCCCTATTACTCTGCCTGTCTGCCCTCCTCGAACGCCGTAAAGCCCGTGCGTCAGCCTGTGCCTGTCTATAGAACTCTATAGATCTCATCATCTATCTCCTCCTGTGTGGGTGGTGCCCGAGGAGCAGCAGCTGCCGAATCCACCAAGCAAGTGTCAAGGTTCACCTGCAACCAAAAACAATACATTGTTGTCAGGCAGGTATTTTGCAATTCATTGCATGATTTGATAGCAATTCAATTTGTCAAAGCATAGCAAGAAACAGGGTGTAATGATGTGACTCACCTCGAGCATCTGGCCCCCTCCTCGTGTGCGCCTCAACATACGGCCGTTGGTGTTCACAAACACCAACCGCCTACACTGCTCGATGGATAACCTGTTCCTCTTCTGCGTGTGATACAAGGCCCAGGTGCTCCAATTCCGCTCGCAAGCTCCTGCTGAACAGTTCTGTGCAAGGACTCCCTCGGACAGTTGCCACAAGTCACCTCTGCTGCGCCTGTGGTAGCCCCACTATGTAACGGGCCTCAGCCGATCCTCCCTCCACCGACTCTGCTCTCCATCGAAAGGAAACTGGTAGCGCTCAAAGATGAGCAACTGGCGTGCAATGTTAGCGAGCATCGGACCTGTTGGCAGAAGAAAAAACATGGCACGTGTAAGTCCCCTCGAATTCACACACTAGCAATGAGCACACTACAGTCACTACTGCAATATTTAGGCTACCAAGCAATTTATCACACGTACCTGGCAGGCCATACGCGCTTCGTGTATTCCACCCATCCCCGGTGCAGCTCCTGATCGTCCCGATCCCGAGTCTCGCGCCACAAGGGGTGCAATATGTGGGCTGCGACGTGGATGGGTTGGTGGAAGTAGTCCCATCTGGCCTCCCAGATACGTGAGATCTCGCGCCTCCTGCAGCAGACAAATTACAACAATCAGGCAATTATAGCATAAAAGAAACACATCAAACTTGAGTGAGAAACAACAAACTAGACACTGAAGAGTCATACCTATGCTCGTCCAAGGCTGACGTCAGAATCCCCTCGCCGATGCGGTCCATGAACTCGTAAATGAGGTCGAGAGTGCACCCCTCATGGTCTACCAGGCGAAGCACTCTGAAAATGGGTAGAAGGACCCCAGTAATCTCCTCAGCACGTGTCCAGAACTCATCACCGAACACAGTGGACCGGAAAAACGCCGCATGTGGGACGTCCATGAACTCTTGGAAGGCCTCGCTGGAAACCATCCGCCGCAATGCGTCCTTCACTACTATCAATCGCTCTAGCACCAAGAAGTAAAAGGCAAAGAGTGTGGGTGCTGGCTTCTTCAAGTTTAGGTGCGAGAAGGTGCGGAGTAGGGCCAACACACGCCTCTTCTTGGTAACAAAAGTGACCAGGCGCATGGCCGTAGAAGTGACCTGCAACACAGACATCCAGTAAAGAGTTTAGACGGTAGTTGAGATGTGTTTAGCAGCATGGAGCAAGCATCAATCAAGATAGCATAGCAAATGGGGAAACCAATAGCTCTATGATCCATGGAAGTGCACACAGGTCATGGATGAGCAAGTCTATGCAATGTGCAGCACAGGGTGTCCACACAATGCTGGGGTGCTCCCTCGTCATAATCTCTCCCATCTGCTTGAAGTTCGAAGCGTTGTCTGTGACAACCTGAACCACATGCTCCACCCCAATGTCAGCAATAACATCTCTAATAACCTCCCACATGAAATTGGCTGTGATGGCGTCACCACCTCGAGTGGCATCCACGCCACGTAGGAATATTGTGCCAAGCGGGCAAGAAACCAAGACATTGATGACGGATCGCCGACGAATGTCGGTCCATCCATCACTCAATATCGTGCATCCATACCTGCCAGAAAACACCCATTAGCCACATGCAAAAATTGCACCACGAGTAAACCCTAAGCGCATGCAATGGGTTTATGGAAACAAAGTACTTACATCCGCCAAGCTGAGCAAATGGAACTCAGCTCCCGCGTGACGGTCTCCTCCTCCTTACGAAGCATCCTGCCTCACAATACCTCTCGTCTGGGAGGCGTCCATGTAGCATCCACGACTGCCATCTGTGCGCAAAACTCCCTGAACACCCAAGTGTCAGCAACAACAAAAGGAATGTCGGACTCGTAAAAGAACTGGCCAGCAAGTCGAGTGCATCGGGCTTGCTGCTCTCTCTGCCACCCGCATCGACCAAGGGTTTGTTGTTTGGGCCTAACCTCTCTCTGCTGTGTATATGGCGCTCGTGGTCTAACACGCGAATTGGATGGCTGATCTGGGGTGTATCACTATCTCTGGGAGGACCTGTCGAAGCATGTGCTGCATCTGCTGCCGAAGAAGAGGAGGGAACCCGCTGCCGCTAATCCAACCTGCTCATGTGACGCTCTCCCCTCTGAACTAAGCCCTGCTACTTTGGGTGAAACTGGAGTGCCTCGCCTGGACCATGCACTGCACCTAAACCCTGCCTAGAACGTGTTGTACTAGGCTCTACACCCGTAGTAGGCCGTGCCTGCCTACTTGTGAGCCCTGCCTGTGAACTTGCAGCTGCTCCTGCTCCCTGTCCCTATCCGGAAACTTGTGATGCACACAACCTCTGCCTCTCCTCATCAGAAATCTTGGGGCAAGCAGATATGCCCAATGCCCGCCCACCCGGCCCTCTGACCCTCAGTAAGTGAGCCCTAACCCTGGTAAGTGATCTTTTGAAGAGACCACCACAATGCAAGCATCTCCATCTACGGACTCCTGTGCCATGGTTTGTAGCCACATAAGCTCAACCTCGCCCCAAACGCCTCGGCCCCGCACCAGCATCGTGTCAACATGAGATCAAACTTGCAAACAAAAATAAGCAGGCAACCGTTTAGTAGAAGAAAACACACTGCATTGTGTACCAGCCTAAAACAGAGCTCAACACATCCGAGCACACGTCACATAGATTCTAGTAAAATCATAGCAAGTGCCAAAACACACACAAGATTAGGGCGAGGGATGGAATCATTTCAGTATGAGCAAAAACGGGTGACTGACGCTAGCGTGGGAGTCCTTGCAGGCGTAAAGGAGTGCAGTGCAGGCCTAAACCACACCTGGCAGATGCTTGCATGATGCTCCACGCCCAAACCCTAAAAACATGGAATTAGGGCATGGAAATTGAAATTTGTGATACGGACGTAGACGGGCGGAATGGAGGTCACAAGAGTCTCTGCAGGCATGTGGAAATGCATTCTAGGCTCAGACATCACCTGAATCGTTGCCCACAAGTCAATTTGTGAAAATTATAAAAAAAAACAAGCATTTGGAATGTGGTGTTCAAATCTCGCTAGGCGTGCCGTAACGGCTGAATCTGACGCCGTAGGAAGCACCGTGGGCATGAAGAAAGGTGGTCTAGAGCCAAACTACGCTCAATTTGGTTGCCTACAGCTCAATGTCAACACTTGCAAAAAATCAAGCCTACACTTACCAAAAATCGAAAACTGATCGTTTCGCTCTCCAAGAAGCTTAGATTCCCTTGGCACCGTGCACACCACGTTTGTATCGCCGAGTAGATACCTGCCGACTATGCACACGCCTCGATCGGACACCTGTAGCTCAAAATAAAAAAATTTACCTCCTCCACGGCTGGCGCGATTCTGGCCGTGAAGAGGAGCAAATTTTTTTTTATGAACTGTTTTTTTTAATCACGTTTCTGGGAGGAGAACCGCGTTTCTCAGGAACGCGGTTTTCGAAACGCGTCCTCCCAGAAACGTGTTTCTATGATCCACATTTAGAATACTCTTGTATGTAGTTGCCTTAAGGCATGCTCCTTCCATTAAGAACGGATGCAATATAATAAGAGCTCCCGTTAGGAATATACGAGTCTGCTAAAATAGCAGTCATGGGCATTTGTGATCCATCTGAAAGGTTTTTTGTGGGCTTTGTATATGCAGAGTAGGTAGGGTTGCTCCTCATTCCCAATGAATTCTTCGGGTAATAGTACGTTCAATCTAGTTGTTATGTATTGTGAAGCATTCGGTACAAGGTTGCTTGAATTGTTCGAAAAAGGGATAAAATCAAGGCCACCCAGTCTTTCAAGAGCAAGTCTTCTCACTAAGTAGATATAGAGAAGCATGGATTATGTTGTGCTTTATCTACACCGTTAACATAAAGGTGCTTGGTAAGCCACGTGTGCTGATTATTATCATCGTTTATTTTAGAAGAAAATAGAGTTTTACCATCAAGCCATTTCCTAGGGCATCGTTCTTACAAAACGTAGCATGTTTGAAAACAACATCCTCTTTTACACGTTCGTGCTCAAGCATAAGTTTCATTAGCTTAAACCAACCACAATAAAGTTCTGAAGGAATACTGTTAATATCAGTGTGTTGTAAGATAATGCGATTTGAACCTTTTTTCCAAAGAATGTCCTAACAATTGCACAATTCGTAGAGACGACATGACCAAATTTATTGGAAACAAAGTCTTTGAAACGCTAAGTAGTAGAACAACAACATGGATGTAAATTTTCTATTTCAAAATTACAAAAACTTCAAAGGGAAAACACCAGTCATGCTTGACATTAGGTATATAAGACCAACCGAATATGATATCATAAAAGACTCATGAATGACACTAAACAACTGTAGCAAAATGTGAGCGTAAAACTGCTTCACATGGATAGTCTCAAATACTCTATTATGGTAAAGTAAATGTAAAAAGGACTTTCCCTTATTACTGCGTGTATTGAGCTGAAGTTGGCCGGTTGCGTTCGTCACAATTCCCCTACTTTCCATAACGTTATCATCTTGCATTCAAGTCAATCCGTATAAAAGTTTAACTTCTTCACTGGTAACTTGTTTTTCGAACTACTGCTGTCCTTCTTTATTCTTGTTTGTCACGGGTTTTCTTCTTTTTGTCCCGAAGTGTGGAAAAACTTGGCCTTTTCAAGACACGTTCAATTTCCCTTATGTTTTTGGCATCACCTAGATTTGCTAGTAATTTGGGAGTAGGATCCTTGACAAGCTCAATTGAGGCATCAAGCATATATTGGCATATGAAAAGAAAGGTCAAGTGTCCCTTAACAACATCTCTGGCAGGTTTATGTAACCATAAAAGAAAAACATTGACTTGGTTTTGTAAAGATGCCCTAGGAAAGAATTTAGTCAGGTTGTATATCATAAACCATACAGCATGATCAAACCAAATAATAGAGGGATTATTCTTGCATTTGTCTCCACATCTATACTTGAAAAAAGGTCTCTTCCAATTAGGGCGTGGAAACCCCTCCAAACTTTGGGCTACATTTAGCATGTAATGTATAGAGGTGGTGTCTTGATAATTCTTGCTCTAGAACCCACATGGGTCCTCAACCTACTTGTTATTACTTGCCTAATTAGCACAAGTGGGTTGTACTATGTTGTTTTACGTCCATGTCTTCTGCACAACTTACAAGTTACAAGTATACAAGCCTTAAGGGGCAAAATAGGCATTTATTTCAACACCCCCCCTCAATGGCTATTTTGTTCATACCAACACCTAGCATGCTACGAAACTTTTCAAATTTTTCTCTACTAAGTGCCTTAGTAAAGATATCTGCTGCTTGATCGTTGGTATCACAGTACTCGAGCTGAATTTCTCCGCTTTGTATCTTCTCTCGTAAGAAGTGCTGATCCACCTCAATATGCTTCGTACGAGCATGGTACACAGGATTTTTGGCAAGTTGGATGCAACTCTGGCTGTCACATTCAAGAATGATAGGACCATCCTGTGGAATCTGAACCTCTCCAAGAAGTCTCCTGAGCCATATTGCCTCGCAGGTAGCTTTTGCCGCTGCCCTGTACTCAGCCTCTGTCGATGATAAGGTAACTGTGGGCTGTTTCTTGCTGCACCAAGAACCCCTGAACCAAGGTTGAAAGTGTAACCTGTGGTCGACTTTCGATCATCCCTATCACCTGCCCAATCTGAATCGGTAAAGCCTCCAAGATGAAGCTTTCCGTCATCTGTGTACTTAACTCCATAGCAGGTTGTCCCTTTGACATATCTCAAAACCCTCTTGGCTGCTTTCCAATGTGCTTCAGTTGGAGAACTCATGAACTGGCTTGCTACACCAACCGCATAGGAAATGTCTGGTCTCGTAGTGGTGAGATAAATCAGGCTACCCACAAGTTGCCTATAAAGAGTCTCGTCCACAAAAGGAGTGCCATCATTTCTAGATGGCTTACTGCTGGTATCAATGGGCGTGGAAATGGGTTTGCAATCCTACATGGTGAACCTGTTCAAGACTTCACATGCATAGTTAGCTTGGGAAATAAGCACACAGTTTTCCTTTTTCCAAACCTCCAAGCCAAGACAATAGTGGATTAAACCCAAATCCTTCATCTCGAACTCATTTGATATATGAGCCTTCACCTCTTCAATAAGCTGTCCATTGTTACCCGTGATGACCAAGTCATCCACATAGAGAACTATCAAAACAACGTTCCCATCTTCCTCCTTCACGAACAGGTTGCAATCCGACCGACTCTTTATGAATTGCTCCTTGGCAAAACAGTCGTCAATACGACTATACCAGGCCCTGGGTGCCTGCTTCAAACCATATAAGGCCTTCTTAAGCCTGCATACCATAGTTTCCTTGCCCTTAGCCTCAAAACCTTGTGACTGTTCCGTGTAGACTTCTTCAGCCAACTATCCATTGAGAAAAGCACTCTTCACGTCCATTTGATGGACCTCCCAACCAAAAAATGCAGCCGATGCTAAAACCAACCTGATAGACGTCATCTTAGCTATCGGTGCAAACGTCTCATCATAGTCCAAGCCCTCCTTCTGTGCATAGCCTTTAGCAACCAGCCTTGCCTTATGCTTTTCGATGCTCCCATCCGATTTGTATTTGGTCCTGTAGACCCACTTACAACCAATAGGACGCTTCCCTTTTGGTAACTTCACCAAATCCCATGTATCATTCTTGAGAATGGAGTCGTACTCCTCTTGCATAGCATGTTGCCATACCTTCTCATCTGCTGCCTCAACGAATGTATGCGGATCTTGTGAATCCAAAATAGTAGTCATAAGTGCTCAGTTTGTCTCCTGATGTTCATGCTGTTGGGCTTGCCTTTGAGACCTCCTAGCCTTCGGATTGCTGCTCTCTCCCTCATCCAATATCAAACCATCCTGCACAGTTTGCCAATACCACTTGGGAAACTTCTTCCTTGCAGTTGGTGATGAAGACGGTGAATAGGACTCAACAGATTTGCCCCTTTCCTTCCGCTTCCTAGCCTCCTCGGATTCTTCCTCTTGATCACTCATATGATCATGCTGAGGCTCCCGAGTCCCCAATATATGGATGTGGATCATCAAGTATTGGCACAAATTCACTTGTACCATCCTCCATCTCAAGTTCTTCTATAGGAGGCGTTTGATCTTCTTCAAAGATCACACCTCGAATTATGATCCTCTTCTTGCTAGTAAGATCGTATAGTCGGTAAGCTTTGCTTTCTTCACTGTATCCCAAGAAAATACACTTTGCTGATTTTGCATCCAGCTTCTTCCTGTTATCCTTGGGAATATGGGCATAGGCCGTACAACCAAACACTCGCAAAGCGCCCACCTTGGGCTTGATGCCGCTAAATGCCTCTTATGGAGGCTTGCCTTCCATAGCTTTTGTTGGACTTCTATTCAACAGAAACACTACTGTGTGCATTGCCTCGCCCCAAAAAGAGTTGGGCAACCCCTTTGCCTTGAGCATGCACCTTGCACATTCCACAATAGTTCGATTCTTTCTCTCTGCTACGCCGTTTTGCTGAGGGGTATGAGGAGCTGTAAGCTGCCTTTTGATCCCATTGGCCTTGCAGAATTCCACAAATTCTGTCTTAATGAACTCTCCTCCACTGTCTGACCTGAGCATCTTTATCTTCTTTCCTGAATGTTCTTCTACCAAAGCTTTGAAATGCAGGAAGTACTTGAATGCTTCAGATTTTAACTTCAAGAAATAAATCCAAATCTTGCATGAGAAGTCATCAATAAAGGTCATAAAGTAATATGCCCCCCTTGTAGATTTGGTTTGGGTTGGCCCCCACAAATCTGAATGTACCAAGTCAAGTATGCCTGCTGCCCTGGTGGTGCTCTCCTTGGGAAACTTATGTCTTTGCTGTTTTCCCATAGCGCAAGCCTCGCAAACTGAAGAGCTTGGCTTAACAACTGGAAGCCCCTCCACCATATGATGCTGGTTCAACACTTGCATGCTTTGGTAGCCTTATATTATCACTCAAGTCCAACACAAGACAAGAAGTAGCATCAAATTCTACTTTCATATTTTGTTGAGTGATAGCTCCTACTGAAAGAAGATTTTTAGCAAGTCCTGGTACATTTACAGGTACTGTGCCCTTTCCCTTACCTTGTGTGTTGAGTTGTCACCTAGGCACACCTCTTGTCCATCACAAATCCCGACAAAGGTATCAAACCAATCCCTATGAGGGGTCATGTGCTTTGAAGCACATGAGTCAATGTACCAACCACCTATTGTAGCTTGTGAGGCCAATGCAACAGAGAATAACTCAGCTTGCCTTATGTCACTCTGCTCCTGTCTTGCAACACTCTCAACAACATTTCCTCCCTGCTTCTTTGTGCCCTTCTTTTGCTCCCTTCTTTTGCTCTGCAAGCTTCTTCCTGCACTCAAAAGCAAAGTGTCCATATTTACCACAGTAATTGCAATTCCCCTTCCTTCGAGGTGTGGAAGTAGTATTCGAGGAGGATTGTGCTTCTGACATTTGCAAGTTCTCCATACCTTGCTCAAGTGTTTGTGGTGCTCCTTTGTTCTTGCCTTTACCTTTCTTCTTATCCTTGGCTGGATTTTGCTTCTTCTTAGAAGCAAAGGCATGCTCCTGGAAATCTTCCCTCTTGGAGAGATTAACTCTCCTCATCTCCTCTTGTAACAAGAGTCCATAGACTTCTTCATAGGTAGGGATCTTCTCTCTCACAGATATCATCATCACAAAGTTCTGATAAGCATATGACAAGCTATTCAGAACTGTTGGCCCCAAGTAAATTCTGAGAGTATTCAACTTGTTCTTCAAGTAGAGAAACCTAGTTGTACTTGCTGTCTCATACAATTCACAAAGAATGTGCCATGCATCCACAGGCCCTTTGGCTGACCTGATTAGAGGAATCACATTATCCCTCACTGACATGTTGATGATCTTGTTTGCCTTTTCCCCTCTCTTGATATAGTCCTTGAGTTCAAGTTCAGATGTTGGAACAGGCTCCTCACCTGTTACAAGCTTCCAACATTCTTTGTCTTCAAGAATGTTCTTGATCTTGAATTTTTATATGCTAAAGTTAGTGCCATCAAGCCGGCTGGCTTCACTTAGCATGCTCTCTGCAAGACTAGACATAGCTGGATAGAAATAAAACACAAAAGGCAAACTGGGGTTTTCACCCAACTAGGGTATGCAGCCACTTGCTCAATAACCCTCAGCTTCTGGATTTGAAACTATCCCCCTATATGGCTGTCCTAGCCCTTGTCCAAGATCCACTCAGAACTTTCACTGAAGTCCCCACTGTAGAAAGCGCCCTCCTACAGTCCTGGCTGTCCAAAAAGACTCAAAATTTTTGGCTCCCTGTACTCCCCTTGCCAACAATATTCCAACCATGCAGATAGCACAGAGATCAGATGCCCCTACAAAAAGTGCTCCCTCCTCAAAGGTCAGGAATATGATCAAAACAGGTCCAAGCTTTCAACACACCATAGGCAACATAACCTGCTCTGAAACCATGACAAATTCCAAGGCCTAGCTATGGAGTATCATAACAACATAGTAAGCACACTATGAAAGCTTGAAAAAACCAGTTATGGAGTAGAACACAAAAGCAAGAGAGAGAGGACTTCAAAGCTCACACAACTTGAATGATTATTCAACGAGTAGTAGGGCGTGGAAACCCCTCCAAACTTTGGGCTACATTTAGCATGTAATGTATAGAGGTGGTGTCTTGCTAATTCTAGCTCTAGAACCCACGTGGGTCCTCAACCTACTTGTTATTACTTGCCTAATTAGCACAAGTGGGGTGTACTTTGTACATAAATGTTTTACCCACATGTCTTATGCACAACTTACAAGCTACAAGTATACAAGCCTTAAGGGGCAAAATAGGCATTTATTTCAACACATCTAACTCTAGCTTAGGTCTGCTCAGAAAGACAGCGGGAATGTTCGGATTTACTCATTCGTATAATAGTATCAAAGGCAATAGGAGTTTCGAGAGTAGAGTTTTCGTGCAAAGCGGCAAGTCTAGAAGTTTGTACCTCCTTATCAGTCAAATGTGAGAGCATAATCAGAGGTCAACAAGTAGGGGAGCAAGGAAATTAACAGACGGCAAGCTTCAGAGTTTAAAAGAAGTGTGGGCAGACTTGAACTCAATGGTTTGACTAGGGACCATGGGAACCTGGCAACTCTTGGCTTGATAGAACTCAAATGTGTACTAGTCGCCAATATCACAAACGTCTTGGAAAAAGAGCTCAAGCTGTGAAGCACTATCCTCATCAAGGTCATCTAAGAAGATAAGTGGATGAGGAGATGGGTTCAGCAATGATGACACCATTTTCTTTTTCTAAGCAAGTGAAAACTTTTTTGATATGCAAGTTAAAAAATCTCTCTTCTTCTTCAAACTTATCAACAAACCCGACAAGGTCATCATATAGAGCTTCTATGATAACCATAAGATCTCTTTTTTTAACAAAGTCTAGGTAGATTTTAACCCTATCCAAAGTTCTCAAAAGGTCAATCAAACATAGAACCTTATCTTCAGGTCCAACAACAAAACAAGTAGCTCGATTAGTATGAATAATAAAGTTATGCATAGTAACGGCCTTTTTATACAACATATCAAAGTTTGAATGAATCAGTTAGGTGGTGGAGGAAGAGGCTCCCCATAATGCAAAGAAACAGCCGCTTGAAACCAACATGAGGACTAAACCAATAAACCAAAGACCTAAGTTAGCCGATGAATCGAATAAAAGATAAAGATTTGGTACTGTCCAGATCAAAGGATAGTCGGATTTACATTGAGAGAGAGAGAGAGAGAGAGAGAGAGAGAGAGAGTTGCGTTCACATAGTTTCTCTTGAAAAAGCAAGACCAAAACCCTTCGAAACCTTTATTCATAAGCCAACAAGGTAGAATGTAGCTGAAAAGTAAAATACAGTGCTCAAAAAAGCACCGTAAAGTAAAAACTCATTTCAAGACATCTATCTGGTACCTGCCACCGTCCCACAGCACAAAACCGCGCAAGTTAGTAAGTGGGGAAGACATGTGTCAAAGCCGAATGTCAGTTGTTATCCATGTACAAAATAAGTTTTACTACTTCACAACATGATTAGAGTTTGAACATTATAGTCTAGTCTTCCCATCCAAGTACAAATTTTAGTGATTGGCCAAACCATAGTTGCAGCGAATCGCGATTCGCCAGCTTCGCGATTCGGGAATCGCGATTCGCTGCAGCGAATCGTGGACAGAATCGCAAAAAAAAAAAAAAAAAACAAAAACCCGATTTTCGGCCTCCTCCTTGTCACAGAACCGCGCCAGTAGTGGAGGAGGCAAATTTTTTTTCTGAGAGCCGTGGGCGTCCAATCTTCGCAAGTGAATACTTGGCAGGCATCTCGACGATACGGAGTTGGTGTGCACGGTGCCGGGTGGGTCTGAGCTTCGTGGAGAGCGAAACGACCAAATTTCGATATTTGGTAAGTGTAGGCTTGATTTTTTGCAATTGTTGACATTGAGCTGTAGGCAACCAAATCGAGCGTAGTCTGGCTCTAGACCACCTTTCTTCACGCCCACAGTGATTTTTACAGCATCAGTTTCAGCCGTCACGACACGCCTAGCGAGATTTGAACACCACATTCCAAATGCTTGTGTATTTTGGCCATTTCCACAGAATGGCTTGTTGGAAACCGAGTGAGGTGATGTCTGAGCCTAGAATGCATTTCCACATGCTTGCACAGACTCCTATGACCTCCGTTCCGCCCGTCTACGTTCGTATCACAAATTTCAATTTTCATGCCCTGATTCCATACTTTTTAGGGTTTAGACGTGGACCATCGTGCAAACATCTGCTAGGGGTGCGGTTTAGGCCCACACTGCACTCCTTTATGCCTGCACGGACTCCGACGCTAACGTCAGTTGCCTGTTATCCCTCATACAGAAATTATTCTATCCCACGCCCTAATCTCATGTTCTTCTTTGGCACTTGATATAATGTGTGAACTGGAATCGTTCTGATGTATGCTCTGGTATTTTGAGCTCTATTTGAGCTCGATAATGTTGTTCAATGCAATGTATTTTTTTTTTTCTACTGAACGTTTGCCTGATTATTTGTTGTTTGCAGGTTTAGGGTCGTGTTGATACGATGCCAGTGCGGGACCGAGGCCTTTGGGCCGAGGTTGAGCTTACCGACGGGGATGTGGGCACACACCATGGCTCAGGCACCCGCAGATGGAGATGCTTGCATTGCGGTGGTCACTTCACGGGATCACTCACCAGGGTTAGGGCTCACTTGCTGCGGGTCAGAGGGCCAGATGGGCGGACATTGGGCATATCTGATTGCCCCAGGATTTCTGATGAGGATCTGCAGAGGTTGTCTACCATGTACGGGCCCGGTACTGCATCACAGGGTTCTAGACAGGGACAGACAGCAGGAGCAGCTACAGGTAGGCATGCAGGAGGGCTCACAGGCAGACAGGCAGGGCCTACCATGGATATTGGGCCTAGTACATCACGGGCAGGGCATGGTATAGCTGCAGGGCGTAGTACATCATGGGTTGGGCATGGTACAGGTGCAGGGCCCAGTACATCATGGGCAGAGCATGGTACAGCTGCAGGGCCCAGTACAGCACGGGCAGAGCATGGTTAAGGTGCAAGGCCCAGTAGAGCACCTTCAGTTCCATCCGCAGCAGCAGCAGGACCATCAGATGAGCATGTTGGTTCAGCAGCAGCGGGTGCTTCTCGACCCTCCTCCTCGGCAGCAGATGCACCACATGCTTCGGCAGATGTTGCCAGAGAGAGTGACACACCCACAGATCAGCCATCCGTTGGGCATGCCAGACCACGAGCACCATATACACAGCAGAGAGGGGTTAGGCCCAGGCAGCAGACCCTTGATCGATGCGGCTGGCAGAGAGAGCAGCAGGCCCGTTGCACTCGACTGTGTGGCCAGTTCTTTTACGAGTGCGGCATTGCCTTTGCTGTTGCTGACACTTGGGTGTTCAGGGAGTTCTGTGCACAGATGGCGGCCGTGGATGCTACATGGACACCTCCCAGGCGAGAGGCACTACGAGGCAGGTTGCTTTGTCAGGAGGAGGAGACCATCACGCGGGAGTTGAGTTCCATTCGCTCAGCTTGGCATCAGTAAGTAACTTGTCTTTGTAATCTCTTTGCATGTGTTTAGGATTTACTGGTGCCGTAATTTTTGCATGTAGCTAATGGGTGTTTTGCGACAGGTATCGATGCACGATACTGAGCGATGGATGGACCGACATTCGTCGGCGATCCGTCATCAATGTCTTGGTTTCTTGCCCGCTTGGCATAGTATTCCTACGTGGCGTGGATGCCACTCGAGATGGTGACGCCATCACAGCCGATTTCATATGGGAGGTCATTAGAGATGTTATTGCTGACATCGGAGATGAGCACGTGGTTCAGGTTGTCACCGACAACGCCTGGAACTGCAAGCAGATGGGCGAGATTATGATGAGGGAGCACCCCAGCATTGTGTGGACACCCTGTGCTGCACATTGCATAGACTTGCTCATCCATGACCTATGATCAGAGAGGTATAGTTTGTTCTATTTGCTATGCTTTCTTCCTTCGATGCTGCTAACCACGTCTCAACTACTGTCTAAACTTTTTTATTGGGTGTTTGTGTTGCAGATCACTTCTACGGCCATGCGCCTGGTCACTTTTGTCACCAGGAAGAGGCGTGTGTTGGCCCTGTTCCGCACCTTCTCCACCCTAAACCTGAAGAAGCCCGCACCCACACGCTTTGCGTTTTACTTCTTGGTGCTAGAGCGATTGGTGGTGGTGAAGGATGCATTGCGGCGGATGGTTTCCAGCGTGGCCTTCCGGGACTTTACAGACCTCCCCCATTCGGCATTTTTCCAGTCCACTGTGTACGGCGACGAGTTCTGGAGAGCTGCTGAGGAGATTAGTGGGATCCTACTACCCATTTACAGAGTGCTGTGTCTGGTAGACCGTGAGGGGTGCACCCTCGGTCTCATTTACGAGTTCATGGAGCGCATCGGCGAGGGGATTCTGTTGTCAGCCTTGGACGAGCATAGGTATGACTCTTCAGTGTCTAGTTTGTTGTTTCCCACTCGAGTCTGATGCGTTTCTTTTATGCTTTGGTTTAGTGATTGTTGTAATTTGTCTGCTGCAGGAGGCGCGAGATCTCACGCATCTGGGAGGCCAGATGGGACTACTTCCACCGACCCATCCACGCCGTAGCCCACATGTTACACCCCTTGTGGCGCTCTACACGAGAGAGGGACGATCCGGAGCTGCACCGGGGATGGGTGGAGTACACGGAGCGCGTATGGCCCGGACCTGGTACGTGTGAGAAATCATTTGGTAGCAATGTTACTGCAGTATTGTACTCATTGGTAGTGTCTGAATTTGAGGGGTCTTACATGTGCCATGTTTTTCCTTTTGCCAATAGGTCCGATGCTGGCCAACATTGCAAGCCAGCTGCTCGCATTTGAGCGCTTCCAGTTTCCTTTCGATGGAGAGCAGAGTCGGCGGAGGGAGGATCAGCTGAGGCCCGTTACATGGTGGTGCATCGCAGCACAGGTGACCTGAGGCGATTGGATGAGAGAGTCCTTGCACAGGACTGTTCTGCAGGAGCTTGTGAGCGGAATTGGAGCACCTGGTCCTTGTATCACACGCCGAAGAGAAACAGGTTGTCCATCGAGCAGTGTAGGCGGTTGGTGTTTGTGAACACCAACGGCCGTATGCTGAGGCGCACACGAGGAGAGGGTCAGATGCTCGAGGTGAGTCACATCATCACCCCTTTTTTCTTGGTATGCTTTGGTGAATTGATTTGCTTTCAAAATATGCAGTGAGTTGCACAATACCTGCCTAACAACAATGTATTGTTTTTGGTTGCAGGTGGACCCCGACACTTGCTTGGTGGATTCGATAGCTGCTGCTCCTCGGGCACCACCCACACAGGAGGAGATGGATGATGAGATCCATAGAGAGCTCTACAGACAGGCACAGGCTGACGCACGGGCTTTACGGCGGCAGAGGAGGACAGAGGCAGAGGGAGAGGGCTGAGGAGGGAGATGACGAGGTCTCGGAGGGTGGAGAGATGCTCGGGGCACACTATGTGGAGGAGGAGGAGTGGGTTGAGGGAGATACAGAGGAGGACGAGGAGATGTGGGCGGAGGCACAGGGGGATGACCTGGCTGACCTGCTAGTGGACCCTGATGCAGAGACAGAGGAGGAGCCAGCCATTCCTGCATGTAGGCCTAGGGGGAGACCTAGAGGTTCTAGGAGGGGGGGGCTGAGTACTCTTTTTGTAGACAGGAGTGGAGCATCACAGGCAGTCGTCGGCCAGGCATCATCACAGTGGGTAGGGCCATCCCAGGGCGTAGGGTTACGGCCACCTGACACACAGGCACGACGGAGTAGACACAGGGCTGGGGGCAGCCAGATGGGGGCCAGAGGAGGGGAGAGAGGCAGAGGCAGAGGTAGAGGCAGGGAGAGGGGGGTGGTCCAGAGCCAGGGCACGCAGCAGGGATCCAGAGCACGCAGCAGAGCCAGGGCCACACCACGACATATGGCTCCCTCCAGTTCCGATTCATCTGCGGACCCATGGGATCTGCAGTCCACAGATTCGGATGATTTATCCTACCATGACTCTGACGAGCCTTAGTTATATAGTTTTCATTACGTTCATGGAACATCATTGTACCCCTTTTTGGTGCCATGTGGCCCGATATTATATATTATGATGATCCTATTCACAGCATTGTCGTGATTCAGTATTGTTCTTTGTGGTTTTAGTTCAGTAACTTCGGTTTTATGGTTTATGATTTATGGTTAGAGAGAGAGAGAGAGAGAGAGAGAGAGAGAGAGAGAGAGAGAGAGAGAGAGAGAGAGAGAGAGAGAGAGAGAGAGAGAGAGAGAGAGAGAGTATGGTTGTTTTGTCAAAAATTGTTTCATTTAAGGCTAAAGTTCAGAATGATTCAGCTAGGTTTTTGTTCAGCATTGTTTTTAGTTCCGTTTGTTGTGAATCGTGATCAGAGAGAGATAGAGAGAGGGAGAATCAGAGAAAGGGAGATTCCTGCTATGTTCACTAGGAATGCCCCAATGTGTTCACTTTTTTTTATATGGGATGCAGCTTTAGCGTAAAGGGACCATCCTGCACCTGAAACAGTCGGCAAACTACACAATCATACTCCCCTCGATCAGAGCTTTCATCTGATACCCATATTGCACAAAAAAATTTCAAAAAAAAAAAAAAATTTCGATTCTACACGATTCTGGGAAAATCCCGAATCGCGAATCGGGATCGCGATTCTGATCGCGATTTTGAATCGCGATTCGCGAATCGCGGTGCAACTATGGGCCAAACATTGACTTAACCGTATCAATTCAAATGCCATGTTGATCAGCATATGCTGTATTGGTCCACCATATCAGTCAGCTCATAGCATTTCTATGCATTCAAAAGCTAACTGTAGAATGAGTTTGGTCACACACGGATAGGTATTAGGGCAAATCCATGCCATTCTAATCCTCATGACTGTTGAGTAAAATCAATAGGTCGCACTGGTGTCTTAACTCTTGAGCATATCCATGCTTTCCAAGGGTGTACAAGCTCAAAATTTACCTCTATGATTCATAAACCTATATGGGCATTTATGACAAGTCATAATCTACTTAAGCTATGTCACAGATATTAGAACTGGCTAGTGTGGTCAAAAATAATATTAGGACAAATCCATGGCATACTAATCCATATGACTGCCAAGACTCTTGCACAAATCCTTGTGTTCCAAGGTAACTTCAGTTTTTGAGGCATTCTTTTATCAACATGATGAAGTAAATCTTCTAAATTGAAAATATGTCATTATAGAAGCTTTTTGACCTGTAATGTGTGCAAGCAATTTTTACTCACTTTTTAGTAAATTTTACTCTGGAGGGTACTCCCCTCTCCTTTTCCCATCCTAAAAGAGCAGAGGGAGGGTAAACTTTAAGAACTTACTTTCTCAGGTGGGCTGGTTGCTTTTCTGAAATACTTGCCATTCTAGCGTCCTATATCTCTTAGGAACTTGTAATCAAACTGATACAGCTTGTATATCTGTACTTCTGGAGGGACCATGTAAACTCAGAGTTCTCTTTAGTTTGTGCTTTTCTTACAAGAAGCTTCTCCAAATCTCTTCAGACTCTTAAAGTTAAATGCTATATTGTCTCCTGACATTTTGTATGCATGCGATACGATTTTCACTAAAAGATATCCTGTAATTGAGCAGCAAAATGACAAAATTCTAGGTTTTTTGGCCATGGCAAATGAACAAGGCTTTGGTTCAGAACTTCAGATAAACTTTCGTAAGATCATGATCTGCCTTAGGGCAAATAAAAGTATTATGAGCCTCAAAAAACCCTTCAAACTATACAACAAACATTCCTTCAGGGTCATGTATGTTATAGCATGTGAAATCAGAAGATTATTCTTTAAGGTTAGTTTTACTTGGTCTCTAAGCAGTAAAAGATGTTCACCTTTTCCCTCTTATTCCACTGATGTGACTTTGCATATCAGTCTTAGTAGAATCCTTAGCTTTGGTTAGTCAATCATCATCACTTCTGCATCTAGCCAGAGTGTATGTGTTACGTGCCCTTGAGGACACTTAGGTATCAGAAACCACAGTTAGAGCGACACAGTGTAAGTAGCATGCAAAGTGCGTTAAGGCCTAACCTTAGCATTACCAGCCTACACTGGGCTAGGAGGGGCATTCTCTATAAGAGAGGATGCGATATCTGGGTGGATCAGACTACGCTAGCTCTATTCTGGTTTCTGGCATCTAACAGTATCTACTATTATTATTGCTTTGATGGGAACTTATTAGTAAGTACGTGCCATTATTTATATAGTACACTGCTAAAAGAAACTAAGCTATTACTGTGCAATTTACATCATGTGAATCATATCCTGGTATGTATGAGCTTCTGACACTCATGATTCATGACATGACTGCATTACTCAGGTTGAGGTGATTGGCATAGATGAGGCTCAATTTTTTGAAGACCTTGTTGGATTTTGTAAAGCTGCTGCCGACGTTGATGGCAAAACTGTTATTGTCGCAGGTTTGGATGGTGATTTTTTAAGGTATTTGTTGTCTTCCTCTTCTAGATGTAAAATAAAGTCTTGAATATTATCAGTACTCTAAATTGAAGGCAAATGATATGATACCAAAATATGCTCAAATGGTTCTGGGTTTGTCCTATGAAACTTCCCACTCATTACACTTTTTCTATTCAATATTGGAAGAATTTCTGTATGAACCATCAGAAGGTTAATTTGTAGCAGATGCAGAGAGATGCTTTGGCTGTTTTTCCATCCCACTCCCTTCATTGTCTGACAAGTTAACCCTTTAGCTTACCTAAACTTTCTTGTGATTCTGGTGATATACACTAAGAAATACCCTACTTTCTGCATTGTCTGACAATTTAATCCCTTACCTAGACTTTCTTGTGATTTTGGTGATATAGGCCTTATACCCTACTTTCTTCATCGTCTGACGAATCAACCGCTTACCTAGACTTTAATGTAATGAGTGAGTGTTTGCTGAGTTAGGAAGCAGCCAATAACCCTTAAAGCTCCAAAATTTCAAATTAGACTGCTTGATCTTGGAAGTTGGACGTTATACAAAATCAAATGAATTTTCCTGGGTTTTCTGGAACAAAAACCAAAACTTGGTTATATGCATTCAGTTTCTGGTACGCATGCTAACTGTTGTCTTGATTAGCAATAATTTTGTACTGAGACATTCATTGATTTGTTTGAGATTTGAGTGGTCTCTTTCCTTTTTTGCAGCTGTAATAGTAATAGGCAGGCTTTTGGAACTTCAAAATTTTCAACATCGCACATTTCAAACAGTTCGTTTTGAATCCTTTGACTTTTTTCCAAGAGGTAAATGTGCAAAACCTTATACAAGGATATGGCAACAAATGATGAAGGCCACATGAATGTTTCCATCCCATAAATCAAAAGTACCCAAGGAATATATCCTAGAACATATAGGTAGGAATGGAAGCATGACTTGATTGGCAGAAAGTTTAAATTGGCCTACTTTCAAGGATCCTTGTTTAAGTGATGTTGGAGGCGACCTTACTGCAGACCTTAGTTGCCCGTTCCGGAACGATGCCCTCAAAAAAAAAGTAAAAAAATATGTTTTTTTTACAAAGGATTTAATTCATATAAATAATTAAAATAATTAAATTTATATGAATATCGTTCCGACCAGGAACGGAACGTTCTGACCCATTTTGGTCGGAACGGGCTTCTAAGCTGCAGACCAAAAATAGGAATGACTTTCATGATTTGGAATTATCTCAAGAATTGCCACAATTTTCAATCAACAAAAACATCAGGTGGTGAATGTAATCTAACGATTTTGTGCAAGCTGGTTTGAGTATACCTATGAGTTCCTGCAAAGAGAGCTGCACGAATGAATGTGTTTTGACATACAGGCGCAAATTTGGATCAGCTATTGATTTGATCCCATTAGCAGACACCGTCACCAAGCTTTCTTCTCGCTGCGAGGCGTGTGGACAGCCTGCTGCTTTTACCTTGAGGAAAACAAAGGACTTGGAAAAGGAGGTCATAGGTGGTGCTGACATATATATGCCAGTGTGTCGTCGCCACTACACTACTGAACAAGTGACTTCAAAATTAGCTAGCATGGTCCAAGATGAGTTTCAGGCTCTTGTTCAATGAAATCCACATCTTTAGAATTATTGTTCCTTGGGTACTGAAATATGAACAAAATGTGTCCTTTTTGTTCTGGATATGGAAAACTTATTTTTCCTTTCACAGGATCAATCAAGGATGGGACAAGCCATTATATTATTGGATGCATTTGGGAAACTGCTGTTTGCCAACCATCGAAATATGGGTCTCAAAGTTCTCAAAGCTCAATTCTAATTTGTTCTTTTTGGCATGATATCCTCCAGGCCAATCCTCTTAGCATATCCTGGTGCAAGAGCTGCTGCTTTATGTCTGTGCAGTTTCACATCATGGCTTGTCCAGCTATGGCATAGCCTCCTTTTGAGGTCTGTTAAGTCCATTCATATTATCGTTGAACCTGGATTACTATCATTGAAAGAGGAATACCACTTATTGAAGAGTTTTTTGTGCAACTCAAGGGCAGCGCGACCCATTAGTTTTTCACATCATCTGTCATGGCAGAAATTTCCAGCTATAGCATAGACTATGAATTTGAAATCTTTTCTTATTATGGTTTAAGAAACGAAGACCACTTATTGAAGTCTAGCTGTACAAGAAATTTCTGCGTGACTCCAGGGCACACTCTTTGACCTCTTCCTTGAAAATGACTTATTTGTTGTAACATTTTTCATTGCAGCAATTTACCGATGTCCTCGCTGTTTTGCTCTGTATTTTGAGAGTGTTTGTCATTGTGCTTTATTACAAAAGGTCATTGATATCTTGCTTTTCTTAAGTTGTTGAATTTGCAAATCACTACAATTGTTGTTTGGCTCTTCTTTTATAATCTAATAAATGGCTCCTTTCTGCCTTCATCATGTGTGATTTCATTTCAGTGAATGGGCCTTAGTGCTTGAAACTAACCCATCTTCATCAGATTGATTGACTTACTGATCTCATCAGATCTTTAACTGTTTTCAAGGAGAGGTAATTGAAATATGGTCCTCCTGAAGTTGAAGGTCCTCGTTACTAGTGAGCAGAATTTCAAAATTGTTGTAAAACACCAGATTTGTGGGAAACATGCCCATTATGGTGTCCTTTTTCCTACAAATTTTGAAAATCAACTGCTCACTTTGATAGAAAGAATTTGGAAAAAACATGGGACAGTTCTTTGCAAGACACCACCATGAAAAATTCTGGTAACCTAAATCACATATTTGTTGCACGTTATTTCACGTCAAAGTGCTGATTGGGTCTTTAAAGTTTCTTGTTTTAATGTAAACATTCCAAACAGCCAATTATCATTTATCTGAGACGACTTTTGTATGCATTGGTCTTCTATTTGAGACATACAATTATATAAGTTTTTACTAAAATTTAAATACCAAGGTCATGAAAAAATGAACCTCATGTTGTTGAAAACTAGTTGGAAATAGAAAGTTTACTTATTTCGTTTCATGTAACTGTAAATTTCTATTTAAGTTACTATATACACATACATCAACAAGTATCTCCACTGATCAAAGATATATGACCAAAAGATTGCCCCTTATTTAGATGTAGTCTTCATGTCTGTAATTTTGCAACATGTCTCATTGTAACAAT
Organism: Diphasiastrum complanatum; assembly: GCA_029204225.1. NCBI lineage: Eukaryota > Viridiplantae > Streptophyta > Lycopodiopsida > Lycopodiales > Lycopodiaceae > Diphasiastrum > Diphasiastrum complanatum. Next base: position 14,731,316 of record CM055098.1, on the reverse strand, counting down.
TGTAGTAAAAAGTTTAGAAACACTTGCTGTGTATCCTAGTGCTTTGTACTTGAAAGAGCTGTAAACATGTATTAGCTTTTGACTGTCCGTGCATGTTGGTTGGTCATATGCATGCAAAGTTCACCTTAGCATAGGGAAACATGTACAACAAATGATCAAGATTATTATAATCCTAAAATAACAACTTTGAAGCAATAAATCTATAAATATGCTTGTCACTATCTATGTTCTCTTAACCATAATCTAATTACCTAGTTAGTTTGTAACAAGATCATTCTTTATACTTTTTAGATTGAGCTATGGTATAATGTTAGTCAAATGTGAATAAAAAAAGTGTCTAGAATCTTCACATTAGTTTTCATATTTTGCATCGGAATGTACCAAAATGTTTTAGAAGTATAAAAAGGAGATCCCTTAGTTATCAAAGCATTAGTCACCAAAAAGATACCTAGCATGCCTTATATGATCAATGATAGAAATTGTTTGTCTTGTGAGAAAATTAGTTCATTTGAAGTCAACCCAAATACTCCCTTTGTGCAACAATCAATAGGAAGCGTTTTCATTAATCCTTGGTCGTTTTTATCTCCTAAAAGAGCAAAATCAATCAGGTTTAAACTTTGGTTGATTTCCAAAGTAGGACCTGAAGTGATTGTAGTTGCATTATATATGAGGAAAAGGTGATAACATATTAGGTAGAGATTTTAAACTTGGTTTGGGATAATTTTGAAACTATATTTTTGGGGTGCCTTTGAAGTGCCAATGCATGTCCGCTTGGAATCAAAATAGATGAATGGAAGGCGATAAGTTTCATGATGGAGGAAGGCTAATGCTAGGCAATTGTGGGAGTCTTTGAGCTTATATCATTCATGGAGGAGAAGGTTTGTGGTGGTGAGAGAGTAGTTGAATGAGGGGGAGATGGTTAATTTAAGAAGGGAAGATTCTATGTCATCAAGGTTGAGTTAGGTCAGGCAAGTAGAGGTGGCATGAAAATGTTGAAGTTGTCAAAAGCTAGTGATCTCCTTTTTAATTGGAGAGATCATAAGGTAGGTTACTTTTGTTGGACATAAAAGGTTTGGAGAGCCAAAAAAATTTATCAGTAGAAATTTTAATACCAAAAGTCCATTCAAATCTATCTATGAGTCGAGCAAGGAGGCAAATTTCCTTATAAGTGAGGGGCATCTTGTAAATTTGAAGGACTGGGAGAAGCCTATAAGGAGCTGAAAAACCCATCATTCAACAAAAGGGATGTATAAACAATGACCTAAGCATTAGGCTAGCTCACGAGACTGGCTTTTCATAATTGATCAAGAAATTTCTAAACATGAGATGACCATGAAGGCCTAGTCTTCGGTTTCAATTGGGCTTGAATAGCTATTTCATTTGAGTAAACTATTTATGTCATTCCATAGGGATTTTTAAAATTTTTGTTTCTTGGGGAGAGAGAGAGAGAGAGAGAGAGAGAGAGAGAGAGAGAGAGAGAGAGAGAGAGAGAGAGAGAGAGAGAGAGAGAGAGAGAGAGAGAGAGAGAGAGAGATACAAGACTGCACTTAGTTCCTCTTGACAAAGCAAGGCTGAAATCTTTTAAAGCCTTTATTTATAATCCAACAAGGTAAAGTATAGCTGAAAAGTAAAATACAATACTATAAAGCACCATAAGCATAACCACTTTCAAGACGTCCAGCTAATACCTACCACCATCCCACACAACAAAACTGCTCAAGTTAGTTTAGTGAGAAAGACCTATTCATGTCCAAAAGAAGTTATACTACTTGACAACTTTAATTAGCATTTCAAATCATAGTCCAGTCTTCCCAAAGAAGGAATGTTTTAGCTATAGGCCAAGTCGTTATATTACCGTATTAGGGCGAGTGCCATGCTGATCAGTTTACGGGCAGTTGGTCCATATCAGTTCATTATTAGTTAAAAAAGGTATAAATAGTTTTAATCGTTTACGTTTTGCTTAGCCAAAATGTTAAATTCACATGTGTGGGCTGTCCACAACATGTACTTGTGATCTCCTAAGGTGTGTAGATGCACCAAGATCAAGACTAGATTGAGATTCAAGATCTATCTTTGATTCTATGGCAAAAACACACTACTACATGCATTCAATCACTTTCAACTCTCACTCACACATTGGGAAGTGTTCCAAAAGTAATCTAAGTCAAAACAAGATGCTCTCCTTGGGTAGAGAGAGAAAATCATCAAACGCTCGTAGGTAGAGAGAGAAAACTAGGAAACCAATAACACTCAAAATCCACTCAATCTCCAAAATCAATTAGATCCAAATGAGAAGTACAATGATACTAGTAGATCCACGAGCTACCACAATGCTCAATCATGATTGGACCACACTTTTGCCACCTCTTAATCCCATTGGACCATTGATCCATTCGCCTCTAAATTCTATTGGACCATTTTTAAGTATATCTCAAATTCTATTGGACCACTCATGATTCCACCTCTAAATCCTATTGGACCTCTTAAACTTCATAAAACAAAAGCATTACACTTGTCTACACTCTAATTGGCTCGAGTTTGGCCTCCTACTCTATTTTGGCTCAATAGTGGCATTACAAGTGGAAATGGATAATTTGCCATCTATGCCAAATTTGACCCTATCAACATCCTACACCTAGATGCTTGATACAAAAAACATAAGACCCCTATATCTAACATTTTTATTTACTTTACAATTCTCCACACGTGGAAACATCCTCCACACATGTGAGATTTACTTACAAACTTCTTTCATAAAGATACCAAGCTAGATTTTTGCCAATTTCTCACACAAAAGACTTGGTGTGGACACATGTGCTGATATTAGAGCAAATCCATGCTATGCTAACCCAAGTGACCCTTACAGAGCAAGGTATGTCCCGCACTACTGTCCATACTCCTGAGTAGATCCATGCTTTCCAGTTGTATCTCACCAAAAGTCTGAAGTGTTGGAAATTAAGCCCACAGTTGCTTCCTTGAAATCACAACTTAGACAACCAAATTATTTGAAGAACATCTACAACGGGCTTCCGGCTGATCTCCAGCAAAGGGTAACCAATCTTGTCATAATTTCAAGTTCAGATGTTAAGTTCAATTACTTGAAGTCATTGGAGACTTGGCCATTTTCAAGGACCTCCAAGAACTAGCATTTAGAACAAGTCTGCAGATTTACATTACTTTTGAATAGTCTACAGAAATACACTAAGTGTCGCAACAGTTTGCAGAAATACTCTAAATGTCGTTACAGTCTGCAGAAATGAACTATCCTTTACACAATGTCAGCTTTTCCCAAAAAGCAAAAGTGTCGGTTTTTTCCCAAAAAGCGACACTTCAACATAGTTCACAAATTCAATTTTTGCTACAGTGTCAGCTTTTTCGCTTTTTCTAAAAAAGCAACAGTGTCGGCTTTTTCCTAAAAAGCGACACTTTAGCCTAGGTCACAAATTCAACTTTTTGCGACAATGTCGACTTTTTCGCATTTTTCCAAAAAGCAATACTTGTCTCAAACTTCTTCCTGTCAACTATTTTAAAGAAGTTAACTTGTTTAAGGGGCACGGTCGGCTTTTTTAAAGAAGAGCGTCATCTTTTTAAGGGCATTGTCGGATTTTTCGCAAAATTTTGAAGAGAGAGAAAAAGTGACAGTCATCTATTTTCAACGAGGAACGTTCCCATCCACTTCACGTTAAATGCGAAGTGAGAGAATTTGCGACGTCCTCGTCAGCGTCAACCTTCCCTACGGGTTGACTATGTATAGTTGTCATCTCAAGCCAATACTTCCAAGTACAACGACTTGCCTAATTAGATGACAAACATTTATTGTAACTAATACATGGATGCAATCTATAAGTGGATCATCCAGACACACTCTAGGTGATGCTCCGCCCATGAGACGAATGATTTTGAGCCTCTTAGTTACGCCGTCATTTTGGTTGTAATTGTTATTTTATTGTCCTTCAGTGTAATATAGCAGCAACACGGTTTTCTATCTGTGTATAATGTAGATGAATGCTTGTTGTGATTGAATGCACTTTATCGTTGTTTGATCGCGCTTGTTTACTCACTTTGATCAGAACACGGACATCAATGACTCCTTCGCTTCTGATCAGACGATGGCTATCTTTGATGCCTGAGGAACTTGCAATATCGTACTGCTCTTTCCATTTATTTCAGAACCAAACGTCACATTGAATCCATTTTTTTAGATCTAATCTCTTCGGTGGACTGTACTCTCATTTTTGTGAGTATGAATTGATTCTTAAGACCTTGTTGGGCAATTAGAACACTTAAAGCTATGATTATATTTAGCATAAGCTTTCTAGTAAACTGTTTTTTTTATCTAGCAGCTGATTGTAACGGGAGAGCTGTTCCGCAATATTCATGCTGTCTTCTCCGTTCGCATTCTTCTATCTCCCTTGCCCCATCGGATTGGTATCAGAGCGTAGCTCACATATACCGAGAGATTGAGTTTGTTCCATTTGTATTATTGTTAACAGGTCACATCTTGGTAACTCTTCGTCATCATCCAATGAGGCTAGAATCATTGACAAGTTCAATGGTTCTAACTTCTACATCTGAAAGTTTAAACTTCGGATGATGTTGATTGATAGAGATCTTTGGGATGTAGTAGAAGGTGTTGACCTGAAACCAGAAGATGGTGATCAAGCAAAGGCATGGAAGATCAAAGATCAGAAGGCCTTAGCATGTATCACACTTAATCTGGCCAACTCCCAAATATCCCATGTTACCACATGCAAAACCTCTAAGGATGCATTAGATTTGTTATCAAATCTCAATGAGACTCATGATGTTACCACTAGATTACATTTTAGAAGGAAGTTCTTTACTCCTAGCATATCTGATTCTACTGCCATCACTTCTCACATCAACAACTTCAAATCTTTAATGGATCAGTTATCAGTTGTAGGATGTGCTATTCAAGATGATGATGCCGTTATGACCTTGTTTTTTTCTCTTCCAAAGTCGTATGAACACTTTGTGGTGATGATGTCCACACAACTCGACCTCACTCTTCAAAGGTGATCGCTCATCTTCTTCAAGAAGAAATACAGAGAAAGACCAGCGGCCTGTCCATCAAAGACAAATTCATGGCCCTGTACACCAAGAAGAAAGACAATTCCATGGGCAAGAATCAAGTGCAGTAGCAACAATAGAAGACTCACACTCAAGGTGAGCATGGTGGATTACGCAAGAAGCTTTTCTACAGATATTGGAAGAGAGCCAATCACGACATCAAGGAGTGTCGCATTCGCATCTACAACGAGGCAAAGAAGCAACAACAGCAACAACACCCAGACTCCTCCAATGCGACAAAATTCAAGGAGTAAGATACACACTTGTTAATGGCTTACAATAGCAGCAACGAAGACTGTGATAGCTGGTACCTGGACAGCGACGCTACCCAACACATGACCTCTCACAAGGAATGGTTCATCGAGTATGCAGCTTACAACAGAGATCAATTCATCTACCTCGGAGATTCAAGCACCATACACGTTGAAGGCAAAGGGACAAATCAAGATCACATTCAACAACGATCTATCTATTTGTGTTTCCAATGTCCTTCAAGTTCCTCAGCTATCAAAGAACCTATTATTAGTCTCTAAGATAACTGATGAGGGCTACACTGTAACTTTCTCATCTGAGTAGTGTACAATATCCGAGAAAGATACTACTCTGACTACATGCACTAGTGTAAGAAATCTTTACATACTCTCTGATTCAGTTGCATTAGCTAGCATCTCTCATGAATTGTAAACGATAATGCTATTTTGTGGCTTAGTCGATTTGGACACGTGAATACAAAATCACTTTCCTATATGCGTTGTAATAATTTAGCTGATGGATTGTATTTCCCTTCTTCATTAGATAAGAAATCTTTCTTTTGTGAATCATGCGTCTATGGAAAACACTCTAGAAGCAAGTTTCTCAAATCACATTCCATCAAAACAAGGCATGTATTGGATCTTGTACATAGTGATCTTTGTGGTCCAATGCCAACTCCGTCCTTAGGAGATGCAATCTATTTTATCACTTTCATAGATGATTATTCTAGATGGTCTACAATCATGTTCATTGAGCACAAATCTGAAGCCTTTGAATGCTTCAAGAGATTCAAGGCCATGGCTGAGACACGAACGTCTACAAAAGTGAAAGCACTCCAAACTGATGGTGGTGGCGAATACCTCTCTAATGAGATGTCCAACTACATGGCTGAACATGGTATTAGAAGATAGTTCACCACTTCCTATTCACCTCAACAGAACGGGAAAGGAAGAATTGAACTCTTCTCAACTCAGCCAGATCCATGCTACATCAATCACATCTACCTGCGAAGTTCTGGGCAGAAGCTACTGCCACAGCCTGTTACTTATAGAACAGATCTAGCACCAAAGCCGTCAACAACAAAACTCCTTATGAAGTTTGTGAAAGTACTGTACTTTAGGACCATAAATGGATATACAAAAGATCCACAAGAGTGATTGAATGCTTGCTTAACAATCTATCAAAAAACTAGACACAAAAAAGTTGATCTAGATTGGCAATTTGACAAACAACAAGCATTAACAATCAAAAGCATTGATCAAAATCAAAATCCGAGCCCACACGTGTGTACTACAAGCTGTAGTACGGCCTTCAACCTGAGAAACAAGTAGAAATTGATTTGGTTTCATTTGGATCACAAAAACTCAATGTACATAGTGAACTAGCTTGAGATTGCCAATGAGCTCCAAAAATTTTCTATCTTCTCAATATGGAGAGAGGGAATACATAGCAAATTCGACTTCCTTCTTGAAGTTAGGTGGATTTCCAGCATGTAATAAGGAAGTTAACTCATCTCCTTGACCTAAAATGAAACCTTAGTCTATTTCCTAGAGTCATGCTTGGTAGATAGCTAGCTGGTCAAATTTTCACCTTAAATCTAGGATTTAGGTCCTATAAACTAGGAATCACTACCAAAATGACATGACCAACCCTATGGACTTGACCTAGCCTACATTAGGATGGGTTTCCCACGTGGCATCATGGCCTCACATGTGTGGGGTCCACTTGTGTACACAATTTACACTATTCTACATGGGTTTTGATCAAGCTATATTTGCCAATTTTTGGCAATTCTTCACACTCCTCCTCAAATTTAGCTTGATCTATCTACAACTCTCTTGCTAGATGAATGAATGCTTTTAGAAGTGTCTAAAAAATCCAGCTACAAACAAGGAACTTTTGAGACTCCAATAGAGAATGATGTCCATGAAGGATCTTTCACCACCTCTTAGAAGATCCCTTACAAGATGTTCCATAAATGTGGCTATATACATGTAGCACACTTCAAAACTAAGCATCATGCCAAGCCATGGATTCCAAGGCATTTTGTGAACTTGAAGATACATCAATTAAAATATTAAGAGCATAAATAATGTTGCCAAAGACAACTTGCCTTGCTTGAGCCATATGATTGAGCCTTGATGGCTCCATCTTGATACTCAAGATTCTTCTTGGAGTCCTCGGGTCTTGAGCTCGATCCTCCACTTGACTTGACTCCAAAACATCAATGAATTGAATAAGGTGTTGATCCAAAGGTGCTTCTTCAAGTTTACAAATCTTCCACTCTTGAAAGATCACATTTTCACCATTGACAAATTCTTTGGTTGAAAACAAGTAGATTCTACAATCTCTACTTGAAGAGCAAAACACTACCATTATTCCTATCATTGAAATAGGATAATCTTTGGTCCTTACATTGGCATGATCATGCACAAAGCATGTGGACACAAAGGTTTACCTTGGATTCCAAACCAAAACCACATAATTTACCTTGTGAGATCGTTTACTCTTCCGGACTTTGTTTTCATCATCAGACACATGATTTTCGTTCATTTTTTCTTCCTACAAATAAACACGTACATTACTAAACATAGTTTCAAAAACATTTCATAAACTATTGAATTTGATAAAAATGTTAGCATCAAATCATCAAATACAAATTTTTAAATGAAACGTCTTAAAAAGACATTACATTATTGAGAAGTGAATGGGAACCCGTGGGATTATCTTCTAATAGCTTAAAAAACCAGCCACATGGAAACTGTGTTCCATTATTCACGTCTTCTATGTATTTTTCCTGAACATAGAAGAACATTCAAATTTTTATAACCATATATAATAATTGAAATACAAACATCAAAACAAAATAAACTAAGAGTTGAACACCCACCCTATAATCAATTCTAGCATGGTTTTCTATTTGTATGTAGTTAGTGTCACGTAAATTCATACGTCAAATTATATATCTATCTAATAAATCAAAAGGAACTTGATTCATTCAAGAAATGCTTACATACTAAAAACACTAAAATTACACGTTAAAGAATAATGAACTCATTAGAAGTTTGTACCTCGTCATTACAGGTGTCATTGACTTCCATTGAAGTCATCTCAGCATCATCTTCCTGCATATCCTAAAGTTTGGAAAATAAAACATTCACATGGTCAATATCAATATTAAGCTTTTTTTATTGATACAATTACATTATTAATATCATATCAAGATGTAAGTCAAATCATCTATTAATCCAACAATTTAAAGTTTGGTTGATTTGTGCACGAGTGTGGCTACTGACGAAAGTCTACAGATTAGCAATCAAATAAAATCAAGTTGTTAAAGTGGGTACCTCATCACTACGTGCGTACTCGGCCTCTATGACAAGACTTTCAAGTTTATCGTTTTCCTGCACTTTCCGAAGTTTAATAAAAAAACATTCACTCAAAGTCAATTGTGATGTCTCATAGAATAGAACTATATTCAAATTGGACCTGTGTTTGAAAATCAAAAGCTTGCTTTTCATGATTACTATCAAAAAACTCACCTTGGATTTAACGCTTCTGTCATCACAAGTCACCAGCATTTGATTTTTTTTCTTTACATACTTTCTTTTGGACTGAATGGAGACAAGTACCCAAAGGTATATGTCTTGTTCTTTCCATTGATAGCTGGCTCCTGGAAAACTCAGAGGTGTGATTTCATGAATATTGTTCTTGATTATGTCTTTTATTTTTTGCTTTTCCAACGGCTTGTGACGTAGATCACTTAATCCATCGAACTCTCTGCTAAACCACATTCTCACTTTCTGTAAATTGGAAAGGAATATTGCGTGTTGGTCCAAAAAATGTTTCGCTAGAAAAGTTCTGCCCTATAGTTTTTGACCATCTCGATCTTTCTTTTTTGGAACTAGAAAAATCTGGTCATACGTGGGACTATCAATCATGGGGCAGCTAGAATTCCCACAAGAGAGTGCACTCTCATTCGACCTCACTTTATCTTTGGATAAAATCTGTGAAGACGAACCTTCACAACTTAGCCTCTTATTTTTTTCACTAGCGAGAAATTGTTGTAGGAGTGGCTTGAACTCCTCCGACCTCTTGATATATTCAAGAAAGTCAATCAGAGTTGTGTTGCTCAATTCTTCCATGGCGACCAGATCCTGTACAATTTACAAACAACCATTGGTGAAATATAAATTGCAGTTTGAATGGATCATTATTGTCTAATCACTCTTGAACAAATGAGCAATTATGTTGTGACCAAATGTCCAATAATAACTTCAAATGTAAAAACTAAAATCATTTCAAAAAAGACTTGTACTTATTTTACCTGTCAGTAGAATGAAACGGGCTGATTGTAGATTACATTTTTTCTAAACGTGGCTAACTTGTAGATTGCCAAACCATTGGTACTTGCTTTATCTGTCCATCTTCCTCTATTTTCCTAGCATCAATGATTCTCCAATTACGAAGAATAGTGATACAACAATTCCAGTCCCTCCATACACTTTCTTCCAATAGCACTTTCCATTGATTTCTTTGTCTTTGATGAGACCTCAACATTGCTAATCGTACACACATCTTTTCAATATCCACCTCTCATCATTTTTGTTAGCTAGGACCTCATCATTTTTGTTGACAAAGCAAGTATTGGAATTGAACTTTACATCACAACCATTATCAAGCAACTTTCCAACACTAATCAAGTTCTTTGTAAGTTTAGGAACAAAAAAAATATTGGAAAGTGAAAGAACTTTAGAAGAAGCAAGTCCAGCCCCAACCCCAACCGTCAAATTATAGCTCATTTCCTTGACTGTCAAGATGTGCACATCTCCTTCACAACTGGTATCTGTAAAATAACATTTAACCAGGTCAATTTCTTGAAGGCGGGGGTAAATTCTGTTAACAAATAACAGTTAACATTTCTACTGTGTAAAATTCTTGGGAGTAGCCAAAAATTAACTAATAGCCAGGGTTAACATATATAGAAGTGACATTTAGAGAGGGACGACTGTAATAGCAATAACAATGATAGTAAAGGTAAAAGCAAGAAGAGAACAAGACAATCAAGATAGCATGTCCATAGAAAGCTATAGATGCAATAAACTTATCAAATCTAATGAAATTCACATAGAATCATCATGAATTTAGGATCTATGCTCTAATACCAAGAATTGTCGTGCCAAATCCCAAGCAAATAGCAATTACAAAAGAAGTAAAGGTAGAAGCAAAAAGAGTACAAGACAATTATGATAACATATCCATAAAAAGCTAGAAATACAAGGATCTCCATAGAATCTCAATATAAATTGGATACATTGGATATTATCTTGCATGTATAAGCATGGATGTACTAAAAGTACATGACAGATCGACGAGCTTGATATTCTATGTCAAGTCATAGGGATCAAAATCAAGCTATCTTGTGTGTAGACCTAAAATCGAATCTACTTAAATATCGTAAACACAAGCTTACTCTAAGTTGATCAGTCAATTGACAATCTTTAGCCATATATGAAGTGGTCATAAGCTCGTTGTGTATTGAACAAAATCTTCTTGTTAAAGAATTTACAAAACCATTATGTACTTTTTATTGAGGCCACATGGACATAAGGCACCATGATTGTTATCCATTTTTTGAGTTGCTTTAGTATAACATTTCAACCTTGCTACAATGCCCAATAGTAAAAAAAAAAATTGTAATTTCTTGACGTTATACTTTTTAATTGAGGGGTGAAATTGATGCATATGAAAATGATTTTACCTTTCAACTTAATGTTCGACAAAAAAATAAAAGAACCTGGGATTTGTAACCTTTTGGATCAAGGTTGGGGCTACAAATCTTTGGACACCTTGATTTGACTGTTTAGTTCTAGAAGTTGTGAACATGCAGTCAATGAACATGTTAATTGCTATAGGGGGCTAATGAAATCAAAGTGTCGATGCCCATGTTATACGGATGGTGAAAAAAAATACTAGCCTATGACCAATTAATATTAATGAGGATAGGAAATATGAGTGAGAGGTTATAATATGTAAGAAAACTATTTTATAATTTAAAATGTATATTGAAAATAAAATGATTTCCTATGAAAACTTGAGACACATACATTTTGTAACTAAGAAAAAAAATTTCTAATTTAGAAATGGTAGAAATGTATCTAGGAAAATAAGGTTTTCCCTTAGATGCAATTGATGCACATGCATTTTTTAACTAGGAAAAAAGCTTTCCTAGTTAGAAGGGGTCCAAACCCACATTTTAACTAGGAAAAATTGTGTGAAACTAGGAAATTTGACATTTTTCCTATATAGGAACTGATCAGAAGTTCCTTGTGTATCTAAAGTAGAATGTCGGCATAACAATTCTATTTGTTGTCATTTTTATGCAACCGTCTCAGGCACTTTTGTCTACTTATGAAGGTTGTAACTTTACGGTTCCACTTTCATTCCAAGTTCCAATTGTTGAAGATTCACTCATACACATGAGTCGTGGCTACATATCTCGTCTCGTCTCTAAACTGCCCTATTACATCAATAACCTTGTACGTCTTGGTGAGTTTGTCTACCACTAATCTTTGCAGGTGACAGTAGGTATGGGTATTGCATGTGGTATTAATCACTTCTTCCCTACTGTTATCCAGTTGCTCCTCAAGAAGCTGGAGGTCCACGTTGAGGAATTAAACACCATGACTTCAATAGAACGTTGGCAGGTGCAATAATCTATAAGCTAATCAAATGAACTTTGTCAACACAATTTTTGTTTAGAAATGCATCTTTGCATATGATCCGGATTTGATGATTGCATTATGTAGCAGATTCGAGATCCGTTTGTTGGCCAAGATTTATCTTGAGAAATATAAATCAGATCTGAATGCTTTGACATAGTTTGTAGGACTATGACTATGTAGCGGGCGTGAGCAGGCCCGCTACCGTGTGTAGCAGGCAGCTTTCACACACCGAGCCGCCCTGCGGCGAGGTTACAGAGTGTGCAGGCCCGCTACTGGCGTAATTGAAGTTTTGGCCCTTTTGGCACTTCAACAAAGTGCTATGGCTCTGAACATCTGTGTTCAGAGCCTATCAAAATGAGACACCTGTCCGCTACAAGCCCAAACATCATTTACGTGCAGATATGCCAGGTGGCAACAGTCCCATCAACTTTCCAGGACGTTGACAGTTAATGGATCAGCCGCATGAGTGGGCTGCTAAAAAAATATAGCAGCGCTCTGCCTGTGCATGCTGGCATGCACATGCAGATAGATGCTAAACAAATAGCAACCCCCTGTCTGTGCACTGCTAATTTTTTTTGTTTTTTAGGAGCAATGGATCAGTCGCATCAGTGGGCTGCTAAAAAAATATAGCAGCGCTCTACCTGTGCACGCCGGCACTACTAAAAAAATTTAGGAGCAATGGATCAGTCGCATTAGTGGGCTGCTAAAAAAAAATATAGCAGTGCTCTGCCTGTGCACTGCTAAAAAAAATTTAGGAGCCCGCTGTTTCATCAGTGTCAACAAACAATAAATGGATCAAGGGGGAGATCCATACGTTTGCTAAGTGGACTCTTTTGAGATTTTTTTAGAATTTTCAGTGAACTACCATTCTACCATTTCAAAAAAATCATGACCTTTGGGATTGAGTTTGCTGAAATGGTAAAGGCAAAATAAATTCTACACCATCCAATGATCTAGAAACCTAGATTTGAAACAATAGAAGAGAAATCCAATTCAAATATTCCAAGCTAGAGGAATGCATCCCACACACTTCTGAAGAGGAATTACTAAACCCTAAACCAAAAACTCCAAAAATGCCACCATTGTCCAAACGTTACGAGGCTAGAAAATGGAGGAGGATGGAAAAGACAATATTGAATGCTTGTAGTCTTGTAGATTCAAACATTATTTTATCCCCAACATAAATCATCATTGATCTTGAAATACACATTCTAGCTCTCAATCTAGATATTCTTGGTGTGACACTCATTAGATAGACATGTATTGTATTACATCGAACCTATTGAGCCACAATGCTTTATGTTTTTCAAGCTACTGTTTTGTCATGTTATGAGATATTGATCAGTGTTCCATTTTTCTCAGGGTTTTCAAAAAAATTGTATGGTGTCAATGATCTCAATTAATGTGCTTCACTTTGAATGAGTAATTTATTAATTGTAGTGTCCATGCATTGATTTTTATTGTAGGGTGCTAGTATTATTGAGGACGGCGACGATGATGATATGGATGAACAAAATGCTCGGCCTCCTTGACCACATGATCTAGTCTTATGTCGACATCCCATGGCCAACTAGGTGATCAAAAAAGGGATTGCACTACAGTTTGTTTCTTAGATGAAAGCAAAGCTTGTGTGATTTCTTCTTCTACTAAGGAGGCCTAGTCATAATCATCCACTCCTGCTACCAGGTACTTGAGGAATGTGTGGGAGAGAGAGAGAGAGAGAGAGAGAGAGAGAGAGAGATCGGATCTATTATTTATGATAAACAATGAAGAGACAGAAAAAAAAAGGCAAAGTATGGACGATGAGCTTAGTTTAGAGAAGTAATTTGATTCCAATTATGAACATACATAAAAGAATATATTGGATCTAATGGGTATTCTCAATGGAGATATTTGGGTTTCGACCAACAAGGCCAAGAAAAAATAGGCACACTATCAAAAAGGCTTGGAAAATGGCATGTTGTTGGAGGCAATTAGAAACGATGCACTCTGACAAGCAGCCACATTCGTCTTACTTTCATTTAAGAAACAAACTACAGTGCAATATCTTTTTTTATCACCCAATTGGCCATAAATGTAGGGGGTGATGAGCAAATTAGCATTCAATTGGACATGCCCTTAGAAAACAATATCAATCAAGGTTCCAACAAAAAGAAAGGCCACAGTACATATGGAGGGAAGTAAAGAGGCAAGCCTAACCTCAAGAATTCAAAGGGTGAATATCAGGGCACTATGCCAAGTAGCTGAGGTTGCACTTGACAAGGGTGGGCATGATGAATTATTTGATGTTGATGCAAAACAACTAGAAGCTAACTCTCAAAAAGCTTTAGTGGCCAAATATGCCTTAAATAGATACTAGCTAAAGGTCCATCCCCACCCAAACATCAATCAAGGTCACCACTATGTCAATATCTCCACCATTACAAAAAAGTGCAAGAGTGGCAAAATTGAGATGAACTAGAAAAGATCAAGAAGTGGTCCAACATAGTCAAGAGGCTCGAAGAGATGTAAAAGAGGACAAAGAAATATTTATGATTGAGAGGCCTCAAGGGTATGAGTCACTACCAAGCCAACATATTCTAAAGGCTATGAATCCCAAGATCAATATGAAATAGGGCCTCTCCAAGAAGAGATGATTTGAATAAGGGACCTCGACAACATTTTGTCGACCCTCATAATCAGCTCGAAACTTTTTTGTCGAGGTCAATTGCCCTAAACATTTCAGTCTGAAGGGTTGACAAAATTCTGTCGAGGCCATATGCCTTCATGTTTGAAGTTCGTTGGGTTGACAAATTCAGTCATGAGAGTCAACAAAATTTTGTCGAGGTTAGCTTTAAAATTTTTTTAACTTAGGAGGGTTGACAAAATTTTGTCGACTCTCATAATCAGCTCAACAAAATTTTGTCGAGGTCAATTGCCTTAAACTTTTCAGTCTGGAGGAACAACAAAATTCTGTCAAGGTTATATGTCTTTATTTTTTAGTTCGGTGAATGGACAAAAATATTGTCGAGATTATGAAAGTCGACTAAATTTCGTCGAGGTCAACTGTCTTGATGTTTGAAGTCCTATGGGTCGACAAAATTTTGTCAAGGTCAGCTTCAGAAAAATGTAAGTCAGAAGGGTTGAAAGATTTTTGTCGACACTTATAATCAACTCAACAAATTTTTGACGAGGTTAGCTTCAAAAAAAATTTAAGTTTGGAGATTCAACAAAATTTTAAAGTCTGGAGAGTCATAATTATCTCGATAAAAGTTGTCCAAGTCAATTTCAGAAAAATTTTAAATTTGGAAGGTCGACAAAATTTTGTCGATCTTCATAATCAGCTCGACAAAATTTTGTTGAGGTCAACTGCCTTAAAGTTTTTAGTTTGGAGGGTCAACAAAATACTGACAAGGTCATATGCATTCATTTTGTAGATTTGTTGGGGCGACAAAGTTCTGTTGAGATGATTATGAAAGTCGACTAAATTTTATCGAGGTCAGCTGCCTAATTATTTGAAGTCTTCTGGGTCGACAAAAATTTGTCGAGGTCAGCTTAAAAAAAAACTTAATTCTAGAGGATCGACAAAATTTTGTCGACTCTCATAATTAGCTCAACAAAATTTTGTCAAGGTCAGATTCAGAAAAAATTCAAGTCTATAAGGTCAACAAAATTTTGTCGATCCTTATAGTTACATCAACAAAATTTTATCGAGGTTAGCTTCAGAAAAATTTCAAGTTTGGAGGGTCGACAAAATTTGTCGACCCTCATAATCAGCTCGACAAAAAAAATTTGAGGTCAACTTCAGAAAAAGTCTAAGTTGTGAGGGTGGACAAGATTTTGTCAACTCTCATAATCAGCTTGACAAAATTTTATTGATGTCAACTTTAGAAATTTTTTACTTCTGGACGGTTGACAAAATTCTGTCAATTTGATTATGAGAGTCAACAAATTTTTTTCACTAATGTTATACGTGAACACCTTCAAAAAAATAGCACACCACGTGCCATCATTTTGTTGAGCTCTTGAACAAAAAAAACTCACAAAACTCGCAAAATATTTACTCGCGGAATGCCAAAGCCCATCCAGATCCTTTCCTTTGTTGTATGTAAATATCTCTATTACCGCACACTTTGTAGAACTACACATGTTTTTGAACAGTCTATAGAAATACATGAAAATCGCAAACATGTATATGCTAGACAAAACCTACTCAAATCAACAATTGTTGACAACAATTGTCGAATCTACTCAAATCGACAACTATTGAAGCCCCATGATTTTCATAGAATCTCCAACGGAATAAGATTCTCTCACATAGCGACAGTTAACAACAGACTGCAGTGTCTTAATCTATCTTGTAAATGCATCAACTTAGCATTCAATTACTTATATAACTACCATGTATAAATTCTCGATAGTTCATCAATGTATAAGGTTGATTAACAAATCATAAAATTGTTCTGCAACTTTACGAACTAATGCAAAACATAGTGTCCTATTTGATCTCTCTCTCTCTCTCTCTCTCTCTCTCTCTCTCTCTCTCTCTCTCTCTCTCTCTCTCTCTCTCTCTCTCTCTCTCTCCCCCTCTAATTTCCAGAGTATTATATCAAAGAGATCGCACATCAGATTGCATTCAGACATGTACACACTTTCATTTTAATAGAACTCATTCTAGTATACTGAGTAGTGTCATTTGTATTATTTTTTGTTTTCGTTAGTCAATTTTGCAGATGTTTAATTTGTAGATTGAATTGTTCTTATGATTGATAGTGTATGTCAATAGTGTTGCTCTTAATCTAACTTGATATCACAGTTCTAGAATTTAATGATTTTGTGTGTGTCTATGGAATCGAAAATTCAAATTCTCGCAACTTTGAAGCTTGGATTAGGTAGAGCTACCATCAAATTGTTGATGACAGCTTGAATCCAATAGACATAGTTCATGCATCGAGAAGTTCATCCATCTCATTCAAATTTCCAAGAGAAGATCATAAAAAATTAGTTGTCTAATCATAGCACATATTATCAGCACGTTTCTTATTCTGATATAGAGTAAGCATTCAATAAATTACTTTGCGATCGTACAATCTATTGCATGCATAAACATCTTTCAAATTTTCACATGGATTCTTAGTTGAAGTCTGGTCTGATAGTATACAAGCTCGATGGATCAAATTACCATTTGTGAAAATTCAAGATGAATGTGTGAAAAATACAGATCCAAAACACATTTGATGGATCTTAGATCTTGGGCCAATTTGGAGTGCACATCTAGATCTAGTTACAAGATAGAATTCATCAAGATTAGCATGCTAGAATTGCATAAATCACTAAAATCTGATCATGACATGAAATAACAGTATGGTACTGTCCCTGTCCATACAAAAGCAGCAACCTACTGTTTTTCACACTTGTGAAACCTATATCAACCATAAAATCAATATTCTACACATAGAAAACCAAGATATTAAGAGATAAACGCATGCATTACAGGAGTTCTCAAACTTAGAAGGGCCGTTTGTTATGTGTCCATGTGGCCCAATCGGTTCTTGACATAGTGGCTTCTGTGTAACATAACTCGCCTGACCCAGAAAACACAATTCATGTTTGGGCAAATTTGAATTTCTGGTCCGGTAGATTGGAAGCATACTATTGGCTGGCGTGCGTGACGATCGGTTGACTAAACTGCTTGGGTTAAGCTCAAGTTAAAATTATCTTGGGACTCACAAATAGGTTTGGCGCCTATTATACTCTGGACTCTCATATATTGACAAGTTCAAACGTGAACTCTTCAAGCTATGGCGATGAGGAGACCGAGATCCTTGATATGCTTTGCAATTTTTTATAATGAGAGGGAAGACGATGGCACATGGATTGCTTGTGAATATCATAAGGCTTCTTGGGTACTGATGCATCCATCGGTGAGAGGGGCTTTTTGCCAAAAGAAAAAGGCCAAGTATACATATAGATCTTATTGAAAAGGGCGGATTATTGATTTCAAAGTTTCTCCAAGAGGACAAACCATTTCAGAGGTGCTTATTCAACATGTTTATATGCGTTCGAAACTTAATGTGGAGGTTGTAAATCCACATGATTTTCAAAAGTGTAATTGTAAGTCTCTTAATTTTTTGGGTTGCTTGTCATTTTTAAAACATAATCGTATTTATGAATCAGAGCTTATTATGATTTTGCATTGCAGATCTATATCCTTTAAATATACATGAATGGGAACCTGAGGCGTCTCTTTCAGGTATTATAGATGTCATCCATTCAGAAATTGGCAGATTGCAATAGAGAGGATGAATGACAAAAGAACTTGCAGATTTTGGAATATTTTTTGATGATGCTATGTATATTCCAGACACAAATGGAGAAATGGACTAGAGTGTATAGCTCTACCTAATTTGACAAGATAACGTGTGGTGGATTGCAATCAACGACAATATAATAAAACGTCGTTCTAAGCTATATAATGATGTACAAAAGTCACTCAAAACTAGTACTGGATCAAGAAATGTGCACTTAAGCTGGTTTGTTCCAATGTCATTGTTTGTCAGCTCTTTTTCAAACACGGAGGTGCATCGAACTCCCACATTGTTTGTTTGCAAAAATCTAATAGATGATTTTTTATTCAAGTTCATGGACAAAGGTTGGGATATAAGATCCACTGCAGATATTGCTTGTAGAATCAAACATTCATCCATATCATTTAGATATAGTATAGAAAAGCAAATGCTTAGTATGGTGTTTCATTATCAGAGATGGGAAGAACACAATGGTACTTGGGCCCCCATTAGATCAAGATCTAGACAACATTGGACACACTGATTGTATATGCATTGATATCATGGCAAATGGGGATCTACTTACTACTATTGAGGTTGAGCAGGACTGGACCTTATTCTACATTAGAACGAAACTGATACTTTATAGCAAGATATCCCTGAATATTTCAGCTTTATATTGGATGGAAAATTGGTATGTGAAATCTATGAATTTGTATATTAATTTGTATTCATTATCCTTTTTGTCAATATTCGGATCACTAACTGTAATTAAATTAATGTATGTTTGTAAAGATACGTAAAAGACATAAAGAGAAAATCAAATGCAAAGATTTGGGCAGAATTGTTCAGATAATAGAGCAATCATGATACAAGATTTGTAAAAGCTCTCATAAATATCAATATATTTCTCATTTTTTGAGAATGTACATGTGCGTCCTGTATTTAACAATGGATGCTTTTACCCCATTGGCTCTATTTTTCTATATGCCCATAATTATTCACAGGGCATTACATCAAAAATGTATATCTCTATTTAATCTATTATTTACAGCTCAAAGTAATATGGATTATCTCCACCCAACACTAGTGTCAGTTGTGGACTTGATTGGCCTCCCGTTTCTGCAGCTGGACTGGGTGTTGCATGAGATAATAAGTTCACTGACATTTGTTGACGAAACTCATATATCTCATTCATTGTAAATGCTCGACATTTATACTGCAAATCCAAAATAACCGAGTCAATTGACTTATCAGAAACCAAATCAAAAAATAACTTAGTTAGGCCATTAACTAGTCTATTTACCTTTCGTATATCTGGAGCCCCGGATTGCATGATGTACCACTCTAAGAAGTCCTGTATATTGCGGATGGAGAACCATCCACAACTATGTCCATCATCTTGCTGAGCTGACTTCAATCACAAAACGTATAATAGGTTAGTTGTGCACTCTGAAAAAAACAATCATATTACCTATCAGATACTTGATGAGAAATACTTACTTCTGCATCAACAATCTCCAGGTGGCTATTTATAGTGGCACCATCCAGCCTTGGCAAAAATGGCAACATTATGCTGTACATCATGTCCATTTCGGCATGGGTAGAGCTCAAGGAATTCATCTTTAAACAGATGGGATTAATGATCCCATCTGAATCTTCCCTAAGGGAGATTATATGCATACTCCAATGCTTACTGCAAACAAGAGATAATCAGTTAAACTGAAGGATTTACAATACCTATTAGAAATATTACTTGAATATATTCTATGTAATCACTTACTTTTGGCAGTATGGAATAATAAAGACTTTGGTCTCGAGGTTGTATGGAGAAGATACTTCGTCGCCTGAGTTGGACTATGAAGACTGTGTGCAAAAAAGGACAGCACAACTCCAATGTCCTTAGTATCATCGCATTTACATCTATTTACAAAATACATCAAACCAGCCTCCACAACTGGATCTGATATATCTGTTGTCTTCTCTTTCAGGGCATCACAAAAGTCTTTATTTATGTGATTTACATAATTAATTGAACTTAGACAAAAAGAAAATTGACCTCCTAGCCTATCAATCTCTTTGGCAACATACTCATCAAAAACTATATACCTCTCAGAATCCAAAAATGAATCTTTTGGATCAACAGGAAATCTTACACAAAGATCCTTATAAAAATCACTTATTAAACTTATATCTAGATCCGATACTATTTTATCTACAGTAGAGGTCATATCCTCGTTATTGTGGGATGGAATGGAGGGAATGGAAGAGGAACTACTTGAATAGTTAGGGGTGGTGGGAGGAGAAGAACACATTGCAGACTAGTGTGATGGTCCAACCAAAGGACGAGAGATATGAGGAGGGGATGGTGATTCGCTGAGTAGTACCCTTTGCTTGGTAGGCCTGGTGGGCTTGGTCTACTTTCTCCTTCTTCGTTGATCTATAGGCCCTCTCTCTGTAGGTGGTGGCCTAGAGGTGAAGCCACTCTTAAAGACCTGATCGTATGTACTCCTCAGCCTCATGACAAGATGCATGTCCTGAGGCATGAGGGTAACTCTCTTGGCGTGCACTGTCCAAAGCGTAGAGTCCTCATAGAATTTAACTTGAAAGTCCTCGTAGGCAATATGGAGGGCTTCCAAGGTTGTTATGCTCTAGCGAACATCATGTGAGAGTGACCTTGTCACTAATCTCACAGACCTGTAGAATGGAACACGGGGAATCAGAAGATTCGTTGTCCTCTGTAGTCTCCTGATATCCCTTAACAATGGTCTTCTAGGCCGACCTACTCTCCTACCAGTGCCCACTGCCCTTTGTACAAGAGGACGAGGAGGCAGGGCAAATGTGGTAAGACGTGCTATCTGCTTGGTACGGGGCATTTCAAGCTAAGGTATCGTTATGACACGCCAATGAGAAAGAACATTGCATATCAGATAGGGGAGGCGTGTGATGGCGATATGGGAGATGGTGTATCGCTACGACACGCAAAGATGGGGAAGCTGTATTCGTATTTGATTCTCTGGGCGCGTGGTAGTGATATGTGGATGGCGAGGGGCGCAAGTGAACAAAGAAATCTGAGGAGCGCTAGGGAACGAAGAAATCCAAAACAGAAATATGAGCCCAAAACGTCCTTTTATACCCGCAGAACATCCCATCATTATCACATGTGTGATGTGACACTTCCAATCCCACACGTGTGTCACACGGACCTGTCACATGTCAGGACATCACCGGTCCGTACGATCATATAGCTGGCATGGACGTGCAAGGACACGTGTCACGATCTGGGCCACACACGCGTCACAGGTGACTTGCTTGTATGATCGTACGGTTGGCATGCACACACATGTTAGGATCTGAAGTGTACATGTGTCATGCAAATGATTTGGCCATCATTTTCACACGTGTGGAGATTTTGACCGCACGATTTCGAAACACATATACGGTTCAGATGCTCTGAATTAGACTATATATATGAGTGTCATTTTTGGAATTCAGTTTCGCATATTGAGTCCAAGAAACTGACCTGCTCCAAAATCAGTACATACAATATTGCTACCACGTGCCCAACAGACAGTTCCATAGTCGCAATGCTCCCCTGGCACGTAGTTCCGATATCCAGAATTGTGTACAGTGTATATCGTCATCATGCGCCCAGGATTACACCGTTTATGCCCCCTTGCTAATCGGCGCCTCATGTCAATATATGGCCTCCTCTTCTACTAGTTCAATCTATGATAGAGCTCTTAGTTATTTCCTTGCTAATGCTGGGGTTTAGGGTTTAGGCCCATTTTTTGTCCTATTTCGATTTTCAGTTTGACATAGAGAGATTTGTTATTGAGCACATGGATGTTTTTCCCAAACTGTACAAGGATTTTTTTGAGTGCTTGCAACAGGGTACCCTTCTGATGGATGGTCTGAGATTTGTGCATTTCACAGATTTGACTCATGCTCAACCTAGTGCCAAGCAAAGGCATGATCGTAAGTTTACCAAACTTATCGATCTGTTTAAACGTGTCATACCATGTGAGGAACACAATCGAGTATGTCGCTTCATTCAAGAGAGTATGGCCTTCGTGTTTTTCTTATCTGCTCTTATCCCTGACGAGGCAGAATCTTTTGGGTCGTCCATGATTGGTTTGCTTGCCCCTACTCGTGTGGCCTCAGAGGTTTCCATTACCGATGAGGTTTTAGGAGATGTAGAGGAGGCCAGGCAAGCACAGCAATATGATCCTGCCAAGGCTCGTTCTCTGTCTATCTCTCCCTTATCTACCGTGAGCGAGATTGACCAAAGCAGAACCCTGATGGACCTCCCTGTGTACCATATGGACGACATTGCATTCTTGTCCATTAGCGACATCGGAGACGTAATGGATTTTGGAGAAGATGAGATATTATCTCTTATGTCAAGGATGATTTCTGAATTTAATGATCTTATTGACTTTGATGATGACGATCGACTATGAGGACCAGGTAGAATGGGCAAGTGGCACAAATGCCCTTCAAAGGATGCTATCTGAGAGCAGGGCATATGAGGCTAGTATGCCGAGTGAGAAGGAGTTTTTGGCTTTTCAGAAAAAGTATCTGCCACCTCTCATATATACTATTCCAGCTGACCAGCCATCGACCATTATTGCTAGTCACAATTTGGAAGCTGCTGGTGTGATCCAAGCTGACGAGGAGGATTTGGTAAGTACACCTTCTCACAAAAATCATTTACTATTTAACGTGTAACTGATGATTGATCTGCTACTTTGACTAACACTTGATTATGTGTTGTAGGAAATTGTTGAAGTTGATGCTTTTGCTAGTAGGCATGGAGGATTGAGAGAGAGACAAGGCGTGAGACAGAAGGATGCCTCATTGGCTCATTATTTGAAACATTTTGTGAATAACGAAATTTGTATTCTTCACGAAAGGTTTTTTGTGAATGCGGGAACCTTAATCATGGCCATCAAGGCCCTATCTTATTTTGCAAAAGGGCATAAATATCCAAAAAATACATATAGAATCATTTTTGTCAAAAGAGATGTTGCTCTTAAAGTGTCCAATTACGTGCCAGAAAATGTTCCTATGAGATCATCTGCTCTGGCAATTCTATCAAAATATATAGATCTGAGCAAAAGGTGACCCACTCGATTTTTGGATCCGTATGATAGGAAAAAGTTCCTTCATGATCACACTGTGAAGATTAAGATTGGTTTGCTTCTCACCTTGATCTCTCTTCTTCTTGAAGCAATCATTTCAAAAAATGCCCTTTGCCTCCACAATAGAATCATTTTAACTTTGACCTATCTTTCTTCTTACCAACAAAAGTAGAAGGCTCATCTTGATCTTGTCACTTTGACCAGTTGCCTTTGCCTTTTTCCTTTAACTTGCCTTTGATGAACATGACTTTCTCTTCTCCACCTTGAGATGTAGATGTAGATCCACCTCTTGATAGAAGCCTAAACTCCTCACTCACCAAAATCTCTTGCAAATCCACCATATTTGGAAAAGTCTTTTGAATAGCAAAACTCTGAACAAGATTAACGTGAACATCCAACAAGCCATTAAGAACAACTTGAACAAGTTCTACTTCATCAATATATGCTAACCTATCATTGAATGCTTTAACTCTCAAAACAGAAGCATGAGAACTTTCATCCTTCTTTTTCATACTTTGAAATATTTGTCTCCTAAACCCTTGATATAGACTTGGACTCGTAAAGCTTCTTCAAAGCTTCCCAAGCTCACTTAATGAAGTACACATACCAACTTCCTTGAGAAGTTCATTTGTAACATTCATCTTGATCACATGTAGAGATTTCTTTGTACTCTTGTCATACCTCAATTGTTCTTGAGGTGCCAAAGGTCTCTCCTCCACACCTACAACAATATCCATCAACTCATTCATCTCTAGCAAGGATTCCATCCTTACCTTCCAAGTAGAATAGTTGATTGAAGTAAGCCTATCATTACCTTCCAACATGAGCCACTTGAGGTTGCCATGTTGCAATGATCTGATATTCTCTTTGAACCTATTTTAATGAACTTAGAACTCCCTTGAAAATCAACAAATGAAACTCAAGAAAAAATCACAAAGACATGGAAACATTCTAGCCTCTGGGTTTTCTCTTTCTAGCAAATTGTAGCACACATAGGACGATGATTTCTTGATCACAATACATCTAAACACAATATATGAACTTTTACCAACACCTAAGATTGAAACGCACTCTTGAAAAAGTCCAACAACTTAAAATCAAGAGATCCTATCAAATTTGGAGTTTCACCAAAAATGCAAAATATTGAATCAAGCAAAATCTACATGCAAAAGCTAGAATCTAGATATCTCATCTAATAGAATGTACCATCCACAATCATGAGCAATTTTTGTCTCTACATTCCAGTAAGTGGTTTCAAAAATCATTTATCCACAAGTGACGACCTAAAATGATGATTGTGTTGGATTATTCTCCTTCCTACTAATCGACTAATCAGTTTTTAATCTTCATCCAACTGTTTATCCAATTCTGCAGATTCTCCCATGTTTTACACAGTCTGCAGAATTACAAGTGTTTTTACACAGTCTGTAGAAATACATGGAATTTGATAACAATGGCTGAAATTTTTTCTCACTACAAAATCCGACACTATCGTCTTTTTGCTACAGTCAATTTTTTTGCATTTGTTATGGAGCAGTCGACAACGACAAACTCAATTTACTCATTGATTTTATAGATGCAAGTTGGACACTCGTAAATCCACTTCCAGATTTACATTCTTCCTCAACAAATGGTCCAATTTCTTGGAACAGTCGCAAGTAATCTTTGATAGCTCTATCTTTTACAGAATCAGAGTATATCGCAACCTCACAAGCTACAAAGGAAGCAATTTGGTTGAGAAACTTACTTTCAGATATCAGTCTGAATCAATATGCTCCGACATTATTATTTTGTGATAATCAAAGTGCCATTGCCTTGTCAGCCAACCCTAGATTTCATTCTAGGAGTAAGCACATTGAACTTAAGTATCACTATGTCAGAAGCAAAGTTCTCGACAAAGAGGTCAAATTGCAGTACTGTCGAATGCAAGATATGACAATAGTTATTTTTACTAAAGCATTAAGCTTGGATGCACACGGAAAGTTCTGTGTAGAACTAAGTTTAAAGGTCAAGGCATTTATGGATTCAGATTAATGGGGAGTGTTGGATTATTCTCCTTTTTACTAATCAACTAATCGGTTTTTAATCTTCGTCCAACTGTTTATCCAGTTCTGCAGATTCTCCCATGTTTTACATAGTCTGCATAATTACAAGTGTTTTTACACAGTCTGCAAAAATACACGGAGTTTGACAACAATGTTGAGAATTTTCTCTCAATAGAAAACCCGACACTGTCGTCTTTTTTCTACAGTCAATTTTCTCTTAAAGCGACACTTTCAAAAATTGCAAGTAAAAATACAGTGTCACATTTTTCGCCTGTCAGGAATTGCGGTAAAAATGTAGGGTCGCATTCAAGCATTTTTCAAAGTGCCTCAAATGGTATCGTATGTTTCGAATCTGATGATAAATTTGTTGTTTGTCAGCAGAATTACTGATGTAAGGCATATGATAGAGTTTGAGTCAGAGTCATGCAAAATTCCTGATAAATCGAGAAAGTCTTTGCACTTTGAAAAAGATAAGGATATCTTTATTGACTTACTCATTGTTATTTTACAACTAATTGTGTTCTAAGTAGCCCAATTTTATTAAATAAAAGAATTAATTTGGCATTATAGACTTGGGCACCTGAATCATATATCTATTGCAAACATGTCTAAGCATTCTTTAGTTCTTGATTTCGATTAGTATCATAGGAAAAAAGACTAGAAGGCCTTTAATTTGAATCAAGAACGTGTATTTAGAAATATCTTAGACATAATCCATTCAGGTATATGTGGCCCGGTGTAGACACCATCATTGCTTGGGGCTAACTTCTATTTTAATTTATATTTGTTGACGATTATTCAAGAAGAGTTGCTAATTATTTTGTGAAGCACCAATCTAAAGCTTTCCATTTTTCAAATTTTTTAAAGAGCATGCTGAGCTCAAGGCTGGAAGAAAGATAAAAGCTCTAAGAACCGACAATGGTGGTGAATATATATCAAATGCATTCAAGGAGTATTGTTCTACAATTAGTATTGAACATCAACGTGTTGCTACCTATTCTCCTTAGTCCAATGGACTTGCAAAGAGAAAGAACAGGACCCTAGTGGAATCTAACAAATGCATGAGTGATGCATCTTTGCCGAAATCCTTTTGGCTATATAATGTTTTGATAGCAGCCTATTTGCAAGATCGATGTATAACTAAATATCTATTGAACAACAAAACTCCTTATGAAATTTGGACTAGATTGGACCTTCATTAAAGCATTTAAGAGTTTTCGAATGCACCGCCTATGCTCATGTCCCGAAGAACATCAGAAAGAAACTGGACAAGCATTCGATATAAAGTATTTTTGTTGGTCATTTTTCTTCCAATGGTATCTATCAATTGTATAATCCTATGACCTATAAAGTTTTCACTAGTAGGGATGTTACATTTATCGAAGATCAGTTTATTGATTTGAAGGGCAAGAACCAGATTCTTCATGTCATTCATGTCTCGAATACTGATGAATATTGAAATACAATTTTGATATATTCGAGCAGTTGGACTATACAGTTAGATTCAAAAGAAGATCAAGAAACAACAACTCAGCCAACATGGAATCAAATTTCACAACAAGAAGCACCTCCCAAAAGGTCGACAAAGAGACATTCAAAACAGAGAGACCAACAAATCTGTCATTATCAACTTAAGACTACAATTACATTCTCTCCCATAGATGGGGATGTTAAACTGGTTAAGATAATATATTTGTCTGATGCAATGGTGAGCACCTTAGAGAATCTTTTCGATTCTAGAGAAGTGTAGTAACTAAGTTTGTTTGTAAGTTTTGTATCAAGAGAAATGTTGAATTACAAAAATGATGAGCATTAAAGTTGATCCCTTTTTCCGTGATGAACAAATAACAAAGCTAGATAATCTTAGAAAGGTTATTATATTGAGAATACTATTATCACAATAGCAGAGAGATTCTTCAGATGAGGTGTGAAGTTTTCCTTCACCAATTTTGCTTATTAAAATTTATCAATCTCTCTGCCAGTCTTGATAGCCAGCTGATGTGAAGAAACCCGAAACTGACCCATCGCTATCCGCAGACTATGCGCTTACAACTATCGTATACTAATGTACAACCTTGACGTACATCATTTAGTTGTACAAACAACATTCCTCAATAAGTTATCGAAGAGGAGATTTGTATGATCCAACCAAAGGGTTATGTGTTTAACGGTAAAGAATATTGAGTTTGTAAACTCCATAAGGCATTGTATGGCTTGAAACAGTCTTCGAGAGCATGGTTTCATTAAATCAACTCTTTTCTTATCGAACAAGGATTTGAACCAAGCTCTCCAAACTACAATGTCTATTTCAAGGCTATTGGACAATCCTTTATCATTATCACACTATATGTGGAAGATGCATTGTTATTCAACAACAATATCGAAGACATCAAGAAAATGCTATCTCAAGAATTCAAAATGATAAACCTATAAGGAGAAGCTCATTATTGTCTTGAGATCCAAATCCATAGAGATAGAAACAAGAAACTCCTCTGTTTGACTCAGTAGAGGTATATCTTTAACATGCATTCTAAATTCAATTTTGTGAATTGCAAGCTTGTACATTCTCCTATGGATCCAGATCTTAAACTATCAAAAGAGCAATGCCCTCAAACCAAGGAGGAAAATGCCGAGATGAATGGATATCCATATCAGTCAATTATCGAATCCCTCATGCATGTAATGATCTCCACCAAACTCAATCTTGCATGTCAACTCTTTGACCCAATATATGGTGAATCTTGGAATGATCCACTAGAAGACTCTATTAAGAGTAATCAAATATGTTCGAGCCACTATCGACCTCTACATCTACTATGGAGAGACTGATCCATCCCACATCCATACATTACATGGATATACAGATGTGAATTGGGCAGTTGATATCGACACAAGGAAATCCACTTCTGGATTTGTCTTTTTGCTCAATAATGGTCCAATATCCTGGAATTTTCAAAACTAGACCTCCATTGCAATGTCTTTGACAGAGTTTGAGTACATTCCAGCTTCATAGGCTACCAAAGAGACAATTTAGTTAAGAAACTTATTGTTCTGACATTGGCCTCAGACAATCTGCTCCAACAATTATTCAATGTGAAAATCAAGTGCTATCACAATACCCTTCAAACCTAGATTTCATTCTAGGAGCAAACACATTGATATAAAGTACCACTACATTAGGAGCATCAGTTTCAACATGGAGGTGAAATTTTGCGAAACACATTATATGGCAGCTGACATATTTACAAAAGGATTAAATCAGGAGGCACACAAGAATTTGTGTTCTTGAATTTGACAATCAAGGGCATTCAAGGATCCAGATTAAGAGGGAGTGTTGGATTTCCATTCTCTCTCTCTCCCTAATCTTATAGCTAATCCAGACTTGTTGTCTGTATTTCGTCTTGATTGCCTACTAGCATCAGACTACTTCATTATACTGTATGTGTATTCTGTTGATCTATATGTCAAGTATTATTTAGTAAGTAGCCACGACCTAAAATGTATCTGCTGACATCATGCCATCAGATCAGATATCTGTACTTCTGGATACTTTCATGATCTCGCTGGTACTCTTTGGAGCGTGGAGGGCAGGAGAAGGTTTTGTTTCCATCGTTGGTTTCATTTTGGTCGTTTGCCTTCTCTCGTACTGGACCGCAAAATATTCTCGTGCCATACTGCAAAAGATTTTCGTGAATCTTTTGTGTTCGCAAACCGTTCGTCTTCGTCTGCTTTGACTTTCGTGTTCGTGAACCGTTCTTCTTGGTTTCCTTTGACTTTCATGTTCGCAAAACTTTTTGTGCTTCGTGTCTCCTGACTTTCGTGTTCATGAACATCTTTGTCAGGCTAAGGGTTGAAAGCTAGCAAGGCTTTGTAGTTAGAAACATTTTGTTTTTTCAAAGACCTATCTTCCAAGGGATCTCCAAAAATCATGAAAAAAGTGCTCTTTTAAAGTGTTTTTTGACGAGATCTTGAGATTCTCTGATTTCTAACCTTTTCAAACTGGTAATCTACTTCATCCATGTTAGATCTGACTATTAGTAACTCTCTGAAAGTTTTGGTAGATATTTGGTAGCAGATCCATCAGTTCTAGGTGGATTTTGCTCGTATTTTGCCATAGTTACTGAGATCGAGGTTTCTAATCTGTAAATTGGAGTCTTATTGGTGTAATCTGATGATCTGCTTCCCTATTGATCCGATCTGGATCTGGATCTTTTTTGGATATTGATGGATTTCCCCTGATCTAGCCAGATCTGGCTAAATCTTGATGGATCTAGTTTGATATGGCTTGATCTTCCTAGATCTAGTTGTGATGGCCAAGCAGAATAGCTTTTTGTAACATGCCACCACCAACCTGGATCTGTCTCACAGAGGTGGCTAGTACTTGTGCAACCGACTACCGTTGATGGGTGTGTTGAACGGTGTCCCATCTAGATTCTCCAGATTTACGGCTCCATGATTAAGAATTTCTTTAATCCCATAAGGACCTTCGCCTGTGAATTTTAATTTTTCCTTGATCGCTTTGGTATTATACATCAAGACTAGATCTCTGGAACGAAGATCCTTTTTTTGTAATCTGCGATCGTGCCATGCCTTGCGTCTTTTCTTTTCAGCCGCCAGTGCATGCACAGCTAGTAAGCGTGTTTCACAGAGCTTATGCAGAGCTTCGTGGTGTAATTGTAGAGATATGGATTCATCAAGGCGTTGTGTTGTGGCAATCCTTAATGAAGGGACTAAAAACTCTACTGGCATTACAGCATCCTGACCATATACCAGTTGGAATGGCATTTGATGAGTGCTTTTTTTATATGCTGTCCTGAATGCCCACAGAGCAGCATGTAACTTGTGTTCCCAATCTGATATGCTAGCTTCAACTATTTTTGTGAGCACGCTACACAGGATCTTATTAGATGACTCTACTTGCCCATTACCGCGAGGATAATAAGGCGTACTGGTTCTATGGATCACGAAGAATTCCTCCAACAGGACCTTGATGGTCTCATTGATGAAATGACTTCCGCAATCGCTGACTATCTCTACCGGAAATCCAAAGCGCACATTGATATTTTCATAGAGGAACTTGGCAGTGGTCCTAGCATCAGCTACCCTTACTGCCTTGGCTTTGACCCACTTGGTGAGATAGTCGGTGGCCACGATTATGTATCGAGCCTGGGTGCTTCTTGCTGCAGGGTGAAGTGAATTGGACCAATGTAATCCAGTCTCCACTTTTCAAATGGTGCTTGGGCTAAGACCGAGTGCAGTAGGTCATTATTCAATCTCGTTGGTCTCCTTGCCCTTTGTTGCCCTTTGGCACACATCGCACTTCCTCAGGTATTCCTCTGTATCTTTCTGAATCATGGGCCACCAACATCCTGATTGCAGGATCTTGCAAACTATAATGTCGGATGCAAAATGGCCTCCACCCATGCCTTCATGTGAAAGTGAAATGATCTGGGTGGCTTCATGAGGAGGAATACACCGCCGAAGAATCCCATCTAGTCCTCTTCGGTACAATTGGCCAAAATAGGCTGATAAGGTCTAGATTTCAAGATCAATTTCCGCTGATCCGCCTTTGGTAGTGATTTGTCTGGTTGGCCCCGCATTAGATATTCAACTATGTCAGCAGCCCACTCCGGTACTGTGTCTACATAAACTAAGGTAGCATTGGCCAACTCATCGTTGGGTTGGGTTGCAATCTCCTTTCCCTTGATTTGCGACACATGATCTACTATGTAGTGTTGTTTTCCCTTGCGAACTACTATTCGAAAATCAAACTCTGACAACAGAAGTAGCCATCGAGTGATTCTCCCTGTGTTGCAGGTTTTGTTAACGAGATAGAGCAAGGGTTGATGGCCCGTATAAAAAGCAAAGTGTGTGGCCATCAAGTAGTGCCAAAACTTCTTAACCGCATAGATCATTGCCAGTGCTTCCCACTCTGTGGTTGAATAATTCATTTCTGTCTCACTGAACTGTCAGTTTACAAATCGGATCAAAAAATCCTTTTTGTGTTCTCCTGGCTGGGTTAAGACTGCTCCAACTGCATACTTTGATGCATCTGTATGCACATGAATCTCAAAGGACCAATTAAGGGGACGTAGGATTGGTGCTAAAACCAATGCATCTTTAAGCTTTTGGAAAGCCTTTAGGGCTTCCTCGTTCCAATGTGGATCCGTTGTGAGTTTGTAAATTGGTCATGCTAACTCCGCAAAATCTAGAATGAAGATCCAATAATAGCTAGCATGACCCACAAAGATGTAGACTTCGCGGATCGTTCCTGGTGGTGATAGATCAACAATGATCCCGTCTTTTGATAGATCTGTGGCGATCCCATATCTAGATACTATATGGCCGAGAATCAAGCCATGTGTAATCCAAAATTGACATTTTTCTAGATTCAAGGAGATCTGGAAATTGTGGCATTTTTGTAGCACCTTCTCTAAATTGGATAAGTGTTCTGAGTCTGGTCCATGTATGCACAGATCGTCCAAGAAAATTTCCAAAAACTTCTACAAATACTCTTTGAATGTCGCCTGCATGACTCACTAGAAAGTGCTTGGGGCATTGCAAAGTCCGATTGGCATCACCTTATAGGCATAGGTTCCCCATTCCGTGGCGAATCATTAGGGGATATTAGAACTCAAAATGGGCCCTTTGTCAAGATGATGTTTTTGACTTTGCACGCTTTCAAAGCTTATGTGTCCCAATGAATGGTGTCCATCTGTGACGAACTATAACAATGGTTGACGGACGAAAATTGTATTTAACTTTCCCGGCCAAATTTTTGTGATTTTCAAATATCCCGCTGGGCAGAGCAAACGATTGTGATTGGACCATAGTTACTGCCCGAATACTCTTATGTTGCCCGTCATTGTTCACTCGAGGTTGATTTGATGTCAATAGTCATAAATTGTGGTTAACTAATCCTTGTAGTTAAGGAACTTCTTGTCATTCATAGGTATACCTCTCATTTTTTTCATTCTATCTCTCATTTTCTTGTCATTCTTAGGTTTACCTCGCAATCTCTACATTCTCTCCAATCTCAGCCTGCGTACTCATATTTTCGACTAATGGCTACACATAATCGGAGACCAAGAGGAAACATTGATGCAATCAATAATTGCAATAAAAAAAATGCAGAAGATCAATGGATACCAAGAATAATCGAAAATATCAATGGATTTTGATGCATCCCTCGGCAAAAGGCTCATTCCAAAAAAGAAAAAGATCAGATAACATATATAGAAGCTCTTGGAAAGGCAGGATAATGGATTTTAAAGTATCACTTGTCGGACAATCTATCACGGAGGCTTTAGTTCAGCATGCTTATCTTCACAATGAGCTCAACATTCATGATCTGAATCCAAATGATAGAAGGAAATGCAATTGTAAGTTTTCAGATTCAATTTTTTTAGATTTAGCATTTTCTTTAAATTATATTTTTCTTGAGATTTTTTTGTTGGTTTTGCAGATTTGTATCCATCAAATTTCTTTGAATGGCAATCAGTTCAATCGATTGCAGGAATACTCGATGTCATACATTCAGATATCGGTATTTTACAATATAAAGGTCGTTCTCCAAAATCACTTTTAGAGTCAGGAGTTTTTTTTTTTATGATCACACCTATATTCCTGATAAAAATGTTTTAGTTGGTAGATTAGAGCCATATCCTCTACCAGATTTTTCGAGTGAGGAATGGATTTCTCCTAATGCAACAATTTCATAAAGTTTTCACTCTAGGCTATATATTGATATTCAGAGTATATTAAAATGTAGCACTGGATTAAAGAATAATAGATTAAGTTGGTATCTACCTTTTACTATTTTTGTTGATTTTTTTTCCAAATGCAATATTTGGAGAACGAAAACAATGTTTATTTGTAAGAACTCAAAGTGCTGATATAATTGCCGAGTTGTTGGATGATGGTTGGAATACAAAACAAAATCAGCAAGTTGAGTGCAGAGTATGTTACTCATCCATGACATTTAGATATCACATCGAAAAGCAAATGCTCACTTTGCTGTTGTACTATAGAAGATAGATTAAATGTAAAAATGTTTGGAAGCCAATTGATTTTAGTATAAACCCTCAAAAGCAACTTCAGATAACAGTGAAAAGAAATGACAACATCCTTGCAATGGTTGAGGTCGAGGAAGATTGTTGTCTCAATCACATTCGATCTGAACTAGACATGTTGCAATTCGATCTATCTCAGTACTATCAATTTTGATTGAATGGTGTAAAGGTACGTTATGCCATATAAAATATTCTTTTTTTTCTATTTCTAAGTGAATCAGTTTCATAAAATATATAACTAAAACAATTTCTCTTGTGCAGGTACGAGTAAGACAAGAAGAGCATATAAAATGCAAAGACATTGGAACATCCATCGAAATTGAAGATCCATAGATTATGAACTATGGAATTTTGTATTATGTAATACAATTTTTTGTGTACATCATTTTTTAAAATATATGAACCATTTTTTCTATGAGGCTCTTTCATTTCTATGATCTCCATTTCCATGGTGCAAAACACAATGTGATTGCAACTGGATAATATGAGTTTTTTATAGCAAGATTCATTGTCTCCTGTAGGAAATGCATTATCTCCATTGGGGAGATCTTCAGTCACTTGAACTCTAGTGATCACTACAATCGACGCTTGCCCTTGTTGAAGTCTCGTATATATCGGTTGTATTTCTGGTCTTCATTGCCTTGGTCTGTATTGTCCTTGTCTTGGCATATTTGAATATGTTCAGATGATGATCTGATCAAAGTTTGCTGCAACAAATCTAAGTGAACTAATGTCGCATGTTTGGATTGGTTGTGGCAAAGTTTCGATCAGATCATCATTCTGAACTTATCCAAAAAAGACCATGGTACAGGCAAGGCAGACCAAGGCAATAAAAACAAACATGTTGAAAAACAGTAGAAATTGAAGACGAATGAATCATAATCTGAATTGATAAGAGAAAAAATAACAAGTAAGAACAACCATAGAAAAACTGTAAGTATATCTCTATTAAAAAAATTGTACATGTGTCTCATCCACATCAAGTGAGACAAATATTTAAATAGAATCAACTATCTATGATCTCTAAATCCATTTCTCCAGTTGGAAGTAGCTTGGGTGGAGAACACTTGGCCACTGCAACTGGATATGAATTTTCGATCACAAGCTTTATGGTCTCCTGCCTGAAGTGCATTATCTCCATTGGGGAGACCTTCGGGCATTTAAACTGAAAAAAAAAAACATAAACACAATTAAATGTAATTAATCAAAGATCAGTTAATAGGAGTTTGTATATGAAAAAAACAAAAACACAATTAAAAATAATTTATCGAATATTACATCTTCCAGATTTGGAAGTCCATCTTGTAATGCAAGCCAATTAAAAAAGTGTTTGGCATTGCATACGGTATACCAACCACAGCTGACAAAATCAACCTGCTGGAAGGACTGCAGAATCCAAATTTGAACATTATGAGATATCGGATCAACGCGCAGGATGTAAGAATAAAATCTACAACAGAAACAAGCGCACGTCGAACCGATATCAAAATTTTTTGATTGAATATCGGATCAGCGCGCACGTTGGGAAAATAAACCAATCAATAGCTACAAGGGCACGTCGAACCGATATTGAGAAATTTATACCACTACATCAACCATTTTCAGCTTCGAGTATGCTTTTGCATTTGGTACTGGAAAGAGTTCCAGTATTTTCTGTATATGAGTCCTGGCAATTTTGTGTGTGTGTGTAATAGAGTTCATCTTCAAACAAACTGGATTACACACACCCTCATCATTGACATACAAGGACAACACATATAAGCTCCAATGATCACTGAAATCAGAAAACAGGAAATTTATGAGAATCAATGTGAAATCAAAATTCATATGAAAAATTCAATAAAATAAAATCTAAAAAATAGACACTTACTTTGTTATGTATGGCAGCACAAGAATCGGAGTCTCCAGTCTGACGTATTGGAGCATATCATCGTGCAAACTTTTCAAATCAGGGAAATCAAATGCTACCATGAATTGAAGGGGAAGTAATGCAACATCTATAAACAATGGGGTCTGGAAGAACTCCATCCAGTACTGAATTGCCCCACCTTCTACATTGTCTCCTAGCATTTTATCCCTACTTTCTAATTCACCAGTATCTAAACTAGAAAGGGGGAGACCAGCATTGGTCTTCGGCATCTTAAAACTGTATCGAGGACCTAAACCTTTAAGATACATGTTTATTGAATTGGTCATATTGTACATATTGAGAACTATTTACAAAGGCAAGTGCAGGGGGTGACAGAAGTAACACTGATAAACCACATAAAGAATTGTCATTCAAGATTGATTCTACCTTTACACTAACAAAATCATCTAAATCGCTTCCAACAACAGGAGGAGGGGAACTAATATTTACGAGTTTAGGAGGAGGAGGAGATTTAGGAGGTGGAGATTAGTTAGGAGCGGAAGACTTAGTAGGAGAAGTTAAAGATGAAGTGGAAGGAGAAGAAGGATACTTAGGAGGAGAATTAGGAGGAGAATGCCTAGAAGAAAGAATAATACTCAGAGGAGATGGCTTGGAAAAATCCCTCGCTTTAGATGGAGGGTCGAGAGACCTCCTCTTCTTTGAAACACTCCCACTCTGTATACGAATAACAAGCCGGGTTGGTTGAGATTGCTTTCGTTTTTTCCTCTTTGAGTCTTGTTTTGGAAGAGAGGAGGGAGTAGGTCTAAAGTATTCAGCAAAATTGTCATATGTGTCCCGAAGCCTGAACACAATGTTGAAATCCTTGGGCATGATGGTCACTCTCTTGGCATGGACAACTGCAACAATAGTATCAGTAAAAAAAAATTCACCTGGAAATCCTCATATGCTGTGTGTAGCCCTCAATTGCTGTTACTGTCCATCTCACATCTGCAGATAGACTTCTTGTCACCTGTCTGATGGACCTCTGTATGTGAGATTTCAGAATCAGAAGATTATTTGTCTTCTGAAGCTTCCGAATATCCTTGAGCCAGGGTGGGTCTCTTCTTCTGCCCCTTGGCCTAGGAGGAGGTGATGGTGGACGAGGTGGTGGTTGTGGATTTCCCTGACCCGCACCTAAAATTGGTATTCCACCTAAATGACCTCGTGCTGTCTTCTTGGTCCACGCCATTACTGTGTAGTAGCGGATCAGCGCGTGATAATGTTGATTTCAGAATCAGATCTCAGGTCGGGTGCGTCAAAGCGATACCTAAGCTAAACAATTTCGTTAGCTGGTAGCGGATGGGTGCGAGCGAGTAGGAACGGATTGGGAAGTTGTTTTCGAGCGCGCTGAATCGATATCGCATGGATACAAATAACTACAAGCAAAAAAATTTCAGCGTTGTCGATCAGTATATATAGAGAAAATCAGAAATGATTGCAAACATGGTGGTTTGCAAACGTGGTGGCTCATATTACGATGATGATTACTCAGAGGCTTGTCAATCAAATCAATCTAAATATCCATCAGTCATCAAAATGATTAGTCCATATCGAATTAACCAGAACTAATTTCAAATAAAGTATGGTCACATCTACAATTAATCACACTTCTACCATTTAATGTAAATTATTGGTAGGTTTTAAGCAGCACTCATAATGAGATCTTCATTATGGACAAGTAGAAACTCACCTCTATATTACATGAATATATACAATGAAATCTTATGTAATATATTATTAAACAAATTAGCATAGAAAAAATTTCTTAGGATTATCCAAACAAGTTTTTAAAACAAATCCAAAATTATATCCAAGACTAGGATTGCTAAAAACATTAAAGTTTTACATTTACTACCATTGGATTTGTAGATGTTTCAAAAAAACAAAATCTACTTTACCTCATTGGATTTATAGCTTCAAGAGTTCCATCTTAGGTTGGATTGTCATGTATCAACAATACCCTCCCACTCTCTTGAAAACTCTAGTAAAAATTCGTCAAGGTAATTGTGTCGATGTTCTGCTTTTCGTTGACCAGCCTGTTTCATACATTTGAAGTTTGTAAGCAATAAGTGAAAAAGAAACTAGAAACCACTTGTTGCTAAAAATATGCAACAAACACTTTGTACCTTGGTCTTCATGAGACTTTTGAGTTTCAATAGTTTCTCATAAAAGTGATTCAAGGTTGTCTGCTTCTCATTTGTTTGTAGATATTGCTCCTTTGAAATATTTGTTCGTGGTTGAACATTAGGATCATGCAATACTCTGTTTCTACTACCACCAAAAGTGAAGCATCTTGCAATTCCTAGATAACCAATATTTTACAGAGATTCAGAATAAGGATTGTACGAGGCTAAAACATAGTACAATGCTTTGAAATCATTATAGTACCCATTCAAGTGTTTACACGTTGATGAAAACAACAAACCATGTCAAAAGATTGAATTTCTTATTACATCCTACCTTTTCTTGTGATCATGGAGTCTCTATGGAACTATGATGTATCTAGGAAAGGTCCTTCGGTGAATTTTATTGGTGGTTTTAATGATCGTGTTAGGGCGAGGTGCAGCTTCAAAAATCATCTCAACCAACAATAAAGTCTTTAGAAAGGCCAATTCTTTATGTGAAAGATGAATGGATATTTTAATCTTTACCATTGCCATGATATTTTATAATGTACTCTTTTTACATGGTAATAAGGAATGTCCATGTACTTTTAGGTGCTGCCTTAAAATTCAACAGGTGTCATGAGGTCAAGAGTCATGAAGACAATCAATTACAATTGTTCTTATCAATGGAAGTTTGACGACCATTTGCAATTATGCAATCTAACAACAATATGAAAAAATGGCCATGATTTTTTTTTTTTGAGAAAAAACATTAGTTAGAAATGAAAATAGATATGATAAATAGCCTAACCTAAGAACAAAATCTAGAACATTAAAGTAAGACCTAGTTTTTATTCGAGATAACATTTGGAAACCAATAGTAAGTAATGGTGGGTTTTACTAAATAAACCAGATTGAAATTTGTTTTGCTTCTTTCATTTCAATTTAAATGGTTTATGAAGGAATTAACTTGATTATTTAAGACCGCTTTTATAGTTTAAACATCATCTTTTAATCTATTATGATAGTAAACACACTAAATTTATAGGTAGTAATAGAACCAATAAATAGAGGCAACAATTTTTTCAGATCATCAAAGGGGAGTCAATTGGCAAAGATGTTTTGGATCTCTTTTTGCAAGTGTTTGAAGACTCAAGTAAGGTCAAAGGAGAATTCACTTTTTGAGCAATCTCAACAGAATGTAGTCAAGCACTACTGATCTACGTTTATAAAATTAATGCAGCATTCAACATAGTCTCAACCAAGGTGTGGAATTAAAATGAACAAGGAAACTTAGACACACGAATAAACAGCAGACGCATTTGCATTCGAGATCAAACACAACAAGAAAATCATCTATATTGATCTTTCTCTAATTTTTTCAAGCACTGCATGCAAATCCACGCAGTGCGTTGGCGTGGGAGAAACACGGTTCTCTCACGAGATATCGTCTCGCTTTACTACAGATCCTTGACAGAATTGTCTTCGCACGTAGACGGACATGTATTCTATGATTTCGTCTTGATTGCTTACTAGCATCAGACGACCACACTATATGTGTATTCTGTCATCTATATTGTCAAGTATCCACAAGTATAGTTGTTCTATATAACTTTTAAGATTAGAATGATTAACCATCTACAACTAATCAAGAAATTACAAGAGTGGCAGATTAGTCATGACCTAAAGTGTATCTGCTGACGTCATGCCATCAGATCAGATATCTGTACTTATGGGTACTTGTAGGATCTTGGCTGGTACTCTTTGTAGCGTGTGAAGAGGCAGGAGAAGGTTTCACGACGATTATTTAGTTTTTGAAGTTTCGATAGTCTGTTGTTGTTCAGCCATACCATAGCATAGCGAGGTGCCTTTAAATGAAGAAACATCCATGAGAGAGAGAGAGATGAAGAAACAAAACGTTTCTAATTACAAAGCTTTGCTAGCTTTCAGCCCTCTGCCTGACAAAAATGTTTGCGAACACGAAAGTCAAGAGATGCGAATCACGAAAGTTTTGCGAACATCTGACGAGGAGACACAAACACGAAAGATTTGCGAACGAGAATCTTTTGCGGTCGAACACGCGAAAGTCAGACGACGGAGACGAAACCAACGACGCGACATGAAAAACGTCGCGAAAGACTTTCTGCCCTCACGCTCCAAAGATCATGCAAGTACCCAGAAGTATAGATATATGACCTGATGGGATGATGTCAGCAGATACATTCTAGGTCATGGCTAATTCGCCACTCTTGTAATTTTCTGATTACTTGTAGATGCTTAATCACTCTAATTTGAAAGATTACACAGAGTGACTATATACTTATTGGATGATACTTGATAGAAAGAGATAAGACAGAACACACATACAGTGTAGAAGTCTGATGCTAGTAAGCAATCAAGACAAAATACAGACAAGCAGTCCGCTCGCGAGCGAGAAAAGTTCTGTGATCAGGATCCATGGAGATCCACAAGTCCGCCAGTAAGTGAGACACTTATTCATGAGAGAACTGTATTTCTCTCACGCCGACGCACTGCGTGGATCTGCATGCAGTGCTTGAAGAATCAAAGAAAATCAATAGATGATTTTGTAGCCATTGTGCACATGTCTTCTTTTTCGTTGTATGATCTTGTATACAAATGTGTCTGCTATTATTCGTGTGTCTGATTCTCCCATTAATTTCAATTCCACACATTGGTTGAATTTGTTGAATGCTGCATTAAATTATAAACGTAGATCAGCAGTGCCTGACTACATTCTGGAGGACTGTAGGAGTGATTCAGTTGGAAGTGTCCAGCGACCACATCTGAACTCCATCCAAATTGCAAGAGAATCGCGGTTGCTTCGCTTTTGCGACTATTTTGCGACAACAATTTAGAGAGAGAGAGAGAGAGAGAGAGAGAGAGAGAGAGAGAGAGAGAGAGAGAGAGAGAGAGAGAGAGAGAGAGAGAGAGAGAGAGAGAGAGAGAGAGAGAGAGAGAGAGAGAGAGAGAGAGAGAGAGAGAGAGAGAGAGAGAGAGAGAGAGAGAGAGAGAGAGAGAGAGAGAGAGAGAGAGAGAGAGAGAGAGAGAGAGAGAGAGAGAGAGAGAGAAGGATGTACCAAGAAGAAGCACAGACTCCATGGACGACAACGACAACCAATTGGAAGCTGTTAGAAACAAGTTTAACCAATTCTTGTAATCATGTGGCTGATTAATCCTAAACCATTTTCTCTGTTCCTATAAACCTATCAACAGAATGTACCATTAGATTCTGAAATCAAGATAGCTAGCTAGTTTGATTTAAAACTTCAATCATATTCCATTATGGAATGAGCAAATATACCTAGAAAGCTACCAACCATCAGATATCATTTTTTGACTGGACACTGAAGTTATAATCTCCATGATCAATTGATTGTCCAAGTGCCCTGTTCATGAGAGTTATACTAACCCTCTCCATCTTTTGCCCTTTAACTATTTTTGACTCATCTAACTTAAGCACTATGATTTCTATACCACTTACCTTTTCCATTGTGATTTCATAAAAAACAACCATATATCTTAGTAACATCCACAAATAGATTATTTGATGCATTGTAGGAAATTGATCTTCCTTCAGTTTGACATGCCTCTTCAATATGAATTAAATCAAACTTAATTAAATGCTTCTCTGATAAGTTTAGAAATTGTATCATATGCTTCATTGCTTATCCCAGCAAAATCACAAGTACCTTGCATTATAGTTTTATCTAAGAATTTTTGTATGTCCATCATCAAGTCCTCTGCAGTTTTAGACTTTATATGTGTACTTTTATAATTCATCAACATAGATTCTACTGATTTACCTGTTAATATACAACCCAATGTCTTTTTGATTGAATCATTATCTCTGATATTTTGATTTGCAACCAATGTAGATTTGCATGGAGAGAAAACAAATCAGAAAAAAAACCTGCATAAGGATATTCAACTAAGCATCTGAGATAAATTACAAAATACCTACTTGAATGCACAAATCCTTCTATTTCGATAACCTCCTCTCTAGAGATTCTGAATATCCTTGCAAGATTGTCGCTTTCGTTTCTTCTTTTTAGCTTTCTTATTTAATATTTCCACATTTTTCAATAACTGTAAATTCTCAGAATAAATAGAGTGCAATATTATTTGCATTTGTTCATATTCAATCTAATGTTTGAAATATATTTTGTTGAAGGGTTTGCGGATATCGAGGCAATCCTAACCCTAGTTTATAAGTGAGAGAGATTTGGCACCTAGCGTGTGTAGGTCCAACCCCATGATCACATAGTTATTTGATTAATTAGAAAGTTAATAAAAGGACTTTAGGCCTTTTTGCAGGACTTTTAATGTCGTAGGGCCTAAATGTCAAGTTTGTGAATAAAATTTAAAATTGAAATTCAAATTGGCTCCTTCCAATTTTTGAATTGAGTTGTCGCCATTTTGTGGAAA
This sequence comes from Diphasiastrum complanatum, assembly GCA_029204225.1. NCBI lineage: Eukaryota > Viridiplantae > Streptophyta > Lycopodiopsida > Lycopodiales > Lycopodiaceae > Diphasiastrum > Diphasiastrum complanatum. Next base: position 14,689,261 of record CM055098.1, on the reverse strand, counting down.
ATTAGGTTAGAATAAGACAATATAAATAGTGGCAAACTCGAATTTGTAAAACATGTTTCGTCAGCGAAGAATAATACCAAAAATAGAAGGCCAAAGTGACTGTTCATCTAGTTGTTGGTAACCTTTTGTGAGAAATTTACAATTTTTTGCAAAAATATCAATTCTTTGAGAAGAACATTCGTCTAAATTCTGTTGAATTTGACACGTGTGGATTGTCCACTACATGTACTTGTGATCTCCTAAGGTGTGTAGATGCACCAAGATCAAGACTAGATTGAGATTCAAGATCTATCTTTGATTCTATGGCAAAAACACACTACTACATGCATTCAATCACTTCCAACTCTCACTCACACGTATGAGAAGTGTTCCAAAAGTATTCTAAGTAAAAACAAGCTGATCTCCTCGAGTAGAGAGAGAAAAACCATCATGAGCTCTCGGGTAGAGAGAGAAAGCTAGAAATTCAATGACACTCAAAATCCACTCAATCTCAAAATCAATTAGATCCAAAAGGAGGAGACAATGATACTAATAGATTCATGAGCTACCACTATGCTTAACTATGATTGGATCACACTTTGCCACCTCTTAATTCTATTGGACCATTGATCCATGCACGTCTAAATTCTATTGGACTATATTCAAGCACACCTCAATTTTCTATTGGACCTCACAAGGTTCCACCTCTAAATCCTATTGGACCTCTTAAGCTTCATCAAACAAAAGCATGACACTTGTCTACACTCTAATTGGCACAAGTTTGGCTCTATTTTGGCTCAATAGTGGCATTACAAGTGGAAATGGATAATTTGCCATCTATGCCAAATTGGACCCTATCAACATCCTACACCTAAATGCTTGACTATGAAATTCTATGAGACCCCTATATCAAACATTTTGATTTACTTTACAATTCTCCACACGTGGAACATCCTCCACACATGTGAGATTCACTTACAAACTTCTATCATAAAAAATACCAAGTTAGATTTTTGCCAATTTCTCACAAATTTTTGCCAATGTCTGTGTCAGCTCTAATTACTATTTTTTATAATCAGTGAGTTGGGCGAACGTTTTTGTCAAGGCCATTTGTCATATTGACCTATTTTTGTCAAAAAGAGGTCTTTTTGCAAAAATGACAGTATTACTCTTGCAACCTTTGCCGAAATCTTCGATGACTTTTCTGAGGATTCTATTTATAGTAAAACATTATTTGAGAGCCAAGCGAAGATTAAAATTATCAAGATCTTGCAAAAAGTCTAATTAATCCTCATCCAGTTAAAAAAATGATTGTTTACGTCTACAAGAACCTTCGTCTGTTCTACCCTAGATTCATCTGTGTCAGATTTACCCACTGTAAAGTCGACGAAGATTATTTTATTCAAATTTGTCAAAAAATAACTAGATAAGTGATTTTTTTTATCCAAAATAGCAGTGAAGAACCTTCGTCGAGTCTACCTTCATCCAAGAAACCTTCACATATTCTATTTTTAGGTTCTGATCTACCAGATCTAGCCTCTGTCAAATTTTTGAGTCATTCAGTTATATTTTGATAGTGATTTTAAAAAAATATCTATTTAGAAGTGTCGATCGCTTAATCAAAGTTCTTTGTCTAGAAATCAGAAGTTTGATTATTGTCAAGTGATATAAATTTTACAGATTTGATCTAAGATAGGATTTGATTAAAAAATCCAGATCCAGTTTTCAACCTAGATCTCCAATAAATGTGGAGACAAAGTCTGTTAAGATCCAGAAAGTTGCACATTTCTTGCATGATATGTGTGAAATGTTGCAAGTGGCCCGTGATTGTATCCAGAGTGCTCAGGATAGAGCTAAGAACTATGCCGATCTTAAGAGGTCTCCCAAAGATTTTAAAGTTGATGACTGGGTATATCTTAGAATACCTAAGGATTCTAAGATTATGAGTACAGGGAAGCATTATAAATGGTCTACAAGATATTGTGGACCATTTTGAATTATAAAGAAAATTGGTTCTTTAGCTTACGAATTGGATCTTCAGAACAAGACTACAGCTCACCCAGTGTTTCATGTAAACCGGTTGAAATTAAGTTTGCATGAAGGTGAAGTAGCTGGTTCAGAGGAAGATCTTACCCATTTGGAGAACTCATCGCTTAGTGTTCCTTTGGAACCTGAAAAGGTACTCAGAACCAGAGATAAACAATTGAGAAATCGTTCTTTCTCTGAGTGCTTGATCAAGTGGAAGGGACGGACTGAGGATGATGATTCATGGGAAAGGGCCAGAGTATAAAGAAAAATTTCCCTAGTTTTCATTTCTAGAGATAGAAATGGTTTAAGGGGGAGAAGAATGTTATGTCCATGTCCTGTACAAGGGAATTGGAATTAATCCTAACGTGGATAGCCGGTCACTCTAGTTGTATGTGGTTATTAGTTATGCTACGGACGTAGTCGTATTAAATAATTAATAATCATATGAGGGCCCAGACCTATAATTGGACATAGGAGCACATGCATGGTGAAGACTGCTTTAATGCAAGAATAGGAGATCAATAGCTCAATTTAGGTTGCATGGGGATCCTAAAGAGAATATTCTCTCTCTCTTGAGAAGAATAGGTCTAGTGGAAACTCGCCCATCCTCCTATTGTGAATTGTGATTCTTGAGCCAGTTCTTCCTCTCCTCTCTTGTGTTCTTCACTATGGCTTGGGGGTTTAGGGTTTAGGGTTTAGGGTATTGACTAGCCTCTCCATATTGGTTGGGTGGGTCATGATCCACAAGTGTCCTTTTGGTTTGCATGTGATTGGAATCCTTTTGGGTGAATAGATTGTCAGCAATCTTTTGCATAAATATTGGTGTACTTTGTTGAACATGTAAGTAACTCTCCTTATGTAATTTGATTGGAGCATTTGTTGGAAGGTTTTAACCATTATGCAAATGTGTTTTTAGGTTCTTAACAGGTTGAGGAACATTCTCATGTGAAGCGATCTTAGATCTACATCTAAACACCAAGATTTGACAAGCTAGTGAAGCTAGTCTTGTGATTCACTAAGTGTGCTCTTTCTTTCACCTCTAAAGCTTGTACTTATCACTTGCTGGAGTTTATAAACCTCTAGAAGTGTGGTTTTCATGTGGTTTTACAAGTTGAATCAATATCTTAGTGTGTTGATCAAGTTTGTTCAATTCTAGGTATTCTTGGCAGCCTAGTCTTTTGTATTTTCTAAGAATGCAAGTAACTCTTCACACCATAACTTGATTTGGTCACTTGCTAGAAAGTTTGAGAGCTTAAGCAAGAGTGTGTTCAGGTTGGTTTGAGTTTGTAATCCATTCTTAGTGTGTACAAAGTGTTGCATGTGTCTCGATCTTCCTTTCAATGCTTGGAAACTAGCCAGGTTCAAGATAGAAGTGTTTTAGGGTCCTAGATCTTCTGAGATCTCCTTATCCATCATTTGTTGAGAGAAAAGTGAGTGCTAGGTGCATTAGAACAAAGCCTAAAAGTTGAAGAATCATTATATTCATGGCTTCCAATGGTGGGATCATGTTAGAAACTAATGACAGGTTGAGTTCATCAAACTACGCTACTTGGAAAGTGAGGATGGAGTCCTGACTTGAGTTGAATGAACTCATGGACATAGTTGCAGGAACTGAAGAGAGACCACCCACAGTTCAAGAGCAACAAAGGTTTGATAATAAGGCTAAAAGGGCTCTTCATATCATTAAAATGAATGTTACCAATGAACTTCTCAAGGAAGTTGGTAAAAGTCAAAGTGCAAGTGAGGCATGGAATGCCTTGAAGAAGCTCTTTGAATCAGAGTCCACATCTAGGGTATTGACCCTAAGGAGGAAAATATTTTCTAGTAGACAAAGAGAGGGAGAAAGTGCTCATGAATTTGTCTTGAGGGTTAAATCCTTAAGTGATGATCTAGCATGCATTGATGAAAGCATAAAAGATGGTGAAATAGTCCAGGTTATGTTGAATGGTTAGCTAGATGGACATGCTAACCTTGTGCAAAGTTTTGCCATTCAAAGAGTCTTACCAAGTGTGGTTGACTTGCAATAAATCTTATTGGCTGAAGAACATAGGTTGCAATCAAATCTTGATGATGCATCCTTGCAAGGTGGAGGTGAAGAGGCTTTCTTCACAAAAGGCTAAGGTAAAGGCAAAGGGAAATGGTCCAAAGGTGGTAACTCGGATCATGATGATCACTCTTCCTCCTCCTCTTCTACTTCTTTTAGAAAGAAAAAAAAGTCAAAGTTCAAGTGCTTTTATTGTGGGATAAAGGTCATTTTGCAAATGAATGTTGGTAAGAAGCAAAGTAATGAAGGTAGCAAGCAAAACAACTTTTGTACTTCTAATGAGGATCTATATTCTTGTGATTCTCTCATGATGTGTTCTTCAAGTCTAATGTCCAGTGGAAGTGACAAGGATTCATGGTGGATAGATAGTGGATCTAGTTCACACATGACTAGTCACAAGGAGTTCTTTACTTTTTTGATCTCTTATGTTGGAACCAAGAAAGTGGTTCACATGCCAAATGGTGGCGAGTGTATGATCAAAGGTATTGGCTCAATTCCTATTTGCCTTTCTATTAATAGGAATGCAAGGCTTGATGGTGTTATTTACATTTCTTCACTTTCAAGGAATTTGCTAAGTGTTGGTCAAATGTTAAAGAAAGGGTACAAGACAAAGTTTGTTGGGGATGTTTGCTTCATTACTAAGGGAGATGTCTTGATTGCTACGGGCAATAGACAAGGTAGACTTTACAAGCTTGATGCATTTGTTATGTCTAACAAGAGGAATGAAATGGATGTTGGTGGTTCTCTCAACTTTCAAAAGTCAATTCCTAGCATCAATAAGATTGGTAGATCTTATGCAAAGTCTAAAGAGCTTCATTATGCTAGATCTAGGTTGAGATCTAATGAGCTTCTTGGAGATAGTTATTGTTGTGCTAACTTGGAAACTTTTGGTGAATCTATGATCAATGTTTTGGATCCATTGGATCTTGAAGATGGACTAGTGCTACCTACTAGTCAAATGGAGTCATGTGGTGCTAAATTAGTATCATGTTTGAACTCTTCTACTCATATATTTCCAAGTCTTGGTGGATCTTCAATGGAACTGCATGGCAAGTGCAAATATGGAAAAGGTAAGAAGAGAGTCATATCCTCCTAGCTGGGACATGTAGATTCCCTCTTCAATGGTGCCATTGAGAAAGGTAGTTTGGATGTCCACTTCAAGGTCGGTTGCAGCTGCATAAGAAATAAGTAAACAAATTGAAGTATGCTTTACCATAGGATTGAAGGTCTCAAAATAATGCAAATCTAAATTCTGGGAGAAGCCTTTGGCTACCAATCTGGCCTTGTATTGATTTATTTTATCTTCAGCATCATACTTCACTTTGAATAACCACTTGTCTGGAATCGAATTTCGATCCTTTGTCAACTCAGTTATAGTACAGGTTTGATTCTCGATCAGAGAACCAAATTTTGCATCCATGGAAGCTTTCCAATGGTCAACATTAGATGTTGTCATTGCCTCATGAACTATGTTTGGTTCCTGCACAAAGTAGCAGGCCGGATCATCCATGAATCGGGATGGAAGATGTCTGGGTCTATTTGATTTTTTGGATTGAATTTTGACCCTTTGATGTTGTTCGATCCATTGAGATTCTAACTCATTGTCTGAGTCAGTATCAATTTTCTATTGTTCAAACCTCAAATCGGATTTTGAATTTTCGATCCTAGGATCAAATTTTGTTTTTGATTTTTTGACTCTTGGATCGAATTTTGACTGTTCGATTTTTGGGTCGGATATTTCTGGAGCTTTTCGCTTGTGTTCAAAAAATTGGTCTTCCATGAATATGACATCTCTACTCGTGAATGTCTTCTAAGTGATCAAGTTGTAGAGCTTGTATGCCTTGTGATCTGGGGAGTAGCATATGAAAATCGATTTTCTGCTTTTGTCATCCAGCTTCTTTCTTATATTTTCAAGGATATGAGCATAGGCAATGCATCCAAACACTCGAATATGTTTGAGTGATGGCTTTGATCCAGTCCACACTTCATAGGGTGTCTTGCCATTCAGGGCCTTGTTGATGGATCGATTATGCAGGTAGGCAGATGTGGTGACAGCTTCTGCCCAAAATTTCTTTGGAAGAGAAGCATGGGCCATCATGCTTTTGGCACTCTCAATAAGTGCCATTCTGCTACTCCATTTGATTGAGAGGAGTGTGAAAAATTGCCTACATTGGCAAATCTAGCCATGTAGAATATTGTACATTTTGTCAATATTATTTGTTGGTTACTTGAATGGCCAAAGTGCCACTTGTAAATTCACACCTATAGTAGGTTACCACGAGTCAAGAAGAGTGGTTGTGTCCATTTGGTAGTGATTCCTACTTTGTAGGATCTAGACCATGATTTATGATGAGATTTGTACCTACCATGCACCTACCAAGCATGACTCTTGGATCTTGGCTAGGGTTTTCACATTAGAGCAAGAAAGTGGAGTCTACTTTCTTATTGCAAACAAAAAAAATAAACTTTTTGGAGCCTCAAGGAGAAACTCGAGTTTCCTCTCATTGTATGGTGATTCCTTTTGATTCCAATAAAACCCAGCTTTGGCACATTCTAAACACTGTCTACAAGCCGTACTACAACCTCATTTTCACATGTGTGGAGTTGGATTATAGTTTTTGATCAATGCTCTGATTGTCTCTACTTGTTTTCTATCAAGCTGCTAAACTAGATCTTGTTTTCTGATGACTAGTTTCTGATAGATTGTTTAACAAGCACACAATCAACCTTGTGGATCATTCAAAGATCCATTTATGGTCCTTAGTACTGTACTTTTCAAATGGTATTAGAGCCAAGTACAAGGCTATTGATCAGTGTTTGAAACTAATCCAGTTTTAGCAAGTTTTGGTGCAAAAAGCTAGTATTGGAAGGGCGAGGTGGTATCCAGGTTTTGGTGAGGGGATTTGATCCCAAACTTTTTCAGGATCAAAATCCGTACTGTTCACACGTGTGGGCATCTCTGAACCAGCATTTAATAATCCATATTCATTGGATCACAGTAATTTTCTCTAGTGTCAATTTGATGTAATTTTTGGTGCAAATCCTAGGATAAGCTACCAAGATCACTTGCCATTGATTAGTTTTGAATTTGTTTCATGAAAACTAATTAATCTAGGCTGATTTCAGACCTTCTTAAAGTGGAAACCAGGTTTTGAAAGTACATCAAAGTAAATGAGAGAGATAGAGTCAGTTTTTGTCCAAAAATAGCCAAGATTGGCAAGATTTGCTTGAGAGTAGTTTTCACTTCATCTTATCTTCATTCCATCTTTGTGAGGGAGTGATAGAACTGTGATTACAAGTCCATCTGTTGGATTAGAAGTCAACATTTGAGTGAAACACTGCAAGTTAGAAACCTTTGTGAGTTTCAGGTTCAAACAAATCTATATCTTGTGTGTAGAATCTTACTAGTAAGATGGGATCTGTTGGAGCATATCTTCTAGAAGCTAGTGAGAGGCTAAATTCTACCAATTATGCTATTTGGAAAGTGAGGATGGAGTCACTCATGGTGCTCCAGGATCTCTATGAGTTTCTGATTGATGAGGAAGATGAACCTCTAGGTGCACAAGAGTTAGCTAAATACAAAAGAAGATCTAGACTTGAACTTCACTGTGTGAAGATAAATGTAAGCAATGATTTATTGAGAGAAGTATCAGCTTACCAATGCTAAAGAGGCTTGGGAATCTCTAAAATCAATCTATGATTCTAGCAACACTTCAAGGGTTCTCATGCTTAGGAATCAGATTCTGCAAAGCATGAAGTGAAGTGATGAGAGTGCACAAGTTTATGTGCTAAGAATCAAGTCTCTCAATAGGGAGTTAGCTTCCATTGGAGAGAAGATTCAAGATAGTGAGCTTGTTCAGATTGTCCTCAATGGTCTAGGGAGTGACTTTACAGATTTGGTCCAAAGCTTTGCAATCCAAGACACTTTGCCCACTATAGAAAAGCTACACAATGTATTAGTGGCTGAAGAGTGTAGGATGATGCATACCAATGCAAGAATGAGTGCTATTTCTCTGCATGATGGTGATGAGAAAGCTAATTTCTCATTCAAAGGCAAGAAAAAAACCAATGGCAAGAAGAAGCACTTCAAGGAGACCAAGGAGGAGGATGAGGCTTCAAGCTCAAAGGGCAAGATCAAAGACAAGTCCAAGTACAAACGTTTTTTATGTGGAAAGAAAGGACATTTTGCATCAGAATGTCTCAAGAAGAAGAAGGCACAAGAGAGCAAACAAAACAACATTGCACATCAGGAGGAGGAGGAGGATGAAGAGTCATCCTTGATGGTTTCCAACAAACCCCCTTGGTATACAAATCCACAGAGACAGAAAGCAAAAGTTGGTTTACATTACACAACAGAGGTACGTCTACAACATGTTAGTCAGATATAATCTGATGAATTGTAAGTTAGCTCTCTCACCAATGGAGCCAAGACTCAAATTGTCAAAGGACCAGTGTCCCCAAACAATTGATGAGAAGCAGATGTGTGAATATGCTTACCATTCTATTATAGGATCTCTTATATATGCCATGATCTGTACCAGGCCAGACATAGCTTTTGCAGTCAGCTCTCTTAATCAGTTTATGACTAATCATGGTATAACACATTGGAAGGCTCTTATCAGAGTCACAAGATATCTTCGAGCTACTATGGACTTTTGCATTTGTTATGGAGCAATCGGCAATGACAAACTCAATTTACTCAGTGGTTACACAGATGCAAGTTGGGCAAGAGATGTAGACACCCATAAATCCACTTCCGAATTTACATTCTTCCTCAACAATGGTCCAATTTTCTGGAATAGTTGCAAGCAATCTTTGATAGCTCTATCTTCCACTGAATCAGAGTATATTGCAACCTCTCAAGCTACAAAGGAAGCAATTTGGTTGAGGAACTTAAGATATTGGTCTGAATCAATATGTTATGATGACATTATTTTGTGATAATCAAAGTGCCATTGCTTTATTAGCCAACCCTAGATTTCATTCTAGGAGTAAGCACATTAAACTGAAGTATCATTTCATCAGAAGCAAAATTCTCAACGAAGAGGTCAGATTGCAGTACTGTAGAATGCAAGATATGACAGCAAATGTTTTTACCAAAGCATTAAGTTTGGAATCACACAGAAGATTCTGTGTAGAACTAAGTTTGAAGGTCAAGGCATTCAAGGATTCAGATTAAAGGGAAGTGTTGGATTATTCTCCTTCTTACTAATCGACTGATCGACTTTAATCTTCATCCATTGTTTATCCAGTTTGTTGGCTGATTCTGATGAATCCCCAAGATACTCGGACAGAGCAATTCAAGAGCACCTCTCACCTTAGACCGAGGAGGTCTCTGAGAAGACGAGACTAATGAAGACTAAGAGCCGAGAAATACTAGCTAGGAAAGACATGCAAGAACTGTGTAAGCCTCATGGTGAATTCCGGAAGATGGAATGACCATGTAAAAACTAGTATTTCTAAGCAAATGTAATAAATGCAAGTAGACCCCTCTTAAAGAAAGTAGAGTGAGCGACCTTTTGATGGTGACCTCTAGTGGAGAGCAATATTCCACTTGTAATTTGTGAAATGTGGAAATTCCACTAGGATGCCAGCTAAGGAGCTCTCTTGCTTATTTAAGAGAATCCCTCTTTGTGAAGAGGAGCTTTTTGCATTGTATCTACTCCATCCTTGATAAGAAGATTTTTCATGAGTTTGATGCTAAAAAAAAAAAAAAAAGACATGAACACCAAATTTATTTTTTTTTTCCAAAAAACAACACTCATCATACCAATAGAAAGCCCTTTTTATACTGAGTCTCCACCTTCACTTCCTTCAACACCCTAAAAAATCCAAAAAACACCCAAAACCCTAAAAAATCCAAAAACACCAAAAACCCTAAAAATAAAATAAAATCAAAAAACACCAGAAACACATACCCAACACAAAAAGACACAACAATACCCAATGGGCGACAATACAAATTTTGACATCCCAGAAGATTATCCATATGAGACCAGGTCCCCTGTAGCTGAACAAATCAGACGTCATAGATTCTATCGAATGCGGTCCCAACCCTACGAGCCATCCACAAACCCATTCGAAGGACAAGAACATGATAGAGCCGAGTCTTTGCGAGTCAGAACCCGTGTTCATGGTGTTGAAACATCTCATGCCAAAACCAACATTAATGGAGTCTCTGCTACCCACAATGCTCATCATGAGAGACGTACACCCATACTAGATCTACCAAAGTTTGATGGTAGTTCGGACCCTCAAAGATTTTTGTAAATCTTTGAGAATGCATGTGATGTATATGGCGAGACATCACCCGACGCCATGATTCAACTCTTCTCGATGACCATGATCGATCGAGCACAAGAATGGTTTTTAAACCTTGATCGTGAAGATAAACGTGACTGGTCACTCTTGAAGGAGGCCTTTATCAAACACTTCAAGCCATTTTGCTTGATAGAAAGCCCTTTTGTCAAGCTAAGTAATATCAAAATGACAAAAGACAAACGAGTACGAGACTATATTGAGCATTTCAAATGTCTCAAAAGTCAAGTACAAGAACAACCCTCTGAATAGATGCTCATCATCTGGTTCTTAGTCGGCCTTCCAAGATGGATTAGACGCGAGCTTAAATCCAATGATGAATATACGAGCCTAAAGTTAGCTATGTCTGATGCCATCAAGGAAGAAGACGAAGGATCAGATGTTGACAAATCCAGGGAAAGACGAGCACCGCGTGCTCCTGTCCATGAGTCAAAGCAGATCGAGGACACCCGAGATCAGCTTTGAAAATCCCAGTTGGAGTTGCTTAATAAGCAACATCAACTACAGATGGAGAAACTCACCAATGAGTTTCAAGCTACCCTGAAGTCTATCCAAAGCAGTATGTCTGGTCAGTCAAACCCTACACAGGTACCTTATAGACGAAAAACAATATGGTGCCCACACTGTTGGGCTACGCATCCTGTTGATGCTTGTCCTTCATATCGACCTATCCAAGCACATACAGTTCAACAATATGAAGAACACGCATCCCAATCTGGAAATGCCTTGCCTTATCCTGACTATCCATCAGAAAGTCCAGACCCACTAGCCATACAAGATGGCTATGCAGTTATACAAGGGCCACTGCACACTAGATGCTTCATCTGTGGTGAAACCGGCCACTTCATGGTTGGTTGTCCAGTTAAGACCCAGTACCATGCTGAGTGTCCCGACTGTATCCGAAAACACAGTTTCAAAGACTGTTCAAAGCAACCAACTAAGATCCTACCTGTCCGTCACGTTAGTTATGAATCACAATAGGATCTTCACGACAACAACATGAGCACCATAGCAACCAACAGTTAAACCTGCTGCTCAATCGAGAAGTTTCTTGTAAACTTCTACTACATCACCGTCCAATACACCAGCTCCATAATGAAAAAACACAATATGAAATGAGTCCTTGTCGAAAGAAAGTGAAACCGATATTTTGTCATCTGCTACAATGTCCAACCACGAGCAACCTCCATAGGGAATTGACAGTTTTTCTCCCTTTCTACAAACTCCAATCTATTTGTTTTTCCACATGCAAATAAGATTTCCAATGTGCCAATACACAATACATCTAGGATTTAGAAATACATTTAGAGATTCGATTTTGAATCTCTTGTTCACAGAGGTCCTCAGGACATAGTACCTCAATGATACCTGCATCTCACGCTATATCTTACAACATCTGTTATCCATGATGATAGATTTTAGTGTCACCAACCCTGTCTTGTTTTAACAAGGGCATGTCAGAGTAAGTCACATTACTCTACAAAACACTTGAAATATTGCAACTATCAAGGTACATTATCAATGTTGATGAATGCAAGTTTGTTCGACAAGTACTATATAGTTCTCACTATCTGTAACGTTTGTTTATTTCCCCAAGATACTCGGACAGAGCAACTCAAGAGCACCTCTCACCTTAGACCAAGGAGGTCTCTGAGAAGACGAGACTAATGAAGATTGAGAGCCGAGTATGAGAGCCGAGAAATACTAGCTAGGAAAGACATGCAAGAACTGTGTAAGCCTCATGGTGAATCCCGGAAGATGGAATGACCATGTAGGAACTAGTATTTCTAAGCAAATGTAATAAATGCAAGTAGACCCCTCTTAAAGAAAGTAGAGCGAGCCACCTTTTGATGGTGACCTCTAGTGGAGAGCAATATTCCACTTGTAACTTGTGAAATGTGGAAATTCCACTAGGATGCCAGCTAAGAAGCTCTCTTGCTTATTTAAGAGACTCTCTCTTTGTGAAGAGGAGCATTTTGCATTGTATCTACTCCATGTTTAATAAGAAGATTTTCTATGAGTTTGATGCTACACTAAGCTCGTTGATCATGATGGTTTTCTTGAGTGATGCCCCTACGATCATGCCCTTCCATTCATATTGTGTGTGGTTGTGGATTTAGAGTGGAATAGTTTTCTTGCTTTCCTAGTTGTGGATTAGATTTCATTTTTTCTTGTGGATTAATGTAGGAGCCAGCATTCAAGTAAACTTAAGAGGCTAGAAATGTGGCATAAATCTTGCATATTCTCTAACATTCTAGTTCTTGATGTTCTTTGGATGTCCAAAAATCAAAAGGCTGGCTAGTTTCTTGATTCTTGGACTTCTAACATGCTGTAGTTTAGCTTTGTTTCTTGTTTTTGTCAAGTTATGCAAGGTAGCTTAGTGTTAATGTAGTGTAGGCTCTGATTTCAGTCCGTTTTAAGTGTAGGTAGCTGTAGAAACTATTGAACGTTCATTGGTTTGCATGCTGATCTGTGAATGAGCGTTCTTGGCTTGCATCCTATGTAGAATGTAAGTGCATTCAAGAGTGACATCCCTGGCAGGACAAAGAAAATCTATACTACAGAGTTATTCAGTCCGTTTCTGCCTGGCCTGGGCATTGTAACACATAAGAAACAGTCAAGTAATGCCCAAACAAGCCTGGTAATAGGCAAGAAATAGATCTGTAAGCAAGAAGTAGAAAAGTAAACAACAGGTCCTCTGGAGCAGGGGATCTGTCAACACAATTCTATAGATTTTTTCGTGTTTTTATAGTGTCTGCAGAATCACAAGTGTTTTTACACAGTTTGCCATATAGTTTTTAAGTTATGATCAAGCATTTGAATAGTTAGCTCTCTCTCTCTCTCTCTCTCTCTCTCTCTCTCTCTCTCTCTCTCTCTCTCTCTCTCTCTCAAGCCTGCGAGCTTGAACACTCATGAGCATTCTAGCTCACTTCTTAGAGTTGTTTTAGCACTACTACTTATCAGCATTGCGCATTAAATCAGGCTTTCATTTTAGCCGCTCAGAGATAGCATACAGTACACAATTTTGATCCGCAACTTATTGTACTCATTTACTTCTATTACATTTTCATACTGAATCAATACTATCCTTTGTTGCGTTCAGCTTTGTCTCAGAATGTATGTGTTTCTGTAGTTCTTCGCGACTAATTATTTGTCTAGCGTTTCACGACAAATTATTTGTCTGATAATTCAATGCTTAATTGTTTGGCTACGTAATCACTATAGTGTTCAAGTAAATTCTGCCAAAGTGTTGGGCTTGATCCTTTGTGATAGGTAGTACAACATTGCTGTTGATTTCAAAGTTAGTTACTATAAGATCAAACATAATTTCTATCACTATTGTGTAGTCATGCATTATGAAAGAGGAAGATAGTTTATTCCGCCATGCACAACAAGTTTTTTTTCTAGACACTCGAATTATTTTAGGCATTTTTTAATAATCCAACTCTTTGGGAGGGCATGTTTCTGAATGGCCTCAATAGCCATTTCTAATTATGAAAGAGGCTGATTTTGAAAAAGCAAGAAGCTTTAAAATAGCATCAACTATAGTATGTAGCTCCATCGCTCCTCGATATTACGTTTTCGAGTCATATTCTTACCAAAACATAAGGAATGAAATAAAATGCAAATGGAAACCATGGAGGGCTTGTGAGCAAGTTACAAGTGGTTCAAGTAATTTGAGAGATGCCAAGGAGAAGCAAATGGTAAGGGAATGCACCTGGAAGCACTTGGCTAGAATTATGCATGGGTCTTGGCTATTATGGGTTAGGGGTACCTACATGCAGTGGACATGCGTGGGAGTTTGGCATGGACTGATAGTATGCTTACATGTGGATTTAGTGCATGGGCAGACGGGGTGGTTTCCGCACTCTATATACCCTCACCCGCGTCCATGAGGATCATTGAGAGTCTGCGGCCGTTATGTTGTTGGATTGGTAAGCGCTTCCTTTCTTTATGATTTGCCAAATTCCCTAGTGCTCAGGGGCTAGATCAAAGGAGATCTAGGATTGGTTGGGTTGGTTTAGTCTACTGCACTTCCCCTTTGTGTTCTTGGAGCTTTATCCGGATTGGGAGTCTTGGGAGTCGTTTTAATAAGGACCATTTAACTCTAGGTAGCCATCACTGAAATTTAATGAGTGATTGGCTCTACTTTCTTGATGTTGAAATTTACTCACATATTCTAAGATCCAATAGCCATGAAACTTTTTAGTAACTAGAGAATGCATGTTATTATGCATCTTTCGAAGGTGCTCAGTAATGATTTTGAGCAAAGGTTATTGTTGCAAGGAAAACAATCCTTCAGTGACGCAAAGGACACCCATTTTTTATATACCCCACAAAAGTAGTGAAGAACTTTTAATTGTGGCTTGCGTTAGTTATTGAGCTGCGAAATCACGTGTCTAAAACAAGTATGGGTCCTCTGCAGGAATTTAAGACACACTTCTCAGATTGCAAGCCTGAGGACCTGAAGAAGCTTTATAAGCTATTTGTGGAGGTAGGCTGTACTTGTTTTGTTCCTTCTGGTCGATATGGATTTATTTTCCATAAATGCTATAGTTAATTGTTGTTGTATTTGTTGCTCAAGGCACATAACATTCATGTGATGTACAAGTGATGGCAGCAGTTCATAGAACTGCAGAGGTACGATGTTTACCTTTATTAGTAAACATAACTGCTATTATATCATTTGTTTCACTTGTTTCTTCTAGGACAACACTGAAGAACAATACTTCCTAAATAGCGAATGATTGTTTCTTGCAAATGCAGGCTGAGTTTGGAATTATATGCAAGGAATCAAAGGTGCAAATGCTCTTACTTTGAATCGTGATAAGCTTGAAACGGTTGTAAGATTTTTGACATTTACAACTTTGGCTGTCTAATGTTCACAGCTATTTCTCAATGCCTCCAACTAGTGGTTCTTACAGATAGAAAACATAGGACGCTTTTGCTATCAAATTCTTATTGTTGTTCTTAAATCTTGCCAAAATCTGCAAATGAAGCTCTACACCATCATCCATGGTTGTTGTAAAAGCAGCTTGATAGACAGTGGCCTAATTGGAGTAGATCAATCCATAGTGGATGTGCTCAGGGTCCATAGCAACAACCTTTGAGGTTTAAAAATTATTGAAACTAAAAGCACATGAAGTAATACCCTCTTTCTCTGTTGGAGGCATACTAACAGGATATTAAGCTAAGGTCTAAACAATGTCTTGTCCCAAAATTACTGCGACCATCATGGAAATCAGATCAAGATCGTGTAGTCAGCAATTTGTTAGGTGATATGTTTCAAACATTTATGGAGAAGATTATTCTATATCTTCCACAAGCCGAATTATGCTAGAAATTAACTTGCCAATAATCAGCTCCCATAATCAGAACAAATTGAGGTAAATTGTGAAACTCTTCTCTAAAGCTCAGCTATAGTTCAGTGTTTTGAATGGTGAATTAATCCATGAGGTCCTGATGCCTTGCTGCCCTAATCTCTTAGTTAAAAAGGATAATTTTATACTTCATGAAGCCAAAAAAATAGCACATTTCCTGATTAAGACTTTTAAATTTCAATAAGCAAAGGAAGACAGATTATAACAAGTGGACACAAAACAAAAGTTGAGTAACTCCTGTTAAAAGTTTGACCACAAAAAACAATGGCAGACATCAACAACAACTTAATTGATGGTAATCCCTTTTCAAATCAAACTTACTTAGCACAGTCAAAGCAATGGTAAGTAACTCCTAAATGCTCTCCGTTAGTGTTTAATTCGAATGATTTTTGGTTTTGTGAAGAGCATGTACACTCCCTCGTAGAATCAAAATAACATAAAAAAAAAACTTCTATATGTCCAATTTTACTCTCTGTTATTTGATTCTACACTTTTCACATGATGGGACAACTTTTAGATAAGTTCTACCTAGGCCTAAGGCCATCATTAAGGTATCCAAGCAAAGTGAATCAAATTTCACCTTGAACATTATTTTATGAAGTTTTGTTATCCCTTGTCAATTTTCCAACTCATTAGAGGATCCTCAAGATGAAAATTTTAAAGATGTCAAGTTTGAGGCTTCACTTCAAGCCCCTTTAATTGTCGAACTCACAAATGAAACATTCTAATTGAATGTTTGAAACTCTCAAGGAAATCTTCTAGTGCTTCGCAAAAGCTTGTCTATGCCACTTGCTTATGAGTGATAGAAACTACTATTCCATCGAAATTTATTTATGCAACAGAGATATTCCATGGTTTAAGAAATTGAAATATTTTAACCTTAGAATTTATCTGAATTCCCAGTCTATTCACACAAGTAGTAATTTATATGACATAACAGTCTTTCAGAAAAATAACTTCATGCTGGAAAGAATCATATAAATCAGTCTGATATCCTATATTCGAGAAATTACTAAGAAGTAAAGGATTAATTAAGCAAGCGAGAAATAGATTTCAGGGCCTCTGATTTTGTAAATAATGAGATATACCACATTGAGATTTAGATTAACCTCAAAATTTCCCATAATGTCTCATCTACATCATGATCCTCTTCAACTTTAGTAAGCTTACATCCACTATCATATGAAAATACCCCACATTTGATCAAACGGTTTTATTTTTCCAATATCGCGACCAGGTACTAAAACACACCATTGATCATCAGATCTTTACAGTCCTAAAATTCCATTTCCAAAATTACTGATGTCCCATACCATCAGCTTTTTCTTCCAGAAAATCTTTAACCGCCTTATCTGATGTTCTAAAGATCCACTGATCTTCTAGCTATCCTATAATCACTATAGGATATTATCTCTTGTTCCCAAACACTAGAGAATCCATTTATTTGGATGACTGGCATGCCCATCAGATGTATACCACAAATCCACACCTGACTTTGTGATTTAGACAAAAGAATTAACATGGTTCAACACTACATTCTGATCCTTACAGGTGAATGATAAGCTTCAAATCCCCCTGGATCCAAGAGCATTAACTCTAGGGACAAACTCCTATCAACTAACAGATCCAATGTTATCCATATATCAGATTCTACTTCTAATATCACAATTGACATCCAAAACTGCGGATTACTCAATGGTTACAAAGATATAAGCTATGAATTCAACTAAATGAATTCTACCTTGGAAATTAATAACTGGTATTAAGCAATTATTTACAGAGATGACCAAAATCCTAATTGTGAAATACATTTCCCAATCACACTTACTACCACTGATGTCCACTCTTCTTCCCTACTTAGAATTTTCAGTTCCCTGAAAATCCTTCAATTAAGATATCAAGATGATGTAACGACATTAGTAAATGTTTTTTAAAAAATTAATTACTATAGGAAAAAGTCAGAAACAATTCCATTTCTATCCTATACCTGGGTTGAATAATTGATACATCAAAAATCATCTACTAGTATGTGAAACAGTACTAGTCTGATCTTTTGAATATAATTCACCATAAAATTTTACTGGAAATGAAACCAGTTTTGTCAATTCCTATTATTATGATTTTTCCAATAAAATTGGACTGTTCGCCCTTTTCACTTACTGGCTTTAAGAATTACTTCATTAAAATTATCTGTAATTAATGGGAAATAAGATTTGGATTCGGGTACTTCCTACACTGTATTCACCCGAAAATAATATTGTTGAATAAAGAATTACCTCCAAATACTATAAATTTTTCACCATTAATTATTTAACAAATATTTCAAAAGCTTTTAGTTTGTTCAATTTTAATGACCTAAATCATCAAAACCACAATAACCAACTGATTGGTGTTCTACCGATTTGAAAAAGAGAAAAACAAAACACAATTTAATTCTCTCTACTGGGAGTACCAATACTCTAGAATTAATAGGTTTAAATAGCATCGTACCAAGGAATCGGATTCCTAAACCGGGTATATGCCTGAGAACTGTTCCACTCCTTTCGTTCCGTCAAGATCGATTTTGAAAAAAATTCCCATCGAAAATCGATTAATACTGCTTGACCACGAATAATTGTACTCAAGTTCCACATAAGCTGACTGAAAGCCGAAATTTAAAACACTTGTATGAGCGTCGAAAAGACGAGTCCATATACCATCACAAGGGGAAAAAAAACCAACAAGCCTAACAACATTGCCTTCAAGTTTAAGCAAACCCTAAGAGGGTTTTCCCAAAAACTAAGAGAAGATGGAGGCTCGTTCAGTGTCTCCATAGCCACCAGAAATAAAATCTGAGCACCTCCCTCCAACACATGCTGCCAACGAGGGAAACAAGAGGTCCCCTTCAAACCCTAAGGGTTCACTCCTTTTCCATCATCTTGGCGGCTACAACCGCGATGGTTGCTCGATTCCTCAATCCTATTGCATGCACACACCTCTAGGACGCCTCCTCTCCTGGGAAAGAATCGAACTACTGCTGTTTTGCTGCCTGCGCACCCCCCTCTCTTGCTACCACAGATCGAGGCTCTACCACGACCATCAATGGAGCAAAATTTGTGTCATCCAGACTGTCAACGAGCTCCAAAGCCATCAGTACGAGTTTCAAATTGGTTGCATAAGAGGTCAACAAGGGTGCCTATCAACATTTTGATCAGAGGCATCATGTTCTTGCACTTCATAACTGGTTCCTCAGCGCTCTATCTCCTCCACTGATCTACATACATGTTGTCACCATTAGGCTCCAAGCAGTTGTCAGATCCAGGATATTCGAGTTACTGGCCAAGATTTCCAGTTACTGGCCAAGATTCCAGCTATCAACCCTCCTTTGCAGCCACTCTACTAGTTTCCAGGAGGTGAGGTCCATTCCTTTCTTACTGGCTTTTACTCTTTGTTCCACAGGTCTTCCAAACGGAAAAACACACATATGGTAAGCAAGAGTGATCCGAAATAGCCATCAAGGTTGTCTTCCAGCCCTCAGCAAGCAAGAAAATTCAACTGCCTATCAGTTCAATAGCTTATAAGACAAATTCTATTGTCCTTTGCTACCTCTGTGAACTGAAATACAGTATTATCTAGAGTAATGAGGTTAACTCCAATCTTTTCCAGACAGCAGAACACGGATTTCTGGTCACAGGGTTACATTCTCTTCTGCTAGCAACGGGATCTGCATGCTCCCCATTCCAATCCTTCCATATCAAAAAGGTTAAACCAATCTGAAAGTAGAACTGTCAATGATTTTTTCAGGGAACAGAAAAACACACAGATGAGGTTTAACAGGCCTCTGCTTACCGCATACCAATAAAGAGTTGTTATAACAGCAGTTCCCTTCCATAATCCATACTTGGCATACAACACTGGAGGATTAATATCCTCAGCATGCAAATAGCAGAATCATGGTTACTAGTTTCTAACAGTTTGTTTTACAGGATAAATTGAAACACCAAATCTATCAACAAACATAACTAGTTCTGCATGTTATCTATCTTTAATGACATGGGAAACAAGCTACTGGATTCATAAACACAAATCTTACTACATCCATAGAAATTCTCTCAAGGTTCCACAAAAAAAATCAGAAGTGAATCACTTCAATTAGAGACAATATTAACAAAAAGATAACCCGGTGGAAGTGCACTCTACCACTCCTCTTGCTAATATGCTTCAAACTGAATTAAAGGATCCAAGGTCGATTTTCCCTTTGAGAGTTCAACGGGTAAGTGCACTCTACCACTCCTCTTGCTAATATGCTTCAAACCTGAATTAGAGGATCCAAACTCGATTTTCCCCTTGAGAGTTCAGCACACACCCGCTCTGATACCAAATATAAAGACCCCAAAGGATTTCCCCTAAGATGAAGATAGGAAAACACAATAAGAGAAACTATGGAGCCAAACCGCCCAACCAATCCTAGATCAAAACTGGATCTAGCCCCCAAGCCATGCCATGTGAAGCAAGAGAAGAAGAGAGAACCTGGTAACCTAAACCCAATATGTCGACGGGAGAATCCCCACCTCATTATATAGAGAGTAGAGGTCCCAGGTTCGAGCCTCCCCTTGGAAACCAAGAAGCATTATATAGAGAGTAGAGTCATGTGCATGAAACCATGCACCCCCCATGCAGGTCAACTATAAATAGGTCTCATCTCTTCATGTAGTCCTCCTGCCTATAACCGTCACAAAGGCATGCAATGCTCCATATGTCTCAATTAGAGTGTTTGGGTCCTCTCAAGGTAATTAGTCACAAACTGGCCTTGACATGAAATTAAATCATGACGTGACCAATAATCTCGAGTACTGGAGGGCCGGTCTACCATATTAGGACTATTCCAGGTCCTTAACCGAATATGGCCAAAACACTAACAGTATGCTAGCGCTTCTCTCTTCCTCTCTATGTAAGTTCGTCATTGTAAGTAAGTATATTTGATCTGTAATAGATCCTTTTACTTATCCTACCTGGAAAAATTGTAAGGCCACTAAGCAACAATTTTACAAGACATGTTTGATCCTAAAATGTTGGTTAGTTATCCTCTGAAGACGTTGCCCTTGGCGACACTAGACTCCACGCTCGTCCCTACCAATGGTGGCTCGACTTGTTTCTCTTCGATTCGTCCTTTCCTTCCAAGGTGTCTTTGTCATTTGGTCAAACATTTTGCCTTCGATTCGTCAAACACTTCGTTGCATGAACAAACACCTTTCCTTCTGCCTTCGCTTCGTCTTCGGGAAACACTAGGGAATGGTTGCATAAGTTCACCATTTTCAATAGGTAATCATGTGTGGAACATTACTAAATCTAGCCAATGGTGCACCAAACCCCTTAGAAAACTCTGGAAGTCTCCATTGCCACTAAACCATAAATTATTTCTCTGGCGATGCATGCTAGGATTTTTGCCGACAGGGACTTACCTTCATAGAATAGCAGGGCCACTTTGCAGCAGATGTAAGAGACACCCGGAGTCAACTCCTCATTTGTCGTGGCATTGTTTTGATGTACGCCATTTTATTACACATGTCACTAGCAAACTGATGCATGTAGTCATAGGGCGAAGACTGGGAAAGGCTTTTTGGATATTCGGAATGCTACCCTCCGGTTTATCCCATGTTCATGTGTTTCTTCATTAGACACGCTATGTAGTGCTTTCGACAATATGGCTTTCCAAAAATAATATATCTTTTTTGGACCCCCAAGTAGATCTTTATCATAGGTTTTTGAATGTATTGAGACAATCACTGTATGATTCACTCTCAATTAAAGACATTGATAGTCACTAGATCATAGCATTTCAAGCTTTTTTTGAAGAACTAGTTATGGACCGCTTCGGTCATTTTGAAAACTTGTATCCTATTTCTTGATTAATAGAATACTGGTTTTTTCAACAACAACAAAATGTGTGTGTGTGTGTGTGTGTGTGTGTGTAACAACTACCAACGCAATCTAGTGTATATGCAAAATAGATGAAAGGACAAAACACATGATTATGTATGATCTAGCTTGACAAAATTAAAAAGTAGATAAATTATTGAAAACAACTATACAACTCATTTCTTACCATTGGCATAACAAAGCAAGGCGCTTAACATTTTAATTACCATTAGATCGAAAGAAAAATCATAGTTTTAAAAACTATCAAATAAACAAGAACATTGTGGTATACCACATAGTCATTGTTGCAAATTTCTTGAATAAACAATGTGATTATCCAATATTGGATGGAAGTTAATTAGCTATTTTTTAATCATTGTTGCAAATTTCTTGAATAAACAATGTGATTATCCAATATTGGATGGAAGGTAATTAGCTTTTTTTTAATCCTAATTGTCTTGGAACTGTGGCATAATAGTTGTTAGCATTTCCTTTTATTACCTCAAGTATTGAACTCTGATTCAAAGTGTGCATGAGTAGAGATACAATAATAAAAAGACATATGTGGAATGATTTTGTGAATGCATATAGATGATCTTACTTTGAGTATTGTTGTTGGTACATCATGCAGGTTGAGAGCCTAGGGATGAAGGCAAGAAAAAAATGAGGACTCAAATTTTTTGCTAGTTATGACTTGCATATGAAGGTGCATTTAAAGTGTGGGCATGCATGCAAGAAAAGACAAGGGCATAAATTTTTTGCTATTTATGACTTGCATATAGAGGTGCAATTAAAGGATCAAGTTCTTGCAATAAAGTCCTTAGTGATGTGGCATACCCTTAATGCCAAAAATAATTGTTTTGAAGAACATTGAGAAGAGTCTTTGTAAAGTTTTGACATTTTTCAATAATGTTATGTCGTGCATTTTTTGAAACATAGGGTGTTCCAAATATATATATATATATATATATGAGAGAGAGAGAGAGAGAGAGAGAGAGAGAGAGAGAGAGAGAGAGAGAGAGAGAGAGAGAGAGTAAGGGTGTGTGCAACCCACTCTATTCTCCCTATGTCATGCCTAGGAAGAGTAGGGTGGATTAAGAACACCCTTACACACTCTCTATTTTCCATCTTTCTCCCATGGGCAGCATAGCCATTGTTGTCCGCCGCCTCCCATGTCCCTATGTTGACAGATCCCTTGCTCCAGAGGACCTGTTGTTTACCTTTCTGCTTCTTGCTTACAGATCTATTTCTTGCCGTTACCAAGCTCGTTTGGGCATTACTTGACTGTTTCTTATTTGTTACAATGCCCAGGCCAGACAGAAACGGACTGAATAACTTTGTAGTATATTTCTTTGTCCTGCCTATCAGAGGACTACTCAGGGTCGTCAGTCTTGAACGCACTTACATTCTACATAAAGATGCAAGTCTAGAACACTCTTTCACAGAATAGAGTGCAGCCCAAATGAACGTTCTATAGATTCTACTGCTACTTACTCTAAAAACGGATTGAAATCAGATTCTACACTACACTGAACTGAGCTACATTTGCATAACTGATAAACAAGAAACAAGAACTAATCTACAGCATGTTAGAAGTCCAAGAATCAAGAAACTAACCAGCCTTTTGATTCTTGGACATCCCAAGAGCATCAAAAACTAGAATGTTAGAGAATATGCAAGATTTATGCCACATTTCTAGTCTATTTAGTTTACTTGAATGTTGGCTCCTACATTAATCCACAAGAAAACATGAAATCTAATCCACAACTAGGAAATCAAGAAAACTAATCCACTCTAAATCCACAACCACACACAAAATGAATGGAAGAGCATGATCATAGGGGCATCACTCAAGAAAACCATCATGATCAAGGAGCTTAGTG
Organism: Diphasiastrum complanatum; assembly: GCA_029204225.1. Taxonomy (NCBI): domain Eukaryota; kingdom Viridiplantae; phylum Streptophyta; class Lycopodiopsida; order Lycopodiales; family Lycopodiaceae; genus Diphasiastrum; species Diphasiastrum complanatum. Next base: position 14,665,730 of record CM055098.1, on the reverse strand, counting down.
TAGCATCAAACTCATGGGAAATCTTCTTGTTAAGCATGGAGTAGATACAATGCAAAAAGCTCCTCTTCACAAAGAGGGAGTCTCTTAAATAAGCAAGAGAGCTCCTTAGGTGGCATCCTAGTGAAATTTTCACATTTCACAAATTACAAGTGGAATATTGCTCTCCACTAGAGGTCACCATCAAAATGTGGCTCACTCTACTTTCTTTAAGAGAGGTCTACTTGCATTTATTGCATTTGCCTAGAAATACTAATTCCTACATGGTCATGCCATCTTTCGGGATTCACCGTGAGGCTTACATAGTTCTTACTTGTCTTTCCTAGCTAGTATTTCTCGGCTCTCATACTCGGCTCTCAATCTTCATTAGTCTCGTCTTCTCAGAGACCTCCTCGGTCTAAGGTGAGAGGTGCTCTTGAGTTGCTCTGTCCGAGTATCTTGGGAATTCATCAGAATCAGCCAACACCCTATTTCTTGCTCTTCGAGCAACCTCACGCTCCTACATTGTTGGCCTCATGCTCCATCGTTGCCTCACTACCTACTGCCTATCTCTTTGCTTCCTTCTCTCTCTCTCTCTCTCTCTCTCTCTCTCTCTCTCTCTCTCTCTCTCTCTCTCTCTCTCTCTCTCACACACACACACACACACACACACACACACACACACACACACACACACACACACACACACACACACACACACACACACACACACACACACACACACACACAGTGCATTGGTCAGCGAGTGTCATCGCCCACCCAATAAACGTTATGTTTGTCATAACTCTTATAATACTAAAGCCACGGAAAATTCTTGCTAACATGTTGAAGTTAGAATACATATGCTCGCATATACCACGGAAAATTCTGCATGTTATATCTGATGGGGCAAGGGAGATAGGAAGAACAAGAACGGAGAAAAGAGCTGGAATATTGTGGAACAGCTCTCCCGTTCTAATCGGCTGCTAGGTGCAAAAAAAGTCTAATATACATCTTATGCTAAAGATAATCACAGCTTTATGCATTCGATTGCCCAACAGGATCTTAAAAATTAATTATACTCTAAAAACAAGAGTACAGTCCACTGAAGAGATTAAAGATGGTTTATTTGTGGTACTACTGAAATCAAATTCAATCGTGAAGTATAGTTCTGAAATAAATGGAAGAGCAGTATGATATCACGAGTTCCTCAAGCGTCAAAGACAACCATCGTTTGATCAGAAACTGAGGAGTCGTAGACGTCGGTGTTCTGATTAGAGTGAGTATACAAGCGTGATCAAACAACAATGAAAGTGCGTTCAATCACAACATGCATTCATCTATGTAGTACACAGTAAAAACAAGTTGCTGCTATATTACACTGAAGCACAATACAAATAGTAATTACAACAAAAAATGACGGCGTAATTGGGAGGCTCAAATAATGCATCTCATAAATGGAACAACCACTAAGCTGTGCTTGGATAATCTATTTATAGATTTCATCCATGTATTAACTACAATAAATGACTGTCGCCTAATTAGGTAAGTTGCTTGTACTTGGAAGTATATGGCTTCTGTGACAACTATACATAGTGTATACGGTCAACAAGTCAGGATTGTTGACGCGGACGAGAAAGTCGCAAAATCTCTCACTTCGCTTTATAAGGGAAGTGGCTTTCTCTCACTTTGCAAATTTGGGAAGTGGTTGGGAAGGTTCCTCGTTCAAAGTAGACGACCTTCGTTTTTTCTTTCTCTTCGGGTTTTGCGTAAAAGCCGAAGGTGCGCTAAAACATCTCAACTTTGAAAAGTAGATGACCTTCGAAAATTTTCTCTTTTTTCGCATTTTGCAAACAAGCCGAAGGTACCCTAAAACAGTTGACGATTAGTGAATGATAAGGGTATTTCGCTAAGTTGAGTACTTCACTATCAGAATCAGCACTAGAAGGTTTAGTCAATACAATACTTGGATCCATTGGGATATCAATTGGTTTGCAATCAGACATATGAAACTTTTCTAAAATGCCTTTTAGATATGCCTGCTGCTGGCTAAGATAGATCTTCTTTTGAAGTCTAATTCTAGTAATGTGAACTCGTAGCAAAGAATGGACAGCGCCTAAATCAGACATGTCAAATTCCTTTGACAGATCACTCTTAGTAGTGTACAATAGAGAAGTATCGTTAGACAGAATCAATGCATCATCTACGTAAAGAGCTATGTGAATTGAATTGGTGCCTATATGCTTTGAATAAACATTACAGTCAGCTGAATTGTTTGCAGATCTCAATTGAATGAGATAAGAGTTGATTCTATCGAACCATGCTCTTGCAGCATGTTTTAGACCATAGATTGCTTTGTGCAGCTTGCACACTTTGTGCTCTTGGCCTCTAACTTCAAATCCTTCCGGTTGGAAGGTGTACAGTTCCTATTCGACATTGTCGTTAAGAAATGTTGTCTTGACATCCATTTGGTGTATTTCGAGGTCTCCGCGGCTGCTAACGCAATCAGAGTCCTGATTGACTACATCTTGACGACAGGACTGAAAATTTCTTGATAATCCACTCCTTGGACTTGAGTGAATCCACACCAACCGTGCTTTCCATTTGGCAATGGAACCATAAGAGTTGATCTTCTTCTTGAAGATCCACTTGTTGTCGATAACTCTCTTGTGAGTGGGGAACTCGACCAGTGTCCAGGTCTGATTCGTCAAAAGTGAGTTGTACTTACTTTCCAGAGCTTATTGCCACTTTACAGCATCCTTGGAGTTAATTGCTTCGGCTAGGCTTTCGGGTTCTTCTAATGAAGTCCAGAATGATTGAGGCGCATACCTCTCAGGAATTGTCCGAGTCCATGAGGATCTACAGACATTTGGTTGACTAGGATGTGCTGATTCTTCTTCTTGAACTTCTCCAGATCTGCTCGAGCTTGCTTGGTCTGGTCTGGTGATAGGTATTATTTGCTGCTCGACTTATGTAGCTGTAGCTACAGGTTCTATAGAAGAATCATCAACGTTGGAAGGTTGAATGCTATGTAGAATAGGATGAAATAACATAGCATCATCTATCAATGGATGCTTGAAATCATAATATGCATGTTCTTGAAATATTACATCCCTAGAGACAAATACTACATTGGTGGATGTATCATAAACTTTATAAGCTTTATGGTCATCAGGATAGCCAATGAAAATACATTTATTTGTCCTATGATCTAGCTTCTTCCTAAGCTGTTTAGGAATGTGAACAAAACATATGCAACCAAAGATTTTTTAATGGCTGACACTAGGCTTGTGTCCATGCCAAACTTCATAAGGAGTTTTGTTGTTGAAGGCTTTGGTGCTGGATCTGTTCTGCACGTAACAGGCTGTGGCAGTAGCTTCTACCCAAAACTTCGCAAGTAGGTGTGCTTGATGTAGCATGGATCTGACTGAGTTGAGAAGAGTTCGATTCTTCCTTTCTGCAATCCCGTTCTGTTGAGATGAATAGGAAGTAGTGAATTGTCTTTTGATGCCGTGTTCAGCCAGGTAGTCAGACATCTCGTTAGAGATGTATTCGTTGCCACCATCAGTTCGGAGTGCCTTCACTTTCCTAGATGTTTGTGTCTCAGCCATGGCCTTGAATCTCTTGAAGCATTCAGTACAAGATCTAATATATGCTTTGATTTGATGGAATGTGATTTTGGAAACTTGCTTCTAGAGTGCTTCCCATAGATGCATAATTCACAAAAGAAAGATTTCCTTCCTAATGAAGACGGGAAATTCAAACCATCAACTAAATTATTACAAAGCATATAAGAAAGTGATTTTGTATTCACGTGTCCAAATCGACTATGCCAGAGAACAACACTGTCACTTACATTTTCATTAGAGATACTAGCTAATGCAACTGAATCAGAGAGTACGTAAAGATTTCTGACTCTAGTGCATGTAGTCAAAGTAGTATCTTCCTCGAGTATTGTATACTACTCAGATGAGAAAGTAACAATGTAGCTCTCATCAGTTATCTTAGAGACTGATAACAGGTTCTTTGACAACTGAAGAATATGAAAGACGTTAGGAACACAAATGGACAGATCGTTGTTGAAGTTGATCTTCACTGCTCCTTTGCCTTCTACGCGTATGGTGCTAGAATCTCCGAGGTAGATAAATGAGTCTCTGCTATAAGTTGTGTACTCCATAAACCATTCCTTGCGAGAGGTATGTGTTGGGTAGCGCTGTTGTCCAAGTACCAGCTATCACAGTTTTCGTTGCTGTTGTAGACCATTAACAAGTGTGTGTCTTGCTCCTTGAATTCGGTCGCGTTGGAGGAGTCTTGCTGATGCTGTTGTTGCTGTTTCTTTGTCTCGTTGTAGATCATGATGCGACACTCCTTGATGCCGTGATTAGCTCTTTTGCAATATCTATAGAAAAGCTTCTTGTGCGATCCACCATGCAAACCTTGAGTGTGAGGTTTTTGATGTTGCTGCTGCACCTGATTCTTGCCCTTGGAGTGATCTTTCTTCTTGGTGTTTCTTGAAGAAGATGACCAATCACCTTTTGAAGGGTGAGGTCCGATTGTGTGGAGATCATCACCACAAAGTGCTCATAGGACTTTGGAAGAGAAGAAAGCAAGGTCACGACGGCATCATCATCTTGAATAGAACATCCTACAACTGATAACTGATCTAAAAGGGACTTGAAGCTATTGATGTGAGAAGTGATGGCAGTAGAATCAGACATGCTAAGAGTAAAGAACTTCCTTCTAAGATGTAATCTTGTGGTTACATCTTGAGTCTCATAGAGACTTGATAACAAGTCCAGTGCTTTTTTAGATGTTTTGCACGTGGTAACGTGAGATATTTGGGCGTCGAACGAGAATGGAGAAGAGAGCAGGAATATTGCGGAATTCTGATTGCCCAACAGGATCTCAAATATCAATTCATACTCTAAAACAAGAGTACAGTCCACTGAAGAGATTAAAGATGGTTTGTTTGTGGTACTTCTGAAATCAAATTCAATCGTGAAGTATAGCTCTGAAATAAATGGAAGAGCAGTATGATATCGTGAGTTCCTTAGGTGTCAAAGACAACCATCGTTTGATCAGAAACTGAGGAGTCGTAGACGTCCGTGTTCTGATTAGAGTGAGTATACAAGCGTGATCAAACAGCAATGAAAGTGCATTCAATCACAACATGCATTCATCTACGTAGTACACAGATAAAAACAAGCTACTGCTATATTACACTGAAGCACAATACAAATAGCAATTACAGCAAAAAATGACGGCATAATTGGGAGGCTCAAATAATGCGTCTCATGGACGGAGCAACCACTAATATGTGCTTGGATGATCTATTTACAGATTTCATCTGTGTATTAATTACAATAAATGATTGTCACCTAATTAGGTAAGCTGCTTGTACTTGGAAGTACATGGCTTCTGTGACAACTATACATAGTGCATACGGTCAACAAGTCAGGATTGTTGACGCGGACGAGGACGTTGCAAAATCTCTCACTTTGCTTTATAAGGGAAGTGGCTTTCTCTCACTTCGCAAATTTGGGAAGTGGTTGGGAAGGTTCCTCGTTCAAAGTAGACGACCTTCGCTTTTTCTTTCTCTTCAGTTTTTTGAGAAAAAGCCGAAGGTGCCCTAAAATAGCTCAACTTTGAAAAATAGATGACCTTCAAAAATTTGCCCTCTCTTCACATTTTGCGAAAAAGCTGAAGGTGCCCTAGACCAGTTGAACTTTTGAACTGTGCACAAGTGGACTTCTTCAAAATAATTGAATGGAAGAAGCCGAAGGTGAGTGTTGCATTTTTCGGGAAAGTGCAAAAAATGCGAACTGTGCGATACTTAGTGTATTTCTGCATATTGTTGACAAAGTAATGTATTTCTGCATATATGTTCTTTGTGGAAGTACTTGAAGATGGCCAAGTCTTCAATGACTTCAAGTGATGGAACTTAACATTTGAACTTAAAATTATAATGGAATTGGTTACCCTTTGCTGGATATCAGCCGGAAGACCATTGTGGACGTTCTTCAAATTGGCTGTCTAAGTTTGTGATTCCTGCAGGTATCAGATGAGCAGACTTTGGACCCAAAATAGGTTTCACCTGACCCTAGATCAAAGATCAATAAACGTGCGAAAAATCATGAACCAAGGAGACAAATGTGGGCTTAATTTCCAACATTATGTGGACTTCTAGGCATTACATTTTCTTTTTTAGATATAAGTTTCAAGATTTTTGTGCATTGGTCAAAGAGTGTCAACACCCACCTAATAAATGTTTCAAGATTTTTCTGCATTGGTCAGCGAGTGTCAGAACAATATACAACATTTTTTTTTATTATTATGATATAACTGATGTAACGTGTATAGAAGCAAAGAACTTGAATGCAAGGTTGTCGATGGGCATTTTTGATGTGTTAGCGCACACCCAATAAACGTTTTGTTTGTCATAACTCTTATATTGAAGCCACCAGAAATTCTTGCTAACTTGCTGAAGCTAGAATACATCGGCTCGCATGAGAACTCAAATATAAACCATGTCGGGATTAGATATGCGATGAAGTACAGACACATATATAATTGTGATGGCAGTGAATTGGTGAAAGCCAATCACCGGACACAGGTATATGCCCTTACACTGTGCTCCTATTAAGTTGATGAGGGTTTCACTGTTTCCTATCACATTTTGATGAAGTATACTGGATGTAATTAAAGACTGTTTGGCATAAGATGAAGAAACAATTTGTTTCGAGCCACAAAGCTTTGCTAACTTTAGAGCTCAAGTTCGCAGAAACACAAGGGAGCTACCCGGACGCGAAGACCAAAGCTTCGAGGAGTGAAGACCCAAAGATGACGGTCAAACAGTCAAATTGTTAATAATTAGATATGCAACACAAGCATTCACCATAAGCAATCACCACAAGAAGGCGGAAGAAGAACACGCACTGTCACTCTATCACACTTCCTCATACAGAATGTAAAATGTACAAATAAATCCTGAACCCTGATAGAGAGAGAAAACCTACGAGTAGACTAATAGACTAGCCTACGGCTATTGACAGCTGGTCATAGGCTGTCAACATTAATGTGCATCGTAAACAGTAACAATGAAGTTTATCATTGATTTCTAACACTCTCCCTCAATGATAAAATTACATTTTTCTATCCCTAATAGAGTACAAAACCTCTCAAATTTACATCTACCAAATGCCTTAGTAAAAATATCCGCCATTTGATCTTCAGATTTACAAAAAACAAGATCAATGGCTCCATCAAGAATTTTCTCTCGAACAAAATGGTAGTGTATTTCGATGTGCTTGGTTCGAACATGTAAAACTGGATTTTTGGCAAGGTGAATGCAACTTTGATTATCGCAAGATATAATAGTCGCATCCACCTGTGGTTGACCTAAATCCACAAGCAATCTTCGTAACCATACCGCTTCTTGTGTAGCATTGCTGAGTGCTCGATATTCAGCTTCCGTCGATGATAAGACTACTGTAGGTTGCTTTTTGTTGTTCCATGAAATTGCAGCTGTACCATAACTGAATGTATGACCACTGGTAGATCTTCTGTCATCAATATTACCTGCCTAATTGACATCTGTATAACCTACCAACATTTGCGCTTCAGGCTGATCATACTTCAAACCAAAATTCAATGTCCCTCCAATGTATCTGAGAATACGTTTAGCAGACTTCCAGTGTGTTTGACTAGGATCTTGCATAAACTGACTAACAACACCAACAACATAAGAAATATCAGGTCGTGTGTGTGTCAAATAAATCAAACTACCCACCAACTGTCTATACAAATAAGCATCCACTTTCTCAGATTCATCATATGCAGTAAGCTTCATGTTGACATCCATAGGTGTACTCAAAGGCTTACAATCTTGCATATCGAACTTATAAAGCAAATTTCATGCATATTTGCTTTGTGTAAGACAGACCATGTCTTCCTTTTGCCATACTTCAATGCCAAGACAATAGTGCATCAATCCTAGATCACTCATGTCAAAAGCTTTGGAAAGATCTGATTTTATTTCATCAATTAAGCTCTCATTACTTCCTGTAATAATCAAATCATCCACGTACAACACAATGAGCACTATATTTGAATCTTGTCTTAGAATGTAGAGATTAGGATCAACATCACTCTTTACCATTCCCCTTCGCTTGAAGTGTTCATCAATGCAAGAGTACCACGCCCGTGGTGCTTGCTTCAATCCATAAATGGCTTTGTTGAGCTTACAAATGAGATGATCTCTCCCTGGCTCAACAAATCCTTGAGGTTGTACTAAGTACACCTCTTCATCCAGCACTCCATTAAGAAAAGCAGATTTAACGTCCATATGCTAGATCTTCCAACCATAGAAAGTAGAAGTAGCAATGATAGAACGTATAGTTACCATCTTAGCTACGGGTGCGAAGGTTTTTTCAAAATCAATTCCTGTTGCTCAAATTCTCTCGCAACCAACCGTGCTTAACACTGGTTGAGTCGCCCATCAGCTCCATATTTGATCTTGTATATCCATTTGCAAGTGATAGGCGTCTTACCATCAGGTAGCTCAACCAAGTTCCACGTCCTATTTTTTGATATAGCTTCCATTTCTGTTTCCATAGCTTCACGCCACTCCTTGTGCTCCTTTGCTTTATCAAAAGTTTTTGGTTCTTGAGCCTTGAGCACAGAACCCATTAGGGCTAGACTCATCTCTAAGCTTGCAGGAGGTTTTCAATTTTTACTTGATCTTCTAAGCTCTCCCTGCTCACTTGATTCGGGAGTATCTCCCTTATTAGCATCACTTCTTACTGACAAGTACCACTTAGGCGCTCTCCTAGGAATCTCATCATTGACCTTGTCTTTTTCCATTGGCTCTTCCATATCGACACCAACTTCTTTCTTCACTTGCACTTTAGCTTTATCATCAAAGGGATCAATTGTCAATTTTATTTGGTCATTTTGACCCATCTCATCAAAAGTAGCATCTCTGGAAATCACGATCTTTTGTGCATCTGTGTCATACATCCTGTATGCCTTGGCTCTTTCATCATATCCAAGGAAAATACACTTAACAGCTTTTGCATCCAGCTTCTTTTGTTTTTCATCAAGTACATGAGCGTAAGAATCACAACCAAATATTTGTAAAAGAGAAACATTAGGTTTCTTTCCAGTAAAAGATTCGTAAGGTGTCTTACCCTCCACGGACTTCGTAGGACACCGATTCAAGATATGAGTAGCTATGTTGCATGCTTCTGTCCAAAAAGTATTTGGCAAATCCTTGCTCTTAAGCATTTCCCTAGCCATCTCCACAATGGATCTTTTTTTCCGTTCTGCAACTCCATTCTGTTGTGGTGAATAGGGTGTAGTGGCTTGTCTCTTGATCCCCTGATCCTTGCAGAAATTTATAAACTCTATTGAAAAATACTCACCGCCACCATCTGATTTGAGGGTCTTAATATAACAACCTGTTTGTTTTTCAACTAGAGCCTTGAACTCTCTAAACTTGGCAAAAGCATCAAATTTGTTGCTTATAAAATAAATCCAAATATGTCTACTATAGTCATCAATGAATGTGATGAAATAGTAACAACCACTAATGGACCTAGTTTGTATTGGTCCACACATATCACTATGAGCAAGATCAAGAATGCCATTGGCTCTTCTTGCTCCATCTTTGGAAAATCTCTCTCTATGTTGTTTTCCCAAAATGCAACCCTCACAAATTTTTCCTTCAAAAGAGATATCAGGCAATCCAACAACTAGTCTTTTAAGGATTTGCAAGCTTTGAGCACTGATATGACCAAACCTTTGATGCCAAAGATCACTTCGACTATCAACAGTGCTTAGCATAGCTTGAGTAAAAGATCTCGCATTCAATTTGTAGACTCAATTCTCGTTGACTCTAGCTCCTGTAGCAATCACTTTGTAGTGATTCTTGATGTCTTTGACAAGACATTTGTCATTGTCAAACTCAACCTTGAGTTGTTGATCAGCCATCGCCCCAACATATAGTAGATTGTTAGCTAAGCCAGGTACATATTGCACATTGCTTATATGCTATATCTTCCCGTTGGCTAACTTCACTGGTACCACTCCAACTCCTTTAACAGATAGCAATTTGCCATCAGCTTGTCCAACTTCATCACCATTGTCAGTTTTCTTGATCTCTGAAAACCACTCTTTCCTTGAAGTCATGTGCTTGGATGCACCACTATCAATGTACCAGGTATTATTGGCCTCATCACATGTCATTAATGCTGTAATGAACAATTTTGAACTCTCACCTGTATCATCTTCATATTGATCATCATCGTATTGATGTTGATCAGTATAATTGTCTTCATAATAATAGTCATCAAATTGATGTTGATCAGCATAATTTCCTACTTGCCATTTGTCTTTTCTTTGTTCCATCTCCTTCTGTTTCTTGAAGCACTCACACTCCCAGTGACCAGGTTTGTTGCAGTACCTACAATTTCCAAGTTTATTTTGTCTTGAATAGCCGCATCCTTGACCTCGGTCTTGATTCCAATTACCTCGATTCGGACTATCATTGACTTGCTCATGAAATTGTTGAAATGATCCTCGACTTGAGTTTCCTCCTCTCGATTGATACTTTCCACGGCCAAATCTTCCACCTCGCCCTCTAACTGCAAGAGCTTGATCATAGCTCCTGTTACGATGACTCAAGTTCTCTTGATGTTCCTCTTCTTGAAAAAGCAATCCACCTAGTTCTTCATGGGTTGGAAGATTTTCTCTTGTGGCTATACTCGTCACAAACATCTGATGTGACTCACTCAGACTATTCAATGTCAATTGCACGATCTCACGATCTTGTACTTGCTCTCCAACTACTGCTAAATGATCACGGATCTCTTTGATCTTCAGTATGTGATCGGCAATAGTTGCACCATCATCCATCCGCAATGTATGCAACTTTGTCTTTAGAAATAGTATTCGAGATGTATTTGTCGTTTCAAACAATGGCTTCAATGTATCCCACGCTTCTTTTGGTCCTTCTGAATCTGAAATATAGGAAATAATTGCATCTCTAACTGATAAGTTGATGACATTTTGGGCTTTCCGTCTTCTCCTATCAAATGCCCGCTGATCTTCTTCAATCACCGGCCTTGTCTCTTCACCTGTCACGATCTCCCATAGCTCTTTTTCCATCAAAATGTTCTTCAGTTTGAATTTCCAAACTGCCTAGTTGTGGGCACCTTCCAATTTGCTTGACTCATTAAGGACTCTCTCGCTTAGAGTTGCCATTACTGGATAGATGAGTCTGGATCACAAAATTTATTCACACCACAGAATTGTAATTTTTTGGGTTGTACACCTGATATCGGTACGACGCGCGGGTGTACGACTGCTCGGGATTCTCTTTACCTCTGGCGTGTCACTCTGATATTGGTACTGATATGTGATATCGGTATGATGCGCGGATGTACAACTGCTCTTGGTTTTCTTTACCTCTGGCGCATCGATCCGATATTGGTACGGATATGCTATATCTGTATGACGCGCGGATGTACGACTACTCAAGATTTTTCCTACCTCTGGCACGTCGATTCAATATTGGTATGGAAAAGATTAAAAATAGAGGGAATATATGAACTTTCAAAGGGAATATTCTAGATTCCACTTCGGCGCGGCGGCTACGCCACCTCCTCTTTGCAAAGATTTCGAAATGTGTGATCGTTCAAAAGACAAAGATTAGTAATGTGAAAAGTATGAAGCCTTCTAACTCTGAATGGTAGGCTGTCAACATTAATGTGCATCGTAAACAGTAACAATGAAGTTTATCATTGATTTCTAACACAAATGTTCGTTGATTGGAGGATCCCTGAACATGAAGAAGAAATGTTTGTGGACCCAGAAAAGCTCAATGGCGAGGACGAAAGACGAAAAAGACACGAAGACCGAAAGGCGGCAGATCTCACGCAAGGAGATCGGGAAAGTACAAGGAGGACGTCACTCCTCCACGGACCACTTGGGTACCGTTAGAACGTGCTTAACCAGCCGTTCTTGTAACCCCTGATCAGCTTAAACGTGTTCACTCTATCCAATTCATCCTACGTCGAAGAGCCAGAAAGCTCAAATTAATTAAATAGATTCAAATTTATACTTCCAAGTATTGATCACTGAACTGTGATCATTAACAAGTCAAGTAGATTTAGAATAAAGTCTGCACCTTTAGTTGTTAGTGATCAATATTGGTTCTTATTCTTTTTTCTTCTGGTCTGATTGTTTTTTCCGATTGAAGCAAGAATCCAGTTAGCAACGATCAAGCCTCTGAAGCTCTGTATCTTTGCACCTCCCAGACTAGCGCACAGCTTCATGCTCATTACTCTATTTTTTATTAATAAAAGAGTGCAATTTTTTTCACTCAACTATTGTTCATTGTGCATTATTACAGACTGTTTTTCATCTTGATTCTTGCTACTACGCTGAAACACTTATGATCCACATTGTAAGTTTCCGCTGCTAGTATCTTGATCCAGATTTTGATTTTGGACCTCTATCTTTGGAACCAATTGTTCGATTCCCATCGAGATACTATGTTCTACCCTTGTATCAGAACTCGTTTTTGCTACACCACCGATTTTTGACAATTATAGCCACTAAACCCATCTAAAAAGCTATAAGCTTCTGCTCCGCGGCTATCCTTTCTAACACATTTTCCGTAAAGGATAAGGGAAAATGGTCCTTGTTGGTAACGACATTGAGCTTCTTGTAGTCCACACAGATTTGAAATTTTCTATTTTTGATTAGGCACCACCACTATCAACGATACCCAATCTGTGTGTTCCATCTCATAGATGAATCCTACATCGAGAAGCTTATTCAATTCTTCTTGAATCAACTGGGCGTAGTGCGGATTAGACCGATAAGGTCTACTAACGGTGGGTTTTGCTCAATCGACCAGAGGAATGGTGTGAACCAATACATCCGGTGATATGCCCTTCAGTTGAGCACAATTTCATGCTAGATAGTCACGATATTTGCGAAGAAGGGCTTTTAGATCTCGTAGTCCTTCTACATCTTCTCCGACAAACACTATGCGACTATCTTCTCCCTCCTCCCCTAGATCTATCTCTTTAGTGTGGGCAAGACCTCTGTAAATGTTGGCCCCTTGGGAGGTACCCTCAATCGGTTCTCTTTTGGCTCTGGGCATGACAACTACCACTTCATCCATTTCATGATCCTTGAAGTATTGTGGTACGTCGTCCACAGGCTTGGGCTCTTCGATGACGTCTTGCCGAATTTTTTCATGCATTTGGTGGAGGTCATTATCTTAGTCTTCATTCCTCGTTTGTCACTCTTGGCCTTCCACTCAAATGTTTTGGCCTTGTAAAGAGGCTTGCATTCTCAGGGCGACGGGCTGGTGGTCGACTTGTCTTCGTTAATCCCCATCCTTTTCAAGGCCTTGTTGACCTTCTTGAGGCTCTTTGATGCTTTAGGACTCAAGTGTGCCTTGAGGGCGGCTGCTTTTCCTTTTGGAGAGCCTCTAGATGGGGGGTCCAAAGTGATAGGCTCCTTTTCCTTGGCACGCCTCGATGAGTTCGGCGGTTGGGTCTTTCACCATCTTGATGCTGTTGTCCTAGGGTGAGCCTTCTAGCTTGTATAGAGCTTTGTCTTCGGCTAGGTCCCAGTCTATGCATTCTCCTAGGAGATCATTCACGGTAAGTGGGACACTAGATGTGGATCCTCAGACACTATATCCATTTGGCCTACTACAACATTAGAAAATGAATGCATTATGACTTACTAAAATGCAAGCTAAGTAGGCAATTTGATGAGCATAAACATATGAGCCTATGTTATTGCTAGAGTATTCATGCTATTGTAGGTGAATGTAGGTCTCCATGGCCAAGCTGTTTTATGATCCTAATCACAATTTCTAATATAAGACAACACGACGATTGTAGTCCAACTTTAACTTGTACCTTGGATAAAATATGTTGCATCTGACTAAGCATGACAACTTGTGATTTGATTCGATACTTAATAATTGAGATGATAACTTTTTGTTTCTTTTCTTACCTTTGTGATTTAGTTGGCAAACATTAAGTACTTGTTCAACCAATGCTCACAATTTGTGGAAAGATATTCAACAATCAATAATTTGGGGTTATCGGATTTTGCCATTTTTGCTTGTGTAGCATGCATCAATTGATGCTTAGGCAACTAGTGTTAGCATGTATGTCAAGGTTAGTCATATTACAAAATTGATCAAGCTCAACTTCAATCAATCTATATGTTTATCCATATATAAAGTTTTAAAAAAAGCATTCATATCAACTATTTCTCTTAACACGTGACTCTAATCGAAAGGTATGAATATGAAGGTACATTTGTGATGGGAATTGCTCTCCTTTAATATAGAGAAAGTAGAGTGAATAATGCTATACATGTTTTTCATAAAGTAATAAGACAAAATATCCAATTGTATGTTGAAAAGGATAATGCTTCTTGGTTTCCAAGGGAAGGCTCGAACTTGGGACCAAAGAAACTTTGGATGGCAAGCTAACCAACAAAGCCACCCCATTAGGTATTGAAAAGGAAAATGATGCATACTTGTTTCAAATGTTGTTCAAATGTGCTCATCTCAATTTCATGTACAAAATAGACAGTTTGTCCTATTTACACGTGTTTTATCATGCAGATGATATCGCCTTTTTTGCACAAAATAAAAGTTATTCTTTCTTGAATCATGCATTGTTGCCATCCATGCAAGAATTTAATATAGTAGTCTCCATCTACATGTGTAAATGTTATCGCCAAATCCAACAAGCATAGAAACATACAATAAATAATAATGTTGATGATAAAAAGTTTACATGATGCTACCCGTAAGTTAACATTTTTATTTTTAAAATTATCTAAATTTCTTTGTACTTCAACTTGGAACTTATGGCTATCTGAATATTATGGATTCAATTTGTAGTAGAAAAGTCAATGAACTCACCAAGGGGCAATTTTTTTCATGAGCCTCTAAAGGGAGTCAATGACAGATTTTTCATGCTCGATATATAATATTTAAATATATGTCTTCAAGATATTGGTAGAACATAATACCATTGTTGTTCATCTTCATTAACATTGTACTTTTCAAATCAATAATCCATTTCCTACTTATACTACAACTTGCGGTTCTACTTTGTCTACTCTACCAATCTGCTTGACAAACCTTTTCGTATTGAAGAAGCCAGCCCAAATATGCTTCAATCCATATTTGCAACAAGTTTGGGAAAAAAATAGAGGTCATTGAGATTTTTGTTTCCATTTGAGAGAGAGAGTCTCATTGGCCAACACCCCACGAAGGGAGTTGTAAGGTTCTCTTTTTTGACCAAAAAAAATAAATCAAAAAAGGGAGGCTGATAAGGTTTCCGTTATTTTTATTTTTATTTTTATTTTTTTTTGGGGGGGGGGAGGGTGGGGCAGGGAGAGGGGGGTGGTGGCAGAGAGAGAGAGAGAGAGGCCAAAATTCAAACCTAAGTCTTTGTGGACCCAACAAGGTCTCTTCACAAAGCTGACTTAAGAGACATTTTTTGTCTACACTGCACAACTTTACTTTTTGGCCTGATGAAATATTATGCACATAAGAAATGTGAATATAATTTCAAACTAACTAGTTTTACTTCAGAAAAATTTTGCAGCTAGAATATTATGCAGCTTTAGGGATCAAAGCATGTTTCTTGAAATCACTCAGAGTGTTGGAATTTCTTTTTAAACACATTGCTCATTTTAGATTATATTTAACAAGTTACCAATCTCAAAGGGAAAATCTGTCTGGGCCATATAGTGTGTTATGTCAAAACTCAAGACTGCTTGGGAACGTCCATGATAGATTCTATATTTCTCTTTGGCAAAAATTGGATAAGAGTTTGTAATCCAAATCATTACATGATGTGATATCTATATTGTACAATCTCGATAAGAATAATGAAGTACAATGTACAAGCAAAAAACAAGAATATGTAATAATTCTGTATGATACACTGACTCTAACTTCAAATGATAGACACTCGACTATAAGACCATGATGCTGCATAATCATGATAATTTCAAGACTAAATATTGTAACACATTGATTCATTTGCAAAGTAAGAGAGCCACCTGCAAGGTCACAAAGCCAAGGGAATAATGTTTTCCAACAAAAATACAACAATATAAGTACATTTAGTACATGCAGATATGGCAAGATGGAGGAATGAGTTCACAAAGAAAAAACTAATGCTTCATCTCACTTGATGAAAATTTGAGCAATGTGAGCATAAAAACAACTGCAACATGTCAAACAATATCCAGTTCAAACAATATTGCAAGAAGCAAAAAAGCATCTCAAAAATTACCTGTAGCTTGACATTTAATGCTTCACATGCAACAAAATTAATACAATTATTATGGCAAGTTCAGCTTCCTACTCCTCAAAAGCTTGAAAGACAAATAGTCAATAATTCTAACAACAGATAAATGTATAGAAGGGATAAAATGGTCCATATGTTGAGCCAAGAACACAAAAGTTACAAAATCACAACATTAATAAAAAATTGAAACACTTCGAGTCTCAGTTATCTCAAACTAGCAAGTCTAAACTTCGAATTCATGGCTATAACTTCAAAGTGAAGTTTTGTATAAAGCCGCTATATAGAACAAGCATAACTTCTATAACAGTCATGTCCCTAAATTTGTCACAATAACTTGGTAGCATGAAACCATGGAGCTGTGCAAATGATACCATCTGACTTCTTGACTCCACTTCTTTCTGGTATGAAAAATATTTGCAATATTCCGCAGATTCTCAAATAGTATCTGAACCTACTACTTTAAGTTTAAGGCTCAAAAGGCCCAGCCTCCAGTTTGGTGCAACATAGCATCAATCTCATCACCATCTTCCATTTCAAGCTGCAATGTCAAAATCAGGTTAGTTAGTTTGAAGTGAGGCAGCAATTAAAGCCATTTCTAAATTCTTCAGAGTATTCTACCTCATCAGGCGTCTGTTCACCACGCAACCTGCGACCATCGAACAAGAATGCAATTGCATTGAAGTCAATAGATTGTCTGTCACAGTAAGCATTCATAAGCTTCCTCAACTGTGTACTTCTCTTGATCCTGAAGAAAATATCATTGCCATCCTGAGACATGGCAAAACAGGAGTAGGATTATCAAGTAATGTCCATTCTCATCAGAAATTACTGCACATTCAAAACAAGAGCCAGTGAATATTCTTGAACTTCCCTACTTCCGACCTATAAATGTGCTGATTTTGGACCTGAAGGAGAAATTACGATTAACTGAAATAAAGTCAATATAGTCATTGATCAATATCACGTAGGTAAACTCATCTCACAGAGAACCTTTTCTTGGTAGCAACTAAACATAAAAAGCCGACGTTGTTCGACAAGCCAGCATGAAAACCCATGAAAATCAAGTACCGCAACTTAGAATAACAGAGACAATATCTGCATGCTTCTTCCAAAACCCTAGTTTGCTATCTACACACAACTCTTAACAATTGATCCCAAACTTGAACTTACTCACCTGGCCCTTCACCTTGAGGTTGATGTGCTGGCCTTGGTCTCCAGGCTTCTTCTCCTGCTGCTCTCCAGAGGTCGGTGTATCCTCCACTCCAGCCATATCTACTACCCGGCAAGCCTGGCCAACTCTTCGTAAACAGAAAAAACCTACAAAGCGCAAACAAAATTCTGAATTTTTTTTCAAAACAGTCAGGCACCCAACCCAACAAGCAGCAACGCAAGAGACACAAAACCAGGTTTTGCAAACAACCCACCTCTCCCAAAGTGACAAAGACACCACCAAAGGATTTAGCACTCGGGATGAGGAGCAGGAGGACGAAAGGAAAGGCGGCAGGAAAACAAAAGTATTCTCTTGCTGCCACTGCCCAATGCCCATATACACTATTTCACATGATGATGATGATGATGGTATGCCTCATGGGCCATGGCCATGATGCCTATGGCATGGCCACACCACACCTACATTCTGGTGAGGGTAAATTTTTGGAAATATGCATGCATCAAAATGCTCGGGAAAATCAGCAAGTATAGGAATGAAATCGGCAAGTTTTTTCAAAAAATGATATTATAAAATATTTGAGGGTTTTTGGCCCTGCCTGTAAAGCCTGTAAGGCAGGGGCACATAATAAACACAACAAAAATTTGACGTGCTTGTGTTTTAATTAATTTTTAAAATTTTTATTTTATTTGCTTTATTCAATATGCAGGTTAATTTATAAAAATGCCATGTATTTAAAGAAGACTTTTTAAATACATTTGTGTAGTTTTAGGCCAAACGTTTAAAATGTTTTTTGAGGGATAATTTTGCGTGTGTTGTCTCTGCATATTGCGTGTGTTGTGTTCGTGGCTAGATTGGACTCCCTTCTTCCACGTTTAGCTCGCTTACGGTGCATGCAAGAGTATATGGGTGAGACAGACGTGTTTGGTGTTTTTGAGGGATTTAGTCTCTTCATGCTCTGACGATCACGATCAGGTGTTTTGTATTGTTCTTTTGTGGTTTCATACCCAGAACGGATTCATAGTTTGAAAGGAAAACATGCAAGTGCTGGAAGTACCCACGCTAATAACTGTAATTCTATGCTGATGTTAGTCATGCAGGGGAGAGATTGGAAAATGGATCGCGTTTGTTGCAGTGGTACTCAAAGAGAAATTCAAATTATTTCGTTGAAACACAAATGACAGCTCTTTTGGAATCCATCTTGGCTGAGCGTTTGCCACACAGCAGCTTGTTGCATGCGCTCATTCTGGATTGCCACCTAATGACAGCATGTGAATCTGCGATAGGCCAGCGTTCTCCAGAGTCCAAATCACTTGTATTCGTGTACGTTAGCCATAAATCGGCAACTTCTGAAACACTTTTTGCAAGTTCCATTCATTTTCAATGTGTTTCCTTCGCCTTTCTATTCCACGGCCATCTTCGCGCTCAGCTAAACCATCCATCCACAACTGTAATATTTTCTACCAGCTCTCTGCTCAAGGTGAAAATACCACGCTTCAATATTCTGTCTCTGATTTCCGTTCTTGGCCTGTAAGCACAACACACGATATCAAGTTTGAATAAGCTCAATACTCGATGCACAACTGAATAATTGTTTTGAATCGTAGAAGTGTACTTTCATGTATTGCTAATCTTTTATGCAAGTTTCAAAATTCATAGGAACATACTCTCTCAGCTGGCCTTGTATCATCCTTCCTTCAACCCTTTTTTATTTATTTTATGGGATGTGTTTGTGAAAATTTTAGCGGCTTTATGTTTTGAAGAATTACTACTAGCTCAACCTGGATTTGCATTGTACCATGTAGGATACTCCGAGGTACTTTCCAATCTGCTTTGCAAATATTTAGTTTCAAACAAGTTTATCAAGTGGGAACTTGTTAAATGATATTTCACATGTGGTGCCATAGAGCTACTATTATCTACTCTTTAAACTGCTTGGTTATCATACCGAAGTTGAGTAGCTTCATTTTAATTATCTTACAAAGAAATTTTTACAACCTTGAGAAGCTCGTAAGCATTATGCTGCAGGCCAGCTACTGGAAAGCCGTAATTGCTGTTCTACAAGCTGTTAATTTAGGAGCCAAGGTTCAACGTTCACAAAGTAGATAATTAATGCAGCTTAGGTATGGCTGTTAAAAAAGATGCAGAAGATGGAATGTTAAGTATGGACTATTGCTTCTAAACAGGTGAGGAAAATGCTTGTAGTGAATGACTTCAAAGGTAGGCATACAATGCACACAGTATGAAAGCACCCAGTGTTAGCTTGGTGGCTCAATTGTACTCTGATGAGAACTTTTGTGACGTGATGTCATTGATTGGCTGTAGCATGTTTTTGTTAAATTCAACTGATGCTTGATTAGTAGGTAAAGCTACGGAATGGCTACTAGAGATGGAGTTAATGATGAAGTAGGCTATTCTTTCTCCTCCAATCATTCTCCAATACTCCTATAGGTAATTAGAAATCATAGAAAAGTTTCAAGTGTTCTTTCTGACTTATACTCATCGTTTTGGGAAACATTTTCCACCCATGAAGTGAGAACCACCTGGGGAATGGGGAAGAGGAATTGATACTCGAGAAGCAGGATACAGGGGACGGGGGAAGCTCATGTCATCACATAAGCAAACTAGTGTGGGGTTACAATAGTGTATGTGGAAGAGAGGGAGATATGAAGGGGAAAAGTGATTTACATATCAGGGTATAGAAATTGTTGAATTGAAATCAACAAGACTCCTAGAAATTGCTAAAAATGGTCAAACTTGGCCTTTGAAGAAATGATATGCCTTCTGTTATGGGGATACGTTTCCCATATCCTCAATCGGGAAATGTAGTAGGGGAATGTTTTTTTGTATAACTATGCTTATATCTAGTTCCCAGTAGTAGGGGAAGTGCCTTAGGGTGTGACACAGGAAAGGTAAGAATCACAGGTTGAAATACTGTAGGAAATTTTTTTCCTAATCACCGGGCAATGGTAACTAGAATGGAACTTGAAATCTGATTTCTACTCTTGTCAAGAATTCTAGGCCTTTCTGAAATAGTTTTAAAATGTAAATGTAGGGATTTAGGCCCACACGTTAGATGATAGGGGGTGTTTGAACTTGATACTAGAGATGTATACTTGTTGTGAATTTGAACCGATTCTTTTCTGCTTGTTATTTTTGCACTAGTGTTATTGTATTGATGTTCTACCAAATAGGCTGATTGTACTTTTTTGTAATGTTGAATCCAACATACTACTTACAAGGAAATGTAGAAGATGGTTTGTTAGGTGAAAACTTCTAAATTGGCTTTCCCTACCATTGCTATGAAGAAGCACATAGCTTCATACATAGAATTTTGAGAGCTCCAAGGTTGAACTCCTTATGTCTTTCCAACAAGCTTTTAGAATTCCATAAATCACTACCCACATCCATATGACAGGTACACCTATTAAGTGTCATGCAAAAATCTATATCATAAATATTACAATGTAACATGGTGAGAGCCTTTAAGTCATGTTGAGTGAAAGTCTCATGGGTGAAAATCCTACATAATTAATTACATAGTAGTGAGCGCTCTTAAACGTCTTTTGATCAACCTTGGAAAAAGGTCACAATGCTACAATTGAAGAGTTAAAATACAAGTTTGACACAAAATTAAAAGTAAAATGCAAGACTTTTCAATAGTTGAACTGTTAACTGGGCATTGGTACTTACAAGAAACAATGCTAGTCATCAATGTGAATGTGCATCCTTAAATGAAATTCAATATGACAGAAGGTTTTCTTTTCAAGTTTATTATATATTTTTTTATTTTTTGGGGTTTGTCTAGTGCTTTGTATGCAATATTGACCTTATTTACAAAAATAAATCTCAAATTTGTTATCATGAAGATGAAGCCTTGTTGCATAACATACAACAAAACCTATGCAAATTGTAGGCAGGGCGATGTGGCTTGCCACACTCCCTTGTTTATACAAGCACTCGAACCCTTTTATGAGTAAAAGTCTTAATTTTTTTAGAAAGTTTTCTAATATGCAGGTTTTTTGAGAATAATCCAAAAAAAGGTTTCACGAGCACTGTGTGATCCTCGTCTATCTATTACCTCTTTCGGCCTCTTTCCTTATAACCCTATGTGTAACGTGTCTAAACATGTTACCTTGCTTCCTCACCTCCCACCTATGTCTCACCTTTCTGCAAGGCTCCAAACAATAAGAAAGGTGCAAGAAACATAACCTCAACAAAATGTGCCTAACTTGCTATGACAATTTGTACTTTGTGCTCGAACCCACAAAGCTCAAGGGTTTGTGTGTGTGTGTGTGTGTGTGTGTGTGTGTGTGACGAAGAGGCTGCAAACGTCCTTGCCCTAGAATGGGTTGAGAGAGTAAATGGTTCACATAGAAAGACGATTTTTGCCTTGTGAATGGACGTGCTTTGTCAAGTTGAGGGGATTACTTGAAAAGTTGCCCCTAGCCTAATATGACTAAGGACTTCCATGTGGCTCTTCAACTTGTCACATGATGAGTATGTATGTGACATATCACACTCACACACACATTGATATATCTGTGTGTAGGTATGTATGTATATTATGTCCTTAATTAGGTAGAGTGACATTAGATTTAATTATGGTTGATTAGCTTGAGCTAGCATGAGTCAGTTGGTGTGATCTCAAAATAAGGAAAGTCCTCAAAAATAAGGGAACTACTAGAGTTGAGGACATGCATGGATGAGCATTCAAGGGTATAGGACTGATTATTCAAGTGCAAAAGAGAGTGTTTGGGCATCCGTTATTGAGCTGATGCCTTAGTTAAAGGATGAGCTCATGGATTGTCCAATATATGGGACTCATTCCCTAGTCACTACAACAATTGCCACAATTTTCGATAAAAATTTTGACGTGAAATCGCATGTTGATTTTTTTTTTTGAGATCAATGTGGGCATATGAAAATGCGTCGTAACATGATCATTGAAATCCATTGCAATGAAAATATGTCACTCTTCATGAAATTAAGTTGCTACATTATGTGTTCTTGATGTTCTTAGCAAATTAGATTAAGCATTCTTGAATTAGAGTTATGCATTCTTAGGAACTAATAGTTAATTTATGAATTCATTGCAAATGACATTATGCATTTCTTACATAGAAAATATGAAAACTACAATATACATATGTGTGAAAAAAAAACAGATCACAAAGATCTAATTATGCCCCTTGATCTTTGGCAAATTTGGAGAGCACATCTAACTTCATTACAAATGTAGAAATCATGCATCTACTACACATAGAAGATGAAAACTCAATAAGAACTTGTCAAAAATACTTAGATATGATAATTTATTGTTCTTGTCCGTACAATAATAGTGTTCACATGTGTGGATCCATAAACATAAGAAAAATAGCATTCTACACACAAGCTCTCACTATATCACCGCCAAAATGCAAAAGATGGATGTAGAAACCCAAAGAGATATCTTCCAAGAATGAATGAGAGAAGAATTAGAGAGATGATTTCTTCCCACGCTTGTATGCCTATTATAACATCCTATTGACCCTTTAGATCATCTTGCTCAAGCTTATCAACTTATGAAAGTTTCTAGGTACTTGTCAAAAACCTAGATCTAACATGATTAGATTCAATGTATGTGATTGAACCAATAACAAGAGGTCTATATGCGACCTTATCAACTTGCCTAGTTGTCAGAAATAGTAAACTCACTATTCTTAGGCCTTATTAACTTTAAAAAGTCTATCTCTAAGATGAAAATGCATATTGGCCTCAAATTTGCCAAATAAACTCAACTTAACTAGTTGATATTTTTCACAGTCCTTTCCCAATGCTTTGGTGAAGGTACCAGCCACACACTACCTTGATGAGACATGTTGAAGCTCCACCTCCTTTGCCATGACTTGTTCCCTCACCAAATAATAAGCCACTTCGATATGTTTGCTCCTTGCATGAAAAACAGGATTATTTGCCAAGCTTTGAGTTGAAAGGTTATCACAAAAGATGATCGGACACTTTTGAAAATCCAGCAAGTCAAGATCCACTATCATCCTTTTGATCCATAGCATCTCCTTGGTTCTGGAAGTCAAGGCTTTGTACTCAACTTCAGTTGATGATAGAGAGATTGTTGTCTGTTTCTTTGACATCCATGAGATAGCTCCATCACCTATTAAAACGACATGTGCACTTATGGATTTCCTATCCATTAGATCTCCTACAAATTCCAAATCTGAAAATCCAAACAAGTTAGGAGATGATCCCCTATAAACAATGCCAAAACCTCTAGAACCCGAGATGTACCTCAATACTCTCTTGCCTAGCTTCCAGCGCTCCACACTAGGATCATACATGAATTGACTTAATCTACCAACACAATAGCTTAGATTAGGTCTTGTGATGGTTAGATATTTGAGTGAACCAACTAGCTTCCTATATAGAGTAATGTCCTCGAAGGATCTTTCATTACCTCTTGTAGTGAGCTTTACATTTGATTCCATAGGTGTATCAATAGATTTTGCATTTTTCATATGAAATATACTAAGAATAGAATTAGCATACTTCTCTTGAAAATAAAGGTAGTTTGAGAAGTCCTAATTATTTCTATTCCTAAGATGTAGTGCAAATGCTCGAATCATGTACATCGAATTTCTTCTTGAGTGCATCTATATCTTGCTAGTTGCCTCCACTCAAAATGATATCATCCACATATATTAGAAGAATAGTAACTTAATTTTCAGAAAATCTATAACGATCATGTTCACTCATAATGAAAAATTGGGAAAGTAGAATGGTGTTAAGCTTAGCATTCCAACTCCTTGGTGCTTGTTTAAGCCCATACAAACTCTTTTTGGAGAAAACACACATGATTAGGCTTTCTATGAGAAACGTAGCCCTTGGGTGGGGGTTGCTCTATGTAAACCTCAAGAACTTCATTCAAGAATGCATTAGTGATATCTAATTGCCATAGATCCCAACCATAAAGAGTTGCAAGAGAGATAATGACTCGACTGCTTACCATCCTTGCCACGGGTGCAAAGGTCTCATCGTAGACAATACCATACTCTTGAGCATATCCTTTTTCCACCAACCTTGCCCTATTTTTGTTGATTGATCCATCTTGATTAGTCTTCACTTTGAAGATCCAGTTGCGTCCTATTGCCTTCTTGTCCTTAGGAAGCTCCACCAACCTCCATGTAAGGAGCTTGATACTCAAGATCCATTGCTTGGACCCACTCCTCCTTTTGAATTGCTTCATCTACACATGTGTTCATCAAAGAGGTTAGGAAAGCACCTTCAACCTGCTTACCCTTCTCATCATATGTGAGCCTTGAAGGTTGTTGCCTTTGCCTTGACGTCCTCCTTGGCTTTTGACTTGAAGATGATTCTTCACCATCACCATCCAAAGTATCATCAACATCAAGAATGTTAGATCCAATAGCCACATCACCCTTAGAACCAACATTTGGAATGTTTCCTTCATAAAAAATGACATCTCTTCTTATGACCACTTTCTTAATTGAAGGAATGTAAACTTTCTAAGCCTTGCTCACCTCACTATAACCAACAAATATACCTTTGTTTGAAGATGGATCCTCCTTTGTCCTATCATCAAGAGTAATGTTGATATGACATACACATCCAAAAGTTTTGAGATACTTGACATTTGGCCTTCAACCAAACAACATCTCAAAAGGTGTCTTTTCATCCAAAATAACATTGGGCCACCTATTACATAAATGATTGGCACACAACAAAGCCTCAACCCAAAAAAGGTTTAGGAAGATTGGCACCTAACCTCATAGCTTTGGACGCCCCTTCACATAAGGTTCTTTTTTCCTCTCGACCACTCCATTTTTGTTGTGGTGTTCTTGGACTTGTGAGCTCCCTCTTGATCCCATTTTCATCACAAAATGCTTTGAGCTTGGTAGAAATGTA
Organism: Diphasiastrum complanatum; assembly: GCA_029204225.1. Taxonomy (NCBI): domain Eukaryota; kingdom Viridiplantae; phylum Streptophyta; class Lycopodiopsida; order Lycopodiales; family Lycopodiaceae; genus Diphasiastrum; species Diphasiastrum complanatum. The sequence goes on along the minus strand of CM055098.1, from coordinate 14,640,299 downwards.
CTCGCCACCATTGTCACTCCTCAAGCACTTAATTTTGGTGTTTAATTGGACTTCTCTCACAATCTTGAACTTGACAAAGACATCATACACTTCATCCTTGCTCTTTAGTAGATACACCCAACAAAATCTACTAAACTCATCAATAAAAATGTTACATACATTTTAGCACCACCATTGCTAATTGTAGTCATTCCATGAATATCCAAATGCACAAGTTGGAAAGGCCTAGTAGATCTAGATGTATATCTCTTATAATGTAATCTATGTGACTTTGATAAAGCACATTGCTCATAAACATGATTCATGCTAGTTAGAGATTTTGGAAGACCAAACACAACTTGCCTCTTTTCCATTACCTCCAATGACTTGCAGTTCATGAGATGCCCCAATCTCTTGTGCCATACCTCTTGCATTGACAATTGCTCCTTTTCCATACATCTAACTTGGTTAGCAACAACACAAGCATCAAGTTTGAACAATTTGCCTTGCTCTTCCCGTTTGCAATTGTTAAGTCCTTTTTCTTGATCAAGAATGCATCACCATCAAACCACCTTAAGACCATTATTTAGCAAGTGACTCACACTAAAAAGGTTCTTAGTAATAGATGGAATGAACAAACATCCTTCAAATGAACATTCTTGTTTTTAGAAAGTGAAATTGGAATTGTGCCAATCCCTTTGATTGCACACTCACCATCATTGGCCATGTAAATCACCCTCTTGTCACCTTCATATGCCAATAAAGATGAAAAATACTCTTTGTGAAAAGTCATGTGTGAGCTTGCTCCATTATCAAAAAGAGGAGGAGATACTCTCTCACACACTCAATTTTTGTTCTTTTCAAATGAAAATGGTGGCTACAAAATGGTGTCACATGCCCTTATGTAGACAATACTATGCTGAATTTCTATTCTCTCTCTCCCTAATCCTACAGCTAATCCAGATCCTCTCACTTGTTGTATGTAAATATCTCTATTGTTGCACAATTTGCAAAAATACATGAGTTATCAAACATTCTGTAGAAATACACAGGAATCACTAATAGGTGTCTACTTAACAAAATACGACACATACAAATTATCGAAGCCAACTATCAAACACAACTGTCCAAAAGCAATCCGAAATATTGGCTATATTGATCCGATTCGATTCAACCATCTTTCGACCCTAAGTGATGTTAGCCTTATCCTTTACGATCAGGAAAATCTTCAACAGATTGAATTCTATGAGATGGCGACTGCCAGGCGGCTGTCAATAGCTCAACGTAGTGCCTTAATTCATCTTTTAAATGCATTAGTAATTTTTTTTTTACTATACAGCCACCATGTATACATATACATTCATTAGCGCACAACTAATCCAAAAAAGAACTTGTCCCATTGCTCTAAGCGAAAAATATAGCACTCTATTCTCTCTCTCTCTCTCTCTCTCTCTCTCTCTCTCTCTCTCTCTCTCTCTCTCTCTTTAGCTGATTATCAGAGTATTGCTTTAGAGAGATCATGCATCTAATCGTATTCAAACATGTACACACTTTCAACTTAATCGAACTCGTTCCAGTACACTAGGCATTGTCATGTCGTGTCATTTGCATTATTTTATGTTTTTCATTTGATTTAATTTTATCGATAGATAGTTTGTAGATTGAATTGTTTTATGATTGATGTGTATGCCGATAGTGTTGCTTTTGATCTAACTTGATATTGCACTTCCACAATTGAATGTGTGTGTCTATGGGATTGACAATTTGAATTTTTGCGACTTTGAAGCTTGGATTAAGTAAAGCTACTATCAAATTATTGATGAAAGCTCAAATCCAATAGGCATAATTAAGGCTCCATCCATTAGAGGAGAAGAGCTCAACTAGTAGCCTAGACCAAGTCATCGACGAGATAATCTCTACCTCAGTATATAGAGAGTAGGATCATGTGCATGAATCCATGCAATCCCCATGCAGGTCAACTATAAATAGGTCACAACTCTTCATGCATTCCTCCTGTCTATAACCGTCGCACGTAAATGCACTACTCCATATGTCTCAATTAGAGTGTATGGGTCCTCTCAAGGTCATTAGTCACAAACAAGCCTCGACGTGGAATTAAATCTAGGCGTGAGCAATAATATCGAACACTGGAGGACCGGTCTACCATATTAGGACTATTCCATGTCCTTAGTTGAATATGGTTGTAACATTCTTCCTCCCTTAAACAGGGTTTATCCTACTAACGGGAACAAGAAGACATGAAATTATTCCTTAAGCTTTCAAGTCCTACCCACAGATCACTATTCTTAGTCTGATCTTTCCATTTGAATAAGTACTCAGAGATGCAGCAATTCTTCAATTGTTTGCCTCTACTCATGAATACTAACTCAAATCCCAAAGATACACTAAGCTATAAATCTTCCAAATGGATTGATCTACTCCAAATAAAAGTTCATCACCTTCATGTAATCCAAATAACATGAACCACTGGCTGAATTAACTCTTTATTTCTGAGATCAAGTCCAAAAGCTAAAGAAATTCATTTTAATCATAGTCTAAAACTTATCCACAATTTCTTGCAGAAAATAATGCTTCTTGGTACAAATATTCTTAGAATACCCAATTATTTTAAAATACAACAATTTAGTCGTCTAAAATCTCTAGGAGATCCATCAAGTCCTAGACAAATATAACTCAATCCAGAGTATTGCAATTACTCTAATGAGTTAATAGCTCCATTGCTAAACACCACATGCCAGAACTATCTATATCTTAATAGATTTATCTATCTCCTATAAATTTGGAGGTATAGATTGAACTTTGTACCCAAGCATTTATAGACTACAATATGTAGCGGAATACAATCCACTAAAATAAGCAAAATCTCCTCACAAGAAAAGAACAATTTACTTAACGAGAAATGCATGTGAGATCCATAGGACTCAATAAAAAAATCATAAATAGTTAGATTCTTATGATTCATCAATCATAATTCACTGGAATCTAACCCCATACTTAATCACACCATTGGAGTGTATGTCCAACCAACTTAGCTGAATTCCAAAAATTCAGTTTACCATTCTTGGAATCATTAGAATCCAGTATTCAATTGAGCTCTTAGGGATACTATCACTAATTAATCAAGTCTATTTCTCAACTGAGAAATACTCACCCAAGAATTTCCCATTTCCAAAAAATACCTCCTACCATTGAATTCTCCCTTTCCTTAAGCTTTTCACTATAGACGACAATATCATCTAAGCATTATCCATGGTATGGACGAGAAACCTCATTCATATACAGTTGAAATAACTCAAGTGTATTCATAAAAAACCAAAAGGAACCATTAAGAACTCAAAACAACTGAAGTATACACCAATGATATCCAATATCTATATCCGAAATGGTACAAGGAATTCCATTCTCTCAAGAAGATCTATTATTGCACAATTTGATATTCCAGAGATGTTAAAAAATTCATCTGGATTTCCCATACCAGATATGCACATATCTATTCCACCAAGTATTGGAGTACCCCCAATTTGTTCATAATGGATCACAATAATCCATTTACAAAATCGTGATTTAACAAGAATCTACACATGGTTTTACCATCACATAAAACAACCCATCTAGTTGGTCCTAAAATTTCCAAATTCCTACCATCTGAGAGTTCCAACTCTTAGGAATAAGGCTCTTTATAGTACAAATGTGAACCAAGTTTCCATTATCATTCCATGTCACAATTTTCAATAACAACTAGGGTCAACTCATGGTCCTATAGATATTCGATATAAAATCAACCTAATGAATTCAATAAACCAGTGCTATGCAATTTTCTTACAGGGATGATTTACTAATCCAAATTACATAACACAATCACATTTACCTACTCAGGTGTCTCATTTTCTTCCTCCCTTAGATTTTTTGGTCACCCAAAAAATTTCAACAGCTAAGGCACCGAAAACTCCTTTGACACAAGTAAATGCTAGGTTGCTACCCTTTCCACTACACCGGCTTAGGTATTACTTTGTTAAAGTTGTCTGAAACCAATGGAAAATCAATAAAATTTGGATTCGGGTAAATCTTTTACAATATTCGACATATAAGTTTTGTCGAATATAGAGCTACCTCCAGATATTATCAATCTTATTTCGTTAATTCTCCAGAAAAAATAACCCTGATTGCATCAGCCCCGCCATCAAGCAAAAACAAATGGGATCATGTATACATCAGGATGGAGAATCCCTTCAACGACCTACAGCGAACTGACTCCTCTCATACACATCACTCAATCCCCAGCACTGGACCTGGATTACAACCGAACTGGCCATAGCTGCACTCCATCATACATCAAGCCTCACATGCTCATATGGAAGAGTGTGCACTCTTCAGCTGGAAGAAATCCTCGAGATGCCTTCATAATTCTGACAGATGAGCGCTCTACCTCAATTATGGTCTACGCCGTTCAGCAACTGCAACATTATTTGCTAGGCCAAACCTTTGCTTTCCATACAAACCATCAAGCCCTGTTATATATTGTGAATAAGTCTTGTAAAACCAGACGCATTGCTTGATGGCTGTTAATCCTTAAGGAATTTTTCTTCCGTGTCATCGTACGGAAGGCACACAACACTTTATAGCCGACCACCTTTCTCGACTTCCAAAACATTGAAAAATCAATGATGATCTACCTGATGCATGTCTTTTTCAAGTTGATGCCACACCACTTTGGGCTGAGAGAATAACTCAGTTCCTTACCACTAGAAGACTAAAAGAAGGGCTCAATCAAGTAGCCAAAAGAAATATTTTAATAAAAACGGGACCCTTCCAACTTATCGCCGGACAATTATATAAAAGAGGTGCTAATGGTATTATTCGCCAATGCGCTTATGAGTTTGAGATACGTTCTATTATATCTCAGGCGCATGAAGGTATTGGTGGCGGTCACTTCTCTGCTGAAGCAACTGCCAAGATCATCTTCCGTGCAGGATTATGGTGGCCATCATTGTTTGAAGATACATTTGCTATTATAAAAACTTGTGATGTTTGCCAACGAGCCAAAAAGACAACTAAAACTGACTTCACGTCACTTACTCCAATTATAGAAGACGAAGCTTTCCAAAAATGGAATATCGACTTTGTCGGGCCCATCAGCTCAGCCTCTCGAAACACTCAATACCGTTATATCCTTATTTCCACTGATTATACCACTAAATGGGTTGAGGCTAGAGCAACCAAGGATGCCAATGCGAAAATTGTTGCGCGTTTTTTTTATGAAAACATCATTATGCGTTTTGGTTGTTCTATCGATCTTGTTAGTGATAGAGGATCACACTTCTTAAATGAAGTGGTTGATAATATTTTACGCCATTACCTTGTTGTACATAAAAAAAGTACCCCGTACTACCCTCGGTGTAATGGCCAAGCAGAATCCACTAACAAGACTATCTGCAAGATTCTGACAAAGATAGTTGAGACAAGCAAATCAGATTGGGAAACCAAACTATTCTCAGCTATCTGGGGCATATCGTACAACTCCAAAGAAAGTCACTGCTAACTCTGACGATTTTTTGTGATGTAGCAAACTTTGGCGCATTAGGTTTTCTTTGTTTTTTGTGAAATTGGATGATGATGGCGCTCTGGATCCATGGTGGATGACTGTAGATGGTTTTCAAGGATGTGGTCGTAATGAGTGAAAGATCACCACAATAGAGCTGGTATGTAGAAAGATCGCCACAACTATCGCTACAAACATAAAGAAAGAGCTTGCACATCGTTGAGGTGCAGATGACTTCGTCCGGGGCTATCGAGATTGTGAGCCAAGAAGACTCGGTCGAGATTGTGATGAAATTGGCTCGGTGGAGATTCAAAAAGGCTTGGTCGACATTCAAGCCAAAAAGGCTCTTCGGTTGAGATTCAACACTCGGCTCGGTTGAAATCGATGTAGAAGAGTCAGTTGAGATTCAAGACTCGGCTCGGTTGAGACTAACATGTGGAAGACTTGGTCGAGATTATGGACTCGGCTCAATCGAGACTGATGTTAAAGACTTGGTCAAGGGATCATTCAGGAATTCTTGGTCAACTGGTGTAGCACTCGGCTCAGTCGAGATGTCAAGTGGAGACTCGGTTGAGTGCTCATATAATCTTACTCTGTTGGAGAGCTTACTAAATGAAGTAAAAATGACAACTGTATAAGTATGATGAAGTTCTCAGTTGCACATGTGGTCTCAATTATTAGATTTATTTTTTGTCGAAAAAATGAGGTCTCAGAATGTCAGACAGAAGATGTACCCTAAAAGTTTGCAAATCTATCCTCTGAAGCTATACCATATGATGTTGACCTATAACACGTGGTGATGGGAAAAACAATATCAATGAAAGATAATGATGATAAAAATAATTCAGTAATGACAAATAGAAGCAATCAAGAAGTACAAAAATACTGAAATAATAAACGAAAACAAATTATATCCAAAATGAAGAGTGTTGTAATTAGATAGAATCAACAAAAAAGAACTCTTGGTAGTACCGCCGTAGATGACCACCATTAACGACAGTGTCTAGGTGTACTACGTCAAGTGTCTCTAACTGGACGGCTCCATTGGAAAAGATTTTATGGATGACATATGGTCCTTCACTTATGAATTTTAATTTTTCGGGGTGCTTCTTGGAGATATAAAGAAGCACTTGATCACCTTGATGTAAGTCTTTATTGTATAGGTGTCTATCCTGCCAGGCTTTTTGGCATTGTTTGTTAATGAGTTGTTCATGATAAGAGATGAGTCGAGTCTCTCACAATTGAGCTAACGTAAATAGCCTATTTTGAACCTCATGTTCAATCGCAATTTCTCACATAGATTAGTGGAGAAGGTTTGCATGACTAAAAAAGAAGGTACTAAGAATTCAACATGCATTATTGCCTCTTGACCATAAACGAGATGGAATGGTGTGACCCTTAACACAAACCGTTGAGGGGTAGCGCTACTGGATCATGCAAACAACACATCATTCAACACCGATTTGGGTTGAAAGCTTGCTACTAGTACCCTACTAAGGAAAAACATCATCATCCTACCAGAAAAGCATTGTTCCAGCCTGTTCACCACCTATTCTACCACGAAAACTAGTGCATCTCGATCACCCAAGTCCTATACAACTGTCAAGCTTCCCTTTCGACAAAGCAGACACCTTCAAAGAATTTCCAACTTTTTCTTGTCTGCATATGCATCAGTCGCATGCATCATATCTCGACCGAGCGGAGCCTTCGGCCCCTATATCAGATCTTGACCGAGTGGAGCCTCAGTCCCCTATATCAAATCTCGACCAAGCCGAGCCTCAGTCCCCTGTATCAGATCTCGACCGAGCCGAGCCTCAGTCTCCTATATCAGATCTTGACCAAACTGAACCTCATGAGCTGAGTCTTAGTCCCCTGCATCAGACCTCGATCGAGCTGAGCATCAATTCCCTAAAACCAATCTCGACCGAGTCGAACCTCCAAGCTTCTGTATACTCTCTGGACCGAGCCAAGTCTACAACATAACCAACAGCAGAAACTAAACATGTCGTCCCATACAACTTCTGGTTTTGATAAGCCAGATTCAGATAAAATTGAGATCAACATGGGCAGTCTTGATATCTCTGAACTGAACAATTGTCACCACGAGGCACATCAGTTCCTGACCGATATAGAGTTCCGGATCCCTCCCTTGATTGGATATCAGATCCCACTTCTATTGCATATTGCCTATGCCTTTATAACCACAGTGACAAATCTTTTTGATTTATATTACTTCCTAACAGGACTATGATTTATATCATCTCTATCTTTGGAGCTTAAAGGAGGCTGCAAGAGTACCTACGGGCACCATTATGGAAAAGAGTCGATCCATTATACATGTCTATCAAAAGAAGAGATCCATGGCCAACAGAGCGACCAAGAGATGAAGCTTTCAATTGGCCGATAATTATAGGGATTTCAGAAAGCTCAACGTACATGAGTTCAGGCTGCAGCTACTAGACTTTGGCCACAAATATAAGTCTAGTGTTGATGTATGCATTTGAGAGAGTGCTGATTATTGCCGATACATGGCATTCCTTATTAATCAAGAGTGTTTTTGGGATCGAGGTCTAAGTCCGATCAGAATCAACCCAAACATAGTCCTGCAGTCGGAAGTTGACCACCGTATGATGGCCCGACTCTACTATAGAGCGGCATTAATGTCCTCACAATATGTCATGATGATTGAAGATTGGCAGGAATTCATGTTCATACAAAAGACGCGAGAATACATGGGGACGCTACAACTTGGAAACAAATTACATTTTTATATATTTGAAGCCCTGGGAAAACAAATGAGCACAAGGAAGCAGTCAATGAGATGACAATTGGAGAATAGGACACACAAGAGGTTTTCAAGCGTGCTGAAATGTAAGAGGTCATTGCAAAATCTCAATTTTGTGAAATATTTTTTGCGGCAAATAAGCATTTGGTTTTACGCAAGCGAACAAGGACCTACACTTTTCCAAGTGCCAATCAAAGATGCCAATGCGAAAGCAAAGTGATATCATTCGACATGTGTTGCAGTGGGTCCTGCAACAGATTAGGGGAGAATGATGTTGGCTGATTCTGATGAATCCCCAAGATATTGGGCCGAAGCTATCCAAGAGCACCTCTCACCTTAGACCGAGGAGCTCTTTAAAGAAGAGAAGGACGAGAATGAGAGCCGAGAAATGCTAGCTAGAATGACAGTTCGAAATCATGTGAGCTGCATGGTGAATCCCAAGAGATGGAATGACCATGTAGGAGCTAGTATTTGTAGGCATTTGAAATAACCTCTATTAAATAAAGTAGAGTGAGCCACCTTTCGATGGTGACCTCTAGTGGAGAAGCTAATTCCACTTGTAATTTATGAAATTGTGGAATTGACACTTGGGCTCCACCTAAGCAACTCTCTTGCTTATTTAAGAGATCCCCTCTCTCGTGGCGGAGCTTTACATATATTGTCTCTACTCTTGTTAAGAAGATCCTCCACGAGTTATAAAAATCTTGAGCTCCTTGATCATTCTAGTTTTCTTGAGTGATGCTTTTATGATCATGCCCTTCCATCCTTTTGTGTGTGGTTGTGGAATTAGCTTAGTTTCTTGTTTTATTATCTTATGCATTGTGGATTAGAGTGGATTAGATTTCTTGTTTGTGGATTAAGGTAGAATCAAGCATTCACATAAACTAAATAGGTTAAAATTGTGGTTTAGATCTTGCATATCCATTTACATTTCAGTTCTTGATGTTCTTGGGAAGTCCAAGAATCAAGAGATGAGTGTTTCTTGATTCTTGCACTTGTTATGCTTGCTAATTAGCTTCTTGTTCTCGTTCTTGACTTTTGTTTTGAAGCATGTAGAATAATTTCAGTCCATTAGGATTTGTTTCGTTTGATTTCTGTAGCATTTAGAAGTAGGAATTGTAGGTGTTCATCCGAGTTGCATTCTGATCCATCGATGAGCATCATGACTTGCATGTCTTCAAGCAATGTAAGTACGTTTTCAGGAGTGAACGTTATCTAAGTATCCTCTGACAGGCAGGATAAAACACTATACTACAACACCCGACCTTGCTGCTTGGCTGAACATTAAACCAAGACTCTGATTGCCAAGAACGACCTGTAGAGTCTGGTAATAGATAGTAAGAAAACCTGAACAAGAACGTACCAATTGTAATAAATCTGAAGTGAATAGGTTTACATTCTTCTTCAACGACGGTCCTATCTGGAACAGCTCCATGCTTCATTCTTGTACACTCATCTGTGTTAGAAATCAATGATAAACTTCATTGTTACCGTTACGATGTATTTTACTATTGCCAGCTACTACCAACTGTAAGTAGTTGTAGGCTAGTCTATTAGTCAACTCCTAGTTTTCTCTTTCTCTATCAAAGTTTATTGTACTCATTTCCATTCAATGTAATGGTGATGGTGTGTTCTTCTTCCTCCTTGTGGTGATTGCTTATGGTGATTGATTGATATTGTGTATCTGATTATTGACATGGCATCAGAGCCTGATAGTCCTGTCGCAAGAGAAAGTCCTTCACAAGAAGTGAAAGCCTGGAAAGACAAAAAGTTGGAAGAAATTCTTCATTTGTGTATTTTGCAGATTTTGGAGCTCAGAATCATTAGTCGAAAACGAAGACACAATCCCGGAGGCATCAGAAAGGCCACGGTAGCATCATCAGTGAGCTCAGAATCATCAGTGTATAGAAGTGCCCTTCGGACAGCTGTGAGTAGTGAGCGTGCACCAGTCCAAGTTTGTCACATGTTAGAAAGAAAAGTCAAAGATCAATCTGGACCGTGCATGAGTCCCAGATCAATGGCTGAGATTGCTTGAAGTTCTTCTCTTCAAATTTCACTTCAAATTGAAGGATCTCACATGTGTCCCTAGTTTCTAGGACTGGCCCATTCTTCCTAAGGGCTCTCTCCACTGGTTTTTTTTGCAAGAAACCAGAAAACATAGTGATGTTTTGACCTAACCGGGGAGACTATTTTTTGGATTTGATTAGACAAGAGCTATCCTGGTACAAAGGGCTATGCGCTGATATAAAAATCTTTGAAATCAGATATATGTGTGCGATGGAGAAAATTTTCAAAAATGGTAGTTTGGTAATAATTGCCATATTCCAGGCTTAAGGATAGTTTTGAGCCTTTTTAAGGCCAAAATCTTCAAATTGGCATAACTTTCAATCCATAGCTGGGATTGGAATTGCATCAAGACTTTGAGATCTGATGGAGGTGGTGAGTGCTTTTCGACAGAATTTATTGATTTTTGCAAAGATCAAGGGATCAAGAGACATACTACAGCACCTTATTCACCACGACAAAACAAAGTTGCAGAACAAAAGGACAGATTCATTGTTGAGATGGCAAGGGCAATGCTCAAAAACAAGGGTTTGCCAAACACCTTTTGGACAAAAGTTTGTAGCACAGCTATGCACATCCTAAATACGCAATTAAAGGAAGTTAAGACACCTTATGATTTTTTTACTGGAAAGAAACCTAATATTTCTCATTTGAGAGTATTTCGTTGTGATGCCTATGCTCATATTCCTAATGAGAAACGAAGGAAATTGGATGCAAAAGCAGTCAGGTGTATTTTCCTTGGATATGATGAGAAGGCCAAGGCATACAAGATGTATGACATGAATGCACAAAAGTTTGTGATTTCTAGGGATGCTACATTTGATGAGATGGGTCAAGGTGAACAATCTGAAGTAATCACAAAATCTTTTGATGAGGGAGCAAAAGTACAAGTCAAGAAGGAAGTGGATTTTGATGTGAAAGATCCAACGAACAAAGGCAAGTTTGATGCTAAAATTCCTAAGAGAGTATCTAAATGGTACTTATCAGTCACAGGTGATGCTAAGAAGGGAGATATTCCTAAATCTAGCGAGCAAGGAGAACTTAGAAGGTCAAGTAGATATCGGAAACCTCATGCAAGATTAGAGATGAATCTAGCCCTAATGGGTTGTTGGAATCAAGCCCACAGTTGTCTCCTTGGTGAATGACTAATTTTATTTCATGATTCTTCCTGCATGTTTTGATCATTGATCTCGGGTCAGGTTAAACCAACTTTGGTTCTACGTCTGCTCATCTGATACCGACAGGAATCACAAACTTAGACAACCAATTTATTTGAAGAACGTCTACAATGGGCTTTCGGCCGATCTTTAGAAAAGGGTAACCAATCCTATCATAATTTCATGTTCAGATGTTAAGCTCAATAACTTGAAGTCATTGAAGACTTGCCCATCTTCAACAACGTCCACGAAATTAACATTTAGAACAATTTGCAGAAATACACTACTTTTTCGATAGTCTGCAGAAATACATTATGTTTTCAACACCTTCGGCTTTTTCGCATTTTTTCGAAAAATGCGAAGAGAGAGAAAATTCTCGAAGGTCATCTACTTTCACGAGTTAAACTATTTTCAAGACATCTTCGTCTTTTTAAGGGCACCTTCGACTTTTTGCGATTGGTATCAGAGCATAGTTCAAATAAACCAAGAGTTTAAGTTTGTCCAATTTGTATACTGTGTTTTCAAGACATCTTCGCCTTTTTAAATGCACCGGCTTTTTGCAAAAAAATGCGAAGAGAGAGAGAAATCCCGAAGGTTGTCTAAAATAAACGAGGAATGTTCTAGCGACGTTCTCGTCCGCGTCAACGATACTGATTTATTGACTGTATATACTATGCACAACTGTCACAAAAGCCATATACTTCCAAGTACAACAGCTTTCCTAATTAGGTGACAAGCATTCAATGTAATTAATACAAGGATGAAATCTACAAATAGATCATCCAAGCATAGATTGTTGGTTGCTCCGTCCATGAGACACATTATTTGAGCCTCCCAATTATGCCGTCATTTTTTGTTGTAATTGCTATTTGTATTGTGCTTCAGTATAATATAGCAACAGCACGTTTTTATCTGTGTACAACGTAGATGAATGCTTGTTGTGATTGAATGCACTTTCATCATCGCGCTTGTTTACTCACTCTGAACAGAACACGGACGTCTACGACTTAGTTTCTGATTAGACGATGGCTGTCTTTGATGCCTGAAGAACTCGCGATATCATACTACTCTTCCATTTATTTCAGGACCATACTTCATATTGAATCTGATTTCTAGTAATACCACACACAACACATTGTGGAGGTTGCTCAACAATTGGAAGAGGAGAAAACCAGGAAGAAATACCGGAAGCATCAACGACACCACAGACAAAGCAGTTCATCAGACTCAGACACGGACACAACTGACAGTTCCATGGAATCAGATGACGATTCGACTTCAAATGATGGGAAGAGGTCCAAAAAGCATAAGAAAAAGGTGAAGGCTAAAGAGCAAGCACCTGTTCAGAATAATGATGTGATTATTATGGAATTCCGATAGAAAGATGTTAAATTCTGTAGAAATTGCAACAAGAACGGGCATTATATTGATGAATGTCCCAATGGATCACGGTATTGCGTGATCTGTAATATGTATAGTCATTGGACGAATGAATGTCGAAGATTGTAGGCTGTAATAACCACCACATGAGCCTTTGTAGTATAGATGCAGCAGCAACAACAACAACAACCACAACCTCAATTGCAACATCCATAGGGGCAATATCAACAACCTCAGCTGCCACCACAGATGCAGCAGTACCAACACCATATCAGCAAGGAAACTAGATGGCACCACAACCATCTCAAAGACAAGTGCGTTTTAGACCAGACTTACCAGAAGATGTCTACAATTTTTGCAATCAGAGGGGCCATCGCTATTCAACTGCGTTTTATATTACCGACAATGTGTTGGAAATTTGGAGAGAAGATTGTCGCCGCAACGGTTGAATAACCGTTTCAATGACTAGAACGTTATGCAGAATGCACCACAAAATCCTGGAGGGGTGAATGGTCCTGAGCAACAAGCACCTATACGGGTAATTACGGTCGAGGAACCATCGTTAACCGATGTGCAAGCGGTTACGTGCCACAAGGAGAAAGGGAAGGCCATAATCCGAGAGGAAACTGTTGAAGACATCAGACCAAGCACAAGCCGATGGGCATCTAATATCAATATTGGTCATATGGCAAAAGTTACTCAGGAAGTGTTACAACAATTGCACCAGATGCAAGGGCCAAATTCTTTGCGGGAGCTGGTGGATATAGTTGCGAATCAGATCGCTGAATTTGTTTATAATTATAAGTTTCAATTTACGGTGGACCAATTAATGGAAATTGCACCCTATTTACCAAAATCCATACGATCCAAATTGTCGGGGTTCAAAATACCGGAAGGAATTCCTACGACGCCACTTCATGCGATTGTTCAATCAATGGAACAAGACATTATTCCTACATTGGAAATCGAGATTCAGGGGTTGAATATTTAAGGAGTTCAGATTGATGGAGGTGCAGGAGTGAATATTATTTTAGAAGAAACGTATAGCAAATTGAAAAATGTTGCATTGCATAAAAGCCAGTTAGTTGGTCATACGAATGGCCTAACCACACGCGAGATTCTCCAGTTGGAGAAATCCGAAAGATTCCTATATATATCAAAGGATTGAAATTCCTTTTGAATTTTGTCGTTATGAGATTACCCATAGACACAAATGTATCTCCAGTTCTGCTGGGAAGACCTTGGTTGCGAGCTGCAAAAGCAGTACATGATTGGGCAACAAATATTGTGACAATTCTTGCAGAAGGGAAAAAGATCCAGTTACAGACACATCAGGGTAGGCTGGATTCCGCAGTCCGACTGGTTGGGGTTGAGACAGTTGAAGAATTGCTATTCCAACTAGTGACAGAAGATTCCGAAGAGGATTTACATCTGACAAGTTTGTTTCTGGATTATATCCCGGTGGGAGATGCACATTTGTCTAGTGTGATTAATCTGTTTGCAGTTGACATTGTTACATCTACCACGTCCGAGGGAGACTCAGTGGGAAGTCCAGAGGAAGGTAACGATTCACAGAGTCAAGCATTGAAATTTTTTTTGGAAGTTATTGAGGAATCGAGGACCCTAAAAGAGGAGCCGACACGGTTGCACCCGACTCAAATCGCTAGATAGAAGCTTGTAAAAATTAATGTAGGGACACAAGAGGATCCCAAATATGTATCTATGGGTGTGGATCATACGCCGAAATTTATTGCAAAAGCAACAAAGCTCTTTAAAAAATATAAGGCAATTTTCGCGTGGTCGTATGATGAATTATGAGGGGTGTCGAATGAGGTTTATGAGCATACCATTGATGTTACTATCGATGCCAAACCAATTCGGCAACAACGATATAGAATGAACCCGAAACACGCTGACCGTGTTCGAGCGGAGATCAAAAATTGGTCAAGGTGGGCTTTATATATGCTATTGACTATACACCTTGGCTGAGTCCTATAGTGATCGTTCCAAATAAGAATGGTAATTTGCGGGTGTGTGTGTGGACTACGCAAATTAAATTCGTTCACTATTAAGGATCATTTCCCATTTCCATTAACGGAACAGATTTTGGATGAGGGCGCTGGACATGAGTTATTTGGACATGAGTTATATAGCTTTTTAGACGGGTTTAGTGGCTACAACCAAACTCAAATTTAGAACACCGCATTTATTACGGAATGGGGAGCGTATGCTGCGGTGTGTAAGATGCAGTCCTTTTATGAATGATACCACGATCATTGTAGAAGTCAGTGAAGCGATTCCAGATGTATTCGCCACCTCGATCTGTCCTGATCTGCTTCACCTTGTTGCTAGTGCATCTTTCTGCCCAATTCACATACTCTATGAATTTGTCAAATGCTTCTGATTTATTCTGAATAAAATACACTCTGGAAAATTTACTATAATCATCAATAAAGGTAATGTAATATTTCGAGCCTCCTACTGAGATCACATTGAAAGGCCCACATATGTCATAATGCACTAACTCCATAATCTTGGTCGTTCTGTAGGAGTCCTTGACAAATGGAGTGTGTGACATCTTACCCTTCAGACATGCATCACAGATGGTCGAATTGTTTGCATTCGAGATGCTGACCCCTGTAATTGCTCCATGATGGCTTGCTTGGTAAAGTGCCATTGAATTAATATGGCATAGGCTCCTGTGCCACAAAGTGTCATCATGAGTCTGATGCACTTGATCTGCAGGCAGGCGTACCTTCAGGTGATATAGATTGCCTTTTCTTCTGCCTTGAGTGATCAGGGTACTAGTACTAGCATCAACAACGTTGCATGCTTCGTCTAAGAACGTCACACGCATCCCTGCATCAGCTATTCTTGCCACAAATAGCAAGTCCTACTATACTGTAGGCACGGACAGAACATCTTCGAGTCGTCTGTCTCTCCCATTTGTGTTGAGCCACAGTGAACCAATACCGTTCACTTGATGTTTGGATCCATCTCCAAGAACAATGAATCTTGATGGATCTGCACTTCGAAAATTAAACATAATTCATCTTGATGTAATGAAGTGTGAGGTAGCTTCTGAGTCTAGGATTACATCTTGTAATTATTTGACATATGCAATTTCCCACTAGATACGCAGGGTCTATACCACAGACAAAAAATTATCCAGATTAAAGACTAAAGTTTACCTCTAAGTTTAAAATGCATTTTGTCCTAATATTGACAATTAACCAAAGTATGACAACTTGAATAAACTACTTGAAATTTCTCACACTCCTTCAACTAGTTTTGGCATAGGTTTAACCATACTAATTTCATCCAACTTTAGAATGATCTCCATCCTAAGTATAGACCTCCTTTATAATGTTCTAAAGTAGTTTCCATAACTGATATAGAGAATAGTGTCCACTTTGGATGTTTCATATTTCTTAAATCAATTTTACACATCAAGATGTAACTAGAACATGAAGAGCCAAATAGAATGTAGATGAAATGATTCCTCCATGTTTCAAACTTTGAACTCTTTGGAAAGCTACAGCAGCCAAACAATAAATGTGAGTAATGACCATTTGCTTGCTTGTCTCCTCCAACTTTGTCCTTTCTTGATATGTCTCCACCATAAAACTCCATGAATGAGCCTCCATTGCCATCTTGCCACAAGAAACCATCAAACCTTGGAAATCCATGAGTAAGTGAGTACATCAATGATGCTAATCCAGTACCACATGACTCCATATAACTAAGTGGTAGCACTAAAGATCTACTTGACACAAGAAAATGACCATGAATTCACAAAAAATTGACAATCTCCAAGTATTGGCACCAAGTAGCTCAACACTTGAGAATTTAGCCATGGATGAGTGATATAATGAACCTCCAAAAGCTTCATTTCCATCAGCAAAACCAGCCAAGAATGCTAGTACAATTTGCAAGACAATGTAGGTAGTTTCTCCATATCTTGACAATTTCCACACATCCACATAAAATTGCTCAAACATGAGATAGAAGTAAAGTAAACTTGAACAACACCTCCTTGTTGTTCATAGCATGAACGTGCACACCTTCTTACACTCGGAAAATCTAGCACGCATTCCTTTCCTTGTGGAATGCTCTCTTGTTTGTTGCTCTCCTCATCACTATCATGCCACAGTCTTGGAGCCCCTGGATTTGGTTGTGTCAAGTACTTTGTAATGTAAAACAAAGATTCTTGTGCCATCCAAACTTCCGCCATACTACCTTCTACACATGCTTTTTGGAGAATAAAATCTTTTTGGACTTTCATAAAGCACTCCAAAAAAAACATTCATGTTGCACTCACAGGGCCCCCCTAGCTCCACCTCATCAACAAGATAAAGCAATAGGTGAATTTGGATGTCCATGACATTAGAGGAGTTCCTTTGTAAAGATTCTTTTTATATTTTTTCTTAGTTTTTTCTTACACATGGACCAATCAAAACACTCAAATTTGAAATCTACATAACGTAACTTTTTGAGTCCACATTTTGATTCCACACTAAGAATGGCATAACTTTTTAGTGGTAAGTTCGAATTTAGCGAACTTTGGTGCATTGGAAAGCGCTCAACAAGGGCTTTCCAATGATATGTTAGATGACATACTTTTGGGCTATGATTAAAAAGTTATGGCAAGTCAAAATATTAGTGTTATAATATTTTAATAATATAAACTACGTCTTGCACGAATTCTTAAAGGGTCTTTTTGGAGCTCAAAACTCCTCTAATGATGATGGAGGAATGCATCTCTTGAAAGCACAAACAATCTCAATAGCTTTGAGACGCATGCGTCCTATATCTCTTGTATTTATGTCTTTTGGAGATATTTATCTGCATATTCGTCGCATACAAAAAATACAAATGCGTCAATAATATATATATATATATATATATACATGCGAAATGTGCTCATTTGAATGACGTTAAGACTCATGAGAAATACCTTGTAAAGGCCGACAATTCTGAGATAACATTTCGTATATCTTCGGTGAAAGACCTTTCAATGCCACCAGAAATATAATTGTCATGACATTTCATGCAAGTAATCTTGATTATATGCATCACTAATTGAACACATCAAATACATATACCTGTATTCATTTGAATTACCACTTTTGAAAAGTGTGGAAAAGTTAGGAGGTTGAGTTTGGACACAATCAAATTTGAATGCTAGATGCATTGAATCTAGTCATATTGATGATAGGGTTTTTGAACTAGAGGAGTTTTGGAGGGAAACCAAACTTATTAATGAGGCATGGATCTGCTATATATAGTGTAAATTCATGGGAGAACATGATCTTCTCTCTCTCTCTCTCTCTCTCTCTCTCTCTCTCTCTCTCTCTCTCTCTCTCTCTCTCTCTCTCTCTCTCTCTCTCTCTCTCTCTCTCTCTCTCTCTCTCTCTCTCTCTCTCTCTCTCTCTCTCTCTCTCAAATACACACACACACACACACACATTTTATGCTTATACATGAGTTCTCTTGGGTTCATCTATCCATTGGTGCACTATCTTGATGATATCTTGCAGTCTTGTCTGTAGAATGCTCATATATTGCTATGTTTGGATCCACACATGGGAAATATAGTAGGATATTGTTATTGTACATATAGCAACTTTATTTTATCATATATTTGATGTTTGATCAAGTTTTTATTGAGTTTGCATCTCTTGCATTGAGT
The DNA here is from genome assembly GCA_029204225.1 of Diphasiastrum complanatum. NCBI lineage: Eukaryota > Viridiplantae > Streptophyta > Lycopodiopsida > Lycopodiales > Lycopodiaceae > Diphasiastrum > Diphasiastrum complanatum. Next base: position 14,621,682 of record CM055098.1, on the reverse strand, counting down.
AGAAGCTGATTTTTCACGCATCTCGTCAACGACAACCTAGGTCATGCATGGGTTGCTTGAGTGAAGAACTATATGTACAGTGTATTTTCATTTCGAGAAATGCAGTTGCTACGTGAGCTTGGTGTGGAGAGTGTTTTCTATCTGTGTTACTGTGTAGCATGATCTGTGTCCATGTTCGAAGCAAAATAAGTCACCTATAGTGCAACTAGACTCCAACTGGATTTAACCAATAAACTACATCTTGCTTATCAAATAATGATGGATAACAAACATGTGACGCCAACCTGGAGATTACTGTGCATATAACCATGCAGCTCACCTGATCACTCACCAAAGTATCAGTTGAGCAACCATCTCCATCCTTGTCGGCTCACAACTTGGGCATGATGTATCCACATCACCCCGTAATGCACTCCATGCCCTCAGGATATGTACCACCCCAGGTGCACTCCATGCCACCTACCTCCAAGTGGGCTTGATCTGTCCCTAGGTCACCACATGGTGCACCAGCTGAAGATCATCATCCATACATCAAATGTCATGTCGTACCTGAGCAACTGTAGTCTCTCCCTCAGTGCCACCCCAATGGACTCGTCATCCACATACTATGCTCACCTGATGTCTCTGATCTTGGTCACCATCCTACTAGACAAGCTGAACTCCAAAGCATCACCTGCTCCACCTGGCTCCTAGCATCTGCTTGCTCTCCCTGGCTATGTGCCACCCGACACCATGCCAATGCAAACCTATCCCTGAGTTGCCACTCGTGGGATCCTGAGACCATTTTCTCCCTGATTGTACTGAGGTATATGGCTCTGAGTGACTTCCTCTAGGCTTATCTCTGATCTCACCAACTGAGAATTTTCACCATGGAAATTCCAACACCTGTGCCAAGCCTAGACTCTTGCAAATATAGCCAACTACATGAAAGCTATAGGTAGCTTATCCACGCCCGTGATGGTAGATGCCTCTCCATCGATGCCAATGCCAATGACTGGCCCCTTGTTGTAATGCCAACATGTACTCCCAAATGAGCACACCATGAATCCTTGCATCAGTGTCCCCTGCAGTGGTTCACTAGCAAAACACCCATCATGGTGTTGCCCTCCGACACAATTTCGCTACCATTCGCCCCCATACCGCATTTACCGCTTCCAAACACCATGTTACCCTGTTAGAAGTAGGTAATAATGATTCTGAAGTGATAATGCATCATTGTACCGTACCCTATAGCAGGTTTCACCAGCCAAAAACTTCTCTAAATTTGGCCCTACGGTACTCAAATAGCGAACGTAGCCCATCACTAGCTCACTTGCACTTCGCTCGATAGAATTGTGACAAAAACTTTCTAAAACACCTTTTTCCCTACTTTGTGACGTCGCTTTGTCTGTTGGCTCTGAGAAGCCAGTTTCAGGGGCCATTTTGGCCCAACGATGGCCAAAAAAGGTGCCCTCTAGCTATAGTTAGCCCCAATACCATTTTTGCCTTGCAAAATGAACTGTTTCTTCATTTTGAAGATTTTTAATGAAGAATTGCCCTTATGGCACTTTGGGTCCAATTTGAACTTTCTTTTGAAGATTTTTACTGAAGAGTATGGCCACTTTGCCCTTCACTGGACTTTGAGTCCTTTCAATGGTAATCCAATGGTGGATCACAATTCTACGGCCCATACTCCTTACGATCTACATCGTAGATTCTCGCAAAGGCTAATCCAACAATTTAAATCGAATTTGAGCCCCAAAATGAGCTCTTGCAGCCGTAAGCCCCTTTAGTAAGCTATGTACTCCTTCCGATGGGCACGCATGACCCTCCCGTGGCCTTTCCTTCTCTCTTCTCTTCATAAGCTTTCAAGCTTCTTCCTCCATAGCTATGGTCGCCCAACTGACAATCCATCCAGTGCTTTGCTTCCTCCATGGCTGTCCACGGCCACTAGAAGATATTTTCCTAGCACCAAGGCACCCAACCTTGTGCTTTTACAACACTAAAAACTATCTTCAATGGAGAGAAGTCAAGGGTTTTCCAAGTAGATACCCTAACTGTGAGAAAAAGAGGAATTCTTGGGCTTCGTTCCGAGTACCTACCCTTATCCCTATCCTGAAGCCCTTTTCGGGATGTCACTTCAAATGGAGGTTCCGAACTGAGAAAGTACCAGTTTCACGTTTGGTATGTTCTCATAGGTTCTTCTCGGCATTACCCACATCGAATTTAAGTAGGAGTGGATACTGTTTGGTCCATATTAGGCTCACGAACATGTGGCCACTTCCTGTTCGTGAATCTGGACTGTATTCACCGAATTCGATTGGTTCCAAGAACCTACCCCCTTCCTTGAGGCCCTTTTCCAAAGGTTAGTCCAATTTGTTCCCACAGATTCTTCTCGTCGTTGACCAGTGGACAAAACAGAAAGCAAGGCGACATTGTTAGGGGGACCAGATCGATGGACAGAGAACTCCAAAACTAGTGCAGTCCCTATTTTAGGCACTATTTTTGACACAAAGATTGTTTTGGTGCTTGAACATGATCGAATATGTTTGTTCGGTGTTGGGTTCACAAATCTGTGGCCATCCCCTGTTTGTAATTCCGAACCATATCCACCGAATTTTATTGGTTTTAAGAACCGACCCTTACCTTGATTCTTGAAGCCCTTCTGCGTCCGGTCACTTCAAATGGAGGTTCTGGCTCTTGACTTACCCATTCCATGTCTGGTCTGTTCCTATAGGTTGCTCTTAGTGTTTTCCACCGGCCAGAACAAAAATTGCATCATTTCTAGCTTGAAGATTGTTCTGGTCCAAATGAGGTCAGAAATGAGTAGGATTGGATCTGTTTGGTTTATATCAGGCTCACAAACCTATGGTCACCTGCTGTGGTTCAATAGACTTATCGACTAAAATAATAATTGAGCTCAATTGTGCTCATCCGTATGGACACATGTTTTTTATCAGTATCTAAATACTCTAGTAGTGGCAAATCTTGGTGAATATGTCAACCACTACCTAGATTGAATCCATCGCATTCTAAGTCCTCGATATCCACAAAGATATCTCCCAATGACCATGGGCAATCCCTGACAAATGTCATAAATTGGGAGGGCTTTACCCTCTCTACCTTGTTACTTGACAAACATCTCACAATATACGTGGCTAGGAAAAGTGCCAAATCACTAACTTAGATGTATTCCATTTCAGAATGTCGTATGTAGGACTATCATGGCACTCATGAATGTTTCATTTTGAATGTCTTACCAGTAGTTATGCCAAATAGAGGGACAAGTTAGAAAAGAGAGCATTTGGATTGGCTTCCATAATTTGAAACAAATTCACTTCAAAGCAGATTTGGACCATTCGAGCCCTTTCAATACATTTTAGCTTGAAATTTTTTAATGAAGTTTCAAATTTCATTCTTCATATTTGGAAAATCTGCCCCATTGAGTTATGGCCATTAGATTTTGGGTGCTTTCTTCCACCGTTGATCTTGGTTAAAGGTTGATTATGTGGTCCTGTGTGCTCACACGTGCTTGTGTATTGAGGAAGACCCTTTTGAATGTTACACTCTAAACTCACTTGGACATGTGAATATGTCACAACCTCCTCCACAAGTATGGTGATTTTTGCTTCGCAAATGATTTCTTCCTCGTTTCTCAACAAAATATCATTATTTTTGGTGTGAAATGTGCACCTTTTGATCATACTATTAATGATCATGAGGTGTTGGAGGTGTTGTATCACTAGGCTCATATTGACCAAGGACACACTCATCCACTGTAACCTCTAGGGAAACACATATATCTTTGAGCTATGAACCAACCTAGCACTATTACAAAACACCAATTGCTCACACTACTGCACAATCAGCTTGTTCTGTTTCTTCATGTGGATGAGAGCCCATGTGTTCTAGTTCCTCTCACAAATAGACACTAAATAGTCGTGCTAGCCTTTGTCAATAATGCCCATCTACATGCGATATGGCAGACACACAGACACACACACACTCTCTCTACAATTAAAGACTCAACTAGTGTGCTACAAGTACATCATTCACACAAGTGAACCACTATCAGTCTGCAGCCTCTCATCAACCTTATGGCATTGCGACAACCATTGTGGATGAAGCAAGTGGGCAATTGAATGAATAGGCCTATGAAATCTCTACCATCTCCTCTATTATAGGCATCATATCTGAATTATTCTACAAAGACAAAAAAGATCCTCCCATCAATATAAATGACAAAAAAATATTACAAGCAGTTCACATTAACGTTTATGGCACAGACACAAAGAAGCTTTGCTAGAAGCACAATAACAAAATATATGAGATGATGCTAAGCTAAGCCGATGGGTATTGAAATAACATAAACAACAGTACCCTTAGGTCCCATGGAACTAGTCCCATGGGACCATTTCTATATATATATATATATATATATATATATATATAATTGTTGAATAGTATCTCCTTTGTTCCAACTACTTCATCACGACAAAAAAGTTAGACTTTTTGTTTAGAATTATGTATAGTTATACGAATCTACAATAATGAAGATCACAATGATACCCTAACCATGACCATAAGCATGATCAGGATTTTGACTTCAACTTTAAAGCTAGGATTGCAGTAACCCTTATCATTTATGATCAGGCTGTCTTAGCAACAGGTGGAGAGTGTTGTAGGCACCTCAATAAATCAAACTTCTGTACATCGAAGCTCTTGGGTATGGGTTAACCGTAGATTTACTTTCCAGTGCGAGTTTTCTAAAATGAAATTGAAATGGAACTTGCGATGAAAATAGGATGCATCACATTTCAAGTACCTTCTATATGCTGTCCACCATGCATGATGATTCTGTTTTGCCAAAGGACCATATAGGTTTTCAAGGTAATGCAAGACTTCCCAAAAATAACAATAAATGAGAAATAATGTCGAGCATAATCCGTACTGTGATTATGATGGAGGGCGACTACTTGGTAAAATACCCTTTTTTGAGGAATAACATCGGCTTCATTCCTATGCTATGCCGATTTTGGCATTTCCACAATCCCAAATTCTCAAAAACGGTCCCGTTCACAGGGGTCACATTCCCATTACGTTCCCATTCCCTGGCAACTATGCCACTTAGTTAAGTCGCCGACAATATAACGTTAGATCCGGCAGGTGCATGGGGCACGCACGACATGTCAAATGGAAAAAATAATGAGGATGTGAATTTGTATTTCCACATTTAAGTCGAATACTAGTTGGCCTTTCTAAAGAATACAAGAAAAATTAAAATGCCCATGCCCAAGGGGCCAAGCCCCCACTTCCCTTTCTCTCTCTCTCTCTAAAAATGGAAAAAAACAGTGGGGGTGCAGATGGTAGTTAATGCCACCGCCTTCCGAGCCATGCACGCCCCTTCCTCCCCACGCACCCCCTTCTTGTTCGCTAGCTGCCTCGTTTCTCATTTGAACATTGCTCATCTCCCTTTCTACCAAGAACGTGGCTTCAAATCTCTTTTTGTTAAGAAGGCTAGTTGTTTACTGGTTGATATTTGCTGGTGGTTGCCACAGGAAGAACAAGAATTCTATTTACTAGTTGCTACTCGCTGGTGGTTGCCACAGGAAGAACAAGAACTCTGTTTACTGGTTGCTGCTCACTGGTGGTTGCCACAGGATGAACAAGAACTCTTTTTACTGGTTGCTGCTCACTGGTGATTGCCACAGGAAGAACGCCTCCTATTTTCCTCACTGTTGCTAGCTGCCATAGTATCTTCTATAGTTTTGGAACATTTTTTTACAATTCTGATTGCTGTCACAGGTATTCTTAAGTGTGTATATCTTTGTCACAGATGTTTTATACGGGCTTTATTGTGTGTATACCTCAGATGAAGCATCTTTTAAAGGAGTGCTCACCACATCTGATTACTTATGACTTGATTCCAAGCAGGAGGTTGAAGAACCTAATCTAAAGTGGATTTCAAGCAAGATACACTATTGCTATTTGATAGCTACCTGATCAGTTCTTGTTGGATTTCAAACAAGACATAGTTCGGTATGTCAGAATATTCGTAATTGTCGTTGAAATTTTGTTGTTGCTGGAAATCCAATTTGCATGTTATTATTTGAATTGCATTAACCAAAATATTTCAATAGGCCAAACTTTGAGTGAGACGAAGAAGTTTGGTGTTCCATAGTATTGCAATGATTGGGAACAAACGTAGGCAAAATAGACTCCAACCACCAATAATTAGATTTTGTGTCTACATATCTTTGCCTTGAACTCTAACTTTTCTCAACACCAACTTTTAGAAAAGAATACATCGACCAATTTTTTTTTCTCTCAATAGCAAATCTAATACTCCATGATGGTGCCCTAACTTGCAAGTCTCTCAATGGCCCAAAGCAATAACAAACAAGTGCCCTAAATCAACTCTTTGGTACTTTAACAACAATTTTGTCCTCGACACATTGATTGCCTTATACTTGTTCCTACCCTTTAACTTAAGGATACAATCTAACCATGTGCATCCTTCATAGATAGCTTGACCTTTTGACCAAGTTTGACTAGGTCTAGCTTTTACTCCACCTAGCTTCTAGGGTTGAACGCCCTAGTCCGCCGTCACCGTCATAGTCTCATTGAAAGTCATTTCCACTTTTCAACAAAAACTCGGTGGATTCTATTGAAACGTTTTTAATTTTTACAGTCAAACTCTGGTCCTCAAATCTGGAGCCCTCTTGGATCTAAACTTTTGATCTTTGATAATCCTTGTATCTTTGATGGTTCCTTATCCACCTCTACTAGTTTCTAACCCAAGCACTCACTACCTTCCATGACTAGTTTAAAATCCAAAAGTAAGTCCAGAAGGGTCAAAATCTATCCTTTTTTTCAAATGGCGAAACGTAGCTACACTGTTTTATGTTATTTACTGTTAGCATGTCCGAAGCTGGTACAACATGATAGTTAATCAACATAAAAACACTCTAGGCTACACTTTATAATGATTGATTGGATTAAGAATTAGCCAAATTATCGTCTGTGGGAGCTTTTTTAGTTTTCATGCAAAGAATTTGGACTTTCCATAGTAACACTAATGCACACAGTGTGGAACCATAACTTGTTATTCGGCAGAAATGGCATGCACTTAATAGTGTTGGTGTATGATGATAGTTTGTCTTGTTGGTAGTTGGAAAATGGAATAAATTACGATTATTCATCAAATTGTTGGGATAACGTGGTTATGGCTTGATTGAAATTATAGTTAAGGTCAATTAATTATGTGGCCATAGAAGACAACCAATGAGTTAGCTCGCTATTTATACCTATTGACTAAACTTCAAGAATCATAGAGCATGCATGGAAAGTGTCCACAAGGACGAGGTTTTTTTTTTTTTAATGGTGTAGTCTAGAGCCTTGTAACTGTTGGTGAGGGTTTAGGTATGTTTGTGTGGATTCCTTGTGAGACCTTGCTTTTCTTTGGAGTGAGGGTGATTGTGCTTGTCTATTAATATTCCATGATTAATGAAAGCAAGACACGTAGTATTCGAAACTTAGAATAAAAATTCCAATCAATCGCTTCAATGCTCATAGTCAGAACTTATAGTTTAAGAAGATTGAATAATTTTTAAAATTGTTTCAAAACTTTGGACATGCTACATGGAAGCAGGTACTCGATAACATGTCAACAATCACTTCTTTGCCGAAGGCCCCAATGCCCTTTGCATAGCCCCTATCTTATAAACCGTAACCTTGATTTGGGCCCTATCATCTATGGGACCCCATAAATAGGTCATCATACACTTGTAGATACTAGATACTGCTGCCATATTCCAATGTCCATACATATTAAAAGACCGAGTCACTGAGTTGAAAGTTCTTGGTTCACAGTGCTGAGTGGCAAGTGCTTCAAAGTTCTCTCTCCCTCTCTCTCTCTCTCTCTCTCTCTCTCTCTCTCTCTCTCTCTCTCTCTCTCTCTCTCTCTCTCTCTCTCTCTCTCTCTCTCTCTCTCTCTCTCTCTCTCTCTCTCTCTCTCTCTCTCTCTCTCTCTCTCTCTCTCTCTCTCCCCCCCCCCCTGCACACTTCAAACGTGTTGCTTTGTTTGGAACGCATTTCGATGAATCATTGTTGTTGGAAAATCAAATTAGTTTGTGGTGTTGGTCTTTACTCTACTGATTTTTCAACATCTAGTGGTCTTGATCATATCCATGTATCCTGTCAAAATTAGCTTGTTTTGAAATATATGGCCCTACTACACAATGTCTGGTTAAATATTGATGTAGGTGAGTATGGCACAAAATTTTATTAAAATTTTGACGAAAAGAATGCCCTACTTTTGTATAAAATTTCAAATACAATTGTAATCCAATTATAGAAAGAATGCTCTATAGGAATTTTTTTTTTCTATGTCATCATCTGGTTTATAGATTATGTATAGAATTGGAACTATTTAGCAATAATAGAGAAACTTTTGTCATATTCCTATTTATTGTTATTAGAGATGATGAAGATGACATCTCTCACACACTACCAAATATGCTAATAAATGCACTCTCACAGACTTCGTATATGTCATGATCAGATCTTGAAAAACATCGTTTCAAGAGTTTACAATGTAAGATGTTCCTCTTACCAATTGGATTCAACACTTGATTTGTGCATATATAAGATATTATTCTTCACAAACTCTTTCCATACACTTCACATAGGTAGAGTAGGTGTATATTGGCATAGTTATTAATGAACATTGTTGCCAAACTTGTAACAAAACTCCTTCAGGTGTATTTTTTAATTACCTAGAGCCTAAGCACAGATCTTGACGAACAATGACATTAATGAAAGAAAGACTAAAATACATTTTCAACAAATTTTCTTGACAACAAATTTTAGTTTAAATTAACGATGATAAGCTCCTTTGTAATCTAGCAAGTACACTTCTAATTGGCTACTAGAAATCCTACTACTGAAGCATAGGTCTTGACAAACATTTTTCGTCAACAATTATGAATGAGAGATAGACCAAATATCTCTCTCAATTAGTCGGAAGTCAGGAATGTTTTTCTCTGAACGTTAAAACTACACAACTAACTTGGGCATATTTGAGAGCCTTTTTTTAGCAAATCGTATACTTTTGATTTAGATACATTTGTTGTAGATATTCTAGAAGGGGTTTTAAGTTCAAACACATATCTTGACAAAGAACGTTTTCCAAAATTAAAGATAACAAAACTCTTTTATGACTTATGGATTATATTTTAAATGTGTTAGTAGAAACCTTAGAGCTTAAGCACAGGACCTGACGAACATTGTTCGTCAAGATTCATGGATGAGAGAAAGACTCTCTCTCTCTCTCTCTCTCTCTCTCTCTCTCTCTCTCACACACACACACACACACACACACACACACACACACACACACACACACACACACACACACACACACACACACACACACACACACACACACACACAATATGTCACAATGTCAAAATTTAAGAATGTTTTTACTATATATTCTATTTATCATTTGGCTTGAAGATACATGGGAGACTTTTTTTAACAGATTAGACAACGATTGCGAGTACACTTGATATAATTATTGACTTTCAAAGGTTGCCTCATGAAGTCTTGAGTTTAAGCATGGTTCTTGATGAACCGCGTTTGTTGAAAGTCAAGACAAGCGAAACTCCAATTTGATTACTAAAAAACACTTTCCATGGGCTATTGAGAAGCCAATAACTCAAACATAGGTTTGATGAACAATGTTCGTCAAGATTTGTGTAGCAGAAAAAGACTAAAGATATTATTATAAAGATAGATATATAAATCCCAATAATTGAAGGGGACATGCAATTAGTCTTTCATGCAAGCATGAATCCATGGATGATCGACATACCTTTCACAAACTTAACAATTATATGTATTCATCAAGTAAATCTCACAAACTCCATACATAGTCTTGCAAAGGGTTAGGAGATCACATCTAGACGTCTAGAAATCAATAAAAGTCATTCTTAAAGAGTTAAGGTGGTTTAATTTGCCTATTGCTTTTGAATTAAACAACATCAAACTACACAACTGGCCTAGGTACATATGAGAGGATTTTCTTAACAAATCCTACCCTGTTTAGCTATACTTGTTGTAGGTATTTAGGAGGCTGTTTGGAGGGATTTTGAGGTCAGATTCATGACAAACAATGTTTGTCAAAATTCAAGATAATGAGACTCCTTTATGATTAGCAAATTTTCTTTAAATGGTTTAAAAAAACAACCTAGAGCTTAATCACCAAGATTCATAAATGAGAGAAAGATTAAATCTCTCTCTCTCTCTCTCTCTCTCTCTCTCTCTCTCTCTCTCTCTCTCTCTCTCTCTCTCTCTCTCTCTCTCTCTCTCTCTCTCTCTCTCTCTCAAACACACACACGCACACATTCAAAAGCTAAGAATATCTTTTTTAATTGATCAATTTAAACAGTTGTTTTTTTTTTTAAAAACACTAGACAATCATACAACAATTGCAGGAATAGGTCCTATAGGTATTGACTTCAAAAAGCTGTTTTAGAAGATCCCATGAGCTATAGCAAACTTCTTGATGAACTGCATTTGTTGAAAGCCAAGACATTGAAACTCCATTTTGATTTAGTAAGTATATTATCAATGGAATGGTAGAAAGTCTAGAACTCAAGCATATGTTTGACGAACATATGCTTCATCAACATTCATGCATGAGAAAAAGACTAAACATCTTTATTTCAAAAATGCACATGTAGCCAATAATTGAAACAGACATCTAATTAGCCCTTCATTCATTGAGTTAAACACCTAGTCAAGTCATTTACGAGATCTTATTGTAGTATCTCACTTCAAGTGCCATTGGGCTAGTTGAATGCCCAGAGCTCCAGCACATATTTTGACAAACATTGTTCATCAAGATTCTTGAATGATAAGAAGAGTAAAGCTCTCTCTCTCTCTCTCTCTCTCTCTCTCTCTCTCTCTCTCTCTCTCTCTCTCTCTCTCTCTCTCTCTCTCTCTCTCTCTCTCTCTCTCTCTCTCTCTCTCTCTCTCTCTCTCTCTCTCTCTCTCTCTCTCTCTCTCTCTCTCAAGTATAGTTAAATATTTAAACTCGTCATTGTAGATTTTATGCTCTTGTTTCTCAAAATCTAAGATTTTATACTTTTTTCGTTTAACGTGTCTCGCTCACAAATATGTTGATATGTATTTCTACTTTAGCAACTAGATTCTTGTTTTGCAGACATGGACACTATCATTGAATCATCTTCTACACTTTTGGAGCATTCAAATTCATCAATTCTTCTTGAAATGAACATTGTAGTTTCAGAGCAGGTTGACGTATCTAATGAAAATATGTGGTATATTGAATTAGTAGGACCAAATCAAGAAAATGAAGATATTTTTTTGATTATGGATCTGGGTACTGGTGAATTCAAATGTTATGGGTGCATCCTTAGCATGGAAACTATTTTTTCTGCACAAGGAATTCCATGTTTGTTTGTGTTGGCTGATTCTGACAAATCCCCAAGATACTCCGATATCAAAAAGATACTTTGTGTGAAGATCCAAATATTAATGCTAGTAGAGAATTTTCTGTGGAGGCCAATATACCTATGGGCATTTCACAACAATCACTACAAGAAGAACAAGTAGATACATAGCTAGTGGGAACTACGATAAAAGACAAACATAAATTTCTTTTTGATTACATTGTTTATGTTCACTATTTTCATTATATTGGACAAGGAGGATAATATGAATTTGTTTTTTGAGCTACAAGATTAAAATTTTGTTAGTTCAATTATTGTTGGTTTTTTTTAAGTATTAACTTGAATTCTTGTCCTTTATAATATGCGTAACACTTTGAATTATAATTTTAACTCTACGTTCTTAAATTTCACAAAGTTAAAAAAATCACAATTTAAATGATCTTTTAAAAGTTACTTGGTGGTTCATAGGTTTTATGATTTCTTTTTGTAAATATGATATTACTCATGTTTTGATATATCACTGTAAATATATTTCTCATGTTCAAAAGACCAGACAATATGATGATAACATGTATATTATCTTAGATCTAAATGGTGTTCTTTTAAAACGATGGGACAAACATCCCGGCTTGAGAAATATTCACAAATTTCAAGGAACGTGGATATAGCTACACCCATGAAGGTTGGAGTTTCTTAACAAACTTTTATCGGATCGTTTAAAGTTGGAATCTAGTCAACAATGGCTTACAAAAATATTTTGAGCATATACTCTTTCATGGAGCATCAAGCTAGGCACAAAATACCATTGTTTATGATATGTGGCAAGGAGAATTGCTATCAACATAAAGATATGATTAGACCAGATAAATATAAATTTGTTATTGCTGATTTCAAACATTTGTGCTTTGTTTGGAAACATTTTTGTTCAAACTTAAATAATCATAATACAATATTAATCGATGACTCACCATACAAAGCATGTATGAACAATCCATTCATTTGTATTTTCCTAGAAACATTTGATGGACATAATGATGACAATTACCTCAATGATGTGGTGTGGACATATTTGGAAAGATTGAAAATGACTTCTGATGTCCAAACATAAATCAAACAAAATCATATCGGTCAATGACATGTTGCTGAGAATCACTCTCTTTATGGTTATTTGAGACCCGTAATTGAAAACTTTCAATGGGAATACAAATCTTCGCTATGTCAAAGTGGTGTTTCACTAGACCTTGCAGTATCAGAAGACCAAAACAAAGCAAATGTCCAATCCATATACGAGAAACTTGATGCCGAACAAATAGAGCTATTATACGGTATTGCATTGGTCTATCCTTACTGGAATTCAAAGATAATGTCACAAGGTGAAGCACTTACTTTTGCAATGCATTTGGGTTTGAAGAAAGAGTAATTTTTCGAGCAAGATGCAAGAGATTATATCAAATCTCTTGTGTTCAGCTGGAAAAAAAAACAGGAACTTGTTTCCATTATCGAAGTCACCAACTTATGTGTGCACAAACAATGCCAACTATTTCAAATTTGATATCTTATTTATATGAGCTTCACAAATCATTTGTGTTTCGTGCAATGTAATTATAGTTTTAAAATAAATATTCCAATTTTTATATGCAAAGTGTTGAAGATATGTTCTTTTCATAGATGTGTTAAATCTATGTTTTTTCAAAAATTGACACGATCAATCCTCCATGGAAAAAAAATCTATCAATTATGTTTTTGCTATTTAGAGATAAAAAATTTATATTATTATTTTCATTAAACTTGAAATATATCTTGAGAGGTATCTCGAAAACAAACATTTAAAATGCATGGACAAATATTGTCATAAAATTTATGATTTATTTTTTAACAATTATTGGAGTAAGAAAAAACTACTTTCCAAGATATATTTCTATAGGTTTTAGTCACTACTCTCATTTTTCTATTTCTATAGGTTTTATATATGTGCATACTAAAGCAAGTTAGCAAATTTAATGCTTAATCTTGATGTGTACAAGTACTTACAATAATCTCTCATTCTATTAGCAGTTTCTTTCAACTTGTGATAGTGATAAATCATGGCTTAGATTGGTTTCAATTTCAGTTCAAAATTTGTGCAATATTGAAATAGTTTGGGGTCGAAATAAGATGAGAGGGCAAAATAGATATAGGTTTGAAATGAGTGGAGGGTTTAATTCTTAGTTGACCTATGGTTGAAGTAGTTTTTGACCTTATTCGACCTCGACCTAGGTGATTTTAAGGAACATGCATTCCTGGCAAAGAAGCAAGAGCAAAGTTCCAAGAAGGGTGGCAAAGGGAAGAAGAAGAAGAAAAAGCAGCAAGATAGGAGAATCAATCAAATCGGTCAGAAGATGGAAAGAAAGTGGTTCGAAAAGGAAACTGCTTCATTTGAGGAAAATCAGAACATTATGCAAAGGAGTGCTGGCACAACAAGTTCAAGAAAAAGCAGGATGGAAATTTTGCTGAAGAAGAAGAAACTTCTAATGCAAAATTGAGTGCTTTAGACCTTGAAGACTATGAGCTTGTTGTGGAGAGTGTTTTTTGTCTGTGTTACTGTGTAGCATAATTTGTGTTCCTGTGCAAAGCAAATTCTAAGTTGGTATCAGAGCCGTACAGGGAGTGTACACAGTACAACATCGCCGTTGAAGAGAGCTTCGGGAGAACTGTCTTCTGAGAGTTCGGGGTGTACGACGGGTTAAAGACGGAAAGAGAAGCACTAGTGCATGGTTTCTAGTTTATAGAGGCTTGCTAAGCTCATCAGAGAGATTATTAGCCTGTGCATAGCATCAGACAGGGAAAAATTTGGTGAAAAATTGACAATTTTGAAGCCAGCTGAAAATTGAAACCGGGTTTGGGGTTACGGTTTTTTATACATAACTGGTGATTTCTTCACTGTTTGTGCACCGTTTTGATGCCGTAAGGACAGGAAGGAAGCTAGTCACATTGTCAACCAGCCATGGAGAGATTTCGAGGTCTATGTCAGAGATTTGTCTTCAGACAATTAACCTAGCAGATTTGCGGTAAAAGGTGAAAAAAAGCCACTTTGTCAAGTTGAGCCAAAATCACCGTTTCTCCATGGAATTTCTTGAGTGAACACTCTACAGACTTGGTATCAGTAGGACGACCCTGCTCCATGCCTCAGATTGTGCTCAAATTTATCCATAGGCGAGTTAGATCAAGCAAAAACGAGTGTGGGGAGGCGCGGCCGTAGACAGGGAGGTCGCGGACTGTTCGCATGTGGAACCAAAGTGAAACCATAGTGTTTCGAAGTGGACAACTTCTACAAGACTCTCGATTGGTGCATAAAAGTGCTCAGATTTGTTGGATAGAAAAGTTACAAGATTGATGGCTCAGATTGTGCTACCCAGAAGGGATATCCACAATCATTGGATGGAGTCTGAAGGGTTGTTGAAGAGGGCCCTGAAGAAGTGAAGTGCATTTTGGCCTTCAACTTCATTAAAAATTTTCATACTGAAATTGGAGTTGGGTCCCTTCACAAGTGAAGAGTGAAGTTTCTTCAAGGTGAAGAAACAGTTCAAAAACTAGAAAAGTCCCTATTTTTGGGTCCTTTGCCCGTTTTGACCTAAACGAAAGGCTATAACCTCCAAACGAAGGGCACCCGGACTGTACCTACAAGTACGATACAGAAAACAGAGTAATTGCAACGGAGAAAGTGTTCGGAGTACGCCAGCAGTGATTTCACCATTCCACTGGGCACGTTGTTGGGAGTTGACGACTGAGTGCATTTCGGAAGGCGACACCGGTTTGGCTTTCAAATTGGTGGAAAAGCGGCGAGTGGCCTGGTAAGAAAAAAAGTGCAGGTCATTATTTTCAACTTCTGACATCACTGTTGGCCTCGACATACTGTTTTTAGCCTACGGCAGAAGTTTCAAGCAGTTTTGTGATGGCAAACATGGGAGAGTCCATTTTGAGTGAAAGTAGCAAATTGGACGAGATTTCTAACTATGCAGTGTGGAAATTCAAAATGAAAAACATACTGATGGAGAAAGACGTGTGGGAAGTCATCACAGGTGATGAGAAAAGGCCGCCAAATGAAGAGGATATCAAAGTGTTCGACAAAAAGATGAGGAAATCTTTGACCTTCATTAACTTGTCAGTGAAGGATCACATCATTACCCACATTTGTGTTGCTGTTACACCCAGACAGGCATGGGATGTGCTAAAGGAACAGTTCAAGACGTCAAATCCATCAAGAATCATGTTTCTGAAGTCAAAGTTGAATAGTGCCCGCATGGAGCAAGGAGAGCACATTTAGACATACATGACCATAATCAAGACAATGAGAGATGAACTACATTCTATTGGTAAGCGCATACGTGACATGGAGCTGGTGCACAATGCATTGTGCGGCATTGCAGAACCCTATCAGATGTTTGTGAGCGGAATAGCATTAAGAGAAAGATTGCCAACCTTTGATGAGCTCACAAGAATTCTGATGCAGGAAGAGCAACGACGAGAAATGGTGAAAGCTAGACGTCAAAATACTGACAATCAAGCACTTTCAACATGCCAAAAACAAGGCAAGGGCAAGGGCAAGAAGAAGTTTAAGCAGCAATTTGCCAAGTCTCAGGAGGACGAGGGATCTTCCAGTAAAACTAAGAAGAAAGGCAAGTGCTTCCATTGTGGTAAAAAGGGCCATTGGAAGAGTGAATGTCACAAATTCCTAGCGGAACAAGGCAAGGGGAAACCAAAACAAGTAGGTAACCTTGTCGATGAGGGTGAGATTGAAGACTCTAGCATCTTCATATCTGCATTGTCATCTAATCAAGATGATCAAGCATGGTATATTGACTCGGGAGTGTGAAGGATATGAACCAAAAGTTCAAAGTTATTGCGGATGGAGTAAGAGAGCTCAATACAAATGGAGATGGTAACATGATTGCCTACCATAGAAGATCACTTGAAATTGATGTGCGAATCTTGTGTATATGGGAAGCAACATCGAGAGAAGTTCAATAAAGGGGGTGTTGCAAGAGCAAAGAACATCCTGTCCACACAGATTTATGCGGGCCTATGAGGACCATGTCCTTAGGTAAAGCCTTCTATTTCATGACCTTTATTGATGATATGTCACGTAAGACGTGGATCTACTTCTTGAAGAAGAAATCAGATGCATTTGATAACTTCAAGAGCTTCAAAGCATTGGTCGAAAATCAGACCAGGTAGGAAGATCAAAGTCCTAAGATCAGATAGTGGAGGTGAGTACAAGTCTAATGACTTCAATGATCTTTGTGATCAATGTGGGATTAAAAGACAATTTATGCAAGCTCATACTCCTGCTCTCAATGGTGTAGCTGAGCGCAAGAATCGTACGATTGTGGAAAGTGCCAGATATATGCTAGCTGAGATGAAACTACCAAAAGATTTTTGGTCAGAAGCATGTAGCATGGCAGTCTATCTTCAAAATAGAAGTCCTACCATTGCCATACCAAAGATAACACGTGAGGAAGCATTTGTTAAAATTCGCAATTCTAGCTTGACTAGTTTTGGTCATATGACTTGTAAATAGTTAGATGGTCATGATGTGGCTTGTCACACGTGCCAAATAGCATAGGATTCCATTCATAAGGATGTTCTCAAGTAGACCTAAGTGTTAGAACCTTTGGAATGAGTCCAAATTATGCTTAGATACAAGGGAGAAAAAATAGGAGCTATTTTTGGTAATTTTTGCATTGTTGAGGGATCTCCAAGATTCCAACCCTAACTTGGTAGGGATGAAAGATCCACCAAAATTAGCATTAGGGATAGGTTTAGGGCTACTCATACCTGCCCAAAACCGTGATGGATCATGTATATATAGGTGATGATATCTCACCAAAATCAATCAAGCAATTTCATGTTTTTTCTCTCATAATGGTGCAATTGCTCTCTATGTTCATAATTGTTTGAGTACTTGTGATTACTAATGATTATAGGATTGAATGTAGGTCTGGTGTACAGTACTCAGACTGTGGGAGGCCGTACTTTCACACGTGTGAAGCCTTCTTCAAGGATTTGGGCCATTTAGTGAGGTTCAAGCATAGATTTTTGATGGATTTTGATGGTTCAACTTGTGCTAATCTTATGAAATCATAATCTATTGTTTCCCTCATCATTTCAAGTGTTTTAGGATCCTTATTTGCTGTAATTTTTACAGCATTCACGAAGAAGAAGCCAAAGGTGAACCACTTGCGAATCTTTGGATGTAAGGCCTTTGTACACATTCCTAAGAAAGAGAGACGTAAACTTGATGTAAAAGCTATCAAGTGCATATTCCTAGGATATGATGATCGTGTGAAGGGCTATAGATGTTTTGATCCAGTGGAAAACAAAATCCATATAAGTCGTGATGTTATCTTTGATGAATCCAAGATGTATGAAGACGAGGATGCTGAGAAGATAGACACATCCAGTGGGAAAGATGGTATAATGAGGATACCACCTGATGATGATCCATTCATTGACCTTCCGAGTGATGAACATGAGGATACATCTCAAGATACTACTACTCAACCTCCAGAGACAGGTTGGAGAGGTAGGGACAAACTTTTTGGTGCAAGAAGGATTCAAATTGCAGGTGACAAACGCAAGGAGAAGGATGTATTGTGGGATACATTTTCACCAGGAAGCTGATCACCTGACAGGAAGCTCCCTAAGTGGTTTAAGAGATTGTTGGAGAGCCGCGACATGGATGACCTTCAAGGATCATCTAACCAGGGAGAGCTACAAAGATCAACAAGAGAGAAGACTCAACCTGAAAGGTATGAAGCAAATTATGCTCTCTTATCTAGCATTATTCAAAGCAAAGAACCTTCGACTTATGGTGAAGCGAAGGAAGATGACATTTCGTTCAAGGCCATGGGAGAGGAGATGGAGTCAATTGCTAAGCATAGCACATGGGACTTAGTAGAACCACCAGTTGGCAAGAAACCCATTGGTTGCAAACGGGTATACAAGACTAAGTACCATGCAGATGGAAGTATAGCAAAGCACAAGGCAAGATTGGTGATCAAAGGGTACGCACAAAGTAAAGGCATCGACTATGAGGAGACCTTTGTGCCGGTTTGTAAGTGGAATACTCTATGTCTACTTGTTGCTTTAGCTTCACATTTTGGTTGGCCTTTGCATCAGATGGATGTGAAATATGCTTTTCTAAATGGTGAGTTAGAAGAAGAAGTGTCCATGGATGAACCTGAAGGCTTTGTAGCGAAGGGACAAGAAAATAAAGTATGTCGCTTGAAGAAAGCGCTTTATGGTCTTAAACAAGCACCACGTGCGTGGTATAGCAGGATTGATGCCTACTTTTATTCAAAGGGGATGGTGAGAACACATTCTGATCCAAATCTATATGTCTTATGCTTTGATGGTATGGTTGCTTTGATTGCTCTTCACGTTGATGACTTGATTATTACGGGAAATGATCAAGAGATGATAGACATGATCAAGAAAGACCTCATGGAACAATTCGAGATGACAGATCTCAGCCCGATGCATTACTGCCTTGGAGTAGAAGTGTGGCAAAAAGAACATGAAGTGGATTTGACACAGGTGAAGTATGTCAAAGAGTTGCTGCATAGGTTTAGGTTGCAGGATTGCAAACTAGTAAACACTCCTATTGAACCAGGTAAAAAGCTTTCTAAGCTTGATGAGTCACAGTCATTTGATGCTACGCTGTATAGACAGTTAGTAGGGAGCTTGATTTACCTTACCACGACTAGACCAGATATATGCTATAATGTTGGCATTGTAAGTCAGTTTATGGCAACACCTATGGAAACGCATTGGAAGGCAGCTAAACACATTTTGCGTTATGTGAAAGGGACTTCAGAGTATGGCTTGATTTACAGGAAGCATGAAGGTTTACTTGAGTTGTGTGGCTATGTGGATGCGGATTGGGGAGGTGACTATGATGATCGTAGATCCACCACATGGTATGTATTCCAGTTTTGTGGTAGTTGCTTTTCCTGGTCTGGTAAGAAGCAAAGTACAATTGCTCTTTCCACCACAAAAATAGAGTATAAGTCAATGTGTAGTGCAACACAGGAAGCTATATGGTTGAGACAAATCTTGGAAGAAATTGGCATGAAGCAGAAAAATCCCATGACTTTACATAGCGACAGTCAGAGTGGCATTCATCTAGCAAAGAATCCAGTGTTCCATGCGAGAACTAAACACATTGAGATTCAGTATCACTTTATACGTGAGAAGCTGCTGAGTTGTGAAATTCATGTTGTTCATTGTAGCACAGATAACAACTAGCTGATATGTTCATTAAGCCACTTACTGGAGAAAAGTTTTATAAGTTTAGATCAAAGCTTTCTGTACTTAAACTTTGTTGACTTTGAAGCTATGTATATGACTATATAAAAAGTAGACTCTACTTTAAGAGAGAGAGTTAGAATTAAAGTAGAATCACTGTGTTACTATACTGTGGGTCCTATCAGTGAATAAGGATCAGTTGGCCTCACCACGAGGCAAGTCGACGGGACACGCGTCCTGCCAATGGCAACCTGGGTCATGCATGGGTTGCCTGAGTGAACAACTATATGTACAAAGTAATTTCATTTTGAGAAATACAGTTGCTATGTGAGCTTGTTGTGGAGAGTGTTTTCTGTCTGTGTTACTGTGTAGCATAATCTGTGTTCCTGTGCAAAGCAAATTCTAAGTAGGAGTACGACTCAATCATGAAGAACAAGACTTGGAGACTTGTTCAACTACCTACAGATAAAAGGCTATTGGATGCAAGCGGGTCTATAGGACTAAGTACAAATCAGATGGTTCTATAGATAAACATAAGGCAAGATTGGTGGCAAAAGGTTATGCTCAACAGGAAGGGATTGACTATGAGGAAACTTTTGCACTGGTTGCTAAGTCTACTACTATGAGGACTGTTTTATCATTGGCAGCTCAGTGTGAATGGGATATTCAACAAATGGATGTAAAGAGTGCATTCCTGAATGGACTTCTAGAGGAGGAAGTCTACATGGAGCAGCCAGAGGGATACATAGTAGCAGGACATGAAGATAAGGTTTGCAGGTTGGACAAGGCATTATATGGACTTAAGCAGGCACCCAGGGCGTGGTACACGAGGATTGACATGTACTTTGAGGAGCTTGGCTTTCAGAGTAGTTCGGAGTATACAATTTATGTTTTGGTCAGGAATAATCATATTGTTATTGTAGTGATGTACGTGGATGATCTTATTATTACAAGATCAAATCATAGTATGATTCAGGGAATCAAGAAAGATCTCTCATCAGAATTTGATATGAAAGACCTTGGTTCACTACAATATTTTCTTGGGATTGAGGTATGGAGAATAGCACAAGGACTATTCATTTCTCAATCTAAGTATGCTCATGAAATTTTGAAAAGTTCAATATGTCAGAGTGCAAGCCTATTTCTACACCATATGATAGTGGATATAAGCTTACTAAAGCTGAGGAAGATCAGGATGTAGATGAGACATTATATAGAAAGCTTGTTGGAAGCTTAGTCTATCTAACTACTACAAGACCAGATATTGCTTATGCTGTGAGTATGGTTAGTCAGTTTATGGCTAAGCCTAAGCAAATTCATTGGAAAGTTGCTAAGCGAATACTCAGATATATCCAAGGCACTTTAAGATTTGGTATTCTCTATGGTAGACAAGATGATTTGAAGTTACAGGGATATGTGCATGCTGATTGGGCTGGAGATGCGGAAGACCGAAGATCTACTACAGGTTATGTTTTTAGTCTTGGTTCTGGTGCTATCTCTTGGAGTTCAAAGAAGCAACATACTATTGCTTTATCATCTACAGAGGCAGAATATCCAGCTACTACGAGTGCAACATGTGAAGCAATATGGTTGCGAAGTATTCTACATGATCTACATATGGTACAAGATTCACCTACGGTACTTCAATGTGACAATCAGAGTTGTATTAAATTGGCAAAAAATCCAGTTTTTCATAGCAGGACAAAGCATATTGAAGTACAACAACACTTCATCAGAGAGAAAATTCAAAGTAAAGAAGTGGAGCTTATCTATTGCCCTACGGAAGAGCAAGTTGCAGATATCTTTACCAAAGGTCTTGGCAAAGAAAAATTTCAGAAGTTTAGAGAACTTCTAGGAGTAATAGATAACAAAGTAAACATTAAGGGGGAGTGTTAGAAATTAAAGTTTATTTGACACCCCTTAATGATAGTTTGGCCATGCCTGCGTGCTATTTTTAGGGGCCATTACTATTTATAATAAGTCATATTTTAGGGTCATTACTATTTATAGTAAATTTGTTTTTTAGTCATGCATGTAGGTGGGTGCACTACTACTAGAATAGGATTTGCTTTTATCACTTAGAAACTCATCTTGGGTGTTTACCCAATATAGGTAGTAATTATAGCAATTAGTTTTTTGTCTTTTGCTATTTACTTTAGGCTCATTAGCTTTTATCAATCATTAGAGAAACTATTTAAGAAGGCTAGCGCCCTACCACAATCATTCCATTCAATTCAATGAGCTAGAGCAATTGCTCAATTCTCTTATGATCTGAATTCTCTCTATGCTTGGGTTTTGTGTGAGTGCTAGTAGGACTAGTATCTCCATCTAGAATTTGTATCACAAATTTTGACAGATCTGCACCCCTCCTCTAGAGGGCTTAATAGTGTTTGCATGCATGTACTTTGGATCAATAGCATTTTGGTTTATTTTTTCCAACCTATGCCTAATCATTCGGACTACATGATTTTTGACCCATTAATGTTGCTTGTTGCATGTTTTGTTTTTCTTGTCCATTTCCTTTACATGTGGAAATTGTATGAAATCGCATGTGCACCCTTGAAAATACCGTCTTGCAAGCTTAAACCACTTGCAAAACATTATATGCTATAGAGGCACTACTCTTCGTGTTTAGGGTTGGTGTCTATAATTCCAGCTAATTCTTATAAACCCAATCTATGGAACGACTATGGAGACTATCACAATGCTACTGATGAAACGTAATCAACAATGGGTGAGCTTGTCTTTGATCCTCCCAATTAGTGGATATTGAGTACCTGAAAAGGAACAAGAGTATCCTAAGCTATACACATGAGTATCCAAATCAACCATGGCTCACTCGACTACTCATTGAGACCCTAAGTAACCAAGAGTGATAAGCCAAGAGTGATAAGACAACCATAGTGTATGCACTCATGAGAAAGTAGTTGTCTAGAATTTCTCTAGCCTATCCAAACACATTTTTGCCTCATTTCAAAGATGCTATCACAATATAGTGTATGCACTCACGAAAGCTACACTACCCAAATCTATGGTAGAAAATAACTTTTGATTAATGATTAGTCGTAGGGTACTGACTGAAGTGAGCTAATTTGTGCTTGTAGCAAACCTTTTTCATGAATCAATCAATATCAAGTTTCCCTCCAAGTATCATTTTCATCCTTTGAGACACATAAGCCTCAAGAGAACCTCTCTTGATACTTATAGACTCCATACTTCCTTTGGAGCATGACTAGGTCCCTTTGAAGGTAATCATGATTTTTGAACCCTTGCTAACTACACCACCTCTACTACATATCATCTATCTTGATTTGTATGAACTTAGGTTTCGGACACATCTTTAAGGACCTTGGTGTAGTTTAATACATGCCACTTCACATGTATATTAATCAGTATTATCGGAACTTCTATGCATGCCTGCATAGACTAAGTTCCCTTTAATACGATCCTTAATTTTCCTAAGCTTCTCTGCACGTCTGCATAGGCTAAGTTCCCTTTAATGTGTTCCTTAGTGTTTTACTCTGTATAACTGAGTCTGGTACACAACTACCATACTAAATCTTACAGTCACTATTCCTAAGAAACTCTGCGGCAACTTGCAGATTTACTTATGTACTAACCCTTCTGAAACTCAGGGATCTTACACTCGCGTATAACTAAATCATACCTTAGAGTTCTTAATACTCTCTTACGCCCTACGCATACCTTTGTGTACACGATCAAATGTTGAGCCGTACAAAGAGAGATACATATAATCAACCTCAGCCAGCTGCATGTGGAATGCCACCAAACTAGTGGTTTACAAGAAACCCATCTAGCTCAATAACAACTAACCATGCACTTGTCCTTGCATGAGGTTAACTTTGGCTTACACCGATGAAGTGTCCTAGCCCACTAAACTTCTCTCCACATAGGTCCACTTCAACCTTGTACCATAAGTTGTGGCATTTAATGCCAATGCCAATGCGCGGCAAGTTTACCCCGTCACGCCTAACCTCTTAGGTACCTTGCGAGCCACCCATTTTCCGGCTAAATTCCTCGGATGTGTTGACGCCACCATGCCGCACATGTCTCCGTGCACTTGGCGTCACATTAACGCCACAATGGTGCCACCTCACTACTACAAATTCTATCTGTCAATTGTTTTGTCACCCAGCACTTCATGCTTTTCAAGCTTTCTAGTTTTTATAAAGGTCAATGTTTTTTGCATTTTTTTTGCTCGCCCATTCTTCTCAAGATAAATAGAATTGAAATGCTACTAACCGTTAACACAACCCTGTAACAAGATCAAAAATAAATTGCAATATTATGTCATTCCTTAATCATGTGTTGGCATGTCTAGCAACTTTTGAAAGATAATTATTCTCAAAACATAAACAATTGTAAGTAACACATTTTATGCTATATTAGAATTGCATATATTACCGTAAAAAACAAAAAAGGTAACAAGAACATGCAAATTTAACTACTATATAATATACTCACCATCAATATCATCAATCCAGCACTGCTCCATTCCCCCAACTTCTATAGACATTACAAACAAAAAAAGAAAATATTATAAAGTAGCACAAAAGTGGTTTAAAAGTAAAAGTACACTAGGATTTTTTCCCTATTCTATAATAAACAATGAAAATGACCAAGGTCGATTCTATATCCATATTGGACTGTAACAATTTTTGTTTCTACAGGTCCTTGTTGGGATTTTGATGTCTTTGGTCTTCCTTTTGTTGGATCAGTGCATAGCTTGAGGTTAAAATCCAACGACGAGATTCTATATGGTTGGGTGGTTGAGATCCATAGTTTATTTTGGTTTTCTTATAAGTTGGATCCCGTTGTGATCTTTACACTTTGCTATTACTTGTGCATTCAGACTTGTGATAAAGGCACATGATTGTAGGGAAGGAGAGCTCAATGAGACAAGGCTTCTAAAGTCATTAGGTCATCATTTCATTGTTTCTGCTTTCTAGAGTTAAAATAGTATTAAAGACTAGTGTTAAAATTAATGTTACTGCTTGAAATTAGTGCTTGAGTAATGTTAATGCTTGAGATTGGAATCAATATAAAGCCATAGTTACTCTTATCAACAATTATTGAGTATTGTCTATTTGGTCCGTAATCTCTGTAGTATTGTAGCATTCCATTCTAATTCATAGTCATACCAATATAGCATGGTTATATCATAACACGCTATTTTTTCTGGTATTCTATTTATCTAGTTATTAGACAATGATTTGTTCATCATAAGTTACTAGATACCGATTCAAAAAATAAACATCTCTTGATGACCAATTGAATCCATTCTACATCCTATTTTAAACACAAAATCTCATGAAACGGGTCAAAATTCCAAAAAGTGTTCAATTTAACAAGTTTTAAATGTTTGCCCAAAACTCTGGTTTTTCAAGAAAAATCTATACAAATTTATTGGAAATTATTACAAAAACAGACTTTTTTACTTTAA
The DNA here is from genome assembly GCA_029204225.1 of Diphasiastrum complanatum. Lineage (NCBI taxonomy): Eukaryota > Viridiplantae > Streptophyta > Lycopodiopsida > Lycopodiales > Lycopodiaceae > Diphasiastrum > Diphasiastrum complanatum. Next base: position 14,596,473 of record CM055098.1, on the reverse strand, counting down.
AAATCAATACATCATGCCCAAAAAATTTGAACCTTGTGAAAAACTATCCAAATAAAAAATGATCATTGGTGAATAAAATACATAGGTTTTCAATATTCTAAATCAACTTTCTTTTTAAAAACTCATAAGATACGTTCGATGTAGGCTTTATGCTGAATCCACAAAATCTTGAAGACACTGAAAACATTTTTTATTATGGTTTTTTACTAGTCAAAATCCAAGGGGTTTTCATTGATTGCTCTCAACTCAAAGATGGAATTCTCAAAATTCTCTTTTTCAACCAATGAAATTGACAACTCATGTTCTTCATTAGAGTCTACTGGCATATTTTCATATGAGTCATCATTAAACATTGACAAAAAAAATTATGCAGTGTGACTTTTATTTGTTCTACAAAGTTGAAGATCACGGTTAACCAAGATATTCTTGCAAAATAAAAATTATTGACTTTCATAGATGAGTTGTCATTGTCAACTCAAATTAAAAGCAAGCACATCCACATCTTAGAGATTGATATCATTAACTCTTTATATTTATATCTCAAGTTCGTGCCTTAGTGTGCATATTTATATTCATGTCGTGTGCATTTCAACCCATGGGACGGGACGGGCCCACCGCACCTTTTTGACAAATTGAGACTCCAATGTCTGAATTTGGAGCAAATTTAAGAGACTGAATTTCAAGATTCCATGACTTTGTCTTTTCTGGTCTCATCAAGACTTGATCGTCTCCCATCATCCATGATCCCACTCTCAATGCACACCAACATTGCGTGCTTCACATGCCCACCTTAGCCTCCTTAGGCATTGGGTGAGAAAATGCTATTGTACACGACCATTGACTGCTTCGCACACCAATAAAGGTTCTAGCGCGTTGCCAGCTGCACTACTACACACAGACACATAAAAAAACATATACATACACATATATACTACATAGTACATACACAAACAGATGGAATGACACTCATACTATTTTGCAAACCAGATTTTGTTCAGAGAGGGATAGACTCCTATAGAGTGAGAGTGAGAGTGAGACTAGTGAGAGTGGCAAAGAGAGAATAAATTAGATGGCGATGGCGGTGTTGTCGGCGGCGGTAGTTGTATTGATAACAATAATATTGGCACTGTTTCTGCGGAAATGGAGAAAGCTGGGCAACGACGTGAAAGGATTGCCAAAAGGTTCTGTGGGATTACCTTGGGTGGGAGAGACGATGGAGTTCATGTCTTACTTCTCCACCTCCGATCCCGAACCTTTCGTCAACAACCGCGTCGCCAAGTATGTAAAATATCAACTGCTGTAACTGCTAGCAATTTCTAACTACCTTGTCTATTTTACTGATGATATTATCCCTCTTGCAGCTTTCTTATACCGTTTTTACAGTTCGTAAATTGTGAGTGTTAATGTAACCTACCAGCGATCGTGACGATGGATCGAAATGGGTTTCAGATTAGTGTGACTAGATCATGCTCATCTGCAGTATATCTACTGCAGATCCTCGAGTTGATTGGTCGTCGCATCCTCGCGCGCTCATTTGTATTGCTATTTGCATGGCAGGTATGGAAAGGTTTTCAAGTCTCATCTGTTCGGAAAACCCACAATCATCTCCGCCGATGCTGAATTCAACAAGTTTGTGATGCAGAACGACAAGAGGCTGTTCAACATGGGCTACCCCACCTCCTTTGCTGAGATTCTGGGTACCTATGACATGCTCATGGTTAACGGTGAGCTTCACAAAAAAATGCGCGGCTATGCCATGACCTTCTTGACTTCCAAAAAGTTACAGGACTACCTGCTCAATGACATTGATAGCTATGTGCTGCTGGCCCTAAGCACCTGGAAAGGTCGGGTGGTGAACGTTCAAGATGAAGCTAAAGCTGTAAGACTTGGACGCTTATCAGTGGGCTACTATGCCTGCATCTCCTATATTATTGCTTAATTAAACACATCAATCTCCTGCAGAAAGTTAAGGTTTGAAATTTTGGAGTTCTTGAACTTAATTAGTTTGACCAATTGCTCCTCAACTCAGGCAGCTAGGCGGTCTGCAGGAAGATCTTGGATCCAAAAAACAAATCTTTTCATACGATGTTGTGATTTTGTCAGAGTACTTCACCCTAGGGCCTACATAATTACAGATTTCATATCTATGTACTGTGAATGCAGTATACGTTTCGTGTGGTGGCGAAACAGCTCATCAGTTTTGGCCCTGGAGAAGAGTCTGACAGTCTCATGAAGGAGTACTATCAGCTGTTCGACGGCATATTTTCTCTTCCGCTTAAAATTCCTGGCTCCACTTACGCGAAAGCAGTGCAGGTACATTATTAATCCACTGCCTGATCCTTTTTAAGACGGGCAATAGAAAATCTTAGTACTTCACAAAGCTGCTTCCCCATTCCATCTTAAATGATGACCATAAGATAGACTGAAGAGAGAGGAGCTTGTCAATTGAGAACCGCTTGCGTCTACAGGCTCGGGGGAGAATTCTAAAGAGACTCACCCAAGTTATCGATTCAAGAAAAAGTCTTGAGAAAGACGATCACAAGGACTTACTCGCAACTGTGTTCAGTACTGAGATGCGGCCTGAGGATAGGATGAGTAACGAGCAGATCATGGATTACTTTCTTGGATTGCTCTCGGCTGGACATGTTTCCACAGCAACAGCTGTTCTTTTCGCGATCGCATTCTTGACCGACAGCCCAAAGGCTTTAAACCAGCTGAGAGTGAGTCCTTTCTCTCTATTAATGAATTGCCCGAGAAGTCCGAAGTTTGCTTTCCTGGAACATGTGTTAGCGTGAGACCTACAGGCTTGATTTACAATTTCCATAGAATAAGCTGGAACGACTGCTTATGCTGATGACGGGTACTGCAGGAAGAAAACTTGGCTATTAAAAGAAACCAAAAGGGGGAAAGACTGTCATGGGAGGCCTACAAGAATAGCATGCCTTTTACATTGGACGTAAGCAGCCTGCAGCATTCTTTCTCTTTCCCTGACTTTAACCTCGAGATCAACTGCCTAGGCCTTACTTTTCCATACTCTTCGTCCTGCTTTTGCTTCTACAGGTTATCTATGAGACGCTCAGACTTACAAACGTCAGTCATGGATTATACCGCACAGCAATAGAGGACATTCAGTATCAAGGTACTTGTGTGTTCAATCATAGATTCCACTGCGCAGGCTCTCAAGAGTCAAAACCTTCACATCTTTGTACAATCTGCCCATAATCAAAAACCTCTCTCAATCTTATGCTATTTTGGAAAGTACAAATGCTAATAGAAACCTCAGAATGAATTGAGAGAGCAAAAGAATTAGACGGGCGCCAGTCCATTGATCAGTGGTTAACTTGACTCCTTGCTTTGACTGCGTAATACTACTTTCCTGACATAACTAAACGCCGTACTGTACTGAATCTACTCATCAGGTTACACTATACCAAAAGGATGGACTGTGCTCGCGTACGCCCGTGCTGTGCACCTTGATGGAGACATCTACGAAGACCCGTTTGCGTTCAACCCATGGCGCTGGAAGGTACTCAACAAGCGCAGCTCTATTAACCATGTCAACTTTCATTCATTCTTTCTGCATGCTCGCTGCGTTTTACAAATTACAATAAGTACATGTTCTCACTATTGACTCCTGTATTTCGTATGGAATCAGACTATGTCTCCGACCATGAACAACTTCATGGTATTTGGAGGAGGGCCCAGACAATGCGCAGGATACGAGCTGGCAAAGCTAGAAATCGCAATGTTCCTTCATCATCTTGTGACCAAATTCAGGTCAGAGGAAACTCTTGATCTAAGCTTGAAAATTTAGGATTATCTCGTCAGTGGTATTGAATGTCTCGGAACTGAATAAGCTACTCTTAAATGCATGAAGAAACATAATACCTGGGCCTGGCGCTCGCACCTTCGGCGAGCCAGTACTACTACACAAGCCCAGCTGGTCAAAGACAGTCATCAAAGCTAGTGCATGGGACGTTGATCGCATGCTTGAAATCAAAATGATACTGTACAAGACTACTATACATGGATCGTAAATTGTAATAAACTCTAATCTGTTTTGTTTTTTGATTGATGGTATTGCAGCTGGAAGCCAGTCGAGCAAGACAAGATGGTGTACTTTCCAACAGTCAGGATGATCAAAGGATTGCCGATCGTGGTGGAGGACTTGATTAATGCTGCGGACTAGCTAGATATCTCATGATTCCCTCCCAATTGCACTTCCTGTGATCTAATGAAGAGCATACAGAAAAGAGAACCAGATTAAAGATGATAGTCTCCTGAACTTTAGCATTCATATAGAACATTAAACAAACGCAAGAATATGACTCAAATTTGCCAAAATATATGACATCAATGGATGTCGAGGGCCAACACTCAATTTATCTGTTTTTGTCATGTAAATGTGACAGTAATTAATTGAAAATTAGCTAGAGTCACGAAGTCATTTCAATTACACTAGGGGCTAATGACCATTTTGATGGTTATTCACATGTACAACGGTTTTTTTATATAGAAAAGGACAAGATCCAAGTGGACTTCTTACTTTGTCTCACTCTTTGTATAATTTGACTCATGAACGAGTGCTGTAATCGTTTGCTGCTGACCATCGTACTAATCATAAATGAGTGTAATATCAGTAAAGTAATAAAAGCTTTTGAGTTGTCCATTAAATGACGTGCAAAGGAGTGTGCTGGAAAGATCCGATCTTCAATTGTCCGGCTTTTGGTCCCTCTTGGAAGCATACACTCTCTTCTGGATTTTTTCTCAAGACTGTGAAGAGAGGAATGAGAAAATAGGTGTAGAAGAAGGCGACCGCAGCAATGGGATTAAATGATTCAAGAATCATAGAAAAACTTGAGAGATGGAATTATGCGAACTCTAGAGATAAAAGATGAAGTTGATTCTTTAAGGGAGGGGCTCCTGGGTGTATTTGAGAGAAGCAACCTAGTGAATCCTGTGTTAGGCAGGAAATGTGGCTAGTAAGGAAAGAAAATTCTACATTGTGTGCAATTAGTCAAGCAATAAATGCAAATGCGCCCAAAGAGGTGTGGAGCATTATGAGGGAGATCTCTGAATCAAAAGGGATCACTAGCAGACTGGTGACCCAGAGACAACTTTAGTACTTGAGATGACTGGCCGTGAAAGTTTGGCATCCAAATAAAGGATTGAATTAAAAAAAACTAATATAACTCACCATTAAGAGATTGTCCCAAATAGCTATGTGTTGAGAATAAGCGCAGGGATGATTACAGTCACTACAATACTAGAATACTAAAGGTAATCGATCAATCACCATAAAGAAAACAACAATCTGCAATGACACAAACGAATTGCCAAAAAACTCAAAAGCGTGAAATTCACATTACAATATGCATACATACATATATTCGCATGTTGATTGCATGCCAAGATTTCCTAATGTGCAATATGATGACCTACGTGTATTCATCTATGTGACATGGCATTGATCATGCCAAGAAGATCATCTCACACAACCACCTATCTATATACACCTACTGGTGGTTAGCATTGACAATTAGTTAATGTCATGTGAACCGGACATCAACAATCCCCATCTCAATGCTAACCATCCCCTTTGGTAACACATTTCATTCCCATAGCATTCCGCAAGTACACAAATCTATCCTTAACTAATGATTTGGTCATTATATCTACAATCGTCTCTTTTGTGGAATAGTATTCTAGGATCATTTTCCATTTTGCTCTAAGTCTTTGACAAAATGGTGCTGAATATCAATGTGTTTGCTTCTCTTGTGTAGTCCCCCATTTCTGCAGATAAAGATGATACCCTGATAGTGAGTGAAAATCTTCATGTCTTTAGTTGGAATCCCTATCTCATGGCATAATCTATTAATCCATACGTACCCCATGACATATGCCCATCTATTTTGCTTCAGGCAAAGATAGGGCAACGAATTTTTGCTTACTGCTTGCCCAACTCATAGCCCATCGCTTATCGTAAAATCAAATCCACACGTACATTTTCTGTCATCTCTGTCGCCTGCCCAGTCAAAATCCACAAACCCTGTTATTCCTTCGAATGGATGACGGTATTCCAATCCAAGTCCATTAGCTCCCTTCAGATACCTTAAAACCCTTTTTGCAGCATGCCAGTGATCAAGTCCTGGGTTTTCAAGATATCCGCTCAAAAATCTAGTGGATGTGGCTATGTGAGGCCTCGGGCAAACTATGGCATACATGAGTCACCCTGCTAGATAGTACGGGTACCTGCTCATTTTTGCTTTTACAGCATTGCCAATGTAGAAAAATCAGCATCTACTCAATGAAAGAGATGCAAACTCAATAAGAACTTGATCAAACATCAAATATATGATAAAATAAAGTTGTTGTATGTACAATAACAATACCCTACTATATTTCCCACGTGTGGCTCCAAACATAGCAATATATGAGCATTCTACAGACAAGACTGCAAGATATCATCAAGATAGTGCACCAATGGATAGATGAACCCAAGAGAACTCATGTATAAGCATCGAATAGTAGCAGACAAAAATACATTCAAGATCATACAATCATACATAATAATATGTAGGTGATGGGAGGGGCGGCCGTGCAGAGGAGTGGGATGAGGGGAAGCGTGGCCGTGCAGAGGAGCTTTGTGATGGGGGTGGGGGGAGGGTGTACCCCCTCCCCTCTTTCATTTTCAATTTTTTTTTTAAGTACAATGTGTTAATACTGTGAAAGTACTGTACTTTAGGACCATAAATGGATCTACAAAAGATCCACAAGAGTGATTGGATGCTTGCTTAACAATCTCTCAAAAAACTAGTCATCAAAAAGTTGATCTAGATTGGCAACTTGACAAACAACAAGCATTAACAATCAAAAGCATTGATCAACATTGAAATACGAGCCCACACGTGTGTACTACATGCTATAGTACGGCCTTCAACGTGAGAAACAAGTAGAAATTGATTTGGTTGCATTTGGTTCACAAAAACTCAATGTACATAGTGAACTAGCTTGAGATTGCCAATGAGCTCCAAAAATATTCTATCTTCTCACTATGAGAGCTTAGAATACATAGCATATTCGACTTCCTTCTTGAAGTTAGGTGGATTTCCAGTTAACTCACTCTCCTTGACCTAAAATGAAACCCTAGCCTAGATCCTAGAGTTATGCTTGGTAGGTAGCTAGTTGGTCAAATTTTCACCTTAAACTTAGGTGTAGGTGCTATAAAGTAGGGATGACCACCAAATAGACATGACTAACTCTCTCGACTTGAACTAACCTATATTAGGAGTGGGTTGCCACGTGGCATTTTGGCCATACATGTGTGGAACCCAATTATGTACAAAATTTACACTATTCTTCACGGTTTTTTATCAAGCTAGATTTGCCAATTTTTGGCAATTCTTCACACTCCTCAAATTTAGCTTGATCTAATTACAACTCTCTTTCTAGATGAATGAATGCTTTCAGAAGTGTCTAAAAATTCCAGCTACAAACAAGAAACTTTTGAGACTCCAATAGAGAATGATGTCCATGAAGGATCTTTCACCACCTCTTAAAGGATCCCTTACAAGATGTTCCACAAATGTGTCTATATACATGTAGCACACTTCAAAAACTATGCATCATGCCAAGGCATGGATTCCAAGGCATTTTGTGCACTTGAAGATACATCAATAAAACTATTAAGTGCATACATAATGTTGCCAAAGACAACTTGCCTTGCTTGATTCTTTGCATTGAATGTGCATTCCCATAGAGCATCAAATTCTCACAGTAACCCAAAAGGCCATTTTTGCCATGACACATATAGATTATTAATTGACTCACCGAATGAAAATCCGGATGTTGCAATGAACATGGATCAATAGGATACAATGTTTCCGATAACCATAAATCTACATGCTTTAGCTTTTCCTCCCTATATCATTAGAAGAAATATGGGCTCAAAGTGGGCCCTTTAAAAAAAATTTCTTTTAGAGAGAGGTTACGTAGAAAGAGAATGCGATCCGGTAACTTTTGGTCACCGTTTTTCGAGTTTTCGACCTTGCCCATTGTTTAACTGGTATGATTAACTTCAAACATTAGTTAGTAAGCATGCGATGTAATAACTTCTCTTCATGCTCGTTTCAAAATTCGAGGCTAGAGCTTTAAGAGTGTAAATCTTGGTGTGCTCACTGCTAAAACTAAAGCGGAAGTATAATGAGCGATTTTGAAATATTTGTATGCTAACAGTGAAAGATGAGGCGGGACAAATTTTTAGCATGACATATACATTACAAAAGTAAGGTATGCTAGATCTATTAAGTTAGACTTATTGTGGTTTGAAGCATTTACGGATTGTAGCTTTCAACAATGGCAATGTTCCATTTGCATGTTGCACTCCAATGGAATACACTCCAATTAATAAGAAAAAAATGAAAGCTGTAGAGAATGTTGTAGCAATAGTTAGAGAATTGAGATTAAATAATCATAAGAATATAGATTTGTGGGTGGATGGATCAATTTATCCTAATGATCCAGCAACCATTTTGTCTCCAGGTTTTAGTCCGTAACTGATCTTCTCAAATTTGTATGTGAAGGAAATAGCGGATTATGGGATATTGTCAAAGGTTGCGTGATATTGGAATGCATAGCATATTTTGACTTAATCAACAATTATAGTTTGCTAATCAACAATTGCAACGATCAAATCAACAATTGCTTGGTTATGTGCAACACGCCAGAGTTGAAAGCATTGCACTCAAGCATGCTATATCAGAGTTGAATGCTACAGTTACAACTCTTCGGGGCTTAAACCAAGAAATGTTAGAATCCATAGAGAAATTGCGATCTGATAGTTTAAAATCTGTTGTTGATATACAAGTTTTAAAAAAGGCAATGACAAGAAAGAAAAGAAAGAGAGTACTGATGAAGAATATTAATAACTTATCCACACATAGTGACAATAAAAAAAAAAAAGAATTCAAACATTTAAGTATGTTTTCATAATAAACTGTTTATTTGATTTGTATTTGTCATTTAAGTTTGATTTGCAATATCAATTTATTAAACAAAATTTGAGTTTTTATATGTTTGTTGCAGATCATGTTTGGTGGCAAAGAACTATTTAACAGATTGTTCATGCATTGGAGAATCTCTAAGTCATGTTTTACCAAGAAAATAGTTTTTAAGCACTCAGGACCATCTAAGGGTATGTTCTTGTAACATTTCGAGACATCTGCGACCTACATATTGGTAATCAGAGATGGTAGATTTAGATAGAAATCCATAGATAACTCACATTGCTAGTATAAAATAGTATCAGCTCTTAGGATACTCTTGTATGTATTCGCCTAAAGACCTGCACCTTCCATGAGGAATGGTGAGAGCATACCATGAGGAATGGTGACAGCATACCAAGAGCTCCTGTGAGAAATTTAGCAAGTTTGGTAAAGCAGCAATCGTGAGCATTGGTAATCCATCTGAAGGAGTCCTTGTGGGCTTTAAAGGTGCAGAGAAGGTAAGGTAGAGAATTATTGCCCAAGAAAAACTCCGGTAAGGAGTCACTAGAAATGCTCATTATATATGACAAGGAATTCTCCACATAATTGGATTGATCATTTGGAAAAGGAGTGAAAACTACTGAGTTGTTTTATGGCCAAATTTCGTGCGAAGAATTTACACATGAAACAGGGATTATGTTGTGCTTTATCAATACCATTAATGTATAGAGAGTTTGTAAGCCAATGTAGTTCGTCCTTGGCAATCCTATTTTTGGAAAGAAGGCTTACTATTTTCATGAAGCCATTTACCCTTTCTAATGTAACTTAAAGCGATTCTTTTACAAAAAGTAGCATGTTCCTTTTTCGTATTACCATCTAAAGAAGCATAAGAAGGTAGGAGTCCCATGTAATTAGCTTGCACTTCCATGTGAATGAGTAAATGCTCCCACATGTCAAGTTGCTGTTCACACATGTGGATTAGGTTGTAGAGGATAAGATTTAGATATTCCACAAGATCCTATTTTATAGGGAATATCCCTACTTTTGTGGAAGACTAGATTTTTGGTTTCTAGCTAATGAGATAAGTCAACTTTGGATAATGAGCATATTTGGCTCCTATTGGTGTAGAAAGTTGATGAGAGATTTTCAATCTAGCATTTTGCTTGTGATTCACACATTTGTCTTGTGATTTTATGCTTGGAATGCTATCTAAAGTTAATGTACTTTGCTCTCTAGTCACAATCTATACAATGGCTATATTCCACACGTGTGAGGCCGCCCTTGTTGATTATTGATGCTTTCATTAGTTGATCTTGCTAAATAGTTGATGATCTATGTGTAGATCAAGATCTAGTCAATGCTTTTTGATAGATCCTAGATTTGGCAATCAACAACTCTTGTAGATTGATTAAGTACAATCAATCATTGTCATTTTTATGAAAAATTCACAGATGTTACTTTCTATCTAATCTCCCTTGTGTTTTATACATTACTCCCATTTTTTTGGGATTTTTTTTTTTTTTGCATTGAACTACATCTCCTTATATGTGTGCATATTAAAGATAGTTAAAAAAATGCTTAATCTTGATTTGTATAAGTACTTACCCTAATCCATCATTCTCTTAGCAATTTCTTTCAAGTTGTGATAGCGATAAATCGTGACTTGGATTGATTTCAGTGTCGGGTCAAAATTTGTGCAATATTGAAATAGTCCAAGGTCAAGGTCAAAATAGATACCGAGTCAAAATGAGTGGAGGATCGAATTCTTAGTCGACCTATGGTTAAACTAGTCTTCGACCTTATTCGATCCCTACCCAAGGTTGATTTAGTCTTTGACATAATTCAACCTCGGCCAGAGGTCGATTCTATATAGATATTGGACTGTAACAATTTCTGTTTCTACAGCTCCTCGTTGGGATTTCGACCTCTTTGGTATTCCTTTTGTTGGATTAGTGCATGGCATGAGGTTAAAATCCAACAACGATTGATCTTGAGCTTCTATATGGTTGGGTGGTTGGGATCCATAACGTATTTTGGTGTTCTTATAAGCAGGATCCCATTGTGATCTTTATACTTTGTTATTACTCTTGATTTGTGATAAAGGCACATGCTTGTAGGGAAGGAGAGCTTAATGAGCCAAGGCTTCTAAAGCCATTTGGTCATCGTTTCATTGTTTATGCTTTCTAGAGTAAAATAGTATTGAAAACTAGTGTGGAAAATAGTGCTAATGCTTAAGATTGGAATCAATATAAAGCCATAATTGTTCAATATCAACAATATTGAAGATTGTCTATTTGGTTAGTAATCTCTTAGTATTTTAACATTCCATTCTAATTCATAGTCATACCAATATAACATGGTTATATACATAACACACTTTAGATATTCTATTCTTTAATCTAATAAAATAGAGAGATTGAATTATAAGGGCAATAAAGTGTTTTTTAGTATTCTATTTATCTAGTTATTAGGAAATGATTTGTTCATCATAAGTTACTGGATTATCGATTTTTGACTCCAAAAATCAATACGTCATGCCCAAAAAAAATTGAACCTTGTGAGAAAACCATCTAAAGAGAAAATAGTCATATGTGAATTAAATACATAGGTTTTTAATAGTCTAAATTAACTTTCTTTTTAAAAACTCATAGGATACGTTGGATGTTGCTTTATGCTAAATCCACATTCAAAACATTTTTTATATTGGTTTTTTACTAGTCAAACAACAAGGGGTTTTCATTGATTGCTCTCACCTCAATGATTGATGTATTTTCAAAATTCTCTCTTTCACAAAAGTATGTCAAAATTCCGTATCACACAACAGAAAAGTCCCCACACAATTCGAGATTCTATCTTGATCACACAATAATGGCAAAATGTGCTTAGAATTGGTTCTAATACCAATGTAAAGTCCAAATCCAAGGATCCTATTCTAAGCATGCCAATCACAAGCAACACAAGGGAATCGGATGGTGGACAAACCAACCCAACCAGACCTAGATCGAACAGCCCCCAAGCTATGGATCAATCACAATCAAGGAATGAGGCATCATACCAGCAGCATACTGCTACCAGCCTTACAATCAAGGATACACTAGTGAGAGCCCAATAGGTATACTTATACCCTCCAAGACCCATGCACCACTAGTAGTGCACTGTGGCACCTCACTTGACACCTCTACAGCCTATCTGGGCCATGTCATCCAATTCCCCAATGACTCACTAATAGACCCATACAAATCCACCATCAAGTGTTTAGGCCTACAACTATTAATTATGACCATGTACACATAAGGGCCCCAATGCCTTTATAGTCACAATTAACTTACGGGTTGTTGGTCTACCGGTCCCTAGCGTAAACAAGCTACCCGAGACCAGTTATGGACATTACAAATGAGGTGTCACAGTGCACTACTAGTGGTGCTTGGACCTTCGAGGGTATAAGTATACCTATTGGGCTCTCACTAGTGTATGCTTGATTGTGTGATTGGTAGCTACATGCTGCTAGAGTGATTCATCATTCCTCATTGAGAATGATCCATAGCTTGGGGGCTAGATCCGTTCGATCTAGGTTTGGTTGGGTTGCTTTGTCCACCATCTGTTCCCTTTGTGTTTGCTTCTTTTGGCATGCTTAGGTTTGTATCATGTGTGTTGGATTTTATACCTCGTTTATCATACTTAAAGAAATGTTGTGAAGTATACTACTTACAAATCAACAGAGTCTTAAGCTATCATGGAAAACATAGAGTTTTACCCGTATCCATTCCATCATTCGAAATCTCATCTAAGTAGTTGGGGTTTTCATGAAATCATGCCTGAATGCGTGTAGTAGATTCTTCTTGAGAGGTCGACTTGATCATTTCTTCTACTAGGTTACATCACACGCCCTAATAGCATTATGATTAAAGAGCCACGATTCTCAAGTTACGCCCATAAAACCTTCTAGAATTAAAGTATTACAAGGCTTGCCATCAATTTGTTAGAGCGAAGTATCCATTTGCTAAAAGCCTACTTGTTTTGGTATCAAGAATCCGTGGTCATTGATCATTATTAAGCAGTAGCCTTATGATCTTACTTGAAGGCAACCAACATAAAGCGAATGTTGAGTTAGATTAGAAATCATACCTTTCTAGATAACGTCGTTAGCAATTCCTTGTTAGGCAAAGATAGAGCCTTAGTGTGTAGAAGAGTGTAATCATGTTGTAGCATTGCGAAAAATGGGCTCCCATGCAATGTATGCATAGTAGGATGCACACTCATAATTGAAAAAAACGTCCTACATAGGCAACGTTCTACTGCTAGCCAAAGAATGCATCATTATTTGAAAGAATCCTATCAATTCAACGATCAACAGCTGAAAAAAAATCATTAAATTTTGTGTGGATTTCCTCCAGCAAGCAACGATGCAAGGCATAGTGGAACTAGCTCAAAATATGTATTTAGAAATTTGCCAATCAACGATCTACTACTGTGGCAACATCAACACGAATACGGACATCAAACTAGAAGCTAAACAACGGTTATGCTTTCAAGAACACAACGTGCATTGTGTTTGCAATAGATCAAAACAAGAAATGATGAAGTATGTAGGTCGCTGGCCAGCAGCCAGTTCAACACTTACAAAATTGCCAAAAAGTGTTTCAAAAATCGATTTGAGGGCTTACAATCCAACGCTCCACATTAGCTTTGAATCCTACTTGCTTTCCACACTAAATCCTTTTCAAGAGAGCATAACCATTGCAGAAAGAGAGGTGGAAGAGTAGAGGAGAAGGAAAAAGAATAAGGGTGGGAGTCCATCATTGGTCCACCCGCATTATATACTTTTTTTTGCTCTTCATAGAAGCACAAGTAAGTAGCCCTAAAAACTGATGCATCTCAATCGTGGAATTAGGAAACTTGAGGTACAAGTTAATACCTTTTCCCAAGAACCCCCAAGCATATGATTTTGAATTTAGTCCATACCTTTTACATGGGTTTTCCATACATACGAAAGTGAATTACTTCGGTGCATTTGACGGAGTCGAAAGGAAATTTTATAGTATGGACTTTACGTAGTCAAATGGAGTCCATGAGAGAGAGAGAGAGAGAGAGAGAGAGAGAGAGAGAGAGAGAGAGAGAGAGAGAGAGAGAGAGAGAGAGAGAGAGAGAGAGAGAGAGAGAGAACCCACCAATCGTCTCACAGTTAGCATTGAGTCTCAGGGGTCAATTAGCACCCCTAAGAGGGGATCCTAACTGCCTGCCAAAAATAATCTATCACCATCAAGTAAAATATACTTAAGCCGAGGAAATTGTTTACTCTTAGAGATATTGGTGACAATTTTGAATAAAATGTCTTTCATAAAGCCATTCTTTTGGAATGCATGTATTAATTTTGTCACCTATTCGATCAGGGTATTTTGATTATTACAATAATGCATAGTTGCTATAACCTGTGAAACAATAGCTTTGTACGAGTTAAAGACAATGTCATCATAGAAATCATCAATAGAGCCAAATATATAAAGTAAGGTCTCGACATAAAACTGCTTGACATTGATATCCTCAAAACTCCTATGATAGTAGCGTAAATGTAAAAATGACTTCCCTTTATCACATTGATTGCTAAGTTGAATCTGCTTCACCACATTGATGATAAGCACCCTTTTTATTTCTTCCTCGTCCTACACAAGGACCAATCCCTGTAGAAGTTAAGTTTTTTCACTAGTAACTCTTCCTTTCCATTGCTGCTTTGTCCACCTTTGCCTCTGAATTTACGTGAGTAAGGTTGTTTGAATAAGGTTTTCTTTGGTCATATGCATTGATATTATTCTTAAACTATTACGTATCATTAATGTTTAAGAGCACCTGGTTTATAATACTTAAAAGGAATGTTGTGAAGTATAGGTGCATAGTCATTTGTTGAAAACATACACAATTGAGATAACTCTTATCAACGATTGTCCAGCAAGGCCTGTTAAGCCATACTGGAAGTTAACACATATGTAGATATTTTGCTCTCCTATCTTGGACCTGTTTTTGGGCAATTCATTCTTCATTCTTAGCAGCGACAACAGTAGCACAATCAATAGCTATGGCCGAGGCTAACGCTGGAGCTGGTGCTGGTGCTGGCAGTTATGCGACTCTCATAGAGTCATTCAAGGTTGCTGCGCACTCATTGCTGACTTCCTGCTCCGAAGAAGTAAGCAGGCTTGCCTATTCGCATTTTATCCCTTGCCTCTCTGCTCTCTTCGGCTCTCTCTTCTCCTCATTCTTTGTTATCAAGTTTGCTTTGGTTGTTTACGTAGTAGCTTTGTTAAGAGTTAAAGCTGGTCCTCCAGAGTCCAGGAAAACCATTGATTTGTATTGTTTTGGGAGCCATTGTACATTATTAAGCCAAAATATTTCTTCCTACTGTTCTTGATGTCTCTTATTTATGTATTACAAGTTGTAGAGAACTTTAGGAGAAGTGATATTTGGTTGTGAAGACTCCAAAATTTTGTTTTTCCGATCTAAAATGTGCAAAATGTGCTGGAAAAGATTTTCAGGAAGTATTTGCTACTAAACCTGGAGTACAGATTAATCTTTTTGTACACAAATAATTCAAATTTTTTATTTTGAATTTTCTCCCATCCATACACAAAAATAAGAACGTACCTTAAAAAGAACCCAAAACATGTATCTTCGTCTAGGGCATTGTAGCAACCACACGTGTTTGAACCAGATACATTTGAAACATTCTCTGAATTTGATTGGTGCCTTTTCTCACCCTCAAATTATTGTTCAGTTATATATTTCTTGATGATAAAACATTTCAGAGCCCCAAATACAGGCACAAGTAGGTATATTAATGGCTTACAACAAGGTCATTCCGCTGTTTTTCTCTCGCTTCTCATAAAACTCTTCCAATTGCTAGTTGTGCATGGTCATATGCTCTCTAGAATGGTGTTTTTTAATTGTACAATAGTTAATGGCAAAAAATTTCAATCTTTTGTAAACCCTAAGCAAGAAAACAATTTCCACATGTTTGAAACACATTATGAACATTTCAAGTTTGGATGTTTCGATAGTCTGGTTGATTTAATCATTTAATCTACAGGAGATTGATCTAATGAATTGATAAATTTTGTTATCAATTGTCAAAACATAATAGTCATGTAAAGATGAAGACTCTGGAAGAACATAACATGCCGCCACAAAGAGGTCCCTGTCCAAACCAATATCCTCCAACAATACGAATCCAGATATAACATGCATGCTCGTCGTGTCCGATAATCTAGTAAGTGATTGGCTCTACTTTCTTGATTATGAAATTTGCTCACATATTCTAAGATCCACTAGCCATTAAACTTTTTAGTAACTAGAGAATGCATGTTATTATGCATCTTTCGAAGATGCTCAGTAATGGATTTGAGCAAAGGTTATTGTTGCAAGGAAAACAATCCTTTAGTGACGCAAAGGACACCCATTTTTTATATACCCCACAAAAGTAGTGAAGAACTTTCAATTGTGGCTTGTGCTTGACGTTAGTTATTGGGCTGCAAAATCATGAGTCTAAAATGAGTATGGGTCCTCTGCAGGAATTTAAGACACACTTCTCAGATTGCAAGCCTGAGGACCTGAAGAAGCTTTATAAGCTTTTTTTGAAGGTAGGCTATACTTGTTTGTTTCTTCTGATCGATATGGATTTATTTTCCATAAATGCTGTAGTTAATTGTTGTTGTATTTATTGCTCAAGGCACTTAACATTCATCTGATGTACAGGTGATGGCAGCAGTTCATAGAACTGCAGAGGTACGATGTTTACCTTTATTAGTCAACATAACTGCTACTATATCATCTGTTTCACTTGTTTCTTCTAGGACATCACTGAAGAACAATACTTCCTAAATAGCGAATGATTGTATCTTGCAAATGCAGGCTGAGTTTGAAATCATATGCAAGGAATCAAAGGTGCAAATGCTCTTACTCTGATTTATGATAAGCTTGAAACGGTGGTAAGATTTTTGACATTTACAACTTTGGCTGTCTGATGTTCACAGCTATTTCTCAATCCCTCCAACTAGTGGTTCTTACACCATGGTTGCTGTAAAAGCAGCCCAATAGACACTGGCCTAATGGGAGTAGATCAATCCATAGTGGATGTGCTCAGGGTCCATAGCAACAACCTTTGGGGTTCAAAAATTATTGAAAGTAAAAGCACATGAAGTAATACCCTCTTCCTCTGTTGGAGGCATACTAACAGGATATTAAGTTAAGGGGTGCTTGAGGATTGTGCATAAGTGAGCCTAGAGAGAGGCATTCCTGATCATAATCTATGCAGCAAAGGTTGGGAGGAGACAAGGCAGCCAGCTCCACCATGTTTCGTGTGCTTTGATGTTTGTACATGCAGGGAAATTGACAAGGATCGACATTGCTGATTGTTGTGCACGGGATAGGCCAGGTTTTAAGTGAAGTTTCAGATTTGGAGTCTGACATCTGGTATCAGAGCCAAGGTTTGCAAGTTTTGGAAGCTTGGGACAGCAAAAAACAACACATTCTAGAGAGAGAAAGGGGAGTTTTTTGCTCATAACTTTTGATTGAGAGCTCAGATGACTATGGGATCTGTTGCAAACTGTTCCCATTGCCAAGGCACAGTAGATTAGTCACAGGAACCAACCCCAACAGCGAAATCCAAGTGATTTCGAGAATTTTCTTGTGGCTGGTGGGCACTGGCAGGCTGAAGAATTTTTTCTTCGTAACTTTCCGCTCGGTTCTTGGATCATCTTCAAATTTTGGGAGTCTTCTAGGCAGACCTCAAGGGCTGTAGTATGCAATTTACAGCAAAGAAAACGGAGTCCTATGGTGTTTTTTCAAAATTTGGTTCACATACATAGGTGCAAAACCAGCTGAGAAGAAATTGCTTGATGATTAGGCAATTCTAGCCTAAACTGGACTATTAAGGGTTCATTGGAAAGCCAGTTGGAGGGCGACCTACTACAAATTGACCGCTCAAGAAAAGTCCAAGTCGCGGAAAAGTTATAGCCTTCCAAAGTTGGTCTGACTTTTGGGCCAAAATACAAGGAAAAAAGGGTTTGAGATTGTAAACTCAATTGTACCGATAATTTTGACCTCTAAGCAGGTGGACAAGTTTGCAACACTGTAAACATGGATCCGTTGGAGGGTTCTAGCACCGAGATACTGAGAGTTGAGGAAGTGGCAACCAAGGTGGATTCTATGGAGGTGATTTTTCAACAAATGCTTGAATGTTGAAGACATCAGGATCCTCACAAGAACCGGAAGCAGTATGATTGTTTGAGTGTTTCATTTTGTGGAGGGCTTGCATGGAAGTCTCAAAACCTTATGCCTTTGATTGACTAACGCCCCAATAACATGTATGATGTTGATGAACGATGTACTCAAACTGTTTATGGATGACGTTTTGGTTTACAGTTGTGGTGACGTATGTAACTCACCTTAGAACTATTTGTCAACCCTGAGGGATAAAATCTTGTTTGCTAATGATAATAAAAGATAGCATATTTGGGTGTTATTGTGTTAGCTGAAGGCATAAAACCGAATCCAAGGAAAGTTGTTCTCCTTCCGTGGCCTATACCTACAGACTTGACGGTATTGAGAGGCTCTCTTGGATTGTTTGGGTTTTGTGCAAGGTGTGAAGAGTTGTTCACACATGGCTGCACCTTTGACCAAATATGCTATAGAATAATAAGTGGACGGAAGTTTCAACGCTTTGAAACAAGTTGTGGCTGACTTTGTCACATTAAAGATAGTAGACCCTCAGAAACCATTTGTCATAGTAACGAATGCAAGTGATGTCATCGTTGGGACAATTCTGATGCAAGAGGGTAGGCCAGTGGCCTTTGTGAGTGAGAAGCTCAACCCTGCTCAGAAGAGTTGTATGTCATTGTCCATGCTTTGAAAGTATGGAGGCATTTTTTTGTGTGGTGCGGGTTTGTATACGCCGACCATGACATTTTTATGTATTTCTGCAATTAGTCAGGTGGGCTGAATTGATGCAGGAATTTCACATCGAAATTCGGTACAGGAAAGGTATCGAAAATTGTGTGCTTGATGCATTATCTTGTATATTGTATCAAATGTCTTTTGTGGTCATAGAGAATGACCTGAGATCAGATAAATTCAGCAAGAGGATCCTCATTGTTTATTGTAAGAGGTTGTAAGAGAGGTAAATCTTGGCCAAGTAGAGTCTCAAAAGGAGAGCTCTGATCTCTTTGCTCTCATTGCCTGAAGTATGCCATGGCAGATGGTATAGTTAAAGGAAATGGCAAACTCCCCATTTTAGTTAGTATTAAGTAAAGGGCTGTGTAGGGAGATTTTGCATTTATGTTATGATAGTACTGGTGCTAGTCATCCGGGTGTGGATTGGACCTATGAGATGATCCTCTGTAACTTTTGGTGGCCCAATATGGTTTTAGGCCTACTAGTTTTGTTACGGTGGGAATTCCTCAAAGCGCCTAGTACAGTTGATTTCTAACTCTATGAGTAAGATGCTTGAGTTAGTTGAAAAAATTTAAGACAAGCAATCGTGGTGCTAGTGAGAGCCGAGTGTGATCGCCAGTAGTATGGGATGCTGGTTATCATAGGAGGCTTGATTAGGCCAGTTGTTGTCGACAACTCCGGTGTACGGAGATGAGTCAGTTGTGACTCTATTCAGGAGCATGGAGAGGAGATCCATGAGCCAACAAGGATATTTGATAGGCGGGAGAAACATCTGGGTAACCACTTGATCTTGATATATCTAGTTGCTTGGCATGGAAGACCTCTTACAGATGTTGCCTGGGACACCGCGCACGGTTTGCATGCACAGTACCCTAGTTTGGTCATCGCGGACGATGTCTTTTTTTGAGTGGGAAGGGATGTTAGAGCCTTTACTCCCTGTCCCGGTTATTTACAGTTTTCAGAGACACATTTACGTTTTGTAATTATTGTAATTACTGAAATGGCTAAGTCACCAGCCTGTGGTGACCTTTGTAAGTAAATTGTAAATAAACTGTAATTAGTTGGCATTGGGCCTCAGAGAGTCGTGCTTAGCTTTGGCACGGGGTATTGGGTCATTTATTAGGAGTGGCTGGACTGACCTCCTAAAATGTAGGAGAGTTGACTAGTCAATGGGACACTTGTCATATGCTCACTGGGACACTTGGTCCAATGAATGAGTGACACATGTCAGGGTTGACCGGTCAAACATGACACATGCCACATGCTCACAGGGACACTTGGTCCAGTGTATGAGTGACACATGTCAGCCTACTCACTTGCCTATGTGTCAAGGTACTGCCAAGTGGCAAGTGTCGACTGTGCATGGAATTGGCCATGTGTCGACGTTAGGAAAGGTCAGGGTTAAGGGGTGCTTGAGGATTGTGCATAAGTGAGCCTAGAGAAAGGCATTCCTGATCATAATCTATGCAGCAAAGGTTGGGAGGAGACAAGGCAGCCAGCTCCACCAGCTCCACTAGTTTTGTTACGGTGGGAATTCCTCAAAGCGCCTAGTACAGTTGATTTCTAACTCTATGAGTAAGATGCTTGAGTTAGTTGAAAAAATTTAAGACAAGCAATCGTGGTGCTAGTGAGAGCCGAGTGTGATCGCCAGTAGTATGGGATGCTGGTTATCATAGGAGGCTTGATTAGGCCAGTTGTTGTCGACAACTCCGGTGTACGGAGATGAGTCAGTTGTGACTCTATTCAGGAGCATGGAGAGGAGATCCATGAGCCAACAAGGATATTTGATAGGCGGGAGAAACATCTGGGTAACCACTTGACCTTGATATATCTAGTTGCTTGGCATGGAAGACCTCTTACAGATGTTGCCTGGGACACCGCGCACGGTTTGCATGCACAGTACCCTAGTTTGGTCATCGCGGACGATGTCTTTTTTTGAGTGGGAAGGGATGTTAGAGCCTTTACTCCCTGTCCCGGTTATTTACAGTTTTCAGAGACACATGTACGTTTTGTAATTATTGTAATTACTGAAATGGCTAAGTCACCAGCCTGTGGTGACCTTTGTAAGTAAATTGTAAATAAACTGTAATTAGTTGGCATTGGGCCTCAGAGAGTCGTGCTTAGCTTTGGCATGGGGTATTGGGTCATTTATTAGGAGTGGCTGGACTGACCTCCTAAAATGTAGGAGAGTTGACTAGTCAATGGGACACTTGTCATATGCTCACTGGGACACTTGGTCCAATGAATGAGTGACACATGTCAGGGTTGACCGGTCAAACATGACACATGCCACATGCTCACAGGGACACTTGGTCCAGTGTATGAGTGACACATGTCAGCCTACTCACTTGCCTATGTGTCAAGGTACTGCCAAGTGGCAAGTGTCGACTGTGCATGGAATTGGCCATGTGTCGACGTTAGGAAAGGTCAGGGTTAAGGGGTGCTTGAGGATTGTGCATAAGTGAGCCTAGAGAAAGGCATTCCTGATCATAATCTATGCAGCAAAGGTTGGGAGGAGACAAGGCAGCCAGCTCCACCATGTTTCGTGGGCTTTGATCTTTGTACATGCTGGGAAATTGACAGGGATCGACATTGCTGATTGTTGTGCACGGGATAGGCCAGGTTTTAAGTGAAGTTTCAGATTTGGAGTCTGACAGGGAGAGGGAACAACCCTGCTTCACCCCAATGGTACTCCTAAGTCTCTCTGAGAGACCCTCATCTGATCTGAAGCATCCTCAAACCAACTAGTGCCATGACCCGCTGTATGGTATCAGGAGAAAAATCAAGATCCCTCAGCCGCTGGATGAGTAGATGACGTGGAACTGAGTCAAAAGCCTTCCTGAAATCCACAAAACAACAATAGACTCTCTCATGCATGGATCTAGCCTCCTCAATGATAGCACGAAGTGTGAACACATGGTCAGTGGTAGAAGGCCACAAGCACGACGGGTCTTCAGTTTCTCAATGGCAAGAGAGACCATAGCAGGGGTGAAAAATGAGAAGGTGGAGGGGCGAGGAGAAATCACAATGGGAAGGTATAAAGTAGAGTGGCATATTCAGTCCAACAACGTAAGTCTTTCAGCAAAGGAGGTGGAGCACGGGGGATAAACTCATGGCAAAAAGCACCAGAGGAGGAACTATAGAGAAGGTCTACAAGGCGTTTCCCCTCAAAAGTTTCGTATATGCTTTTTTTATAGCTGCAAGTATAACTATATAAACGTTTGAGATGACGAAGATGAGGTGATGGTACAATAGGATTAACTTGAGAATGGAGTTGTTTACATATATCATCATACCAAGGTTGGTGAGGATGATGAAGTTTCGGACAATTGGGTTATTTGCGGTGTTTGGATGGGAAAGCCATAGAGGCGGCAGTATGAAGAGTAGTGGTAAGGGACGATGCTTGGGAATGGAGTGGGCAATCATATGGAAAATTTTGGAGGATGGAAGTGAGAGCATCTTGGTAAAGATTAGTGTATGCGTTATTAAATGTATATTTAGGGGCACGTTCTATATAAGAGGAAGTAGATGAAGAGAGATCTAGTATATCCTAATATGATGAGCATGTGAGAAGGAATAATCTCCTAACCCCGTGCCCAATCAACAAAAAGGTAAAAAGTTTCATCGTTGAAACTGGCCAAGTAAAGACACAATGAGAGGTATCCTCAAAGGGTTATCCGTAAGTTTATGAAACTATATCCGCCAGAAGTATATAACTGCGCTCCCCATAAAGGAGAATATCTGAGGAGAGGTCAGCATATGGCGAACCTGTATGGAAAAAGAAAACCGAAGACTCCGGTGGAAAATAGCAAACTGCTAGATACAAATCCCTATCAAGCCAAATACTCTGGCCAAGAACTTGAAGCCACAAAAAACGTGCCTGCTCATCCTGTCGAACCAGAGAAATGGTAGGCTGTAATGAGTCTCTGTATCAACATGCAACTCCACCAGAACCTCTACCTCCTGCAGATCTAATCTCTAGGCGAAAGGCTGAAAACCATCTGAAACCATGAAAATCTGGATTCTGGTAGTCCACGAAATTGAGTCTCGTGAGTCTTTGTGAAAAGAAGGATATCCCTCTGTGATATAAAGTTAGCTAGGTCTCCTGCAGCTGCTGAAGAACGGATGCTGTTATAGTTCCATAGTCCAAAACGTAGATGATGTGGGTGACAAGGATGGGGCTCCGGGCTGTTCCTATGCCAGAGGGCCCCAACTTCCTAGGCACTGGAGGTGGATGGACCGCGATCCAAATATCGAACCTAACCATCTCGATAGACGGCAAAACATCCTAATGCTCTAGCCTCTTGAAAAATCTTCTTGCGTTCCTGAACTTGGATGTAGGTAAGATCCTCATCCAGAAAAATTTGTGTGCCTTTTAATTAGACTTGAGTCTCAGTATTTTGGTTCGATCTTCTTTTGATGTGAAATGAATAATGAGGGTGGCATTGTCTTTCTTGGTTCTCCAATCCATCGGTATTGAAACTCAGCGTGGTAGTTAAAAAAGATTGTGCTTCCTTCATAGCATCTTTAGTGTCGAGAACACCTCGAAATCGAACATTAAGAGCTTTGAAGTCACGCAATTTTTCTTCAAATATTGTAGCAGAGATAACCGCGGACATAGGAGCAGCATTACCTTCCTCTTTTTGAAAAAGCGAAGCCCAGGTTTTCGTAGCTTCCTTATGTTCACTTAGGTGTCCACCCAGTTCATTGATCTTAGTTGTCACTGGGGATGGCATTCCCTCTAGAATCTGGATTTTTTGCTTGAGAACACTATTGTCTTGAAGTATTGTTGTCAATGTCCGTTTAAGTTGCTGTATTTCAAGTCGTAAGGCATCCAGTTCCACCTTTAGATAGCCTTCGAATGCTTTCGTTGGAGTGTATATGTCATCATCAAAAGTACTGGCAGATGAGGAAGAGGCAGCAGGTCCCTAGTTGGCAGTTGCACTGGAGGTGACCATCTTGGAGGCAGAGCTGGCATCTATCTTGGAGGCAGCACTAGAAACAGACTGATTGTCCAGGTACAATGGAGGCAGGTGCGACTGATCTGTCCAGGTCACCAACAGCAGGTACTGATTGTCGAGGTACAATGGAGACAGGTGCGGCTGATCCAGCTTGTCCTGATGCGATGGAGGGAGCTGCCATGATCGATCCTGAGGCATTTTGTCCACCTGAGGCTGCGATGGCAGATGTTGATTCAGATTCGATGGAGGTGGAGGGCGGACCTACGATGGAGGTGGTGTTGTCCGGGCCAGCAAGGCAGGGTGGAGAGCGGGGTGGAGAGCGGGGGGGCGGTACCTCCCCCACATGGAGCCATGGATGTGGAGCGCTGGGTGATGTGGAGATGGCAGATGGAGCGCTAGGAGGTAGAGATGGAGAGAAGCGCTAGGAGAGCGCCACCCAGAGAGAGAGAGAGAGAGAGAGAGAGAGAGAGAGTATAGCCTGTCCAAGAGTGTCCAAGAGGTATGGGTCCCCAAGAGGCACAATGGGCAACCTTTCAAGTAATACCCTTAATAGAGGGCCTTGAAAGGGGCTAGCCTTTAAATGGCTTTAAAATGAGCTTTTAGACCTCAACGCAATTTAATATTACGAAAAAGAGTAACGGTGCGGGTGCCTCAAAAGGCAAAGGGTGGTATGGGACGACCAATGAGTCAGTATAGGCAAATTCGACTAAACTCAAATATTCTTCCCATGAAGAAAGACATTGTTGAATATAGTGACGCAACATTTCCTCTAAAACTTGATTCACACATTTTATTTGACCGTCGGTTTCAGGATGATATGCGTTACTAAATAGTAGTTTAGTACCCAAAGACTGAAATAAAGAAGTCCAAAAGTTATTACTAAACTTAGGATCTCGATTATAGTAATGGTTTGTGGTAAACGATGAACCCGAAAATTATGTTGTAAGAAAAGTCTAGCAACATTAGTTGTTGTGGCTTTATTCTTACAAGGTAAATATTGTGCCTTTTAAGAAAAACGGTCAACATCAACAAGAATTTGAGTATTATGATGGTGTGAACGAGGTAATGAGGTAATAAAGTCCATAGTGATACTTTCCCAACGTTCAATAGAATGTCCAAAGGTTGAAGAAGACCAGCAGTGGTATGTTGATTAGATTTCATTTGTTGACAACCAAAATATTTGGTAACGGCTAAAATAACATCTTGTCGCATTTGTGGCCAATAGTAAATAGATGAGATAAGGCGATACATCTTATTAATACCGAGATGAGTGGCAAATGGTACATCATGATATTCATGAATAAGCGTATTGTGTATGTGAGGAAGCCACTTACGTGGAGGTCAATTCCACCACCAAGAAGAAAAAGCAAGGACCTACTATTAAAAAGCTGTAAAAACTCCACCTTCTGATTGATGCAAGGCCAGGCTCTGATACCACTGTAAAGATCGCCAAGTGTAGATTCTTAAGATCTTGCTGCATATGCCAAAAGGAGTGCTATGGAGCCAAACTACCCAACCATTTAGAAATTGAAAGTCAAACCCCAATCAACTTCACCCTTGGGCCACGGTGACTGAATATAGAAGAGGAGAGGTTTTTGGCAACTAAAAAATGGAATTTGGAAGTGTAGAGGCCTAGTTCGGAGTGACAAGGCGTAACTAATAAACTCGTACACTAGAGTGCCGAATATCCACGTCAAGGATTATTCCGAATCCTCTGAATCGGACATAGACGTAACAGTGTCATTTGTAAATCAATTTTTCTGTCATACATGGACATGTTTGTTATGTCATCATAACATTTTCTATTGCATGTAGGTTATAGATTGAAGATAAGGATGTTATAGTTCATGGCACACGAGTGGTCTTGTTTAAGCATGTGGATGCTTAGCTGCTCTCTTAGTCAATGTTGCAGCTTCAAATAGTCACTCAGTGGTTAATTCAGATTGCTTGGAAACTATTTGGTTGCTGCTTCTGTGTGTCTTGTGTGTCTTCTACTATACTATTCAGATGGCACACATATTCTGTAAGTGTCTTTGAGGTATGATTGATATTATAATCATATACTTCTACATTCAAATGGTATGCTTGGATTATATGTACAATATGCTATATTCTTGGCAGCAGATCCCATTCACATGTTTATTCAACTGTATACATTCATGTGACATTCTTGATCCATCTGATGTGGTATTGTATGTTATTGTATGCAACAAAGTTCTAATACCACACTTTGAAAGAGTCTTGATGCTTTCATTTGGTTGCAGAGTTGTCATCATATGCCTCAATTATGCAGTTCATTTGTGTGGTCGTAGTCCAGTCCATTTGTGTAGCCTTGTGGTACATGAGCAACAAATGTTTAGACATGGTTCCAGTTTTATGGGTTAGTACTTTGGTATATACATTTTGGTGGCTTTTATGTTATGAATATATAGTCAGTGGTATAATGTTTATGCTTTTCGGCTTCTTCAAAGTTGACAGTTTTGTGGCATCTTTTTTAGTGTGCCAGGTAAATGTTTTGGTTGTAACTGATTCTCATCTCTACAATACAATTGCACCTCATTGTTATTCCACTGATTATGATTGTTTGATGTGCTTTGTCAATAAATTTGCATTTTCCTCTCTATTGTGTTATGTAAATGTTCTGGTTGTAGCTGATTCTCATCTCTACAATATGATTGCAACTCTAACCTGCAAAGACAATTCTCAAATATGAGGTTAAAGGGCTTGCGTCCTTACTTCCCCAGCAAGATCAAGCATTTGTTATTTCCTTTTAGAAAGGCAGCCCTTCTTTTACAAATCTATAGTTGCTCTTTTGAGGGCTGAAATCTCTTGTGGCACAATCTTCTGGAAAATTGGCAATACTACACCTTTGCAAAGCAGCAAGAGTGTGTTTTATCTTGCAAGTACTTAGCTTTTTAGGTTTTCTCCTTTTTAATGAGTTAAAAGGAACCAAAACTGCTGACAAAAAACGATTCTCTCATTAAGCAAATGATAGCAGCCAGCCTTCTGGTACATTTCTCTAGAATTGGTTCCTCAGGGGCCCCACTGTAGCTTCAAGGTCAGAATTCTCAAAGACCTATCAATCATGCTAATTTTGTCAAACATTATTCCTCAAGGTTTAAAGGATATCACGTTCGTATGGCACATGGACTAAATAGCTTAACCAGGCCAACCACCAATTAATCCCATGTGGAGATTAGCCAGTTTAGTTTGCATATGGAATTCCTCATAGGGTTGAGAAAACCCGTCCTTGACCATTGCTACATATACCATTTAACTTCATGTTGTTTATCACTGCCAGGTACCGTCGATCTATCTTCACATTTGATTGTGGTTCTCTTGTTACAATGTAGATATGTACATATAGGATCTTGGGAAACTAACATGCCGAGATCACCTTTGTGTCTGAAAAGCAATAGTAATCTCTTGAAACAGGTTATGGAAGAGCTGAACTATACAGACAAGCTCCTTCAAGACTTGGATGCTGAGAATCTTGAAAAGAGCCTTCTGAAAAGCAAGTACGATGCTGATATTTATTTCGAAAACTAGATATTGCTCTTTTGTCCCTTATAAACTTTCAATAGGCAAATGAAAGAAACGGGGGAAAATGCACATTCACAGCTGTGAGCTACTTCTGTGAAGCGTGAATTGTTCTTGAACAAAAATTCATGCATCTCTTCTAATTCATTGTTGTTTGTCCATACAAGAATCATGTGGTCAAATTGGCTAACCTAGAGTTTTTGACATGAACTTCTATGCTGTGTTTGTAACGGGTCTTGGGAAAAATCTCTTACTCTCTTTGCCTTTTTGAGACTAAAGCGTTAATTCTACTGGCTCATGAACTTAGCCTAACTTACAGTTGGTATGCTGAAGTGGTATTGGAATGGTATGACTGCTGTGTTTAAACTGTGTTTTAACCAAGCTCTCACTAACTCAGTGAGAACAAACCTTTGTAATTTGGGGATGATACAGGAATCCTGTGCTAGCTATCAAGAAGGATGCTATTGAGTTGAAATCTTGTGAAGTCAACAATTTGAAGCTTTTGCTGCAACAGGTCTGTTAGATCTCTCCATGCCATTCACAAAGCTCACTTTCTGTTACCTATTTGTTGAGACCAATTGCAAGATGAAAGGTATGCTAAACCATACTTTTTAAGTAAGCCTTTCTTTCTTTTGTTGCCATTCTTTAAATGAGAAGAACTATTGGATTTTCTTTACGCAAAATTGCAATGTTACCCAATGGCTCATGTTGTTGCCCTTGATGACATACCTTCTGTTTCCTGTTATTTTATAGGAAGAAGAGATGAGAGCCAAAACTTTAGAACGTTTGGAAGTTCTTCAGAAAGAAGCTAAGATGCTTAAGGAAGCTAATCCTTTTGATTCCGTGGCTAGCAAGGTAAACTGGTCCTTAAAGCTTTTCAGAAAATACAGCAGGTCGTACTTGTCAAAGTCACTGATACACTTGTGCTTGCTTCTTTGCAGTTACGGAGATTGATTCAGAGAGGAGCCACTGCAGGTGAGGTTTGAGAAAGTATGTGCTGCATCTCCACTAATAGGTGGAAATCAACCTTTTTTCATCAAGCTCAGGGGTGAAAAACATGCTGCTTGTAGTCTTCCCCCTTCAATAGATCAATCTATATTTGTAGCTTGTGAATGTTCTGAAGGGTCATTTCACCCAGGCAGAGGTAACCAGTTTTACTCACATTTTTGTGGAATTGACTCTTTATTTATTCTGCACTAAATCTTTTGGGGAGGTCGTTTCAAGTTAATGCTCAGAATTGCTTTTAATTGACTATAGCCTGTGGCAATCAATTTTATCTAGTCAAGTGTAAATTCATCTGTAGTATTTCACGTTATGAGTAGTACAGTGATTAGGATCAAAGCAACAATCTCAATTTACTCATTACTCATATGGCAGACAAAGTTATCTGAAATAAGATGAAACAGATTCGGTTAAGGTTTATTTATCTGACATTGGTTAAAAAAAATTCAAAAAGGATTTTTGCATATTATTACACAAAAAGCATTGCTCTACAACACTGTGAAAGTTACAAAGTGTTTCACCAAAGCTCAACCAGTTAAGGGGAAAATCCTGGTTTTTTGTTGGCCTTGATTAAGGGGAAAATCCTCCTGGATTTTTGAAGAGGAATTAGGGGCTTCATTCCATTGACTTTTTCTGTAGTGCTAGCTTTCATCATGACTGAGGCTGCCCCTCACCAAGGTATGTTGGTTGTTGTACAGAAGTATAAAAGCTAGTGTGGACGTATGTTTGTGCATGTGACCTAAACCAACTCCTGGACTTGACAAAGCAAATAGGGATGTTGTAACTGTTAGGGGGGTGTTTATCCCTTAACTACTTGGTCCTAATTATGGCAACATAACCCCCTAGTACATGGAGAACAATCCCACTAACACTAATTAGCAAATTCACATACTATATTCCATTGCAACAGTGCCGAACCAACAAATTAACAAAATATCATCATTACAGAACCCAGAATTATACATCACAACAAGGTGCATCCACAAACTAATAACATTTTCTCAATCGCATTCCATGTAGGGGTTACAGATTGAATAGTAAACAGAGTCAACACTGTCATTGCTTAAAGGGTCTTAGACAAGGAAATTCATCTTGCTGCCTGCAGTACAATATGAATATGGAGTCTGGAATATTGAATATATAAGCGCTCGGCTCTCACCCTTCTGATGCCTGACTATACTACTGCCTAAACAGTGTAAAATCAAGAGTGCCAATTGGGCTCCCAGTGTCCTCTTTATACTTCTGCTCAGATCCAGCAACTAGGTAGCACCGAACTTCGTAATAACCGTGATCACTTCGTAACGACTGCAATTGGTCGGGTCAGCTTCTCGTAAACACCCCAGGAAGACCGGTTGTTTCCGGTCTGTTCAGAATCCTCATGAATATGACTAAATATTAACTAACCTACCAACTTTAATTTCATAATCACCATCAATTACATTTGAATTCAACTTATATATTCTCATGGCCAAAATAGGCCTACCACATTTCCCCCGACGAAAAGAAACGAGTTCCACCCATGGCTCCTCCCATTCCTTGGTGGTGATGTCCCACATTCCTGGCAAGAATACATAGTCAATGTTCCAGGCATGCTCGATATTGCGTAGGAATATCCATTGCTGCAAAATGTTGTATAAGCTTTTCCCTTCCCAGTTTTGTTTTTGGTCGTTTCGCTCCTGATTTTTGTGGTATCAGAGACAAAGGTTGATCTTCTATAGCTTGGCTATCTTGGTGTTGACTTGCATCTGCTGTGGCCTAGAATCTTGTCCAAGCTGGAGTTGATCAGTCAATTTTGCAAGGTCCGCCAACAACCCCTTCGCTTCTTCCTGCAACTTCTGACATTCTGCTTCCTTTTCATGAAGCATACTTTGTATTTCAGATAACTGCTACTTTAATTGTTGACCCTCAATCATAGATTGCTATAAGTTCGCATGTTCTTGGACTGCTTTTGAGTGAGAAGCAGCCATCACATGTTTTTGCGATCAGTAAGAAACCTTGTCTTTCCGCTAATTACTTTTCCAGTTGCAAATTTTCTTCACGTAACAATCCATGTTCTTCGACGTACTGCTCCAATTTGTCTGCAACCCAAGTACGCAAAATGTTTTTGGTCCATTCTTTGAGGCCAGCGTTGTCAATCCGCACTGACGCCTGGTTATGACTCGTTGGTCCTTGCCAAATCGCAAATACTCGCGGAACCCAATCGTAACTAGATTGTCAAATCGCAAACCGCAACCTTTTCACTATGGTTTATATGCTGGCTAATCCGCATTATGAATCGGATTATTCAAAAACCGTGGTAGGTAACCTCCCTAAGTAACATGTAACCAGTTTAACATCTTTTAATATCCTTCTATAACATATATGGTATTATTGTCCTTTTGCATTACCACTACATTATGTGCAATTTGGTTCATTTCAAAAATCACTATCCTTACTTTTATGTTTTCTATGTATAGTGAGTTGAATACACAGCCATTGACACATATACTTGAAATACCACCTTGTAATATACATTTGACGTAAACATACAAAAAATTGTTGTGGAATGGTTATGAAACACCCGCCTTGATAATTCAGTCGGGTGCCTGTTTTAATCTACTTGCGTATGATTGCAATTATTCCATACAACATAAGGATAAAGCCAACCACCACAATATGTTGATTCCAAAAACACGGTATTCTACATTCCAAACTCGCGTTGCGGTCGTTCGTGCTTGCCTTTGTTGGAGTAAGTCGTGGAAATTAACTAGAAAACCATGCTTTTCTTCAATCGTTGACATTGTATTCGTCGCGGCCCCCGTTGGATTTCTTCGTAAGTATATGATCTTATCTATCGTAATTCAGCTAATCACCCTCTCAATAGGAAGGTACCCGTGTCAAACTTATATATTCCACTTCATCATCATTAATTTTGAATATAACTATCATTTCTTAGCGGCCAGTGATATGTAACATCACTTCCCCAAGATATGAATCTTTCCAATCAACCTTCCCAATCCCCCAAAAAGATAATAGCAAATGATTTTTTTATTTTTTTTATTTTTATTTTATTTTATATATGTGATGCGATGACGACATGTGTTTTCTTTTTTCCACGTTTCATTGTACGACATCTTTGCCTAAGCTGTCGTCATGGTTCTCTCAACTGACGTTGGTGAAGTGTGTACTCTTCCAGGTCGAGTCCTCACTTCAAACTCAAATTCCTGAAATAAGATCATCCAACACGCTTTTCGCTATTGCAAGTTTATGTATAAGATAGAGTAACGGTTGATGGTCCATGTATGCAATGAATTTGTTATCCAGTAAAAAGTGCTTGAATTTACAAAGAGCGAAAATCAAACTCAATGTCTCTCGTTCCGTTGTGGAGTAATTTTTCTGCGTTGGTGTTAGCTGCTTGCTCGCATAATACACTGGATGGTCGTAACATTTCTCCTCATCTGGTTGTGCTAACACGCACCCAACAGCCACCTGAGAAGCATCACAATGCACATGGAACGGTTTGCTCCAATCTGGCGGTCGAAGTATAGTTGTATTGACCAACGCATCCACCAGATCTTTAAACGCCTTATAGCGGCTGATAGTAACTTTGTATACTGCACCTTTTTCTTTTTTAAGCACTTTATATAGAACATGATTCCTATTAGAATATGCATATATGTACCTTCAATGATACCCCGTCATTCCTAAGAATGTTTGCATTTCTTTTGCTGACTTCGGGAAACACATATTCTCTATGACTTCTATCATGCCCATGACTGGTCTCGGGTAGCGTGTCCACGCTAGGGACCGGTAGACCAACAACCCGTAAGTTAATTATGACTATAAGGGAATTGGGACCCTTATGTGTACATGGTCATAATTAATGGTTGTAGGCTTAAACACTTGATGGTGGATTTGTATGGGTCTATCAGTGAGTCATTGGGGAACTAGATGACGTGGCCCAGATAGGCTGCAGAGGTGTCCAGTGAGGTGTCATAGTGCACTACTAGTGGTGCATGGGCCTTGGAGGGTATAAGTATACCTATTGGGCTCTGATATCAATATAAAGTCCTCAAATCACGGATCCTATTCTAAGCATGCCAGTCACAAGCAACACAAGGGAACATAATGGTGGACAAACCAACCCAACCAACCTAGATCGAACGGATCTAGTCCCCAAGCTATGGATCAATCACTCAGAGAGGAATGAGGCAACACACTAGCAACATCCTGCTATCGGTCATGTTGTCAAGCATACGCTAGTGAGATGGGGACCGACATTATGCAAGTCTGAAAGGATCATCGAGAGACTTCCAAGTGGGGGTTTGGGTATCTTTTGAGAATCTCGATGGATTCAAGTGTAATGCATACCGGCTAGCATTACTAATCGTCCCCTAGATGTAGAGGACCGTTTAAGATCTTGAAAAAGATTGGATCCTAAGCTTACCAATCGGAACTCCCGGATGGATCTCAAGTGCATCCCGTATTTCACGTAAGCCATCTCTGAAAGAGTCTACATGAAGGAGAGCATCTTGGATCTAGAGATCGATTGGACCTGTTGGATGAATCATCGGGTGTGTCTCCACTTGAACCCGGAAAGATCTTGGATACAAGAACTAAACGATTGAGAAATCGTATAGTTACCGAGCATCTGGTTCGATAGAAGGGATGTACAGACGATGATGATTTCTGAAGGAAGCTTAAGGAGGAACTTTCCCAGTTTTAAGTTCTGAGGACAGAACTTGAATAAGGGGGGAAGAATGTCATGCCCATGACTGGTCTTGGGTAGCGTGTCCATGTTAGGGACCGGTAGACCAACAACCCGTAAGTTAATTATGACTATAAGGGAATTGGGACCCTTATGTGTACATGGTCATAATTAATGGTTGTAGGCCTAAATACTTGATGGTGGATTTGTATGGGTCTATTAGTGAGTCATTGGGGAACTAGATGACGTGGCCCAGATAGGCTGCAGAGGTGTCCAGTGAGGTGTCATAGTGCACTACTAGTGGTGCATGGGCCTTGGAGGGTATAATTATACCTATTGGGCTCTCACTAGTGTATGCTTGACAGCATGACCGGTAATAGGATGTTGCTGGTGTGTTGCCTCATTCTTCTCTAAGTAATTGATCTATAGCTTGGGGGCTAGATCCGTTTGATCTAGGTTGGTTGGGTTGGTTTGTCCACCATCAGGTTCCCTTGTGTTGCTTGTGACTGGCATGCTTAGTATAGGATCCGTGGTTTGAGAACTTTATAACTTCAATTTTTGCTAGATCAATAGATAAACCTTCCTTTGAAATGATCTGGCCCAACAACACTCTGCTTCTCACACAAAATACATTTGGCCCAACAACACTCCGCTTCTCACACAGAAAATACATTTGTCTGGATTAAGGCTGATACCATATTCAAAACTTCGTTGGAAACACCTCTCCAAATAATCCAGGTGATCGTTAGCGTCTCCATACAAACAAAAATCATCTAGAAATTTTTTCATAAGACATTCGAGTGACGGATCAGAAGACGAAAGATTCGAGAGGCAGCCTTCTGCTACAGTACCTGTAAACTGAGATGGTTCCGGACCTAGCAGAGCAGACAAAGGCAAAGGCATTGCAGTTCCAGGAGGATTTCCTAAAAGGTCGACAAGACAATGATCAACAATGGGTGGCTGAAGCCTTGCCCTCGCCAGTATGCTCGGGATAATTTATTGCCTAAATCTATACACCTGGCTTGATGTGTATTCAAGAAGTTTAAACTGCAAGATAGAATATTCACATATTAGCTATGGTTAGAAAAATATACAAAATAAAAAACTAATCACGATTCCAAAACCAAGAATAAATAGAATAAATTATCTTTGAAATATCAATATCATGTTGAAGGATGAACCATTCAAAAAATAACTTTGCATTATACAAAGTGTACCACCCACAACTGAATGAATCATTTTGCTGGAGTGACTACAATTAAAATGCATTAAAATGAAACAACTACATTAGAATGCTGATTTCAAAATGTTGTTAAGAAGGACAAAATTTACCTCCAGACTGACGATCTGTCATTCAGTTGTCTGAACAACACTTGCCTGAATATATTTACATATATTTGGCAAGATTAGATCAATATCCTTATGCGTATTACAAGCCGAGTTCATTTTTACACAAAACGCTTATAGAGATCAGGTTTAAACTCCAGTGCTCACTGCAAAATAAGATAGAGAGTCTATTAGCTGCAATTTTGAGAACTATTTTCATTGATAATGCCAATGATAAATTTATAAACATCAAGAAGCATTTAAATTGTCTTACTTGGTATGATAAGACATGAGCATGTATTTTGTAACTGGTGTGAATCCACTAGTCAAACATTATGACAAAGTGGCGTACTTCTCCTTGATTACCTGAAGCAAAAAATTGTAGAGCAACAAAACGTCACTGTATGAATCTCTTGCAATGTCAAATTGCAAGAGTGTGACCCCAGACTCTATCACAAGATCACTAATAGAAGCCTGTCTATTTTTGAGATCCAAACAATCACAATAACCCTATAATTTATATTGAAATCAAGTTCCTCTAATCTAAAACAAAATGGAACTCCAATCATTGGGGCCCTTTTTGAACTCAAAAAATGTCTCTTCCTTGCCTAAACATGTTTGATAATCTGGATTAATTAACTTGCTAATAGTCCTATTTGGCAGTTCACCTTGGGTTTAGCTTGAGTTAAAACCTAGTCTCATAGGTTGCACTTGAACCTAGTATATTAAATGAATAAATAATTAAATTAAATGTTTGTAAAAATATTGATTTATTTTTGAATTTGTGAAAGCCTTAAATTTTTTTGCACTTCATCAGTGTTCTTTTGAGCTTTATTTTGGTATAAAGTAAGTTGTAAATTTTTTTAATTCTTTATATTCAAATTTTAAAGAGGGAAGGGGAGGGGGGGGCTGGTTTGATGTTAACACCTTGTAAAAAAAACTTTTGAAAATGAAAGGATAGGGGGTACATCTCCCCCCCCCCCAACCCCCTCTCAGTCCCCTGCACGCGGCCGTCCAGGGCCCTCCTACTGCTCACAGCCACACTTCGGGCCGCTGGCCCGGCTCACCGCCCAATCACCCATATCGGCCCACGGATCTGCTAGCTGGCGGTGTGGCTAGATGGGAGCCGTGCAGAGGAGTGTGGGACGTTGTGGTAGGTTGGGCGGCGAACAGGGCCAGCGGCCCGGAGTGTCTTCAACGAGCATGCAGGGAGCGAGGTGATGGGAGGGGCGGCCGTGCAGAGGAGTGGGATGAGGGGAAGCGTGGCCGTGCAGAGGAGCTTTGTGAGGGGGG
The DNA here is from genome assembly GCA_029204225.1 of Diphasiastrum complanatum. NCBI lineage: Eukaryota > Viridiplantae > Streptophyta > Lycopodiopsida > Lycopodiales > Lycopodiaceae > Diphasiastrum > Diphasiastrum complanatum. Next base: position 14,560,744 of record CM055098.1, on the reverse strand, counting down.
TGGGGGGAGGGTGTACCCCCTCCCCTCTTTCATTTTCAATTTTTTTTTTAAGTACAATGTGTTAACACTATGAAAGTACTGTACTTTAGGACCATAAATGGATCTACAAAAGAAACACAAGAGTGATTGGATGCTTGCTTAACAATCCCTCAAAAAACTAGTCATCAAAAAGTTGATCTAGATTGGCAATTTGACAAACAACAAGCATTGACAATCAAAAGCATTGGTCAACATTGAAATCCGAGCCCACACATGTGTACTACATTGTTGGAGGGTTTGCGGATCCCAAGGCAACCCTAACCCTAGTTAATAAGTGAGAGGGATTTGGCACCCTGAGTGTGTAAGTCCAACCCAATGATCACATAGTTATTTGATTAATTAGAATGTTAGTAAAAGGACTTTAGGCCTTTTTGCGGGACTTTTAATGTCGCAGGGCCTAAATGTCAAGTTAGTGAATAAAGTTGGGTTTCCCTCCAATTTTGATGGTTCCCACACTTTTTTAAATTCGAATAAAAAGAGAGGCAAGACTGGACCAATAGGATTCAAAGGCCAGGGTCCTCCTCTCTACTATAAAAAGAGACCAACTCGAGTTGATCCTGATGTTCATTTCCTCATTTCAATAAAGCATATTGGTTCTCTTTAGAAATGGATTAATGAATGTCCTTGCTCTTCCTTTCTTTTCCTCCATTTCTCATGCTTCCTTTGTATTTGCTAATTGTTGGATTTGATCATTATTGGGATTGCTATTTCTTATGCTTTTTGTGAGAGAGAAAAGGAGAGAGAGAAGAGTAAGTTTCTATATGGGCATTGCTATAAAGACTGTCCAGCAAGACCGAAGCCACCACCAGCTACAACACCTGTAAATTTGATAACAATCAAGCAAGGATCAGTAGCTCAAAATAAACCAAGTGCACCCTTGATGGTTGTCACCAGAGCACAAAAGCAAAAAGAACCAGTAGTGGATTTAGTACCTGCTAATTCTATACCATTGAACGATACATCAACAGCATCGGGAGTCTATCCAAATCTTAATGCAGAAAAACGAAGATATCAGGATATGAGACAGTGGATTAAACATCTGCAAGAAGAAGAGGAACTTGAAGCTGCTAAAGTAACAACTGAAGTTCGGTCTTCACCATTGCAGCCTCCAAGAAATTTACGTACGGATATGATTGATCAATTACATCATCACAAAGAACCCTTCAAGATGACTGAACCGGAAGCACCACATACAGAATTACTCATGAATATTTTGTCTAGCAAGATCAATATTTCATTGGGAGAGTTCCTAAAGTTGGTGCCAAAAGCAAAAGAAGTCTTAGCGCAAAAGTTAGCTCAAGAAGAATCAGAAGACCATCAGGAGCCGCTTTTTTGTGCTGGATTTGAAGAATCTAACGATGTACTCCATGTTGGAGCCATTTGGAAAAGTGAACAAAAGAATATCACTCTGCCGATACAACATAGACAATTTTCTAAAAAAGCAGCCGTGATAGATGGTGGTTTAGGAGTGAACCTGATTTCTACAAAGCTATAGACAAAATGGGGCCTTACAAAGATTAAGCCTGCTACTTTTGCTATTAAGCTAGCTAATCAAACGACAGTTCGTCCATGAGGAATGGTGGAAGATATACCTGTCAGGATTGCAGGAGTACAGTTCGTCATTACTTTCGTCGTGATGGACTTACCAGAAGCACTAAATGTCTACCGAGTTCTCTTAGGACGTCCATGGTTACGAGTTGCGCAAGTAATGCATAACTGGGGTACCGACAAAATCACTTTTGAAAATCGTGAACGTGCAGTTAAAGTTGATCCTACGACTTGGACTATCAAGCCAGTGGTTCAAAAAGCGGATGATGATTCATCAACAACGGATCACACTTGTGATCGACCAGAGAAAAAGTTGGGAGTTCACTACGATTCTCAAACGGATACTGTCAATTGGAACGAAGCTCTTGCAACAATTGATTGTACAGCAGGATATATGTGTCAACAAGATATTCAATCAGAGATGAGCGAGATTTCCTTGTTAGATCAAACTTTGGATATGCCAATCACGTTTCCACTAAATGTGCTGAATGTAGCCTGGATATCAACGGAACCTATACCAGATCCAATTGAGGATGATCTCATACCAATGAGCCATGCCTTAACTTATGATGGCAATGCAGAACTTACGGATGAACAGACTCTACATCATATGGATCCGACTAGATTTGGAGTGCGTAATGTTCCTGATGAACCAACAATCAAATCGCCCAAAGCAGTTATATTGAAGGGAGACAGGATCACAGGTTTGATGACGAAGAAATAAGCAAAGCTGTTAACATTATATTACGGTCCTAAAATGGGAAAATCCCTCTCAAAAGATCGATTCAAAGGAAGTGCCACCTCTATTGGATAAAAACAAAGGAAAAGTCAAGAATGATTCTTCAAGTCAGATTTTCAGCAAGACATCATCGTCTAGGAAGTCTTCACCTGTGAAGAAAGATTTATCATCCTGAAATTCATCACCTCCATGATCAATTCCTGCTAAGAAGACTAAACGAAGATCCAAGACAAGTCCTTTCGAAAAAGAACAAGCAAATGTAGTCCAGCATGATATGCCAGAGCATTTTAAACGTTATCCACTAGATGATGTGATTATCATGTTACCTAAAGCACATCGTGAACCTGAAGAACACATGCCGGAATCTAAAGAGGTTTACGATGGCCCAGCTAGGACGCAGCCAATGAATCTTGCAGAACCAGGAGAACCGAAAAAGATTGTACAAGTGGGATCACAACTTACTTCTGAATAGTATCAGGCATTCCGTTTGTTACTTATTAAGTATCAATATTGCTTCGCATAGACTTATCAAGATTTGAAGGGTATTTCAACATCAGTTATTGAACATACCTTACCTTTACTACCTGATGCAGTACCAAAGGTTTCAAAGTTCTATCGCTGTAATCCTAATGTGGCAGATCTGATAAAGAAAGAACTTCAGAGATTGCTTGACGCCGATTTCATTTATGAGATCGAGCATACCGAATGGATTTCACCGATTGTCATTGTTCCTAAGAAAATGAGAAATTGCGAATCTGTGTGAATCTCAAAGCATTGAATAAAGTGACACAGAAGGATCACTTTCTGTTACCTTTTACTGAAAGCATTTTGGATCGTCTTGCTGGAGCGGAAGCTTATAGTTTCCTGGATGGATTTAGTGGTTACAACCAGGTTAAGATTGCACCTGCCGATCGCCACAAAACTGCTTTTGCAACAGAATGGGGCACCTATTCTTACAAAGTAATGTCGTTTGGACTCTGTAATGCACCAAGTTCATTCCAAAGAGTAATGCAATTTGCCTTTAAAGATTATCTGTAGAAATTCCTTGAAATTTACTTGGACGACTTGGGAGTTCATAGTACAGATATAGACCACCTAGATCGATTGGAGAAAGTCTTTGAAAGATGCCGCAAATATCAGATTTCTCTAAATCCAGAAAAATACCAGATATGGGTTTCTCACGGAGTGGTGCTTGGACATGTGATATCAAGACATGGTATTGCCACCGATTATTCTAAAATCAAAGTTATTGTGGAATTGCTACCACCAGCAACAATTCGAGGAGTTTATGTGTTTATGGGTCATGCAAACTACTATCGAATTTTTAATAATTTCTTTGCGGATTTAGCGCGACCTATATACAAATTAACTATTGTTCCTATTTGGACAGTAGAGGCATTAGAAGCCTTTGAAAAGTTAAAAAAAGCATGATCTTTAGCACCAATTCTACATTCTCCAGATTGGACATTAGAGTTTCATGTTCATACAAATGCCTCAAAATATGCCATTGGATCAGCTTTAACGCAGCCATGTGACTATAAGAAGGATTATCCTATACGATTTGCAAGCAGACATCTTATAGATCCAAAGAAAAATTACTCAACAACAGAACGTGAAGCGCTAGCCATGATTTTTTCTGTTCGGAAATTTCGTCACTACCTCATGGAAACGCACTTTGCATTTTATACGGATCACCAACCGTTACTTTACTTGATAAATAAGATGTGTAATACTGGACGTATTGCAAGATGGTTATTATTATTGACTGAATTTGACTTTCGAATTGTGGTCAGAAAGGGGAAGCAACATTATCTAGCCGATCATGTTTCGCGAATTGAATCCGCACCAGTTAATACTGAAGTGGATGATGAACTGCCAGATGCTGCGTTGTTCTATGTTGAAGCAGTACCTAAGTGGACGGCATATATTGTTGAGTACCTAATGCTAGGACAACCGAATGACTCTTTGACAAAAGTACAGAATAGCAATTGATTCATAAGACTCAACCTTATCAATTAATTGCAGGACAATTGTATCGTCGTGGATCAGATAATATCTATGAAGATGTGTTTTACCGCATGAAGTACCAGATTTAATCATGTTTTCACATGATGGCATGGGTGGAGGACACTTCTCTACAGATATTACTATTCGCAAACTTTTGCAATCCGGTTGTTGGTGGCCTATGCTTCATAAGGACACAAAAAAATTTATTCAGACATGTGATGTCTGCCAGCAAGCACGACGGCCTACTCGACAGAATTATGAACCCTTACATCCGGTTTTATCGCAAACACCATTTGAAAAATGGGGACTGGATTATGTTGGTCCTATTCATCCTGTTGCGCAAGGATCTCAGGCCCGATACATTATCGTCGCAACTGATTATATGACCAAGTGGGTTGAAGCCAAAGCTGTCAAAGTGGTTGATGCGAAATCTACGGCCAAGTTTCTATATGAAATATTATAATCAGATTTGGATGTCCGATCGAAATTGTCAGTGATCGGGGTACACACTTTGTTAATCAAACAACAAAGTGTTTACTGAAAGATTTTTTTATTATACACAAATTTAGTACTCCCTATTATCCCAGAGGGAATGGCCAAGCTGAATCTTCCAATAAGATTCTCTGCACCATTATGACAAAGACAGTTGAAGCATGTCGGTCTGATTGGGAACATAAACTGTATGCAGCATTATGGGCATTCAGAACCGCTTACAAAAATAGTACAAATCAAACAAATTTTCAACTGGTTTATGGTCAAGATGTTGTTATGCCAATTGAATTTTTAATCCCATCTTTATGCATAGTAGCAACAGAACGATTAAATGATGATCAATCTTTACAACTTCGTCATGAAGCGTTGCACAAATTATGTGAAACCCAATTGATGGCAGTTCATGCCTTAGCAGCAGAGAAAGCCCGCCGCAAGGCATGGCACGATCGTCGATTGCACAAGAAAGATCTAGAAGTAGGAGATCTTGCATTGATGTACAAAACCAAGATGATCAAGGGTAAGTTGAAGTATACTGGTGAAGGCCCGTATAAAGTGAAAAAAATCCTGAACTATGGCGCAATAATTCTTGAGCACTTGGATGGAAAACGATTTGATACTCCAGTAAATGACAGCCGATTACGCAAGTGTTGGCAGCCTACTCCGCCAGTTCAGCAAGCCTGGTCTCAATATATTTTTTTCATTTTATTTGTTTTCAATTTTTTGTTTTCAGTATTTAATTTGCTGACTTTTTTTTTGGAAAAAGACAGTTAAAAAACAAAAACAAAAAAAAGAAAAAAATAATAAAATAAGAAAAGACTGATGAGCGAAAGTCAAGAAGTCATCAGCATAAGAAAAAAGAAGCACAATATTTTTTTTTAATGGAAAATGACTTAGGAAACCATTGTTTTGGGCATATTTGGCCAATACAGTTTCAGAAACCTTCGCTGAGCTCTCAAACTGTTGTATATCCACCCTTGACTTATCTAGATTGAGGTGGGCAAAGGTTTTTGACAAGAGAAAATTCAATTTTTGAGTCAGACGAATGTTCAGTAATTTTTGAAAACCTTCACTGAGCATCATAACCTCATTATGAACCTTCGCCGACCTGCTAAATGATCTTAAAATGTCAAAATTAGGTTGTCCATAGGTTCAGATTGTGAAAAAATACATTTATGACAGTACGTGGGAGAAGGACCCTCCTGGGCAAAGGTTCATCCTTCGCCAGCTCTGGAAAACGTTTGCCTCAGATCCCTAAAAACCTTCGTCGAGATTTCTATAGCCTATTTTTACAGTATTGTACATGCTTACAATTTTTTGTTCAGAACTTATCAGCCCAACTACTATTCAGTGTAATGGACCCACCAAATGACCTATAAGTTGGCTGAATTCGATTCATTCCCCACTTGTGCTAGCAAAGCTCTTGCGAATTTTTCTTGTGACCAAAGCCTTCCAAATTTCCTGCATTGCCTTCTGATACACTTTCATGCGGTTATAATTCCTTTCTGATCATCATGTCTTATGCCAATACTTCCCAGTCTCCACGCTATACTATCTATCGTGATGTCCCATCTGCAATGGACATCATGATTCTTCCTAGCACAAGCATGGTCACTCAGTGGATGACTCTTGCGAAGCCTCTACTTATTGCAATGGGTATTCATGAGAGAGCCTTTTCGGGACGCATCAATATGGATTTCATCACTCTTGCCTTCAGTACGTGGAAAGAATGAAAATCCAAGTTTTATACCACCTTCCAAGGAGCCACACACAAGGTGCGCGTCATTGAGGCCGCACTTGCAGCTATAGGAATCTCATCTGGTACGCAAGCCTCACCCAATCACAAGCACGCCAAACAGGCCATCAAGCCATACATTGACCTCACCAACGATCTGCACTGGACTAATGATGGCTACCTTCTGGAAGCCATCATTGAGCCTTCCATCCACGCCGCTGCCCAGTCGCTGAATCATTTCTTGATGGTTGGCAACCTCAGGAAAGACCGCATCACATCTCAAATCCTTCACAGGATAGTGGAGTCCCACACTAAGTTGGCCAAAGCTCCTCTTGAACCATATAACTGGTTCAAGACTCGATTTTTCTCTAATATCCGGGTTTTACATGCCGGTTTTTTCAATTATTGCAAACTTAAACTTCAATATCAATCTAATTTGAGGAGTGTGAAGAATTGCCAAAAATTGGCAAATCTAACTTGATCAAAAACCATGAAGAATAGTGTAAATTTTGTACACAATTGGGTTCCACACATGTATGGCCAAAATGCCACGTGGCAACCCACTCCTAATATAGGTTAGGTCAAGGCGAGAGAGTTAGACATCAGAGACAACTCAAGTTGGTCTCTTTTTATAGTAGAGAGGAAGACCCTGGCCTTTGAATCCTATTGGTCCAGTCTTGCCTCTCTTTTTATTCAAATTCAAAAAAGTGTGGGAACCATCAAAATTGGAGGGAAACCCAACTTTATTCACTAACTTGACATTTAGGCCCTGCGACATTAAAAGTCCCGCAAAAAGACCTAAAGTCCTTTTATTAACATTCTAATTAATCAAATAACTATGTGATCATTGGGTTGGACTTAACACGTAGGGTGCCAAATCCCTCTCACTTATTAGATAGGGTTAGGATTGCCTTGGAATCCGCAAACCCTCCAACAGTGTCCCCCACCAAAACTGGTGGCGGTCCCATGACACCTGCAATATGCAGTTATTGGGGACCTTTATTGGCTTCGCACCGAATCTTAATTAAATGATACTGCACCTTCTCCATAGAGTCAAGACGTGCAGTATTGAAATCCAAATTATGAGGTAGGACACAACGGTGGGCTCCGGCAATCCACTTGGAAGTTGTCCATGAAGTGAAGTGGGATTCCCAAGAGCCTCCCATCATAGCCGCACGGAAATACAGTCGAGCAATTAGCAGCTGATCTTTGATTTGCTCTGAGGCCATCGACTTATTTGGATCGAATGCCAGGGTAGGAAGGCAATCGTCCCATTTGGTTGCCACTGACGTCAATAGAGTTAGATCTTTTGCAAACATTGCCGATTGTCACACCGTTGGATCCGGAGAGTGGACATACTCTCTCTGATATGCTTGTAAGGCCCGGTGGAAGTCCACTGAAATGTTTCAGCTGTAAGGCTGATGGATGATTGGCCAATTGGACGTATGGATGGTGATTTTGTCCATAGCCAGTCCCAAATCTTTCCATTTATGTCTTCGCGACATTGGCACGTAATAAGGATCTACCCACAACTGGCGAGGGCTGACAACGTAACTCCTAATTGATTTCGGAGTTTTCTCAAAAATCATGATTATCCATGCTGGCTGCTCTCCCAGTGCAGGTATTTTGTCCAATTCTTTGTCGGCCTCGATCTCGGAGGTCTTAAATTTGAGAACCCATCCACCACGCGAGGACTCATGTGGATGTTGTCTGGATCTAGTCCTCGACGTTGATGGGCCTTCTGAATAAATGGCTTGTCCTTGATGAGGATGGACCCGCTTGTACTGCCTATATGGTTGGAGGTTGATCTGCTAGATCTGGAGCTCCCCCTTGGTCCATGCTTGAATCAACCCCTGTAGCCATTTGTACAGCTTCTTGGGGCGAAGGGGAGAATTGCGGCATGACCGGGACGAAGATTTGTGGTCCGGCTTCCAACACTTGAGCGACGGCTTTTTCATAGGTGTTGATGGTCTCTTTTGCCTTCGCCAACTCAGTTGAAGCTGCTCTTTTGAACCTATCAAAGTGGCCTTGGAATCCCTGAAGGGCCACTTTGTATGTTTCCACTTTCTTGAATAAATATGGAATCTCCGTCGGTGTGACCGGATGATCAGATATTTGTGTTTGCAGATAGGCATCACGCTCAGGGGTGGACGCATCCAATGCACCTTGAAGCCATCTGCAATCTTGTTTGGCCATCTGTAATTGCCCCTTCAGTGGCTGCACCTATTGCTTGGCCTCTTGCACTTGCCTTATCTACCTGATCCTGTGCGGTTGTCAGGGCATTTTCAAGGAGCTGTTGTAGGTTTCCAAGCAATCAGCTTGTTGCTGGGTCAATGTCTTTTTGCTTTCAGCCTTTTCTTCATGTTGCTTGGCTATGTTCACCTCTCGATCCAACTGGACAATTTTTTGGCTGATCAGAATGTTTTCGGATCCTAGATCAAAGATCCTCTGCTCCATTTCCTTCTTCTTATCCAGCATAGACTAGATCACTTGCCCAAGACTGGAAACTAACCCTAGAGCATCACCAGAATCGACGGTCGTGGAGGTGGCAGCAACAGGAGACCCTGATGGTACTGTCCTTGGTAGGCGTGGAATAGGTGCCAAGGTCTCTTCTTCTTCAAAAGTATCCTCTTCTTCAAACCCTTCAGGCACCGTGGCATTGAACTGCTTTGATGACTTTACAGCTGTGTCGACCCGAAGTGTGGTTGGGCTACCCTGTGTGGGTGGTTGCTGACTGGCATCTTCGACACCAACAGTAGATTCATGGATATGCCCAAATCCTCTTCCAGGGGATTGGGGTTCAAAGGGCACTGGGCTCTAGGGCATTTCAAAGATTTCGGTGGCCCCAAGGGGGTTGGAATCATCGAACATATCCATGAAGAACTGTGTGTTGGGTGAGGTTGCTTTGGTGTGCGAGGGTGAGGTGGCCTAAGCAGCTGTGATGGGAATGGTAGGCCCAATGGTCACAGATTGTCCTTGTATGGGAGCAGAGGCGAGGGAAACAACAGAGATGAGGGGAATGGGAAGTTCAGTGAGAACAGCAGCAGGGGGTGGAAGCGCAGCTGATGAGGTATGCCTAGTGCGACGTCGTGATGCGGAAGGCGAGTCAAGAATTACGATCTCGCTGCGTGGACGATGATGACTATGAGAAATTGAGGCCTGATGAGATGACTCGGCCGGTGCTTCTTCGTAAACCGAAAGCACAGAAGTCAGGTGGAAGCCATGGATTCTATTTTCTAAGTGAGAAGCGACTAAGCGGGACAGAGAGCCAGCGACGAACTACTGTTTTCTATTGGCCTTAATAGCTCGCTTGAGCTCACCCTAAGAATTGGGTCCCAGCCCGTCCTGAAGTGGCTAGACACAGTTTATAATTAAGAAACTGACTTTCAAAAAATCCGTCAGAAATATTTTGTGGTCATGTTTTGTAAGACCGAGCCAAAAGTGCCAGCCTAGAATTGGGTTTCAGCCCGTCCTAAATGAGGCTAGAGCAAATTTGACGGCCTGAGAAATGGCCGATAAATATTTTACAGCTTTTCAAAAAAATGGCCAGTTGTAAAGAAATAGCCGATATGATCGTGCTAAAATCTCACCGTGTACTGAGTCCATTTTTACTAATATATGATCACTCAATGTATTTATCAGGGAAACCGTGTTGTCGTGGGAGCCCTAGTCATGAATGCAAAAAAATTCAACCATAGAAGAAAAAATCGAGAAAGAAAAGTTTCGGGTAAAACCGGGACCGGAAAATATGGATTCAGTGTCAAGGAGTCACAGAAACCCTAACGACAAAGCTTGGGCAATTTACGGGCAATTAACGGAATGTGCGGGCCAAGTGGTTACCCAACAAGCCAAAAATCCAGACCAATGAGTAGTAGGCGCCGGCCCTTGAAAAATCGAAGAATGGCTAAAATCGAAGGTACCCAAAGAAAAAATGAAGGCCGCCTACTAAAAATAGGGGTTGAAAAAGGGCCTCACCCAAAATCTGGATATTAAATGCTAAAATACCTTGGAGGCTATAAAAATTGGGAGGTACACCCACTAGCCATTGACATTTTGGGCTTCTAGGGTGTACAAAAGGGGAAACTTGAATGGCCTCCCTAGCCTTTGACAAAAATGGCATCTTGGCTAGTTTTGGAAGAGAGCCTTGAATGCACCACTCCCCCACTCTCTTATGGAGGCCACTAGGTGTACTATCAAATGGGTTGAGGACAAAGAGGGCTTGAAGGGCATAAAAATTGGCAAAGCCTCATTTTGAAGGGGGACACTTGGGTTTTCCTATAAAAAGGAGCCAACTCTTTGTATTTGTGTATGTGTGTTGAGAGTTAGTGTTGAGAGTTAGTGTATTTGGATGTTAGAGCTTTTGTATCATTGTTGTCTTGCCTCATATGAGTGTGATTTGCTTGGAGGTAGTGTCTTGAATTGTAGTTGTGTGATGTGGTTGTTGTTAGTGGTTTGAGAGTAATGTTAGTTTTTAGATTGAATCCTTAAATGTTAGTTACTACTATTGGATGGTAGTTACTATATTTAAGGAGGACTTATAGCTCCAATGCGGAGTGATGGCCGTTTAGGGTTTACTTGTGGGAGTTGATCGTTCCTTTTGCTTGGCGTTAATGCTTTCTTGGATGTTGCATTGCTCCTCTTGTGTGTGGTGGATGTTTGAAAGTGAGTATTGCGATATTTAGATGTTTGTTGGCCAAAAGCGGCTCATGGATGGGGAGTTGTGTTTTGTTGGTTGATTATCGTTGATTGAGTGAACGGTTGGTTAACAATTGAGGAAGAGTTCCTTGAAATGAGGCATTGGTGGTCTGTGACTTCAATCGTAGTGGTTTAAATTTGTTTGTGTTTGTATTTGATGTGCAACCAACCTGGTTGTTTAGCGAGGCTTATGTTTGATGATTAATAGTCCGAGCGTATTGTCATCTGATTTGATCAGTTGAAGTTAGGATTTTGTATCAATGTGGTGGACAATGTTCAGATGATTGCATGCTTGCAGGTTGTTATATCTCGGTGATTGATGTCAAGCATTTGAATTTGTTAGTACCTGGTTGTATGTGAATGTGTGTGATGGTGCCCTTGGTTCACTTCAAATTCTGAGGGTTACTTGAAGAGCAACGGACCTGTTTTCTACCTGTCAAAATTGCGACCTTCCATCACTATCTAAAACGGAAAAATCCGATTCTCAGACCTACTGTGACCTTCCGATCGCTGTCCACAGAGAAAAATTAGAGATTTATAACCTCTGAGCGCTGCCCATAGGCTGCCTAAACTTGCTCGAGACCTGTATTGCCTGCCTGCGGCCCTGCACTACCTAGTTGCGGCCTATCCACCTTTGCTACGCCCTATTATAGGTTGTTTGTGGCCCTGCGACCTACATGCTAGCCCTGCGACCTACCTGCTGGCCCTGTACCACCTGCCTGCGGTTGGTTCCAGGCCTGTTTGTGGCCAGTTGCCCTACCTGTGACCTTGAACCTCTGTCTGCGACTCTCTGTCAAGCCTGCCTGCGGATTGTTTGCCCTACCCTACCCATCTGTGGCTCGTTGTGGACCTGCACCTGCCTGCTTGTGAAAAAATCAGACTTCTACAATCTATCAGCGACCTACCTGCAGCCAGTACCAGCCAGTTGCAGATTTTCGATGGCCGGTTACAGTAAAAAATCAACCTCTGATAGTCTGCTAGTGAACTAGAATCCTATTGCAACCTCTAATCGCTACCCACTGCCAAAAATCAGATCTACCGTGGTTTCTTCTTCACTGACCGACTATGACAAAGCAAGTGCCAAGCAGCAAACGGAAGGCGACATGGGAAGAAAGCGACATTCATGACTAGTTGGACTCTCTGACAAACCGGTCACCTCACACGTATCTGAGGTAATTTGCATTCAATACCATTGTCTAAGATACAGTTTGCGAATGTCGTTTTACATACCGTACTGTGTTCCATCCGTAGTGAATCAAAATTTTCATTCCACAATTGTGGGTTTTTGGTTGTACTAAATGATTCATCTTTACATGCCATTAGGAAATCGCATCTGTACTATGTATGAAACCATCAAAGTTATACATGGAGTAGATTTACCATTTACGGGATTTTTACAAGTATTCTAGGGATGGAAGTTTTTTAAGGGACATCGTTTCAAAGAATGAGGTAATACTAATTTAAGTTCCGATATGCAGAACTCAGGTTGGAATTATAGTCGTGCATGAAAAATGTTGTGTGGTTAATTAGAGCAATGAGGGTTTCTCATTTCCGACTTAACAACCGAAGCTAAGGATAATTAGCTAGGGTTATTGGCGTCATATTGCACTGATTATTGCGATGTGATCTATGAAAAAGTAAAAAAATGTGCTTTTGCTTTATGATAAACCTGTTACATGAACGACAATAAAACCTTCAAGTTGTGAAATTGTGAAACATATCAATTGGACCCGACCTTTGTGAAACACCAGAGCGGGCCGTCCACCATCCGTGGTTGAAATACATTGCCTTAGTTAAGCGTCACATTAGTCACACCTGCCCGTCGGTACTGTCTAGAGAAATACCTAGACCCGACGGTCGGCGAAAATACCGCCACTTAGCAAACAAAGCGGTGCGTATAACTTGCACCCCATGAGCACATCATAAATAGTAAATCGGTTTCCAGCCCATGTAAGATTTCTACTAAGTGTAAGCCAAATTTAATGGGGAAAGAGATATTAGAAAGATCCTAACGCGAATTAGTGATCAGAAGTTTTACGGAACTGTGACCCTAGAAAGCTAGTGAATCATTGCGGCCACAAGTACTAGCACCCCCTCCTTGCAACTGTATCTCTGAGAGCCTGGAAAACTCTCATCGGTTGGGGAGCACCTGGTAACAGAGGAAGCCCCTAGGATTGGATGTGGCAGGACCTTCGTTACTCACGTAGGGCATAGCCACCATCAGTAGCGGTGCCCCTTGGTTTTTTTAGGACATTTTGGCTGGACCAATCCCCTGCCAAAACTGGACCTAACATTGGTGCGTCTGCTAGGAGTTACCTGATGAGAGATATTGCTTGAAGGGTAGTCATACTACCAGTGGCCTACAAATTTCATGTGTCTCAGATTGCATATGTTGTGAACAGTTCTACTGTTTAGACTGTCAACCGCAAGATAGCTTAGTTGTGCAAGCTACTAGTGCACACGTTGTTTTCAGAAAATCGATATCAAGTATCACAGGTTGAAGTGGTTAGCATCACACAGTGATGTGTGCTAATCCCACACCTAGAACATACGTTATGAGTTCACAATCCAACCCTAGCTGCATGTGATCCGACTTCTCCAAGGCCATTCTATTTCCAACAGTTTGGACTAGAGACTGCATACAATTTTCATCAGCAGGGAGTTTAGGCTGTGATGCCAAGTACTACTAGAAATCTTTCATAGAGTGGCGAGACAGGTCAGAGCATGGGATTCTGTATGAAGCCTAGGGTGAAAGTGAAAACTAGAGCCCTGAGTTGAAAGTCATTACCCTACAACCCACCAACCCTAGCATCCCATAGAGACGGCACCTAGTACAAAGAACCAAGAAAAACTGTACATGGGTATGGTTGGATTAGGATTGAGCAGAAAAACGACCAAGTAGAGTTAGTTAGGTCATATGCAGTATTTGTGGATGAAGGATGGATGCCCTATGGGATAACGTGGGAAAATCACAAATCGCATGTGCAACAACAGTTGATTGCTATCCGTAAGTGAGAAATCTATTATGCAGCAATCATTAGTGTCACCCTAGACGAGACATCATAGGTATACCAAGGAAACCTAGGTCTAAGGGAGCACCGCATGGAGAGACTTCAAATCCCCAGAGAGAGCGTTTAGGGCTTAGAAGAAGCCATCGTGGATTTCTTGTCCCACCAGTCTTAAATGATGAGTCTCACCCACCTATAATGGACTTGGATGATACGTTGGAACCTATAGAAGAACTACCAGAACTTGAGCCAACCGATGCTACGGAACCACCGTTAGTGAAGGTAACACCTGCCGCTACAGAACCTGTTGCCAACAGAATGGCACGACGTTTGACTGAACCAATCGTAGTAACCCCGGAGATAGGAGGACTAGCGAAGCTTAGTGGATCCACTCCTGAGTTTCATGGAGCACCGTATGAAAGTGCCGAAGAACATATTGATGCTTTTTGGACCACCTGCTTTACCAGTGCCATCACAAACCCACATCATGAAATGATGTTTTTTGCCACCACTTTATCTAGAACGGCTAGGTACTGGTATTATAGTCTGTAGAGAGGCTCAATTCACACCATTGAGGAGTTCCATAGACTGTTTCTAATTGAGTATGCTCCCCACCGAACGGCTGATGGCCTACTGTTCACACTGACTTCCCTACAACAAGGAAGTAATGAGACCATCCGACAATATTGGCATCGTTTGACAGAGTTGTCATGCCAAGTGGAACCCACTGTGTTACTACCACCCCTATTACTAGTGACCTTCTTTCTGCGAGGGCTCAAGAATGACATACAAATGATTGTACGTTAGAGTAACCGCCAGACATTGGCTGAGGCAGTAGAGAAGGCAATCGTGGTAGAAGACTCACAGATTGCGGTTGCCCACGCATCCCACCTATCGCAAGCAGTGAACAACTTGAACCTAAGCCCAGAAACTTGGAGAGGAGGCCCAATTGCAGCTATAGGAGCACACCCCATAGTGGAACCCCGTCCCATACAGGCTATTGAACCTCGACAAGGCAGGAACGTGCAAACACAAGATGCACGAAGGCTCCAAGCATAGATGCCCGATAGAGGCTATGAGAGCACAGGCTCTAACGCAGAACTAGGCGATATGCGAGCCATGCTAAAGGGATACATGGATGTGATGAGTGAGAATATGCAGACCTTAGCAGCAGATGTAAATTTCTCAAATGGCACCAAAATTTGTTGGGTCAGATATACCCCATAGAAGGACCGAATCCCTTAGTGTGTAGACACTGTAGAGGGAATCATTTAAATCAAAACTGTCCCAACCAAGTTCGCAGGTATTGCAAGAGGCCTGGACACTTGGAGGATAGATGTTGGGTACGTAGAGACGCATTTAACACTGGGAATAGGATGCCTGGGCCAGTGAACCATAGACCCCAGGAGGACAAAACGGTGGGGCCATCAAGGCCACCTCAATACATACAACGTGGACCCAGGATTAGCCAGTGGATAAAGGGAAGGCATGCACAGAAGATGACCGGCCACTCAAATTTGAAGGGGATTCCACCTAATCTAGTGACTCATACAATACCACTGAAGGAGGGGAAGGAGTAGACATTGAACTCGAGAGACTTCGAAATGCTGGTCCGATATTTCCGGTAGAGAACACCGAGTGGTGCTCCCCAATAGTACCTCGCACCAAGAAGGACTCTACCCACATTCGCGTATATGTGGATTATAAGAGGTTGAACAACAAACTAAGAAGGACTACTACCCATTGCCGTTCATAGACCAAGTCCTAGAAGAAATGGCGGGAAGAGACCAGTACTCTTTCATGGACTGTTTCGCAGGCTATAAATCAGATAGCCATAGCAGAAGAGGATAAATTGAAGACCACCTTCACAACCACGTTTGGGTTTTCGCTTACCATGTCATGCCCTTTGGATTGACTAATGCCCCTGGAACCTATCAAAGGTTTATGAACAAGCACTTCGAGGATATCTTAGACGAAAACCTCAAATTTTTTATAGATGACCTCTATGAGGCAACCATTGTCACATAACATCTCACCATGCTAGAGAAGTGTTTTCAGAAGTGCGCAACAATCTGTATAGCTTTGAATGCTAACAAGTGCCTATTTGGAGTTCCTTACAGGGTACTATTAGGACATGTCATTAGCAAGTACGACATGGCAACTGATCTAGAAAAAATAGCTATGCTCCGAGCCATGATGGCACCAACTACGGTATCCCAACTTCGGACCTTCTTAGGCTCGAGCGGTTATTACAAAAGATATGTGATGGCCTATGCCACGCGTACTTACCAGATGACTGGCTTATTGAAAACCAACGTGGAGTGGACCTGGGACGAGGCATGTGAGAAGACTTTTCAGGAATTAAAAGTAGCTTTGGCTAACGCTCCAATATTGAAACCACCTATGTACAACAGAGAATTCTTCGTTTTCACAAGCACCACGGACACGTGCATAAACTGTTGCCTAGCCCAGATTTGGGACAAAAAATATCACCCTATTATTTTTATAGGGAGAAAACTGAACAAAGCCGTAACTTAATTATAGTAAGGCTGAGGAAATTTGTTTGGGGATAGCTTACGCTATCGCCAAACTAAGACATTACCTATTGCATCGGAAAGTGACTTTCTTTACCAAGAGTACTGCAGTCACTTTGATGATGAATAAACTAGAACCTCATGAGCGCTTAATGAAGTGGATAATCTCCCTTCAGGAGTTTGACTACACCCTCCAAAGCAAGCTTCCTAAACTACAGGGGTTAAACGATTGTATTTGTGAGCTGGGAGGGGTTACTGAAGCAGACGATGAGTGGGAGACTGATCACTTAAGAGAACTTTTGAGGGTAGACGTTGACACAATTCCTGAGTGGTACACAGTTTTAGCAACCTACCTATCCACAATAGAGACACCCAGCAGTATGACGACTCCAGAAAAATGAAAGCTACGTCTACAAGCCCTAAAGTTTGCCTTAATAGGGGGCACATTGTACAGACGAGGTGTAGAAGGATTGTATCGAAGATGCGTCACTCCTGAAGAAGCCAAATTTATACTAGAGGAGTGTCACGATTCTGCCTGTGGGGGCCACTTTGCCAGCCAACTCATAGGGCAAAAAATTCTGAGGGCGGGTTACTGGTGGCCCACACTATTCCAAGATGCCCATTTACATGCCCGGAACTGCGACACCTGTTAACGAGTTGACAAGATGGATAACAGGGTGCGATCGTTAGTTCCAATACAGGCTTATCTCCCTTTTGAAAAATGGGGCATCGACTTCGTTGGCCCAATACACCTAGCTTCATCCAGCCGAAAACATTATATCATAGTGGCCATTGACTATTTCACAAAGTGGGCCGAGGCACGGGCTGTGGCCAAAGACAATGCAAAAGAAACCACCTGGTTCTTACTAGAACAGGTGATAGGCCGGTTAGGTACACCCAGAGAACTCATCTCTGATAGGGGTACCCATTTCCTAAACAAAACTATCAAGGCTTTGACCGATCAGTTGACAATCAAGCACCGGAAAAGCACACCCTACCACCTGCAAGCCAACGGTCAGGCTGAAAGCACGAACAAACAACTAGTGGGTATTCTAAGGAAAACCGTATCAGACCGACAGAGGGATTGGGACAAAAAATTGTACTCGGCATTGTGGGCATATAATGCCACCTATAAGACCAGTACCAACCACACGCTCTTTTTTCTAGTGTATGGCCAAGAATGTGTACTGCCAATAGAAATAGAGCTCCCATCCTTGCGGTTTGCCATGAAGCACGACCTAGGAGAGAAAGAATCAATATAGCACCGACTAGACACTTTACAAGACTTGGACGAGCACCGAATAGCTGTCCCAAATCACCAAGAAACCCACAAAAGACGCATGAAGGAGATTCATGATAGGAACATGCACGATTACCAGTTCAGGCATGGGCAGTTAGTGTTGTTCTACGATGCTAGACACGAGCTGATGCCTCAAAAGTTGGGGCCACGCTGGAACGGTCCATATGTAATAGTGAAACTGTATGAAAATAACACGATTAAGCTGGCAGAGTTAAACAGTGAAATTTTTAAGCACCGAACCAACATAAACAAGATAAAAGCTTACCGTAGTTAAAGAGAAGCTGAAGTCACTTGTACAGTATGTAACACCTTTTCATGTTCACCTTTTCAAGTATCGGAGTGAACGACCTAGAAGCATCACAAATATGGGGAACACTCACAGAATCAAAAGTAGCCTTAGTGACCTTGTACATATACGTTGAACGGAAGGGTGCGAAAAACCAAAACAAAAATTCATAAAATCAAGAAAAATACAAAAAAATTATTGTTGTGATATGGAACTCACCCAAGAACTTGGGATGTATATGTTGAAGGTAGACGGAGCCTACAGACATTCGAATAGAGAAGGTGCCATAGGAGCAATATTGTAGAACCCAATGGGGCTGAACTAGCCAGTATAGGAGTCCTATTAGAAAAAGGATTCACGAACAACACTACCAAATACAAAGCCCTTCTAATCGGTCTACAAATGACCATGTGAGTTGCGCAAACTATAGGCAACCTCCGAATTATGGGAGATTCACAACTCCTAATCCGAGGTATGACTGGCGTACACCGACTCAAAAGCAGGACCTTACAGGCCTATGCAATTGCCATCAACAAATACAATAGAGAGTTTTTCCACATCAAATGGATGCATATTCCACGAGCACAGAACCAACGTGATGATAGTCTAGCTGCGATAGCCTACGACCATGATCATTACTGGCAATGTGAGCCAGGTAGGGTAGTCATTTCACCCATAACCACTGCTGTGGAGCTATGGACAGTCCTAAAAGCCCAAGCATGGTATGGAGTTCGGTGGATCAGAAGTCTAATAAACCAAGTAGGTCTAGAGAATCCCCAACTCCTAGCCCAATTACATCAATTAATGAGCCATGAACTATCTAGAACTTGTTTTAGGTCACACCATAGTAGCATAACCAATGGGATAATGCACACGGCCTAAGTACATAGTAAAACCCCTACCCTAGCACGAACCTAAGAGATATACAGAGGGGGAGAGGGGTGTAAGGTTTAAAGATTATTTGTACATTCAACACATTGTATATTCATGTATATAAATGCAAAACATAGGTGATGGAATTCACTGCTGGAAAGAGTATGGAAGATCCACAGAGCAGTAATCAGCCTGACCAGCGCCATAGAAAACTGATGAGGTTCGTACTGAAGTAAGGACAGAGGACCGACATAGAAATCCAATGTTTGAAAGAAGAATTGAAGAAACAAAAGAACCTACGAATCAGAGCCACTAACGAGCTGGTTAGCAGCAATAAGGAGCGAGATACCTGGAAGCAGAAGTACAATGACCTCAAGGAGGCTAGTGAAAGACGGCAGATAAGCCATAGGGAGGGGTATAAAGGGCAGGAAAAGATCCTAGCCAACACCAAGGTGGAACTAGCTGCAACCAAAACTACCGTAGCCATGCTAGCTAGGCAGTTACATGAGTATCAGAGAAAAGAAGCTGCAAGAGGACCAATCGGGCTTCAGAATTTCCGCAACCTTTTACCCGCTTACCATCTGCACCGCAAGGAAATTTTGTCGGACAGTCTGTTCTACAAAAATTTTGATGCTTACAGCTTATACCTACCGCCCATGGAGTTTTCGCTAGATATCCAGGTTTTTGATCTACGACCATCCACAAGTTCCGCCCTCAGATTCACATGGCCACTCATCCCAGGTAGTTTTGAAAACTACAAAGACTTCTGCCAGAGCTTATGTAGGTTTTCAGTTGTTGCCACGCACCAGAAAGATGGTATCATTAGATTGGCCGGCCACTATGCCTACTGCCTGCAAAATTGGCTACTACAACCTTGGGGTGCTAAGACTAAACCCACCAGGATTCACCTTGCCAAATGGTGGTACAACTCCAATGACTCCATGGAGTCAGGAACGGACCTAGCATTGTACCTGCGGATGCGTGACAGAACTTCCAGGGAATGCAAAACCCTAAATGAGATGTTTTATTTTAAGTTCCTGGAAGGTGCCGATCCGGCCCTTGTGGATGTGGCAGAAGTGGACCCCAATTACACCGGGGAGTTGAAAAACCAATGGACAAAAATGTCCATGAATGCACTGTAACCACCCACCTCACTATTATGCATCATACACTAGACACGGTATGGTGAGCATCTGTTGCAAGTCTCAGTTTTCTATGCATACATATTTATTGCATCTCTATAAAAACTCTGAGCTACATTTGGGCATTTGCTAACTTCTATGGGCATTAATGAATGTATAGACACATAGTTGAGGGGGGGTTTAGAGAGGAAAAAATGGGAACAAAAACAGTGCAGTGGGGTGGGGAGTGACTCCATCGCCAAATGGGTAAGGCATAGAAGAAAAATATATATAAAAGAAGAAAAAGAAAACATAAAAAGAGAGAGAAAGAAAGACTGAGAAAAAAGTAAGAGAAAAAAGAGAAAAAAAAAAAAGACTTCAACTGTATGTATCAGATCTCGAACCAATTTGTGAGGATGAGTGACGCCTCGCACATCCATAAGAGGTGAGGACGATTTTCCTAATTGATTCCATAGACTAGCAGAAAACCAGTACTTCCTAGCATCTTGTGTATTGGATCTTAGGACAATAAGTTGTCCTACATGGACTACTGTCAGAATATAGGGCTTGAGAGAAGAGTCAGTACAGAGAGGAGACTAGATGGTTATTCCCTGTTGAATCCATTCTTAGAGAGTATAAGTTGAATGTCTAAACAAAAAAAGAATTGATAATCACCAGTCTGGACCGGTTTCAGAGTTGGGGCACTAAAGCCTCATTGCGTATGCATTCACACACACATCAATGACACGGTGTTAGACACAATACTGATGACTTGCATCCATATCATCCCATCTCCAATCCTGAGATTTGCATTTGCATATCCCATTATGCATGGGTCCGAAAGTGGGCATTGTCTTACATATGATAGAATTGGGAGCATTTGCCATTTAGGTCACAGGTGGGCTTTTGCAGGTATGAAGACACCAAACTATTCAAAGATGTCGTGGTTAAATCCAATCCGGTTGCAGATGGATCCTAAGGGCTAAATCGACGGCCTTTGGATAGGAAGCTGTTGAAGACATTCTACCAACTCACTGTGGTTAGCATCACCTAGCAAGGGTGGTGAGCCCACTAAACTTGATCCACCACCAGGAGCTGGTCTGCGAAACCAGAGACTCTAGGTCCGCCGTATGGGGACCATACTACCCAATGGTAGTCACCAATGTTAGCCGATATTTTCGCACAGAAAATCGGGCTAATATTGAAGTTTAAGTTTGCAATAAATGAAAAAACCGACATGTAAAACCCGGATATTAGAAAAACTTCGGCACAAATTTGTCTTAGAATTGGGTTCCAGCCCGTCCTGAAGTGGCTAGACACAATTTAAAAGTAAGAAACTGACATTCGAAAAAACCGTCAAAAATATTTTGTGGTCAAGTTTTGTAAGACCGAGCCAAAAGTGCCGGTCCACCTAGAATTGGGTCCCAGCCCGTCCTAAATGAGGCTAGAGCAAATTTTGCGGCCTTCGAAATGGCCAGTAAATATTTTATGGCTTTTCAAAAAAATGGCCAGTTGTAAAAAAATAGCCGGTATGACCGTGCTAAAATCTCACCATGTATTAAGTCCATTTTTACTAATATATGATCACTCAGTGTATTTTTCAGGGAAACCGTGTTGTCGTGGGAGCCCTAGTCATGAATGCAGAAAAAGTCAACCACCAAAGAAAAAACTGAGAAAGAAAAGTTTGGGAAAAATGGATTTAGTGTCAAGGAGTGACAAAAACCCTAACGGCAAAGTTTGGGCAATTTACTGGCAATTAACGAAATGTGCGGGCCAAGTGGTTACCCAACAGGCCAAAAATCCAGACAAATGAGCAGTAGGCGCACGACCCTTGAAAAATCGAAGAAAGGCCCAAAACGAAGGTATCCAAAGAAAAAATGAAGGCCGCCTACTAAAACTAGGGGTTCAAAAAGGGCCTCACCCAAAATTTGGATATTAAATGCCAAAACACCTTGGAGGCTATAAACATTGGGAGGTACACCCACTAGCCATTGATATTTTGGGCTTCTAGGGTGTACAAAAGGGGAAACTTGAATGGCCTCCCTAGCCTTTGACAAAAATGGCATCTTGGCTAGTTTTGGAAGAGAGCCTTGAATGCACCACTCCCCCACTCTCTTATGGAGGCCACTAGGTGTACTATCAAAT
Source organism: Diphasiastrum complanatum (assembly GCA_029204225.1). Lineage (NCBI taxonomy): Eukaryota > Viridiplantae > Streptophyta > Lycopodiopsida > Lycopodiales > Lycopodiaceae > Diphasiastrum > Diphasiastrum complanatum. The sequence continues at coordinate 14,538,225 of CM055098.1, read as the reverse complement.
GGGTTGAGGACAAATGGCAAAGAGGGCTTGAAAGGCATGAAAATTGGCAAAGCATCATTTTGAAGGGGGACACTTGGGTTTTCCTATAAAAAGGAGTCAACTCTCTGTATTTGTGTATGTGTGTTGAGAGTTAGTGTTGAGAGTATGTGTGTTGAGAGTTAGTGTTGAGAGTATGTGTATTTGTATGTTAGAGTTTTTGTATCCTTGTTGTCTTGCCTCATATGAGTGTGATTTGCTTGGAGGTAGTGTCTTGAATTGTAGTTGTGTGGTGTGGTTGTTGTTAGTGGTTTGAGAGTAATGTTAGTTGTTAGGTTGAATGCTTAAATGTTAGTTACTACTATTGGATGGTAGTTAATATATTTAAGGAGGACTTATAGCTCCAATATGGAGTGATGGCCATTTAGGGTTTACTTGTGGGAGTTGATCATTACTTTTGCTTGGTGTTAATGCTTGCTTGGATGTTGCATTGCTCCTCTTGTGTGTGGTGGATGTTTGAAGGTGAGCATTGCGATAGTTAGTTGTTTGTTGGCCAAAAGCGGCTCATGGATGGGGAGATGTGTTTTGTTGGTTGATTGACATTGATTGAGTGAACGGTTGGTTAACAATTGAGGAAGAGTTCCTTGGAATGAGGCATTGGTGGTCCATGACTTCAATCGTAGTGGTTTAAATTCGTTTATGTTTGTATTTGATGTGCAACCAACCTGGTTGTTTAGCGAGGCATATGTTTGATGATTAATAGTCCGAGCTTATTGTCATCTGGTTTGATCAGTTGAAGTTAGGATTTCGTATCAACGTGGTGGGCAATGTTCAGATGATTGCATGCTTGTAGGTTGTTATATTTCGATGATTGATGTCAAGCATTTGAATTTGTTAGTACTTGGTTGTATGTGAATGTGTGTGATGGTGCCCTTGGTTCACTTCAAATTCTGAGGTTACTTGAAGAGCAACGGACCTATTTTCTATCTGTCAAAATTGCGACCTTCCATCACTATCTACAACGGAAAAATCCGATTCTTAGAACTACTGCGACCTTCCGATCGCTGTCCACAGAGAAAAATTAGGGATTTATAACCTCTGAGCGCTGCCCACAGCCTGCCTACACTTGCTCAAGACCTGTATTGCCTGCCTACGGCCCTGCACTACCTAGTTGCGGCCTATCCACCTTTGCTACGCCCTGTTACAAGCTGTTTGTGGCCCTGCGACCTACCTGCTGGCCCTACGACCTACTGTTGGCCCTGTACCACCTGCTTGCGGCTAGTTCCAGGCCTATTTGCGGCCAATTGCCCTATCTGCGACCTTGAACCTCTCTCTACGACTCTCTGTCAAGCCTGCCTGCAGATTTTTCGCCCTGCCCTACCCGTCTGTGGCTCGTTGTGGACCTGCACCTGCCTGCCTGTGGAAAAATCAGACTTCTACAATCTGTCAGCGACCTACCTGCAGCCAGTACCAGCCGGTTGCGGATTTCCGATGGCCGGTTACAGTCAAAAATCAACCTCTGATAGCCTGCCAGCGAACTAGAACCCTGTTGCAGCCTCTGATCGCTACCCACTGCCAAAAATCAGATCTATCGTGGTTTGTTCTTCACCGACCGACTGTGGCAAAGCAAGTGGCAAGCAGCAAATGGAAGGCGACATGGGAAGAAAGCGGCATCCATGACTAGTTGGACTCTCTGACAAACCGATCACCTCACACGTATCTGAGATAATTTGCATTCAATACCATTGTCTAAGATACAGTTTGCGAATGTCGTTTTACATACCATATTGTGTTCCATGTGTAGTGAATCAAAATTTTCATTCCGCAATTGTGGCTTTTTGGTTGTACTAAATGATTCATCTTTATACGCCATTAGGAAATCGCATCGGTACTATGTATGAAACCATCAAAGTTATACATGGAGTAGTTTTACCATTTACGGGATTTTTACAAGTATTCTAGGGATGCAAGTTTTTTAAGGGACATCGTTTCGAAGAATGAGGTAGTACTAATTTAAGTTCCGATATGCAAAACTCAGGTTGGAATTATAGTCGTGCATGAAAAATGTTGTGTGGTTAATTAGAGCAATGAGGGTTTCTCATTTTCGACTTAGCAACCAAAGCTAAGGATAATTAGCTAGGGTTATTGGCGTCGTATTGCACTGATTATTGCGATGTGATCTATGAAAGTAAAGAAACGTGCTTTTGCTCTATGATAAACCTGTTAGTTGAACTACAATAAAACCGTCAAGTTGTGAAATTGTGAAACATATCAATTGGACCCGACCTCTGTGAAACACCAGAGTGGGCTGTCCACCATCCGCGGTTGAAATACACCGCCTTGGTTAAGCGTCACACTAGTCACACCCATCGTCGGTACTATCTAGCGAAACACCTAGACCCAATGGTCGGCAAAAATACCGTCGCTTAGCAAACAAAGCAGTGCATATAACTTGCACTCCACGAGCACATCATAGACAGTAAATCGATTTTCAGCCCATGTAAGATTTCTACTAACTGTAAGCCGAATTTAATGGGGAAAGAGATATTAGCAAGATCCTAACGCGAATTAGTGATCGGAAGTTTTATGGAACCGTGACCCTAGAAAGCTAGTGAATCATTGCAGCCAAAAGTACTAGCACCCCCTCCTTGCAACCGTATCTCTGAGAGCCTAGAAAACTCTCATCGGTTGGGGAGCACGGGGTAACAGAGGAAGCCCCCAGGATTGGATGTGGCAGGACCTTCGTTACTCATGTAGGGCATAGCCACCATCAGTAGTAGTGCCCCTTGACTTTTTTAGGATGTTTTGGCTGGACCAATCCCCTGCCAAAAATGGCCCTAACAATGTGCATTCCCATAGAGCATCAAATTCTCACAGTAACCCAAAAGGCCATTTTTGTCATGACACATATAGATTATTAATTGACTCACTGAATGAAAATCCGGATGTTGCAATGAACATGGATCATTAGGATACAATGTTTCTGATGACGATAAATCTACATGCTTTAGCTTTTCCTCCCTGTATCATTAGAAGAAATATGGGCTCAAAATGGGCCCTTTAAAAAAATTTCCTTTTAGAGAGAGGTTACATAGAAAGAGAATGCGAACCGGTAACTTTTGGTTGCCGTTTTTTGAGTTTCCGACCTTGCCCATTGTTTAACTGGTATGATTAACTTCAGACATTAGTTAGTAAGCATGAGATGTAATAATTTCTCTTCATGCTCGTTTCAAAATTCGAGGCTAGAGCTTTAAGAGTGTAAATCTTGGTGTGCTCACTGCTAAAACTAAAGCGGAAGTATAATGAGCAATTTTGAAATATTTGTATGCTAACAGTGAAATATGAGGTGGGACGAATTTTTAGCATGACATATACATTACAAAAGTAAGGTATGCTAGATCTATTAAGTTAGACTTATTGTGGTTTGCAGCATTTACGGATTGTAGCTTTCAACAATGGCAATGTTCCATTTGCATGTTGCACTTTCAATGGAATACACTCCAATTAATAAGAAAAATTTGAAAGTTGTAGAGAATGTTGTAGATAGTTAGAGAATTGAGATTAAATAATCATAAGAATATAGATTTGTGGGTGGATGGATCAATTTATCCTAATGATCCAACAACCATTTTGTGTCCAGGTTTTAGTCCGTAACTGATCTTCTTAGATTTGTATGTGAAGGAAATAGCGGATTATTGGGATATTGTCAAAGGTTGCGTGATATCGGAATGCATAGCATATTTTGTCTTAATCAACAATTATAGTTTGTTATCAGCAATTGCAACGATCAAATCAACAATTACTTGGTTACGTGCAACATGCCAGATTGAAAGCATTGCACTCAAGCATGCTATATCAGAGTTGAATGCTATAGTTACAACTCTTCGGGGCTTAAACCAAGAAATGTTAGAATTCATAGAGAAATTGTGATCTGATAGTTTAAAATCTGTTGTTGATATACAAGTTTTAAAAAAGGCAATGACGAAAAAGAAAAGAAAGAGAATACCAATGAAGAATATTAATAATTTATCCACACATAGTGACAATAAAAAAAAAAAGAATTCAAAAATTTAAGTATGTTTTCATAATAAACTGTTTATTTGATTTGTATTTGTCATTTAAGTTTGATTTGCATTATCAATTTATTAAACACAATTTGAGTTTTTCTATGTTTGTTGGAGATCATTTTTGGTGGCAAAGAACTATTTAACAGATCGTTCATGCATTGGAGAATCTCTAAGTCATGTTTTACCGAGAAAGTCAGCAAAGGCAATGATGAAAAATGCTCGGTTTGAGAAAATGAAAAAAAAAATTGTAGAGACTATTTTGAATAAGGTTGAAACTACTTGGATGCAAATCTGATACAAGGTGCATGTGATGATTTTGGAATTAGCAGAAATACTTATTTTACTTTTTTTAGAATAGTTAAATAAGCCTTTTCTCAAGTGATGGTGAAAAAAAGTTATCTTCCTCCTCCATATCGGATAAGATTAGCAAATTATTATAATGATGGAATGTTCAAAGTAGTTGGCCAACCACTTTATATAACAAATTTATACAAATCCGAATGTGATGAGCTCAAGTACAACGATTGTAATAATATTTTCCTTGATATTAAAAATGTTCTAAAATATATTTATCGATTCTACAAACTAGACGAACATCAAGTAAATGGAATGATTATTGTTGTAATGAAATTAGTCCGAAATCATCAAAGGTCAAAAATTGGAACGAGTGAGTACTAGATGATGGATCCATTCTGGTTGCACGAGATCGTTGGTAGAAAAAACGATTGTTAGAATACTATTGGCTGTGCATTTGCTAGAGAGTCGTCTTGGTAGAAACAAGACTGATAATCTGCAGTAGAAATGTAGATTACTAAAATGCCCGCTCTAATACCATGTCGTAAAACGTGGGGATGACAGGCAACGAAAGCTCGAAGCTTTGAGCGTGAGTGTGTAGGAACGGAAACGCAACAGTTAGCAACAAAAATATTCAAGGAGAATGATTTGCATGTTCCTGAGGAAACAAAAAAGAAGTTTGACAAGAGAGGGGACCCATGTATATTTCGTGGGGTATTCAGACAATGCACAGGGATACAAGCTATACGACCCCTGCAAGCGAAAGGTGGTGCTGTCACGAGATGTGATTTTCAAATAATTGGAGCTGCTCGAAGAAGACAATGAGGAGGAAATAGGCCGACAATCAAAAACGATAATCATTGATGATAGATGTGAAGCAACTTCCAGTAGGACAATGGAACTCGTAGACGATGAGCATGGTGATAAAGGCAATAATCAGGACATTACCAAGGATCCGACCCTGTTGTGGATAGTGAGTTGCCGCATAGAACAATGAGGTCAGTAAGAGAAAAGAAAGCTCCCAACAGATACGATGAAATAAGCTTCTTAGGATACGAAGCTGATGAAAACAAAGTCATCAAAGAACCTGAGAGCCTACCCGAAGCACAGGAGAGTCCGGAGTTGGAACATTGGCAAATTAAAATGCCATGAGGGAGGAATTGAGGTCAATCAAAGAAAACGATGCATGGGACATGGTGGACCTACCTCCTGGGAGAAGGCAATCGGAAGCAAATGGGTGTTCAAGGTTACATACACAACTGATGGGGATGTTAAAAGATTGAAGGCCCAATTGGTGGCAAAGGGTTTCAGTTAGGTAGAGGGGATAGACTACATGGAGACATTCGCTCCAGTGGTGAAGATGTCGTCACTCAAATTGCTGATAGCTTGGGCGGCCATACATGAATGGAGATTGAGCAGATGGACGTGAAAACGGCATTCTTGCATGGGGAGCTGCAGGAGGAAGTATATATGAAGCAACTACCTGGTCTGGAAGATGGAAGCGAAAAGGTATGTCTCTTGAAGAAGCCTCTGTATGGCCTTAAACAATCATCTAGAATGTGGTACCTATGCCTGGATGAGTTCTTCCTCAAGAATGGATTTAGCAGAGATGCCACTCAGACAATATCATATATATAAAGCAGGAAGAAAATGTGCTTTTGGTTGTTGCCATATATGTAGATGACATTATAATTGTTGGGAATAACAAGGGGAAAGTTAGGGATATCAAGGAACTTCTGAAGAATGAGTTTGATATGAAGGACATGGGACCTATACACTTTTGTCTAGGAATCCAGATAAAGAGGGATAGGGAGCATAGGATAACTTGGATGAGCCAGGAAAAATTCATAAAGTCAATAAGCATCAGGTTCAGAATGGAGGAATCATTTCCAGTATCCACCCTTTAGATACTAATGTTAGTAAGCATGACCTCAGAGATGTCTCCAGCATCTGAAGAAGAGAGGAAAATGATGAGAAAGAAACCATTTAGGACCTGATTGGGTCACTAATGTACATCATGATCTACGCCTACACATTGCAGTTGTTGTCACCAAATTGAGCCAGTATCTGACAGACCAAATTGAGCCAGTATCTGACAGACCCAGGAGAAGGACATTGGATGGCCGCCAAGAGAATACTGAGATACTTAAAAGGATCAGACAAATTGGAGTTCACATTCAGGGCATCAGATGATGCTATGACAGGTTTTGCTGATTCAGACTGGGCGGGAGACCATAACGATAGGAAGTCTACCTGTGGCTATGTATTCATATTAGGTAATGGCTGTATAAGTTGGAGCTGCAGAAAACAATCATCAGTTGCACTATCATCCATGGAAGCAGAGTACATGGGAGTGTGTGACATTTGGAATATTCCCTAAGATTCTTCAAAAAAGATCTCTATTAACATATGTCATAAAAAAACCATTAAGCATGTGTAAACAACTTTTCAAAATTCCTTAAAAACTATGCTTTTGATATTAAGATACCTGAAGGGATCATAAGATGTAGGAATCACATATACAGGGATGGACTTTGCAGTTACATGATATGTGGACTCTGATTGGGGGGGGGGAAGGGTTTGATGATAGAAAGTCTACCTATGCATACGTCTTCATTGCAGGTGGGGGAGCTGTGACATGGACAAGCTGCAAGCAGAGAACAGTGGTGCTTTCGTCTACAGAAACTGAATATATGGGGATATGTCAGGGAGCCAGGGAATACTTGTGGATTGGGAACTTCTTGCTAGAGTTGGTAAACAAAAATCAGCCTAATACGCTCTACAGTGACAACCAAGGCTGTATATTCCTCTCCAAAACTGGTGGATTCCATAAGCGAAGCAAGGATATTGATTGCAGGATCATTATGTAAGAGATCTAGTGCAGGGTAATCTAATTAAAATAGAATATTGTTGCACGTACGAGATTATTGCAGATGGGTTAACCAAATCCTTGCCCAGAGGGAGGCTTTGTTATCTGAGGGAACAAATGGGAATGCTTGATGTTGCTTTACTAGAAGTTTGAATTGAGAGAAAGTTTGCTGGGTCAATTGCAGATTCTAGCTACTGTCATAACGATATAAAACCGGTTATAAGGTTTGTTGCCCAGTTCTTGGGATTAGGACGTGCATTGTAAAGTTAAATACACATATGTAAGTTTTTGGTTTCTTGGCATGTGCGAGCCCTGTTCTTGATGGGCAGCTGTGAAGTGAATACATATGAGTGATTTCTGGCTATGATACCTCACTCGAGTTTTTGTACCTCTCGTGTGTTCTTGTCGTCCTTGTGATATTGCATTTATTCTTAGATGATTGTGTTTTGCTGCATGTAGATCGAATAGCTGTGCAGGTTGCCTTTAATCTGCAGGTACAGATCCGCCATTACTTACAAAGGAGTGAGACAAAGTAAGAAGTACTCTACTATCAGCTTGGATCTTTTCCTTATCTATATTAAAAAAACTGTTGTACATGTGAAGAGAACCATCAAAAAAGTCACTAGTCCCTAGGCTAATTGAGATGACTTCGTGACTCTCTAGCTAATTTTCAACTAACTGTCACATTTACATTACAAAAACAGATAAATTAACTATTGGCCCTCGACATACATTGATGTCATATATTTTAGCAAATTTGAGCCATATTCTCCTGCCTCGGGATCTTGCGTTTGTTTAATGTTCTATATGAATGCTAAAGTTCAGGAAAGCCTTTTTGGGTGTCCCCATTGACTATGATCTTTAATCTGGTTCTCTTTTCTGTATGCTCTTAAGTAGATCGCAAAATTTTAACATGAAGTGCAATTGGGAGGGAATTATAAGTTCTCTAGCTAGTCTGCAGCTTCAAGTCCTCCACCACGATCGGCAATCCCTTGATCATCCTGACTGTTGGAAAGTACACCATCTTGTCTTGCTCGAATGGCTTCCAGCTGCAAAACCATCGACTTTCACGCATTTAAGACTAGCTTATTCAGTTCCGAGACATTCAATACCACCGTGACGAGATAATCCGAAAATTTCAAGCTTAGATCAAGAGTTTTCTCTGACCTGAATTTGGTCACAAGATGATGAAGGAACAATGCGATTTCTAGCTTTGCCAGCTCGTATCCTGCGCTACCATGTTATATTGGTATGACTATGAATTAGAATGGAATGTTATTATACTAAGAGATTACTAACCAAATAGACAATCCTCAATATTGTTGATATTGAACAACTATGGCTTTATATTTATTCCAATCTTAAGCATTAACACTATTTCCCACACTAGTTTTCAATACTATTTTACTCTAGAAAGCATAAACAATGAAACGATGACCAAATGACTTTAGACACCGTGGCTCAATCTACAAGCATGTGCCTTTATCACAAATGAAGAGTAATAACAAACGGTATAAAGATCACAACGGGTCCTCCCTATAAGAACACCAAAATACGCTATGGATCCCAAATACCCAACCATATAGAAGCTCAGATCAATTGTTGTTGGATTTTAACCTCACGCCATGCACCGATCCATGCAATTTATACTTAGCAATACATTCTACCCTTTAACAAAATCCTATCATGGCAGAAGCCATACTGATCAGTATAAGAGTCAAAAGAATGTATTAAGAAAACATTAGCATTTTACACGCAAGAAGCCATTTTGCAATGCACAAATAAAACTGGATTTGACTTAAGTATCAGTGCTAGGTACTAGGGCAGATCCGTGCCATACTAGCCCCAAGGACCTCCCACAAAGGTAGTCAGGAGTCCAAGCACCTTATAGCTCGTGCAAATCCATGTCATACAAGCCCACATCAGTTAGATTGAAAAACAAAAACTATAGCCCACCTTCAATAGCTGCTTTTAGTTTATGAATCCATATCTTGCACTTAGTATCATAAACCAATCCTCATCTAATTAGAGCAAGAACCGTAAGTTTTTAGGGATCATATACTTGCAACCAATCATTCTTAACATGTATAGACGTCTTTCATACATTGATGCATCATCGTATTGCATTATTAAGCAAGAAAGCAATTCATATCGGTGTTAAATAATATAGAGTCATACCTGGATATGAGACGAAGACATTTCCTGTGAGCTACCCATCTCCAACAGATTAAGCGAAACCCTCCTTACGTACTAATGATTTCAAACCCAAAGAACCAAATTAATGATGGTGCAGCTTCCTTATTAGACTTATCACGTTTCAAGAAAGGTAAAAGGATCAGTCAAGCGTGATTCATCATCACAAGAGGTTTAAGTGTTATCACGTGCCAAAGAATCATTCCATATTAGCTCCTTAATTGAATTCCAACAAACATTAAAAGGCATTTGTTACTATGGTTATGATTATGCTCACAACAATCATACTTTTAGTGCCTCATAGAAGCATTCTTAGTTATGGCCACAAGCACCCGCATACATTGATAGCTTCCATAAGCATATACACAACCACTCCATTAACAGTATCATAAAATAGTTACGAGACAGACAAAGCAATTGTAGGGTGCACATCTGCAGTTACTTATGAGCAGTATATATATATCACACATCAAACGTAATCATGTAAGCAATAGGTGCTTGTTTTTATCAAAAGCCAGTAGATATGTGGGCGGTCCATCACATTTCAGGATGGTGGCCATTCTTCAAGAAGTAAATCCATGTCTTACGTGACATATTATCAATAAAGGTCATGAAATAAAAGGTTTCACCTAAGGACATAGTCCTCATAGGCCCGCATAAATCTGTGTGGATCACATCTAGGATGTTCTTTGTCCTTGCAACTCCATCTTTATTGAACTTCTCTGGATGCTGCTTCCCGTACACACATGATTCACACATCGACTTCAAGTGATCTTCTATCATAGGCAATCCACTCACCATTTCCAATTTCCTCATCAAACTGAGGCTTCCTAAGTTCAAGTGACCAAGCCTCTTATGCCACAGTTCAATTTGCGATGGAATGGACGAGACAAGTCCATGTTGCCCCTTGATTGTAGCATTCAACTTGTACAATTTAGTGTTGGGATCCCATATACCATCCGCAATAACTTTAAAGTTTTGGTTCACATCCTTCACAAAGCAACGATCATTGGCAGATTCTACTTTCAACTTTTGATCAGTAATGACACAAACAGAAAGCAAATTTTTCTTCAAACCTGGTATGTAAAGTACCTCCTTGATTATCCTGCTTTTGCCATTAGGTAGTTGGATTGAAATGGTGCCTATCCCCTTGATCTTGCACACATCACCATTTTCTTGTGAAACGGACGTTCCATTATCTAACACTTTCAAGCTACTGAACCAATCCTTGTTACCTGTCATGTGTCTTGTTTCTCCCGAGTCAATGTACCACGCTTGATCATCTTGATTAGATGACAATGCTGATATGAAGATGCTAGAGTCTTCAATCTCACCCTCATCGACAAGGTTACAAGCTTGCTTTGGTTTCCCCTTGTCTAATTCTACCAGGAATTTCTGACATTCACTCTTCCAATGGTCCTTTTTATCGCAATGGAAGCGCTTGCCCTTCTTCTTGGTCTTGTTGGAAGATCCCTCATCGTCCTGAGTCTTGGTGAATTGTTGTTTAGCCTTGCCCTTGCCCTTGCCCTTGTCTTATTTTTGGTGTGTCGCAAGTGCCTAATCATCAGTGTTTTGACGTCTAGCTTTCACCATTTCTCGCCGTCCTGGCATCAAGATTCCTATGAGCTCATCAAAGGTTGGCAATCTTTCTCTTGATGCTATTCCGCTCAAAAACATCTGATAGGATTCTTCAATGCCGCACAATGCATTGTGCACCAGCTCCACATCATGTATTCGCTCACCAATAGAATGCAGTTCATCCCTCATTATCTTGATTCTGGTCATGTACGTCTGAATGTGCTCTCCTTGCTCCATGCGATCACTATTCAGCTTTGACTTCAGAAACATGATTCTTGATGGATTTGACTTCTCGAACTAATCCTTTAGCACATCCCATGCCTGTCTGGGTGTAACAACATCACAAATGTGGGTAATGATGTGATCTTTCACTGACAAGTTGATGAAGGTCAACACTTTTCTCATCTTCTTATCGAACACTTTGATGTCCGCTTTGGTGGTCTTCTCTCATCATCTGTGATGACATCCCACACGTTCTTCTCCATCAGTATGTTTTTCATTTTGAATTTCCACACCACACTACTTTCACTCAAAATGGACTCTCACATGTTTGCCATCCCAAAATCGCTTGAAACTTCAGTTGTAGGCTATAAACTGTATACCGAGGCCAACTGTGATGCCAAAAGTAAAAAATAATGACCTGCACTTTTTTCCTTACCAAGCCACCCGTCTCTTTTCCACCAAATTGAAAGCCAAATCGGCGTCGCCTTCCGAAATGCACTCTATCGCCAACTCCCAGCTACGTGCCCAATGGAATGGTGAAATCACTTTTGGTGGGCTTTGAACACTTTCTCCACTACAATCACTCTATTTTACGGTACCATACTTGCGAAGACAGTCTGGGTGCCCTTTGTTTGGAGTCCGTCGCCTTTCGTTTGGGTCAAAACGGATAAAGGACTGGAAAATAGGGGGTTTTCTAATTTTTGAACTGCTTCTTCAGAGTGAAGAAACTTCACCTTTCACTTGTAGAGGGACCCAACTCCAATTTCAGTATGAAAATTTTTAATGAAATTGAAGTGCCTTCTGCTCTTCAGGCCCCTTCAATTGAAGTTTTTGGTAGTTTAAGACAATCCAATCGCTTATCTGGATCCAATGGTCCAATCTCATTTAATCTCCATTGTCCATCTAGATGACACGAAATCCAATGGTCTTGCACATTTTTGTGCACTGATGGAAGCCCTTCCAACCGCTGGCGCACTTTGAAACACTATGTAGGAGACTAGTTTGGGTGCGCATGCTCAACCGTTGCCTCCTCTCTTCATTTCTTTCACAAGCTATGGTGGATGAGGATTTTTACACCTTCATTGAATCTGATCCAGTGCTCTACACTACCTACGGCTGTCCACGGCCATTTACCTAATGATTAGTCTCTCTAGGGCGCCCTCCTACAAGCTTTTATAGCTCCAAAAATCATTCAGAACAAAGAGATAACTATGGTTTTATGCTTCCAAACCCCAAACCAGGGTTTTTCTCACATAATTGATCTTGGCTTCTTGTTCACAGTTCTCCGACAGGCCAATCCTCTTCCTTCGATGTCACCCTACTGCTAGGAGTCTAATGCCTCAAACCATTCTCAATACGGTGTCTGTTTGAATGCACACCATCTACAAACGCCAAGTAGCCTTCCTTCGGAATTTCAGAATTCCGTTTGGCTAAGGTTCTGATTCAGCGGACAACTTTTTTCTTCGAATCCTCACACGGTCTCAAGCTCAGCAAGCTTCTGTATGCTAGAAGCTGTGCACTAGTGCTTCACTTTCCGTCTACAACCCGCCATAAACCCGAACTCTTAGAAGCTACTCTTCTCCTGAATATCTCTTCAATGGCGACACTGTACTGTGTACACTCCCTGTACGGCTCTGATACCAACTTAGAATTTGCTTCGAACAAGAACACAAATCATGCTACACAATAACACAGACATAAAACACTCTCCACACCAAGTCACGTAGCAACTGTATTTCTCAAAATGAAAATACACTATACATATAGTTCTTCACTCAGGCAACCCATGCATGACCCAGGTTGCTGTTGACGGAACGCGTGTCCCGTCGACTCGCCTTGTGGCGAGGCCAACTGATCCTTATCTACTGATCATGACCCACAGTACAACAACACAGTGATTCTACTTTAATTCTAACTAGGTAGACAGATTCTTGGGGAGCTATCAGTGGGTAATGGATACTTGGTGATCAAATGGTATAGAGTACAGGGTTTTGGACCTATCCTACCTGATATGCTATGGATCGTGGGTGAGTTGTTCATCACGATAGTGGATCTAGTTTGCATTTGCTTTGGTTTGGATTGACATGATGGATGTGGTAATGAGATAGGCTCCATGGTGCGAGGCCTATGTATTGGTCAAATCAAAGTTGGCAACATCAAGCATGGGAAGTTGAGCCTACATGGGATGTAGGAGAGGCAAATCATCATCAATATCTCTGGGAGATAGGCGAGCTACTCAGGTTTAGCCTATGGTGAGATTTGTGTACATTCATTCAATGAGTCCTTGGTAGACTCTCGTGTTTGGAGCATGGAGAATGGATGAGAATCAACTTTCAGGACTTATTGGACAGTTGGATATGCTTGGACGTGAGGGCATCTTGTTACAGGTGTAGGCCATGGTTGGAGATTTGATTTGGTGACTAGTGGTGTAGCAGTGGATCTTCAGATGAAAGGTGTTGGTACGACAGGGTACCACAGCTTGTGCAAGCCTAGTCATGTATTTGACGTATTTGTGTTGGTTTTCATGAATGTGTGTTTGCATGTTACCTTGTCACGAGAGTCTAGATCTGAGCCAAAGTTGTATGTGGTTGTGCATTTGCCACATTAGAAACAAAGTAATCATTTGGTATGCTCTTTGACTTGTCATTGTCTACTAGTTGTCTATCTGGTGAGGGTATAGTCTTATGGTGGCAGTAAGATTTCCTTTGGTTGAGCCTCAATCGCTCATTTATGTCAGATTTACAGGTTTGTGCTTGTAAGTGCCTGATAGGATGTCAGCCTAGCTAGATAGAGGATGTAAGTCTCATGGTGGCAGTCGGATTTCCTCAGTTTGAGCCATGTTGCTCATGTGGTCCACTTGTGTTCAAGTCAGATTGGGGACGAGTCAGTTGGTCAAAACTGTGGTAGACTCTCTATATGAGCATTGTATTTACATGATACTTTGTGAGTCAAGTACAGAGTAGCAGGACATGCATAACATCTTTTGGACACTACAGACGTTGCTACAAATTATTGTTTTTCATTCTTATCACATTTGAGCTTAAGGGAGAGAGTTAGAAATCAGAGTTAATATGATATACATTTTATGTAAGCTCTAAAAGTGATTATGTAATTATCGTACAGTTTATTTGGTTTATTGTATATGGTTGTGTTTGGGACGTAACCCACTATCATTATATCAGTCGGGCACTGATCCCGTAGACGGCTACTTGGGTTAGCCGAGTAGCCATTTTGGTAGGAATAATCAGCCTATACAGAGTTATATACAGTGTATGCTATAAGTGTACTCCTCAAGTCCACTTTGAAGATCTTAACAATGACTTTAATGTAGAAGGAATCTTTAAGAAGTTTCGAGTGAACCAACACTATATTGAGCTGCACCAGTCTCAGCTACTAATTTTAAAAAGTCTGTACTATTTTTGTGTTAGTAAAACTCTTGAATATAAAAGATTGGTACTACAAGAACCTATCATAAACCAATTCTAATCCTCCTGACTACCAAATTAGGTCTTTTATACTTATTGTCTCATTTTTGTTTTAAAATCTACCAAATTGGTACTATTTAGACTTCTCCTATCCCTATTTTACCCATAAAACTGTCAAGCTGGGTATTGATTTCTTTATATCTTTTTGTGTTCGCAGTTCGAATACAATCCATTTTGGTCTTTTTGGTACTATTTTAGTGTTGTTTATTAATTGGTAGAATCTAAGCATTAGTTACTACCAATTTTACAAAATTTGTACTATTTTTGTAATGTTTACATGTTTGTGAAACTTTTGAGTACCAAAGACTGGTACTATTTGAATGTATCATGTAGCAATTTTGATCCTCCAGACTGCCAATTAAGGTTCTTTTACTTTCTACATTTTTGGTACTTTGGTACTATGAAATGCTTTGGTACTTTAGTACTACCTATATATGATGCTTTGGTACTTTGGTACTACTTGTTGGTTCTTTCTACCGTTTTGGTACTTTTGTGCGATAAAAAACTTTCAAATAGTGCTTTGGTAATTGTAATGTGCAACAACATAAGAAATTTGGTGAGAATTTTAGTGCAATGTGCATAAAGATACTGAAATGTTAAATGTTGGCGAAACTCTCGAGTACCAAAGCTTTCTGAAATTATTATGTTCTTTTAGTAAGCTATAAGGTTTTTAGACCGCAGGTCGCGCTGTTCCAAAGATTCAGAAGGTCTGACCCAAAAGTGCAGTTATCTCTTAGACGCTTTGAGGCATTGAAGCCTTATTTTGTCCAGAAACTGAAGGAGCGGTACACTTGCTGCTGTGTGTACCATATGCAAATGATATATTTTAAGAAGACATTTAATCACATGAGACAAAACACGTTTGGTCATCATGGAAAGGATCATGCCTGTGCATCTTCCATCTATTGCAAAATTCAAGAATCGGATATTTGCAAGGTAAACCACTCTGTTTGTCCCAACATCAACAACAATGTGGGAATCGTTGTGAAAAGCGTCCTAATTTAGAATACCATGCAAAAAAATGCTTGTTTGGGGATTGCAATAAATGCGGCATTTGCACATTGCCATTATGTCCCTATGAGACATCAATGAATAGCAAGGAGTTGTCTATGAAGATCTTTACAGATGTTGCGACATGGTTTGTTGATGAGGGCAGTTCTATTAAGAAGAAAAAGGATTGTGTGGTGAAAGAATGCAGAACACTGCTTTTGTTGACCTGGTTTCAGCACATCTGAAAAACTTCATCAAGCATAACTTTGTGTTTCGTGGCAGTCACAACAACTTAAAGGCTGCTTGCTGAAATTTCCTTTGGATGTTGTTATTACAGTCATTGACTTTGTGGAGAATTATTCATTCAAGATGCAGAACGAGATATAGGCATGCACTAGTGGTCTAATCAGGTCACGATACTTGTGCACATAACGTATCTCACAAACTCTGCAGGTGCAGCTGAAAAAACTCTTCATTTTTACATATCAGACGATAAGCTGCATGACACCCTATTCATACATCACTGTCTACTATTGCATGACAATTGGCTGAAAGAGAACGAGTATAATCTGAGGTGTCATTGAATGTGGTCAGACGGTGCGACATCCCAATTCAAAGCTCAAAGGCCTTTCTTCTTCGTGGCTAAGTATATTTGTTGGGCGTTCTCACTATCTATCATTATTACTCTATAGTTTTTAGGTTTGTTACTTCAGAGAATACCAAAATTGGTACTGAACTATAAGACTTTAACTACATAGTTCTTCTTGTAGTACCAAAATACACTATTCTAGAGTACCAATTTTGGTACTATTTCCCTAGTAAATATAGTACCAAATTGTTTGCCTTTTGGCCATATATTATCACTTGACAGGTCTGCAAATGATGCATAATTTTTTGGCCTCATGCCATGGAAAAGGCGAGCATGACGGAAAGGGCAGGGCCATCAAGAGAACTCTCACTCACGAGAATTCGAAACCAAATGGCTGGCCCTTGAAATGTGCAGCATATGTGGTCGCATATCTCAAAGAAACTTTTAGGCCAAAAGAAGAAGCTCACAACGGCAGTATAAGAGGGGTTTTCTGGCTGGTCAGCAAAAATGAGGTGCAACGTGATGTGAAATGGGATTGTCAGTGCATCATAGACTCAACTCGCTCCATTGTGTTGACGGCTATTCCCAAGATAGTCCATGCACATTACGATGTCGCAAATTATTGCAGGGCAATGGAGAAGATGCAAGAATAGATAGCATGTAGAAGAGTGGAAATATTTGTTTTTCCAGACTCAGAGGTAGCTAGAAGCGATGAAGATGATGACGATGATGTTGGAGATAATGATGGTGCTTATTTTTCATGCCAATGCATAATGACACCAACCTGCCCATGAGGGGAACCCTGATAGTTTGTGTGGCTTGTTGTCCAGTGGGGACAATTTTCCAGTCAAATCAGTAGAGAGGAGAGAGGATTTCTACCTTCTTAAATGCACCAAAATGATGTACCAGACAACGACAACACAGAAGGATGCATGGCACACAACAGAATTGTTAGAGGAGGGAGAGTAGTTGAAGGCCTATACTATGGCCAAGTTGGAGGCATGATCAATACATACAACCTTCTAGACTAGACATAGCTGGTAATGATCTATTCACATCTGGTGAGAGCAATCCGGTCTCCCATGGAGCCTATCCTTGGATATCATAACATGTTTTGATTATCCACCAATGTGTATGAGAACATATACAACAACATGTCATACAAAGATGACAGCGATCAAGAGGACTTGCTTAATGCCTGAGATTATGATGCAAGTAATCTTAGGTACTTTTGAAGTGCCTTATATTGATACATTTGGTACTTTCATAGTACTCATTTTGAAATTGATGAGTAGAAATTTTTTACTTTGGATCACCTATATATCAGTATTCTGAATTATTGTGTTTATAAGTTCAACCTACGTTTCTTGGTACTATCGAAGTCTCAGCTATAGTGCTTTTGGTATTGACTGAAACTGCCTTTTGCATTTGAAAAACATGTACGACTTGTTTGAAACTTCAAAATACCTATTCATAAATCATAGATTTTTCGTTCGGTACTTGAGACTACCAAATTTGGTACTATCGAAGTATCAATTCTAGTACATTTGTAACTATCTGAAATTGCACTTAAGTCTCAAAAACAGGTACTTCCTATGGATCTTTAACATTGTATCCATCTTTAACACCTTTAATACCCCTTCACTCTTCAGCAAAAACTAAAAACCATCCAAGGAGCACAAACTATAACTTTAATAAACTCCACTCATACCATCATTCATAGATCATGCTGGAATATGCATGTGAACACATACAAGCACCAATGTGGGAGATACAATCACGCTATATAAAAAGAAATCATCAAAAAAACACATTGAAATTCCTTGCAGTTCTACAATCTCACAGTATGCAACTCTCATTCAAATCACGCTTCCACCATATAACTGCAAAATTATGCAATTTTATTCCATGATATGGTTTAGGGTTTAAAAAACCTTCAATTTTGAGCAAAGACTAGTAATGTTGCAAGGAGCACAAACCCTGACAACAACTAATCTCCTACCCTATCTGTGACTCATAAATCATGCTAGAATATGATTGCGAACATTTACAAGCATCAACATAGGATTTACAGGTTGAAGAATGCCTCGGTCTTTCAACATTCATCCCAATAAATCAGGAAGGTGCAAATAAAATTCAAAGCAATGAAACTCAAAACCTCTCAATAATGAAATAACCATTTAAATCTATGCAGTATATTGTATATTGATTTTTTGTATGTGTAACTTGTACAAAAATGAACTGAACAGCCCAAGTATCATCCTACCCAACAAAGATAGTCTTTAAGGATTTATCATCCAACTTCCTTCTTATCTCATCATGTACATGAATGAAGGCTTTACATCCAAACAAGAATAATGTTTGGAAGAAGACAAAAATATCGTTTTGATCTATAACAAGCATAGTAGGATCATAATGCTTAGCACACCAGTACTGTGAACCATTTAAAGACACAAGATGTACCCTTTCATGATTGGCTCCACTATTATTCCTTTGTGTGTGTCTTGTAAGCAGAATCTTGGAGGTGCTTATAGTTGTTTTAAAGTGGCTATACACATATAATCTAACGATTTTGTCATAGACCAGGGAAAATAGCTAGTGGATTCTAGGTGATTGGGTTTATGTAGAAATTCTGTAATGATGAACGATGATTGATGTTATATGAATTGCGTGCCAGTAAAGACATTGATTTAGATATTTTAAGAATCAAACTGAATTTTGATTCGGCCTATTCAAAACATCTTGTAGTCCCCATTCTTTCATAAGTGAAGTGGATATGATGTTGACTCCATATCTCCCATCCAATATAGCAGATACTACTCATGAGTTTGCGTGGGTGGTTGGAAGTTAAATGTTCTCTTACTCGCTGAATGGGTTTGTAAGGTGTAAGGTGATTTTAGAAAGGTCGGGAGCTAAGTCTTGGGTCTTGTCCATGGTACCCAACTCCTGCCTCCACTTCCTAGTGTATTTTCACAATACAAGGAAGGGTAAAGTGACATTGTCACCCCATACTTCAGCGTCTTCTATCGCAGTATCTTCCGGATTGATTCGTACGGGTTGTGGAGTAAGGTACGTCGCATCATCAGCGTCTTGCAGTTGTTTCTAGAATTCATCTTGGAGTTTGATTTGCTCAATAAGATTAGGATAGACTAATGGAGTTGAGTTCTCACTAGGTATGGCAGCTGGATCATCAGGTCGTCTATCTGTTTTTCAGCTAGTTGCTCTCTGAGCTCTAGTCGTGACCATAGCTGGTAAGGTCTCGACCTGAACTTAACGAACTAGGACATAAGGTTTAAATAAATTTGGGTAGTCTTTTGTATGGTGCTTAATTCTATAGTTATCACATAGGGGTGAAAATTTGAGCTTGTCAAGACAACAGATGCTAGGGTGTCGGCCAGCACAAACAAAACAACCCCTCAAGGCAGGCATGGATTGTGCCTCATAACTTACTTGCAGAGTGGCATAGTATGTTTGGTTTGGATCATAAGTGACAATTATAAAAGTACTATACTTTAGGACAATAAATGGATCTACAAAAGATCCAGAAGAGTGATTGGATGCTTGCTTAACAATCTATCAAAAAACTAGACACAAAAAAGTTGATCTAGATTGGCAATTTGACAAACAACAAACATTAACAATCAAAACCATTGATCAACATTGAAATCCAAGCCCACATGTGTGTAATACAGGGTGTAGTACGGCCTTCAACCTGAAAAACAAGTAGAAATTGATTTGGTTTCATTTGGATCAACTCCAAAAATATTCTATCTTCTCACTATGGGAACTTGGAATACATAGAAAATTCGACTTCCTTCTTGAAGTTAGGTGGATTTCCAGCATGTAATAAGGAGGTTAACTCACTCTTCTTTCCCTAAAATGAAACCCTAGCCTAGATCCTAGAGTTATGCTTAGTAGGTAGCTAGTTGGTCAAATTTTCATCTTAAACTTAGGTGTAGGTCCTATAATGTAGGGATGACCACCGAATAGCCATGACCAACTATCTTGACTTGACCTAAGCTACATTAGGAGTGGGTTTCCACGTGGCATTTTGGCCATACATGTGTGAAACCCAATTATGTACAAAATTTACACTATTCTTTATGGTTTATTTTTTTTTTATCAGGCTAGATTTGCCAATTTTTGGCAATTCTTCACACTCCTCCTCAAATTTAGCTTGATCTATTACAACTCCCTTACCAGATGAATGAATGCTTTAGAAGTGTCTAAAAACCAGCTACAAACAAGGAACTTTTGAGACTCCAATAGAGAATGATGTCCATGAAGGATCTTTCACCACCTCTTAAAGGACCCCTTACAAGATGTTCCATAAATGTGTCTATATACATGTAGCACACTTTAAAACTAAACATCATGCCAAGCCATGGATTCCAAGGCATTTATTGCACTTGAAGATACATCAATTAAAAAATTAAGTGCATACACAATGTTTCCAAAGGCAACTTGCCTTGTTTGATCCACATAATTGACCTTGATGGCTCCATCTTGATACTCATGGTTCTTCTTGGAGTCCTCGGGTCTTGAGCTTGCTCCTCCACTTGACTTGACTCCAAACCATCAATGAATTGAATAAGGTGTTGATCCAAACGTGCTTCTTCAAGTTTACAAATCTTCCACTCTTGAAAGATCACATTTCCACCATTGACAAATTCTTTGGTGGAAAACAAGTCGATTCTACAATCTCTACTTAGAGAGCAAAACACTACCATTATTCCTATCATTGAAATAGGATAATTTTTGGTCTTACATCGGAATGATCATGCTCAAAGTATGTGGACCCAAAGATTTTCAATACAAATGATGTTTCATCTTTTATGACACTATTCAAACTATTACAAAAACATAAAGAGTACTAAGCACCATAGATCTTAAAGATAAGAAACAAGTCACTCCATGTCTACTAATACTATCCAACAAGTACTCAAAGATAGTAGACTCTCCAATGCTCACCATCCTTGCAAGATGCACACTTGAATGGAAATTTTGCATGCAATTTGATGACTCGGCCATTGTCATTGAGGACTCCCTTTGAACTCTTATGCTTTGAGACTGATCCTCAAGATCTTCCTCCTTTTGATGCTCCTCCTCAATGCAACCAAGATCACACTTTGCCAAGATCTAGTGATCTCCTCCTTTGCCAAGCTCATTCTTTCAAAAGCAACACTATAATCTAAGTAAAACCAAGCTGCTCTCCTCGGGTATAGAGAGAAAAACCATCATGAGCTCTCGGGTAGAGAGAGAAAGCTAGACACTCAATAACTCACAAAATCCATAAAATCACCAAATCAATTAGATCCAAAATGAGGAGTACAATGATACTAGTAGATCCACGAGCTACCACTATGCTTAACTATGATTGGACCATATTTTGTCACCTCTTGATCCTATTGGATCAATGATCCATACACCTCTTAATTCTATTGGACTATATTCAAGCACACCTCAATTTCCTATTGGATCTCACAAGGTTCCACCTCTAAATCCTATTGGACCTCTTGGAATTCATCAAACAAAAGCTTTACACTTGTCCACACTCTAATTGGCACGTGTTTAGCCTCTTACTCTATTTTGGCTCAATAGTGGCATTACAAGTGGAAGTGCATAATTTGCCATCTATGCCAAATTTATTCCTATCAACATCCTACACCTAGATGCTTGATGTAAAAAACATAAGACCCCTATATCTAACATAGATAATCTTTTTCAATTCTTCACACTCCTCCTAAAAAATTATCTATGAAGATTTGAGAATTGATCTTGATATAACTCCAAGATTAGATCTATGCTTGATGAAAGCACTTTTTCTCAAAGGCTTGGTGAGTAGATCGGCAATACAAGAGGACGAGTTGACATGCTCCAAATAGATTTCACCTCCAATAAGCTTTTCTCTCACAAAATGGTGTGCCACTTCTATGTGCTTGCTTCTTGTATGAAATATGGGATTATTGGCAAGAGCTTGGGCCGCGATGTTATCACACTTGATCATTGGTAGATCATCCTCCTTGATGCACTTTAGCTCCAATAATAACCTCTTGATCCAAAGCACTTCTTTGGTAGTTGTAGTGAGTGCTTTGTACTCGGCCTCACATGAAGAGAGAGATATAGTATCTTGCTTTTTGGAAAGCCAAGATATTAGATTGCCTCCAAGAAAGATAGTGTATGCACTAATAGACTTTCGATCCATCTTGTCACTTGCAAAGTCCGAATCCGAGTAGCCAATAATGGATAGATCTTCACTTTTGTAGAGTAGACCATAATCACAAGATGAAGATACATATCTTAAAATCCTCTTGGACATCTTCCAATGATGGATCTTAGGATCTTGCATAAATTGACTCAATTTGTGCACACAAAAACTTAGATCGGGCCTAGTAATGGTAAGCCAAATCAATGAGCCTACAAGACTCCTAAAAAGTGTGATGTCCTCAAAGGATCTTTCATCACCTTTATTAGGATCTTTTACAATTTGCTCCATTGGAGTATCTATGCTCTTAGAATTTTCCATATGGAATTTTTTCAACATAGAGTGAGCATATCTAGATTGGCATATAAAGACATGATTTTCATAAAAAACAATTTCTAGGCCTAGGATGTAATGCGTCTCTCCTAGATCTTGCATTTTAAACTCACATCCAAGTGCTAGTTTGGTTTCATCAACTAGCTTGATACAACTTCCACAAAGAATAATGTCATCAACATAAATTAGAAGAATGACAATATTGCTATCAACAAACTTTAGACACATGGAAGGATCATAGTCACTAAGAGTAAATCCTAGTGAGATAAGAAAAGAATTAAGTCTTGAATACCATGATCTTGGTGCTTGCTTGAGTTCATAAAGACTTTTGAAGAGCAAGCACACTTTGGACTCATCCTTGATGAATCCTTGAGGTTGTTCCATATAGATCTCCTCCTCAAGATAACCATTTAGAAAAGCATTGGATACATCTAATTGGAACACTTTCCACTTGAAAAAACAAGCAAGAGAAATAAGAATTCTTATTGTCACCATCTTTGCAACGGGTGCAAAGGTCTCCTCATAATCAAGACCATGGATTTGAGCAAATCCTTTGGCACATAATCTTGCTTTATGCTTGTTGATGGTGCCATCATGATTGAACTTGATCCGAAATACCCACTTGCAACCAATCACATGCTTGTTGGATGGAGGATCTACAAGCTCCCAAGTATTGTTGGTGATCAATGCATCATACTCTTGCTTCATGGCATCATACCACTCCTTGGTATTGAGTGCCTCTTGTACATTCTTTGGCTCTTCATGAGAGACATAAAAAACATAGTTAGTGGAATCAAGATCCACTTATTTGCCTTTGTCAACATATGAGAGCCTCTTAGGCTCGGATCTATCTCTCATGGATCTTCTTGGTAAGAAAATCCGAGGAGAGTCTTCATCAAATCTCGACCCCATCACATCATGATTGTCTTCAAAATTAATAATTGATGATGCATCTATAGATTTCTTGATCTCGGCCTCTTCAAAAGATGAGTGTTGATCTTCATGAAAGACAACATCTCTACTTTCAATAACTTGAGAAGTAGAGAGTATAAAGACTCTATAGGCCTTCTTGGTGGATGAGTATCCAACCATGATCCCTTTGTATGCACTAGGATCTTCCTTCTTCCTTGTTTCCAAGGGAATATGGACAAAGCATAAGCATCCAAAAACTCTAAGGTGATCAACCTTAGGCTTCTTCAAAAATAAGATTTCATATGGTGACTTTCCTCCAAGAGCTATATGTGAGAGCCTATTGCAAAGATAATCTGCACAATTAATGGCTTCTCCCCAAAAATCTTTGGGCAAAGATGCCTCAATTCTCATAGATTTTGCACATTCACATAGATATCTATTCTTTCTCTCGGCCACTCCATTTTGAGATGGAGAGTAGGCACAAGAAAACTCTCTTTTGATGCCTTCAAGCTCCCAAAAATCTTGAAATTTATTGAAGATATATTCACCACCTCCATCACTTCTAAGAGCTTTAATCTTGAATGAGAATTGCTTCTCTACATAAGCTTTGAAAATAAGGAAATGATCAAACACCATAGATTTAGAAGCAAGAAGATATATCCAAGTGGATCTTGTGTAATCATCAATGAAAGTAACAAAACAAGTGGCTCCTCCCTTGCTTGTGGTTGATGAGAAATGCACATCCAAGTGGATTAACTCCAAATGATGCTTGCTTTTGATAGAAGATCTTGTAAATGGCTTTTTGTGAGATTTAGCAATAGCAGAAGCCTCACAAGGCTTGATCTTCTTGGAGAGTGACTTTGGCAAGCCAATAGCTTTGGCTTTTTTGATCATAGAGAGCATGGATTTGTAGTTGGGATGTCCCAACCTCCTATGCCAGCATCATTGAAAGAGTGTAAGGTTGAGAAAAAATCCTTTTCACAAGACATGTGGGAGCTAGCCCCACTATCGATCCACCAATTGTCTCTTGAATTGCTATTGCTTGTTGGTGAGGATGTAGATGCCATCAAGAATACATCTACTTCATCTTCCTCCTCCTCCTTTGCAAGGTTTCCTTGTTTGTCCTCCTCCACTTGTGCTCTTAGCCTCTTGTAGCATTTAGATGCATAATGCCCCTTCTTTCCACAAAAGAAGCATTTCTACTTTGACTTGTCCTTTGAGCTTGATGCATCATCCTCTTCTTTGGCCTCCTTTGGATGCTTCTTCTTTCCATTGGTCCTTTTTTTGCCCTTGAATGAGAAATTGGCTTTCTCATCACCATCCTGCAAAGACAAGGAACTCATCCTAGATT
The DNA here is from genome assembly GCA_029204225.1 of Diphasiastrum complanatum. Lineage (NCBI taxonomy): Eukaryota > Viridiplantae > Streptophyta > Lycopodiopsida > Lycopodiales > Lycopodiaceae > Diphasiastrum > Diphasiastrum complanatum. The sequence goes on along the minus strand of CM055098.1, from coordinate 14,513,161 downwards.
TTGCATGGAGCATCCTACACTCTTCATTCACTAATACACTATGAAGCTTTTCTATAGTTGGAAAGTGTCTTAATTGGCAAAACTTTGGACCAAATTTGCAAAGTCATCTCCTAGAGCATTAAGAACAATTTGTACAAGCTCTCCACCATGCATCTTCTCTCCAATGGAAGCCAACTCCCTATTTGGAGACTTGATTCTGAGTACATAATCTTGTGCACTCTCCTCACTTCTTTTCATGCTTTGCAAAATCTGATTTCTAAGTATGAGAGTCCTTGAAATGTTACTAGATTCATAGATTGATTTTAAAGACTGCCAAGCCTCTTTAGCACTTCAACATGATGATACTTCTCTCAAAAGATCATTGCTCACATTCATTTTCACACAATGAAGTTCTAGCCTAGATCTCTTTTTGTATCTCACTAATTCCTCTGCACCTAGAGATTCATCTTCATCCATTCCGAGCAAACCAAATATGAAGGTATATCAATTTTTCTATAATTCTTACCTCTCCATGTAGTGTACAAATGTGGACATTGTAAGAGGAATTGGTAGTACTAGTTTCCAGTTCGGATCTTCTATATCCCTCGAAACACTCATGCTCTTTGACATGTCTTTTGTAGTTTTCATGCAATAGAGGCATGGATGTTTCGAATTTGCTCCATGTGAGACATTGAACATGCACTTCAACGACTCTAAGCCTCTAGCCAAATGCCATTCCACATTAAAGTCAACTATTCTAGGAACATTGAGTGGTGTGTCGTTCATATGATTCTTAATTATCTCTGGATAATTTTTTTTGCTAAAAATCCAAAATGGAATGTCATGATCTTCTTTTAAAACTTGTTTGAAACACAAAATCATAGACTATATTAAGAGAATTGAATAATATTACTCGATCAAATATATTTAAATCTTAGGCCTATAATAACAAAACAATATTACCTTAAAACACAAAATCATAAATTCACTAAAAGAATTAGTTACTAGTACTCAATAAAATAGATTTAAATCTAAGAGAAGAACACAACAATGTTACCCGGAAAGCTGCTAACCACCAAATGTTATTTTCGGACTGCACACTGAAATTAAGACTCTCCAAGTTTATCGTATTGCTTAATGCTCCATTCATAAGTGTAACACTAACCCTTTCCAGCTTTTGTCCCTTTATTACTTCTGATTCATCTAACTTGAGAACTAATATCAACTTTTCAACACTTTCATTTGTGATTCCATAAAATTTTACAATAAATCTCAATAAATGATTCAAATATACAAACATGTTGTTGGTGGAATCATACGACAAAGTGCCATGTTTTGAGTTATAAGTTTCATTGATATGGTAAGGAATACCAATGATGTTTCGCATACCCCTGTTTAACACATCCCTCTCTAATTTGATTTGAATTGGTCAAGGAATAGGAAAGTTTTTTAGATGTACTTGTCCAAATGCCTCTTTGATAATTTTAAACATTGTGTCATATGCATCCCTGCTAATACTAGGATAATCACATGCTCCTTGTATCAATTTTCGGTCAATAATCTTGTCGACTTCGCTCATAAGGGCCTCTACAATCAAGAATATCATTGATTTTGTAGTAGACTCTGGGCTGTAAAACTTGCACTCAAAGATTTTCCAATCATGTCCTTGTCTTTCAGATTTTGATGGGTGACTAAAGTTGATCTGCAAAATAAAAATAAGATTTAGAAAAAAACAATTCACAATCAATGATGTGCCAAATGAAATAAAACACATGAATAGTTTAAAACAAAATTTTACTTGAAAGCCCAGTTGTTTTTTTTTTTCCGTCGACCCCTACCTTCATTAAAGCTCATCAATACCTTTTAACATAACTCTTTTTCACTTATTGTTCTATATTTTCTTCCATAATGTGTTCAGTTCTGCAATTATTTGACAATATGACGTACACAATGTTTGTACAGTTAGTTTCATATTATCATTTTCTTGGTTAAGATTTAATATAAGATTTTGCAAACGAGAATTATCTAACTTCAAGATTTCATTCTCTTCTTTTGTTTGCAACAAAAGGTGTTTGAAACTTTTTACTTTTGGTACTTTTAGATTTGATTTTTGGTGCTTTTGGTTGTCTTGCACTTTTATAAAACTCATTCTTTTGAAACTTTTGCACCTATAGTACTGTTGTAATTTGGTACTTTTGACACTTTTGTATGTAAAGGTACTTTTGCAGTTTGGTACTATTGGTACTTTTAGTAATACTAAATTTTTTTAAATTTGGTACTACTGGTACTTTTTGTAATACTAGAATTTTTGCAGTTTGATACTATCCGAACCTTTGACAATTTTGACATTGGATTTAAACTTCTAGTCTGTTTTGAACCTTTTAGCTATTATTTGGTACTTTTGAAACTTTTGGATTTGTTTTTGGTGTACTGATTGGTAGTTTGTACGTTACTAATTTTGGTGGTTTTGCACTTTTCACAACTTCGTTCATTCGGAACATTTGAGACTAAGGTACTATTGTGAATCGGTACTATTGACATTTTAGTAACTAATGGTACAATTGGTTATTTTGCAGTTTGGTACAAATGTAACCTTTCTAACTATTGGTGTTTTGTAATTTGGTACTTTTGACAAAATTGGTACTATTGGTTTTAAATTTTTTTGGTCTGTTTGAAACTATTAAGATTTTTTTTGGTATTTTTGGTACTTCTGGATTCATTTTTTAGCACTGTTTGGCATTTTCTATGCTTTGTTTGGAACTTTTAGGGTCATGTTTGGTACTTCTAGTACTTCCGGATTCACTTTTTAGTATTGTTTGGCACATTTATGCTTTGTTTGGTAGTTTTTTGAAAATGCTTGATAGTTTTGAAGCTAATGTATAGTATATACAGTGTTGGCTATTGTTTGGTACTGTTGTTTATTGTTATTGTTTGGTGCTATTTTGTAGTAATTCGGATTTTCATTGCAGAGAGAATACAAAAAGCTGGAGTTAGATTGGAAGGATGCTCAAGGGCACATTGCTTTTGTGAACTTGATGCAAGAGAGGATCAACAGGGGACACGGATTCACTTTTTTTTTCTGAGACCCCACGTGGTGGGCAGGGCAGACTATATCCACACCCTTGGGTTTTGTGTTGCATATAGTGAGTTTTTGGACTCCACCTTTCTTCTCGGATCATTCATGTTTGTCTGCAGGCATTCTTACCATCCATTATGTGTTGTTGTGACCATAAGAACGAAAGACTTTTGTGTAAAACCAGGGTGTAGCGAGAAGATCCTCGAGGAGGCCAGGGCTTGGGCTCACAAGGGGCTTGCAAAGAGTAAGTTTCTTTTGGTGCTGATTGCTTTGGTACTCTTGGAGTATCCCAACAACAGTATTTGTTACTCTTAAAAAACCTTATATTTATAGTTATAACACTTTTTTGAGTCTTTTCATGTTTCAAAGTACCATCGATGCTTCACTTAACCTCACAAGAAGTTTACAATATGCCTCAATACATGAAAAAACTTCTTTTTTCAAACTATGAGTACTAAACTCATACTTGCTCTTACTCAATTTAAGAGCATACAAATGATGGTACAACATCTTGCTTTCTAGATGTTTTGGAAACACAATCAAGTCACAAAAGACAAGAAGTAATTCCAAACTAAAGACTTCATTCAAAAACAGAATAGTCTTACTTGATCTTTGAGATAAGCAAATCTCAATTAAGCAAGATACATCATTAATCAAAGAAAAAGAACGATAGGTGAGTAAAACAAAATGAATACCACCTTTACTTATCTTTTCTTTTCCATGAAATAAGATTAACAAGGACTCGGTCTTGTACAATGACGAAGATCTCCTTGGACATGCATGTTGAGAATACTCCTCCTCAAACCTTGACCTCATCACAACTTGATTACTTGCCATAGTAATGACTTGTGATGCACTATGAGACATTGTGCTCTCGGCCACTTCCAAGATAGAAAATAGATCTTCAAAATCAAGAACTTCTCCATGCTCAAACACCTTCAAGATAGAGAGTGTAAAGGCTATGTAGCCTTCCTTGGTGGATAAGCATCCAACCATGGTCCATAGACTAGGATCACCATCCTTCTTTCTTTCCAAGAAACCACATACAAAGCAATAGTCTTCAAGAACACTAAAGATATACAACCTTAGGCTCATAACTGAACAAGACTTCATAAAGTGCACTTCTTCCATTAGCTTAATAACTCCATAAAGTTTTGCATGATGGAACATACACATGCACCAAAAAACTTGAAGAGACAAGACACATCCAAATGTAACTTGTGGATCCATCAATGGTACATGTAAAGCAAGAAACACCTTCCTTGCTTACTGATAAAGAAAGATGAACATCGGAATGTTCCAACTCCATAGAATGTTTTGTCTTTTTAGAAGACATTAAATATGGATCCATAAGTGATTTTGCCATAGAATAAGCCACTCTTGGCTTGATCTCCTTGACTATAATAGGCATAGACCTGAAGTTGGAAACATACAACTTCCTATGCCATAGCTCCTCCTTGAAAATATAAGTCATTAATGCAGCATCACATAAACTTGAATTTTCATGCACATCTAGCTTGAAAATACCTTCATATTTAGATCCACTTGCAAGGATCTCATTTTCTTTCTTTATGAAACAACCATTGATATTGAAATCCAGTTCATAACAATCATCTAACAACTTTCCTACACTAATCACACTCTTTGTGAGATTAGGCACGTAGAGAACATTGGAAAGTGTAAAATTCATAGAAGATGTAAGTTTTAAGGAACAATTTCCAACACCTTCAATTGCACATGCATCACCAACTGCTGTGTATATTGATTTCTTAGGATCTAGAACAGATTCAATAGAAACAAAAGAATCTTTGGAGCAACTCATATGAGTTGTTGCTCCACTATCAATATACCATGATACATCATTAAAAGAAAAAGAAGAAAAACTAGACATCAGAAGAGATGCCTCTCCACAACTTGCATGTGAGTCTTCTATAATACAACTGGTTTGAACTTCTTGTGTCTTCTTCTTGAAGTTAGAAGGATGAACTGACTCATCTTCTACTCCACCATAGTCTTTGTTCTTTGCTTTTTTCTTGGTGAAGGCACGAGAGTATTGGTTCTTACTCCTCTTTCTTGACTTGATCTCGGCTTCTTGAAGGTTCTTCAGAGTCTCCCAAGTCTCCTTTGCTGAGGTGCATGAACTAATCTCTCTCAATATCTCATCAGAGATGTTCAATTCGATGATATGTAGAGCAATTCTTGCTCTCTTCTTGAATCTCTGAGCCTCATCAAAAGCTGCAAGTTCAACTTCAGTTCCAGTTACAATATCCATTACACCATAGAGAATCAACAAGGATTATATCCTATCCTTCCAAACTGAATAGTTAAAGGTGTATAGTCTTTCACTAGCTTGAAAGAGACAATCTCCTACAGATGCCATGCATGTGAAGGCTCTTGTAATTGGACTGCAATATGTTTGAGCTTGTTCCTATCTGACTTAGAGTTGCTGCTTTCTTTCACTATAGGTATTTTCAAGAAAGTATTACCTTCCTATGTAAAACACATGCAACTGTATTTGAGACAGATCTCAAATATTCCACAAGACAAGCTAACTAGATCAGATACACAAAGTGGATTGAGACACTTTGGTTAGTTTGAATCCTACTTTTGGCACATGTGAAATGCAACAAAAGAAAACACTATTGACACTCAGAAGGCTCAAAGGTGTTCAATTACTTCAAACTCAGTCTTGATCTTTAGTTTCTTGTGTAGGATGCTCAAAAACCATGAATTTAGAACAAAGTATAAATTGATTCAAATCAAAAAGTTGTCACTCGGATTTTGAACCTATCCTAAACCTCTTTAAGAGCTTATAACTCTTGCTAGACACTTCAGATTGATTTGGTTTCAATTTCTATGGAAAGTACAGATCATAAGCTTTCCATCAAGTTATAACACTGCTATCTTCGGATCTATCAGCAAGGAAACAAAGGGACTGAAAGTCTCTGATTTTCACACGTGCGGAATTCCAGAATTCCGTACTACCTCAATTCAGGTCTGAGAATTCAGTTCAGGTCCGATTTGATCCAATTACACTTCAGAGAAATGTTAGAAAAGATGAAAACTTTTTTTTTTTTTTTTGCTTGTTTATCTCTCAATTTCTTGTACTATCAGGGAAATTAGCATGCAAAGCTTAATGAGGCTCTGATACCATGTTGAAAATTCCAGAATTCACACGTGTGGGGAATGTCCACAAGAGTGACTGATCTTGATTAAGCTTTGTGATTGGCACAGTACCCTGATTCTAGATTGTTCAACAAGATCTAGTTCAGAAGATATGGCTAATTCACAATCTAGCATGCTAATCAATAGACTATGATAGCAATGAATCAAAGAATGATTAAAAGTACAAGATTACAATGCATAAGCATTAGCCTCAACACGAGTTAGAGAGAGAGAGAGAGAGAGCTAGAGAGATAACAAGAAAAAATAGTTTAGATCCAACCAAGCATGAGATAGCTACAAAACTTTGGTTCTTCATTACTTTGTGAATGAGAATGATATGTACATATATAGGAGAGCCAAAATTCGTGGTACTCTTTGCATTCAATGCACATCCTACACCTATTCAAGTGCAAACAAATTGCTAGCATGCATAGATTGCACCTAACTTCTACCTACTTTCTCCATATGGCAATTTCTCAACTAGCCATGTACAAATCTACATGCATGTGTCCATTAGAGTGATTGCATGCTTTGCATGTCACTATGGAAACTTAGGACATTATGCATTTATTGTGGCTCGAGTTTCTACAAGGTCATAATTGACCAGTTCCATGTGAATCTCTATATGCATGTCAAACTAGATATTGTCAACATTATTGCATATCATACTAGACCAACTAGACTTTATGCATGTCACTGGAATTTGATCTACCTAACCCAAACTCGCCCTATTCTACAAGAATATGTGCTCAATTCACATACCTTGGATATGTACAAAATATTTACATGAGTAGGATCCCCCAAACATTAACAACAGATGATATATATGTTTTACAATTCTTAACAATTCTTTCTGCAGGCTCGCTGCATTTTACAAATTACAATAAGTACATGTGCTTACTATTGACTCCCGTATTTCATATGGAATCAAAGCATGTCTCCGACCATCAACAACTTCGTGGTATTTGGAGGAGGGCCCAGACAATGCGCTGGATACGAGCTGGCAAAGCTAGAAATCGCAATGTTCCTTCGTCATCTTGTGACCAAATTCAGGTCAGAGAAAACTCTTGATCTAAGCTTGAAATTTTCGGATTATTTCGTCACGGTGGTATTGAATGTCTCGGAACTGAATAGCAGATCATACAGAAAAGAGATCAACCAGATTAAAGATCATAGTCAATGGGGACACCCAAAAAGGCTTCCTGAACTTAGCATTCTTATAGAACATTAAACAAACGCAAGATCCCGAGGCAGGAGAATATGGATCAAATTTGCTATAATATATGACATCAATGTATGTCGAGCCCAATGCTTATTTATCTGTTTTTGTGATTGAAAATTTGCTAGAGTATCACGAAGTCATTTCAATTAGCCTAGGGACTAGTGACCATTTTGATGGTTCTTCACATGTACAACAGTTTTTTTTTTTATAGATAAGGAAAAGATGCAAGCTGATAGTAGTACTTCTTACTTTGTCTCACTCCTTTGTAAGTAATGGCGGATCTGTACCTGCAGATTCAAGGCAACCTGCACAGCTATTCGATCTACATGCAGCAAAACACAATCATCTAAGAATAAATGCAATATCACAAGGACGACAAGAACACACGAGAGGTACAAAAACTCGAGTGAGGCATCATAGCCAGAAATCCGTCATATGTATCCACTTCACAGCTGCCCATCAAGAACAGGGCTCGCACATGCCAAGAAACCAAAACTTACATCTGTGTATTTAACTTTACAATGCACGTCCTAATCCCAAGAATTGGGCAACAGACCCCATAAACACTTTCATACCGTTATGACAGTAGCCAGAATTTGCAATTGACCCAGCAAACTTTCCCTCAATTCAAACTTCTAGTTAACCAACATCAAGCATCCCCATTTGTTCCCTCAGAACAAAGCCTCCCTCTGGCCATGGATTTGGTATCTGCAATCATCTCGTCAGTGCAACAATATTCTATTTTAATTAGATTACCCTGCACTAGATCTCTTACATAATGATACTTCAATACTTGCTTCGCTTATGAAATCCACCATTTTTGCAGAGGAATATACAGCCTTGGTTGTCACTGTAGAGCATATTAGGCTGATTCTTGATTCCCAACTTACACTACTATAGCAAATATGTGCAATTACTTTACATACTTTTGGTACTGCTTTAGATTATGTTTTTATGACATATTACGGCATCATGCGACATTCTTTGCAGGAAATAGTGGAAGTCTTAGCATATGGTCATCGCAAGGAATGGAAAAATCTCATTGGCAAGCAAGAGCGGCATTTCATAAAAGTACACAACATGGTGGGCATTTCAGAGGTAGATTGTCACATCCATTCCTGGCAAGGTACTACAGGAGCAAGAAGAAAGGATAAGACATATTGATCAAGCAAACTTGTACATCAAGAGAATAAAAAACTACAGAGTTGGGAAGAAAGAAAAAGGAAGAACCCTAGAGGTAAGAACAAAGGAAAACTTCGTGTCAAATTTCCATTTCAATTTGAATAAATAAAAAAATGTCTAGTTTTAGATATTCAACTTCTACTATGTCCCACAGTCGTTGCAAGGATGGGATTAGCAAATATGTTCTTCAATAGAGCATGGGGTCGTAAGGCCCGTTGGTTGGAACTCATTCAAGAGTTCGAATTCGACATTAAGTACCGTCGAGGTACGTCGAATTGTGTCACTGATGCTTTGAGCGGGATTGGAAAAGTTAATCAGTTATGATTTGTTGAATTCCAATCCGAGTTGTATCTTTCTCTACGAGATCTTTGTCGAACCGATGAGTTTTTTGGTCATATTTGGCAAGATGTCCTGGCAAAAAGCTTTGTAGTGATTGAGAGATAATCTTGGAAAGCAGGTTTCCAAGAAATCTCATGAAGAGAAGATACTTGATGATTATTCCATTAGAAATGGTTTGCTTTTCTGTAGAGGAAAAGTTGGTGTGCCAAATATCGTGGACATAAGGGCCCAAATCCTGAACAAGTGCCACGCGTACGATAGCCTCAGTGCGGGACACCCTGGTATACAGAGGACACTTGACCTTGTTAAGAGAGAATTTTACTGGCCAAAAATGAAAGATCATGTCGAGGCATATGTTCAAAAGTGTGAACAGTGCCAAGTAAATAGAGCGGAAAGACTCAAAGCAGCTGGTCTGTTGCATCCATTGGAAATTCCCAGCAAGAAATGGAAAAACCTTTCCATGGATTTTGTGGTCGGACTCCCCAGGTCAAGGAAGCGTCACGATGCTATTTGGGTAGTAGTTGACAGGCTAACCGAAATGGCTCAGTTTATATTAATAAAAACTACTGTCAAAGCTTTAAAACTTGCTCAACTCTTCGTTGAAAAGTTGTTCAGGTTGTATGGGTTGTCGAACGATATTGTTAGTGATCGTGATTCCAAGTTCACTAGCAAGTTTTGGTAGGTGGTCTTTGAAAGACTAGAAACTACTGTAAGTCTATCATCTACAGATCACCCAGAAACTGATGGTTAGATCGAACGTGTCAACCAGTTGACGGAAGATATGCTTCATGCATATGTTTCCAGGCGACAATCAGATTGGGAAAAGTATCTCCCAACGGTTGAGTTTGCATACAATAGTATGAAGCATTTTGCCACTAGTTTTAGTCCTTTTATGCTCTTGTGCGGCTTTCAGCCTCATTCTCCTATCTCCGTTGGACTCAAAGGCCTCAAGGTTCAGGCTGCAGTGGACTTCTTGCACGATATGCAGGAAATGTTGCAGGTGGCTAGGGAAAACATTAGATCGGCTCAAGATAGAGCCCAGTTCTATGCCAACCGAAGTCACGCTCCTCAAGAGTTTGAGATCGGTGATTGGGTGTATCTTAGAATCCCCAAGGACTCTAAGACACTTCAAACGGGGAAATGTCCGAAGTTATCTCCATATTTTAGCGGTCCTTTCAAAGTCCTTAAGAAGATTGGTAGGGCTGCTTATAGACTAGAACTCCCTGTTGGAACTAAGGTTCATCCTGTATTCCATGTTAGTCGTTTAAAGGAACGACTTGGTGGGAAAGATGACCTGATTCCCATAGATGACCTAGTTCTATTAAAGGATTTGACTGCTTTTGTATCCCATGAACCGGAAGGGATCATGGATACTCGATGACATCAGTTGAGAATTCATTTGATTTTTGAACATTTGATTCATTGGAAAGGTAAGTAAGATGATGAGGACACCTGGGAGAAGGAGGATGATTTAAGACTTAGATTCCTTGGTTTCTTCCTATAGAAGGAAGTCTTTATGGGGAGGGGGGGGGGGGGATGTTATATACCATAATGGTACGTCCTTCAGTGACGGCCTCGCAAGGGGCATGATGCTAGACATTTGACTTGTCTAGGTGCCACGCGTCACCATCCTAGGTGGTCACATGTCACCGACAGTACCGTGCTTGATGGGACCCACTGTGCTATGCCTATTTAGTGGTGGAGTTTTCCTCTTACCATTCACTCAATCTACCCGGGAGTTGGTGGATGGAGAGCACGTGCATGAGCTAGGATGTATCTCCAGGCCAGGAGATGTGTGCTAGGGAGAGCCGAGTGCGATGGCTCGTGGTATGGGACGTCGATTATCGTAGGAGGCTTGACCGGGCATGAGTATGTCGATATCTCCAGTGCATGGGGGTGGGTTGGTTGTGACCCTACGGATGGGCGGTTACGGTGCATCATCACTTGTATGGGGTGTATGGAACCTTCAAGGCAGTCGATGATCTTAGAGAGTTGTAACAGAAATGCTATGCTAGAGACAAGATCCGAGGCACGTAAGATGTTAAAGTCATTGGGAATGGACTACAAATTGCATTATGCATGTCCAAAGGATTGTATATTGTATCAAGGTGAGTATCAAGCACTTAGGAGATGTCCGATATGTGACACTCCTCGTTATAGAGATAATTTACAATGGACTAATATTCCATGTAAGGGTTACGACATTTTCCAGTAATTCCATGATTGCAACGAATGTTTCATTGCAAGTCCCTTGCAGAGCTTATGGATTGGCATGCTAATCATCGTTCGTTAGATGAGATAACGAGAGTTCCCTCAAATTCACCTGCATGGAAACACGTTGACAAACAATACCCAAGTTTTGCAGGTGATTCTAGAAATGTGAGGTTTGGGCTTGCAACGGATAGGGTGAATCCCTTTTCCGTGAAAGCAAGAACATGGTCTACTTGGCACGTGATTTTGGTAAATTATAACATACCACCTTGGCTGAGCATAAAAAAGGGTCACTGTAATGTTAGCACTTTGACATTCAATTTTTATTGCCATGTGTGGCAAATAAATATGGGCGTGGCAGTGCTACACCTACTTCTTCTTTTTTTCAGAATCTTTTGGACAAACATTGAAAACTTGTTAAATTGGACACTTTTTGGAATTTTGACCCGTTTCATGAGATTCTGTGTTTAAAATAGGATGGAGAATGGATTCTGTTGGTCATGAATAGATGTTTATTTTTTGCATCAGTATCCAGTAACTTATGATGAACAAATCATTGTCTAATAACTAGTTAAATAGAATACTAAAAAAAATTGATTGCCCTTATAATTCAATCTCTCTAATTTATTAGATTAAATAATAGAATTTATCTAAAGTGTGTTAAATGTATATAATGATGTTATATTCATGTGACTATGAATTAGAATGGAATGCTCGAATATTAAGAGATTACTAACCAAATAGACAATCCTCAATAATTGTTGTTTTCAAAAAAGAACCACGATTTGGATCTAGTCAGGTTACCTAAAAGAAAGAAAACCATAGGATCCAAGTGGGTATTCAAAATTAAGTATGATGCAGATGGGAAGGTGAATAAATATAAAGCCAAATTTGTGGCGAAAGGGTACTCACATAAACATGCGATAGAATATGATGATACATGTTCACCTATGGCAAGAATTTCCTCTATCAGAATTCTGTTGGCTTGGGTGACGGTCAATGATTTCGAGATTCATCAAATGGATGTGAAGCTGATGGCCTTTATAAATGAGGATCTATATGAAGAAATATACATGAATCAACCAGAGGGTTTTGAAGTCGGGGCCCGAGGTTGGTGTGTAATTAGCTAAATAAAGCCCCAGGTTGGTGTGTAAGCTAAATAAAACTATCTTTGGATTGAAGCAAGCATGTAGGTCTTGGTACAAAAGAATTGAGGCATTCTTTCACATGGAAGAATTTTCAAGGTGCAATGGTGACAATAGTGTCTTCTACAAAAGAGAGAATGATAAGGTAATTGCAGCAAAGTGATCATCTCGTAAGACTCTTTGAGAGAGTCTTGAAACTTTCTCTCTGCTTCTATCAACTCCATGATGTTCTTCTGATTATATTTGTCAAATTCATAAATTTCTACGACAAGATTTTTTGCTCTGGATGTCATAGAGGTGAACCACTAGGGCTGAGTGTCAAGTTCATCATCTTCTTCATCAAGTGCCCCAGTGTCGCCCTTTGCAGCTGCTCGAACCTTGTCTGGTGTGTCAGACTGAGTTTCATCTTTGTCCGAGTCGCTTGAACTCTTCTACTTCTGTGAAGTTGAAGCAGAGGCTGGCTTCGTTGATTCAGCCGCAACAGCTCCATCAGTATCCATTGTTGTGGTGGTATCAGCATCCTTTTGTGAAGCAACACCATCAACTTCCATAGCAGTTGTAGCTGCTACTGGGATTGGTGGTGCAACTACTGTTGTGGTGGTTGTGGCAGGTGTGGTCAGGAGACTAGATAGGTCGATTGTTGTTGTTGGCAGTAGTCTTCCCATCAAAAAACTCTTCTCCTGGTCGCTTAAGATTCCAAAATGCTCGCACAGCCGCAAAACATGTGCTCTGACTGTTGAAAATTTTTGGTGCTTAATCCACCTCAAGAATGCCTTGTATGCGATGATGCCAAAACATACAGGACTTTTGGCGAGTGCATCCAATAGATATCCAAAATTTTGCACTGAAATGGTAGCATCATCATCTATCAAAAAGATAACCCGATTTGCATATTCACAAAACACTTTAAGCGTTGCATCCTTGATCATTGAAATTTTGTATCCTTTCGTGGGTACAAAGCAATTACTCAAAAAGTAGGTTTTTTCATCGACCACGTCTCTGCTTGTAGAAATTACATTACCATCAATTGGTAATCCCAGAGCGGTGGAGAACACTTCCTTTGAAATGGTGAAGAACTTGTAGAAATCACATTACCATCAAGTGGTAATCCCAGAGCAGTGGAGAACACTTCCTCTAAAATGGTGAAGAACTTGCTTCGCACATGAACTTTGAAATCAGCTTCAGATACTGAGTGGATGGAATTGAATTAACAAACTCAGTGCTAACTTCAAAAAGTATAATTGAAGAAGGGGAGGCTCGAACTTGAGACCAAAGAAACTTTGGATGTCAAGCTAACCAACTGAGCCAACCCCATTGCTTTCCAAGTAATGGAAGAGTTGGATCCAGAAGCCATTTGGTCGAATAATAGATGAAAGCTCTAAAGATCGCAACAGTTTGTAATTGAAGGCTTGATCACAAAGATAATGATCGTAAGAAGGTAAGAAAGCATAAAAAATGCAAGAAGAAAGTGTGAGGAGGAAAATGAAAAAATGACTATCATATGCATCGGCGGTGTGGAGAGAATGATGATGTGTCATGGCGACAAGACATATGTCACTTCTTTTATTAATGGCGTGTATGGCTCATAGTTTCATAATGATTTGACAAACAATCTTAAGACCGTTTGTGAAAAGGAAAATAATAAAAAATTCGTTTTTATGTGTAGGCATCAGCACGTGTGAATAATGATGACCACGTAGCCATCATCTTTAATAGATGGATTCAACAAATCTATCGAGAGATTTTCAAAATATTCTCAAAAATATGCTAGAAAGATTCTTGAAATATTCTCAAAGGTTTTGAAGTGCACCTAGAAAGATCCTAGAAAGATTTTCAAAATATTCTAGAAAGAATTTTTGAAAATATTGCTGGAAAAATTCTCGAAAAATATGCCTAGAAAATTTGCGAAGAATTCTAGAAAAAGATACTAGAAAATTTGCGAAAAATTTCAGAAAGAGAATGGTCAAAGGTAATATTTTTTGAGCCAGGACCCATTAATTCGAGTCGGTAATAGTTCACCATCAAGTGATTGGAGTTGAATGAACCATTCTCGAACACCTCAATAACTTTATAAGGTCCAAGCCATCTCATATGAAGTTTTCCAAGGAATTTTTGATGTCGACTATCATAGATCAGCGCAAAGTCATCAACTTTAAGTTCACTTTTCCTGATACGACTATCATACTTTTTCTTTCGTTGTTCTTGGATTTGCTCCATCAATTTTTGTGAGTTTGAACAAGCTTCAAATAGTTCTTCAATAGTCGTCAACCTTTCGTTAATACATTCTGCATCTGTTTGTTGAGCTTGTATACGAAAAGTTGGCACCTCAAATTCAATAGGTAAGATAGGATGCATACCATAAGTAAGAAAATATGTGTTTGTTTCGTCGTGATCTTCTCTGTATTTCGATAAGCCCAGAGAAGTGAAGGTAATTTTTGATCCCAATCAGTCGCATGTGCAATAGTAATCTTATTCAGGATCTTGCAAAGTATTCTATTTGCTCTCTCAGTCAACCCATTTGCTTTTGGATTATAAGGAGGTGTCTTTCTGTGTTTAATCAGAAAATACATTGTCAACAGCCGTATTGTGTCATTTAAAAAATGTGTACCTCAGTCACTAACTAACTAATTCAAGAGGACAACCATATCTTGTGATTATAGATTTGAATAAGAATGTTGCGATAGTTTTGCATCGTTTCTTTTCGTCGCTTCTGCTTCTACATTCTTTGTAGCATAATCCGTTGCAACCAAAATATAATGACACTTCGTGTGTCAAGTCACAGGTATGATTGGACCGACAAAGTCAATCCCCCACTTTCAAATGGCACAAGAGGCAGGATTGGCATCAACGACCAATTCATTGCTTTGGTTGGCTTTTCAGATCTCTGGCATGGATCGATACATTTTTTAACATAGTTGGCCACCAGTCTTGGCAGTCAATATTTTACTAACAATGTTCTTTAAAGCAAAGTGTCTGCCAACATTCTCTGAATGTAAGGCTTGTACAACCTTTTTAATATCTTCAGTTTTGAGACATCTTCTGAGTTGATAATCAACACCAAGCTTGTACAGGACATTGTTAATAATAGTATAAGGTGCTACCTTATATTGAAAAATTGTCTTCTTCTCCAAATCATATCCATCCGGATATATCTGATGTTAGCTAATATTTTCGCACGAAAATTCGAACTAATATTGGGCTTTTTTTTTCAAAACTGCAAAAAATTGGCATGTAAAATTTGGTTACTAAAAAATCGACATATAGTTGCCTCTGTAGAAGTGGGTCCCAGCCTATTCCTAAAGTGGCTAGACATGCTATAGTAGTTTTGTGACGGTCTCAAGAACCAAAAAAATATTTGATATATGTAAAGCTGAGCGAAAAGTGTCGGTCCACTTAGAAGTGGGTCCCAACCCATCCTTAATGAGACTAGAGAAAAAGTTTGTGGCCTTAGAAATGGCCTAGAAAAATGTTTTGCGGCTTTTTAGCCAGTTGTAAAAATAGTCGGCATAGCCGTGCTAAAATTTCACCATGTACTTAGAAGTGGGTCCCAGCCCACCCTTAATGAGGCTAGAGAAAAAGATTGTGGCCTTAGAAAAATGGCCTATAAAAATGTTTTGCGGCTTTTTAGCCAGTTGTAAAAATAGCCGGCATAGCCGTGCTAAAATTTCACTGTGTACAAAGCTATTTTGCTAATATATGTTTACCTAGTGTATTTGCAGAAAAATTGGTTTGTCGGAAGAGCTCTAGTCATGAATGTTGCAGAAGCTAGTTTCAAGGAAGAACCTGCAAAGAAAAAGTACATTGAAAATTTCGTCACCAAAAATATTATAACAGGCTCAAAATACCATGGAAATCCTAATGGCAAGGTCAAGATAATTTCAAGCACAGACAGACCAACGGGCCAAACAGTACGAACATATGGAAAAGCCGTCAACATAGGAAATTGACGATCTGAAAAACTGATGCAAAGAAAATGATGGGACAGCTACACCCATAGGGGTTGACTAGTAGCTACTAGGTTGGTTAACAAGGATAAGGCAAAAAGGTTCCTTGCCCTAAGCACATACTATTTTGGCAAAAGACAATATAAGGGAAGAGCCACTTGGGGAAAGCAACGAAAAGATAAACTTGAGAAGCGTGAGAAGATAAACTTCAAGGTTGTTGAGCTCCAAAACCCAAAAAACACCCTATTGTGGGGAGGGGAGCAAGTGGGAGAATCTACTAAAATAGGTGAACCCTAATAGGGGAGGGACATGTGGCAAAGAAGGTATAAAATGCATGACAATTGAAAAAATGTCATATTGAAGGACAACCCTTTGGGTTTGGCTATATAAGAGAGTCCACTCTTTGTATCAAAAACATAATAATAGTCGAGAAGTGGAACAAGTGAATAGTTGGAATATGACAAATATTTCAATAGTTGGATAGTGACAAGTGTTTCGAGGAGCTGAGAGTTTAAGGATGAGTGTTTCTTGAGAGTTCGATTGATTTCAAGAGTGATATTGAGAGCTTGTTAAAGAGAGACCAATTGTTTGAGAGATAGAGATATTCAATATGGAGTAAGATGAGATTGTTATGGAGTTCTCATACTCTCTTGGAGTATGCTTGTAACTTTTCATCATTTGTGAGGAATAATTTTCAATTATAAGAACTTTTACTCATGGGAGTTTGTGAAGTTCGTAATGAAGGAGAAATCACTAATACTAGAAATTCTTCTTTGAGCATATGAGGAAGGACAGAGCAGTGTCAACAAAGCTAACTTACAAAATCAAAAAGCTGAATTTTTACAGATCCTAATCGATGTGTAGGACAAAGGAGGAACAATTAGAAGACAAATCAGTGTGTCAGCAACCAGACGTCTCCGATTTTCCACTAGTAGCAACTCAGGGAGAGTTTTTTTGCATTTATGTTACCGAAATAGAGTATTTGAGTTTATCCATGTGAAGCATTTCTACACTCACATTTTACGCAAAAATTTTGGTATTGTTGATGAACTCTTTTATGATATTACCTTCGGTTGGACTTCCCTACCAAGTGTTAAAAGTGAATGGCATTTTCCTCATGATGTTTTTTGCCAATTTGATATAGACAACCTTCATCCTTGTCAATGTTACACTTTTAACCATTTCAAAAAATTTATCTCTGAAAAGTTTGGCCATGTCATTTCACAAACTGTAAGATTGTTAAGAGCTCTCTACTACAAACATCTTTAGAAAAAAGCCTAAATCATATAACTCTAAGACAAGCTTATGTGAATGAAGTTGCTCTAGAACTTTATGATAGATGGTTTGAACTTATGGGACTCCTACCTTCTTATGCTTCTTTAGATGGTAATACAAAAAAGGAACATGCTACTTTTTGTAAAAGAATCGCTTTAAGTTACATTAGAAAGGGTAAATGGCTTCATGAAAATACTAAGCCTTCTTTCCAAAAATAGGATTGCCAAGGACGAACTACATTGGCTTACAAACTCTCTATATGCTAATGGTATTGATAAAGCACAACATAATCTCTGTTTCATGTGTAAATTCTTCGCACGAAATTTGGCCATAAAACAACTCAATAGTCTAGATTTCACTCCTTTTCCTAATGATGAATCTAATTATGTGGAGAATTCCTTGTCATATATAATGAACATTTCTACTAACTCCTTACCAGAGTTTTTCTTGGGCAATAATTCTCTACCTTACCTTCTCTGCTCCTTTAAAGCCCACAATGACTCCTTCAGATGGATTACCAATGCTCACGATTGCTGCTTTACCAAACTTGCTAAATTTCTCACAGGAGCTCTTGGTATGCTGTCACCATTCCTCATGGAAGGTGCAGGTCTTAAGGCGAATACATACAAGAGTATCCTAAGAGCTGATACTATTTTATACCAGCAATGTGAGTTATCTATGGATTTCTATCTAAATCTACCATCTCTGATTACCAATATGTAGGTCGCAGACGTCTCAAAATGTTACAAGAACATACCCTTAGATGGCCCTGAGTGTTTAAAAACTATTATGAAAAAGGCAATAAAATATGCCTTAAAATATTCCAGACATGAACTTATGTTCTTTAAATGGAATCACTTACGCAAAATTTTCAATTGGTCATGGAATAAAAAACAATCACAAGAATGGCACACTCTTAATATAAACCTGCTCTATCAATGGAATGATTTCTTGATTGATAATTGTATCGCCAGACTAGGAAACAAAACCTGGAGACAGGTATGAGGAATTTCTATGGGTTTTTCCTATTCACCTATGTGGTGCAATTGGTATCTATCCTTCTTTGAGGCACAATTTATTAAGAGACTAGCTAAACTAGGCCTGACCGCTTTCATGAATGATTTTCGACACTCTTTCAGATATATCGTTGACATTTGCTTCATCAATAATCCTAATATCAAACTTTTTATGGACAATACATAAGCAAAGAACCCTGAAAACCCTTTTTGGATCTATCCCTTAGACTTTCTACAAACAGAAAGGAAAGTGACTGAAGGAAACAAGACCAGCTTTCTAAATATATCTATTACATTCGATCAAGCATCTGGCCTTACTTGTCTTTCAAAATTCGACAAAAGAAGAGAGCCACGCTTTCCATACTTATAGTATATACATTTGGCTTCGAATAGACCGATCTACAATTCATATAAGGTTATTGTTTCGCTAGTCATTACCCTACTTCACTAACGGAAAAGTGGGCAAGTACAGATGTACCATTTCTCCAAGCTGTCAAGGTTTTTTATATACATTCTACTCTTGCATATAATAAAGTTCTATTCTTAACTAAGTGGGTATCTCACTAAAAAATTGAAATGATACTCTTAAAAAAGATTTTTTTTTTAAAAAAGTGGAGGGAAACTGAGTTTCCCACTCCCACTCCCACTTCCAGGTTACTACCCTTTTGGACACTATAAGTGCATGCTCTTTTCAACACTTCGGTTCTACAACACCGGTGAAGAAGTTCTCTCCTCTGTTACATGCTGAAAGTGTGCCCTACCTGCTCACGGATCAACGATTTGCTATCTTATGGTATGCATCCTTTCCTCTTTTGCATTGCTCTCATGATTGCTCTACTCTCATAGTAATGCTGCTTTGATGTGTTACTCATCACACGAAGATGTGAAGAAGATTTGATAGGTTAAAAAAACATTGAAGTCTAGTGATGGACAACAATGATACTTTGTGGTAATTAAAACCGTCCATCTTGCCTCAATAGGTAGCGATGGACAGTTTAGTTTACTTGATTACCCTTTTAAGTGCAGGTGATAACAATGGCATATTGATTATCTTTCTGAGTAGGAAGTTACTCTATCTTGCTTAAGAGACAGCGAAGGAGGGCTTCTCTACATATTTACATATTGTATACACTTTTTGTGAATGGGTTACAACAATGGACAAATCGCTGCCTACTGCTTTTAATGCAATTGATAATGAATATGGTAATGTCCTATCCAACGATGGACAATATATGCATGATGGACTTGCATGTGCTCACCATTCTACAAATATATACCCTACTATCCAGTGATGGACATGAGGGACATTTTCTTTTCGTAGTATGATACTTTAGAATGATCATTGGCTATCCAGCGATGGACCATAGACTGATACTATCTGTTCATATATGTTTTGCATAAGTATCCTCCTCCAGCCAGCGATGGATGGTTGGATACTTTCAAGCTTATTTTTGGTTACATATGTGCTCTCTTTAAAGTGTTCATATATCATTGATCTCACAGTACGAAACTAATGATATCTCATGTTGTAGTTTCATCATATTCCTCCGGCCTCTCCAGGATACTTTTGGGTTCACCCATTACTCATTATCTCAAGGTATGAAACCAACCGGATCTCCGTAAAACAAGCTAACTATCGTATTCAAAAGATGTCTTGTAAATACTTTTTCCATAACTCTCTGTAGCTATATGCTAAAAAAGTGTGTCTCTTAGCATTTCTATGATCTAAAAGAGAGAGAATTCCCTCGCTTTAAACTACTATGGTTGCCTCTCAAGAATCTACGTCTACAACCATTCAGGTACGCCTTCTGAGTTTAAACAACCTCTTCGCGACTTCGGTAAGTATGGTAGTTTTGGTTCCATATAGTCTATGATATATCACCCTTCTACACAAGTTCACTTTTTCTTTTCTCTTTTTTTGACCACATTCAAATCGAACTAAAGCACCTTGAAATAAAATTTGGTCACTGAAACTAATAGTAAGGACCCCAATAATATGATCTTAGACAAAATGGATATGCGTAAGAATCGTAGTTTATACTAAAAGAATTAGAATGGCACGGATCTACCCTAATACCTAGTATAAACACTGGCAGCTCCTTACTAAATATTAATCACATCTTTTCTACACAGTGTCCTGATACCATGTAGGAAAGATATACTAAGTAATTCCCAATACCGTGTAATAAGTAATTCCTGATACCGCGATGTTATGTCATTAAGATATAACATTCATAGTAACACTTTACCTTACTCCTGTCAGCAATACTTTAGACTCTTGGTGAGATAAAACTGGAAAGCATGGATATGCTCAGGAGTATGAACAATAGTGCGTGACATATGTTACTCAATAAGGGTCACTTGGGTCAGTATAGCATGGATTTGCTCTGATACTAGCACACGTGTTCACACCAGGTCTTTTGGCTAAGTAAAACTCAAAACGGTTTAAACTTTTCATACTTTTTTTTGACTAAAACAAACTGATACAGACCAATTGACCGTAAGCTGATCAGTATGGCACTCGCCCTGATATAGTGATATAACAGCTTGGCCTATCGCTAAAATATCATGTGTATGGGAAGATTGGACTATGTTTTAAATTGTTATTCAAAGTTGTTAAGTAGTATAACTTCTTTTGGACATGAATAACAACTGTCGTTCAGCTATGACACCTGTCTTCCTCATCGAACTAACTTGAGTGGTTCTGTTTTGTGAGATGATGGCAAGTATCAGCTGGACATCTTGAAAGTGATTATGCTTTATGGTGCTTTCTAGTACTGTATTTTACTTTTCAGTTGTATTTTACCTTGTTGGATTATGAATAAAGGCTTCAAAGAACTTCAGTCTTGCTTTGTCAAGAGGAACTAAGTGCAGTCTTGTATCTCTCTCATGTGCTCTATTCTATGGTCACTACATTATATATGCTCTTTGAAACATCATGAAATGGTTTCTCCCTTATGGTACCAAACCAGTAAAAATGCTTTACCTTGTTAAACTTGGAAAGCTTTTTCTTTTAAATTATGGTCTTTTTGGAGGGAAACTTTTTTTTTCCTTGAATGGATGTGATCAGTGCACATTACAGGGATACGATCTAATGGTGAACATCTTCAAGCACCCAGTGCATCCAGATGTACTGATATCTCTATATAAAGGAAGGTGACACAATCCTAAATCCCACTCTTCTCTCTCAGTCTCTCTCTCTCTCTCTCTCTCTCTCTCTCTCTCTCTCTCTCTCTCTCTCTCTCTCTCTCTCTCTCTCTCTCTCTCTCTCTCTCTCTCTCTCTCTCTCTCTCTCTCTCTCTCTCTCTCTCTCTCTCTCTCTCTCTCTCTCTCTCTCTCTCTCTCACATTGTGTCTCTCTATTGTGACTTGTTACGACTTGGATGAGTAGAAGCTTGTGAAGGCAATCAGAAGAGTATTCGTGAGGGAAAATACTTCAAATTTAGGTAAAGCTCTGAGCAATCATGTGGGTAATGATCTCTCATACATAGAAGTTTTTACTTGCTTGTTGTGCTTAAGGTGAAGACCTTAGATATGCTATGATAATGTGGATTGGTATGTTATTTTAGCCTCAGAAAGTACGTTGGAAGTAACAACATTTGGGCACTGCCTCAAGAATGTTTTGGATCAACACTTCAAATGTGTTACTTAGAGTCGTTTCTATTGAATTATCTCTGGACAATGAATAGCCACCTACTGTCCAATCGCAGTATGATACTTTATGTCAATACTTTTTTGTATATGGCATGTGGGCCACTGGCCAGCGATCTGCTTATGGCCAGATCATTGCATTTTTGCAAGATGTTTTTGAATGATTATTTATTGCACCATGCATAATAATCAGTCAAAAATCAGACAGGTAGGAAGATCAAAGTTCTAAGATCGGATAGTGGAGGTGAGTATAAGTCTAATGAATCAAAGACCTTTGTGATCAATGTGGGATCAAAAGACAATTTACGCAAGCTCGTAGAGCCTGCCCTCAATGGTGTACCTGAGTGCAAGAATCGTACGATTGTGGAAAGTGATAGATCTATGCTAGCTGAGATGAAACTGCCAAAAGATTTTTGGTCAGAAGCATGCAGTACGGCAGTCTAAACTATCTTCAAAATAAAAGTGACACCATTGCCATACCAAAGATAACACCTGAGGAGGCATTCACAAAGAAGAAGCCAAAGGTGAACCACTTGCAAATCTTTGGATGTAAAGCCTTTGTACACATTCCTAAGGACGAGAGACGTAAGCTTGATGTGAAAGCTATCAAGTGTATATTCCTAGGATATAATGATCGGGTGAAGGGCTATAGATGTTTTGATCTATTGGAGAACAAAATACATGTTAGTTGTGATGTTATCTTTGATGAATCTAAGATGTATGAAGATGAGGATGTTGAGAAGAGAGACACATCTAGTGGGAAAGATGGTATAGTGAGGATACCTCCTGATGATCCATTTATTGACTTTCCTAGTGATGGACACGAGGACACACCTCAAGATACTACTACTCAACCTCAAGACATAGGTTGGAGAGGTAGGGACAAACCCTTTGGCGCAAGAAGATTGAAGTTGCAAGTGACAAACGCAAGGAGAAAGATGTACCATGGGACACATTTTCACGAGGAAGCCGATCACCTGATAGGAAGCTCCCTAAGTGGTTTGAAAGATTGTTAGAGAGCCGCGACATGGATGACTTTCTAGGATCATCTAGCCAGAGAGAGATACGAATATCAACAAGAGAGAAGACACAACCTGAAAGGTATGAAGCAAATTATGCTCTCTTATCTAGCATTATTCAATGCAAAGAACCTTTGACTTATGGTGAAGTGAAGGATGATGACATTTGGTTCAAGGCCATGGGAGAGGAGATGGAGTCAATTGCTAAGCATAGCACATGGGACTTAGTGGAACCACCAGTTGGAAAGAAACTCATTGGTTGTAAATGGGTATACAGGACTAAGTACCAGGCAAATGGAAGCATAGCAAAGCACAAAGCAAGATTGGTGATTAAAGGGTATGCACAAAGTAAAGGCATCGACTATGAAGAAACCTTTGTGCCAATATGCAAGTGAAATACTCTACGTCTACTTGTTGCTTTTCACATTTTGGTTGGCCTTTGCATCAGATGGATGTGAAATCTGCTTTTCTAAATGGTGAGTTAGAAGAAGAGGTGTTCATGGATCAACCTGAAGGCTTTGTAGCGAAAGGACAAGAGAATAAAGTATGTCACTTGAAGAAAGCACTTTTATGGTCTTAAACAGGCATCACGTGCGTGGTATAGCAGGACTAATGCCTACTTTTGTTCTAAGGAGATGGTGAGAACACATTCTGATCTGAATCTTTATGTCTTACGCTTTGATGGTATGGTTGCTTTGATTGCTCTTTATGTTGATGACTTGATTATCATGGGAAATAATCAAGAGATGATAGACATGATCAAAAAAGACCTCATGGAACAATTCGAGATGACATATCTCAACCTAATGCATTATTGCCTTGGAGTAGAGGTGTGGCAAAAAGGACACGGAGTGGGTTTAACCCAGGTGCAGTATGTTAGAGAGTTGATGCATAGGTTCAGGTTGCAGGATTGCAAGCCAATGAACACTCCTATTGAACCAGGTAAAAAGCTTTCTAAGCTTGATGAGTTATAGCCATTTGATGCTATGTTGTATAGTTAGTTAGTAGGGAGCTTGATTTATGTTACCATGACTAGACTAGATATATGCTATGTTGTTGGTATTGTAAGTTAGTTTATGGCAGCACCTACAGAAATGCATTGGAAGGCAGCTAAGCGCATTTTGCGTTATGTCAAAGGCACTTCAGATTATGGCTTGATTTACAGGAAGCATGAGGGTTTACCTGAGTTATGTGGCTATGTGGTGCAGATTGGGGAGGTGAATATGACGATTGTAGATCCACCACAGGGTATGTATTACAACTTTGTGGCAGTTGCTTTTCCTAGTCTAGTAAGAAGCAAAGTACAATTGTTCTATCCACCACAGAAGAAGAGTATAAGACAATGTGTAGTGCAGCACAGGAAGCTACGGTACCCAAATAGCGAATGTAGCCCATCACTAGGTCACTTGCACTCCGCTCAATAGAATGGTGACAAAAACTTTCTAAAACACCTTTTTCCCTACTCTGTGACGTCGCTTTGTCCGCTGGCTCTAAGCAGCCAGTTTCAGGGGTCATTTTGGCCCAACGATGGCCAAAAAAGGTGCCCTCTAGCTATAGTTAGCCCCAAAACTTTTTTTGCCTTGCAAAATGAACTGTTTCTTCGTTTCGAAGATTTTTAATGAAGAATTGCCCTTATGGCACTTTGGGTCCAATTTGAACTTTCTTTTGAAGATTTTTATTGAAGAGTATGGCCACTTTGCCCTTCACTGGACTTCGAGTCCTTTCAATGGTAATCCAATGGTGGATCACGATTCTACGACCCATACTCCTTACGATCTGCATCATAGATTCTTGCAGAGGCTAATCCAACAATTTAAATTGAATTTGAGCCCCAAAATGAGCTCTTGCAGCCGCGGGCCCCTTTAATAAGCTATGTACTCCTTCCAATGGGCACGCATGGCCCTCTTGTGGCCTTTCCTTCTCTCTTCTCCTCATAAGCTTTCAAGCTTCTTCCTCCATAGCTATGGTCGCCCAACTGACAATCAATCTAGTGCTCTACTTCCTCCGTGGCTGTACACGGCCACTAGAAGATATTTTCCTACCACCAAGGCACCCAACCTTGTGCTTTTACAACACTAAAAACTATCTTCAATGGAGAGAAATCAAGGGTTTTCCAAGTAGATACCCACCCAACCTTGTGCTTTTACAACACTAAAAACTATCTTCAATGGAGAGAAATCAAGGGTTTTCCAAGTAGATACCTTAACTGTGAGAAAAAAAGGACTTTTTGGGCTCCATTCCGAGTACCTACCCTTATCCCTATCCCTGAAGCCCTTTTCAGGATGTCACTTCAAATGGAGATTCCGAACTGAGAAACTACCAATTTCACGTCTGGTATGTTCTCAAGGGTTCCTCTCGGCACTACCCACGTCGAATTTAAGCAAGATTGACTATTGTTTGGTCCATATTAGGCTCACGAACATGTGGCCACTTCCTGTTCGTGAATCCAGACTGTATTCATCGAATCCGATTGGTTTCGAGAACCTACCCCCTTCCTTGAGGCCCTTTTCCAGAGGTTAGTCCAATCTGTTCCCACAGATTCTCCTCGTCGTTGACCACTGGACAAAACAGAAAGCAAGAGAAAGCGACATTGTTAGGGGGACCAGATCGATGGACAGAGAACTCCAAAACTAGTGCATTTCCTATTTTAGGCACTATTTTTGACACGAAGATTGTTTTGGTGCTTGAACATGATCGAATATGTTTGTTCGGTGTTGGGTTCACAAATCTCTGGCCACCCCCTATTTGTAATTCCGGACCATATCCACCAAATTTTATTGGTTTTAAAACTGACCCTTACCTTGATTCTTGAAGCCCTTCTGCATCCGGTCACTTCAAATGGAGGTTCTGGCTCTTGACTTATCCATTCCGTGTCTGGTCTGTTCCTATAGGTTGCTCTTAGTGTTGCCCACAGGCCAGAACAAAAATTGCATCATTTCTAGCTTGAAGATTGTTCTAGTCCAGATGAGGTCAAAAATGAGTAGGATTGGATCTGTTTGGTTTATATCAGGTTCACGAACCTATGGCCACCCGTTGTGGTTCAATAGACTTATCGACTAAAATAATAATTGAGCTCAATTGTGCTCATCCCTATGGACACATGTTTTGTATCAGTATCTAAATACTCTAGTAGTGGCAAATCTTGGTGAACCTGTCAACCACTACCTAGATTGAATCCATCACATTCTAAGTCCTCGATAATCCAACAAGAAAATCCACAAAGATATCTCCCAATGACCATGGGCAATCCCTAACAAATGTCATAAATTGGGAGGGCTTTACCCTCTGTACCTTGTTACTGGACAAACATCTCACAATATACGTGGCTAGGAAAAGTGCCGAATCACTAACTTAGATGTATTCCATTTCAGAATGTCCTATGTAGAGGGACAAGTTAGAAAAGAGAGCATTTTGATTGGCTTCCATAATTTGAAACAAATTCACTTAAAAGCAGATTTGGACCATTCGAGCCCTTTCAATACATTTTAGCTTGAAATTTTTTAATGAAGTTTCAACTTTCATTCTTCATATTTGGAAAATCGGCCCCATTGAATTATGGCCATTAGATTTTGGGTGCTTTCTTCCACTGTTGATCTTGGTTAAAGGTTGATTATGTGGTCCTGTGTGCTCACACGTGCTTGTGTATTGAGGAAGACCCTTTTGAATGTTACACTCTAAACTCACTTGGACATGTGAATATGTCACAACCTCCTCCACAAGTATGGTGATTTTTGCTTTGCAAATGATTTCTCCCTCGTTTCTCAACAAAATATCATTATTTTTGGTGTGAAATGTGCACCTTTTGATCATGCTATTAATGATCATGAGGTGTTGGAGGTGTTGTATCACTGGGTTCATATTGACCAAGGACACACTCATCCACTGTAACCTCTAGGGAAGCACATATATCTTTGAGCTATGAACCAACCTAGCACTATTACAAAACACCAATTGCTCACACTACTGCACAATCAACTTGTTCCGTTTCTTCATGTGGATAAGAGCCCATGTGTTCTAGTTCTTCTCACAAATAGACACTAAATAGTCGTGCTAGCCTCTGTCAATAATGCCCGTCTACATGCGATATGGTAGACACACACACACTCTCTCTCCTCTACAATTAAAGACTCAACTAGTGTGCTACAAGTACGTCATTCACACAAGTGAACCACTATCAGTCTGCAGACTCTCATCAACTTTATGGCATTGCGACAACCATTGCGGATGAAGCAAGTGGGCAATTGAATGAATAGGCCTATGAAATCTCTGCCATCTCCTCTATTATAGGCATCATATCTAAATTATTCTACAAAGACAAAAAAGATCCTCCCCTCAATATAAATGACAAAAAAATATTACAAGCAATTCACATTAACGTTTATGGCGCAGACACAAAGAAGCTTTGCTAGAATCACAATAACAAAATATATGAGATGATGCTAAGCTAAGCCGATGGGTATTGAAATAACATAAACAACAGTACCCTTAGGTCCCATGGAACTAGTTCCATGGGACCATTTCTATATATATATATATATATATATATATATATATATATATATATATTGTTGAATAGTATCTCCTTTGTTCCAACTACTTCATCACGACAAAAAAGTTAGACTTTTTGTTTAGAATTATGTATAGTTATACGAATCTACAATAATGAAGATCACAATGATACCCTAACCATGACCATAAGCATGATCAGGATCTTGATTTCAACTTTAAAGCTAGGATTGCAGTGACCCTTATCATTTATGATCAGGCGGTCTTAGCAACAGGTGGAGAGTGTTGTAGACACTCTCAATAAATCAAACTTCTGTACATCGAAGCTCTTGGGTATGGGTTACCCGTAGATTTACTTTCCAGTGCGAGTTTTCTAAAATGAAATTGAAATGGAACCTGCGATGAAAATAGGATGCATCACATTTCAAGTACCTTCTATATGCTGTCAACCATGCATGATGATTTTGTTTTGCCAAAGGACCGTATAGGTTTTTTAACAATAATGAGAAATGACGTCGAGCATAATCCATACTGTGATTATGATGGAGGGCGACTACTTGGTAAAATACCCTTTTTTGAGGAATAACACCGGCTTCATTCCTATGCTATGCCGATTTTGGCATTTCCACAATTCCAAATTCTCAAAAACAGTCCCGTTCACAGGGGTCACATTCCCATTACGTTCCCATTCCCTGGCAACTATGCCACCCAGTTAAGGCGCCGACAATATAACGCTAGATCCGGTAGGTGCATGGGCACAAATTTGTATTTCCACATTTAAATCGAGTACTAGTTGGCCTTTCTAAAGAATACAAAAAAAATTAAAATGCCCATGCCCAAGGGGCCAAGCCCCCGCTTCACTTTCTCTCTCTCTCTCTAAAAATGAAAACAAACAGTGGGGTGTAGATGGTAGTTAATGCAACCGCCATCTGAGCCATGCACCCCCTTCCTCCCCACGCACCCCCCTTCTTGTTCGCTAGCTGCCTCGGTTCTCATTTGAACATTGCTCATCTCCCTTTCTACCAAGAACGTGGCTTCAAATCTCTTTTTGTTAAGAAGGCCGGTTGTTTACTGGTTGATGATCGCTGGCGGAGGAAGAACAAGAATTCTATTTACTGGTTGTTGCTCGCTAGTGGTTGCCACAAGAATAACAAGAACTGTGTTTACTGGTTGCTGCTCACTGGTGGTTGCCACAAGATGAACAAGAACTCTGTTTACTGGTTGCTGCTCACTGGTGATTGCCACAGGATGAACGCCTCCTATTTTCCTCACTGTTGCTATTGCCATAGTATCTTCTACAGTTTTGGAGCATTTTTCTACAATTTCGATTGTTGTCACAGGTATTCTTAAGTGTGTATATCTTTGTCACGGATGCTTTTTAAGGGCTTTATTTGTGTATACCTCAGATGAAACATCTTTTAAAGGAGTGCTCACCACATCTGATTACTTATGACTTGATTCCAAGCAGGAGGTTGAAGAACCTAATCTAAAGTGTATTTCAAGCAAGATACACTATTGCTATTTGATAGCTACCTGATCAGTTCTCATTGGATTTCAAGCAAGACATAGTTCGGTATGTCATAATATTCGTAATTGTCGTTGAAATTTTGTTGTTGCTGGAAATCCAATTTGCATGTTACTATTTGAATTGCATTAACCAAAATATTTGAATATGCCAAACTTTGAGTGAGACGAAGAAGTTTGGTGTTCCATAGTATTGCAATGATTGGGAACAAACGTAGGCAAAATAGACTCCAACCACCAATAATTAGATTTTGTGTCTACATATTTTTAGCCAAAATTTCATACGAATTTTCGAGAGAGTCCATTAGAACACCACAGACCACCAAAATAATTTTTTTTTTTACAAGTATATTTTGTTTATCTTTGATGATCAGAATTAAAATTCTGGCTATTAAATATCGTAAACCAAAGCTAACGTCAACTTTGCATGGTAGTACTTGTATCGTTCAATTGATTATGCCTCATATATGTCATGGAAATCTCCAACCAACCATAGCCAATAACATGTGTTTTTGCATGCGACCCTAACTAAGTATACTTGACATTTTCGCTTGTCTCTAAAACCTTGGTGAGATGATAAACTCGCCTTGAACTCTAACTTTTCTCAACACCAACTTTTAGAAAAAAATACGTTGATAAATTTTTTTTCTCTCAATAGCAAATCTAATACTCCATGATGGTGCCCTAACTTGCAAGTCTCTCAATGGCCCAAAGCAATAACAAACAAATGCCCTAAATCAACTCTTTGGTACTTTAACAACAATTTTGTCCTCGACACATTGATTGCCTTATACTTGTTCCTACCCTTTAACTTAAGGATACAATCTAACCATGTGCATCCTTCATATATAGCTTGACCTTTTGACCAAGTTTGTCTAGGTGTAGCTTTTACTCCACCTAGCTTCTAGGGTTGAACGCCCTAGTCCACCGTCACCGTCATAGTCTCATTGAAAGTCATTTCCACTTTTCAACAAAAACTCGGTGGATTCTATTGACACAATTTTTATTTTTACAGTCAAACTCTGGTTCGAAAATCTGGAGCCCTCTTGGATCTAAACTTTTGATCT
The DNA here is from genome assembly GCA_029204225.1 of Diphasiastrum complanatum. Lineage (NCBI taxonomy): Eukaryota > Viridiplantae > Streptophyta > Lycopodiopsida > Lycopodiales > Lycopodiaceae > Diphasiastrum > Diphasiastrum complanatum. The sequence goes on along the minus strand of CM055098.1, from coordinate 14,482,841 downwards.
TTGATAATCCTTGTATCTTTGATGGTTCCTTATCCACCTCTACTAGTTTCTAACCTAAGCACTCACTACCTTCCATGACTAAAAGCTCGTTTAAAATCCAAAAGTAAGTCCAGAAGGATCAAAATCTATTCTTTTTTTTAAATGGCGAAACGTAGCTACACTGTTTTATGCTATTTACTGTTAGCATGTCCTCAGCTGGTACAACATGATTGATTGGATTAAGAATTAGCCAAATTATCGTGTGTGGGAGCTTTTTTAGTTTTCATGCAAAGAATTTGGACTTTCCATAGTAACACTAATGCACACAGTGTGGAACCATAACTTGTTATTCGGCAGAAATGGCATGCACTTAATAGTGTTGGTGTATGATGATAGTTTGTCTTGTTGGTAGTTGGAAAATGGAATAAATTACGATTATTCATCAAATTGTTGGGATAACGTGGTTATGGCTTGATTGAAATTATAGTTAAGGTCAATTAATTACGTGGCCATAGAAGACAACCACTGAGTTAGCTCGCTATTTATACCTATTGACTAAACTTCAAGAATCATAGAGCATGCATGGAAGGTGTCCACAAGGATGAGGTTTTTTTTTTTTAATGGTGTAGTCTAGAGCCTTGTAACTGTTGGTGAGGGTTTAGGTATGTTTGTGTGGATTCCTTGCGAGACCTTGCTTTTCTTTGGAGTGAGGGTGATCATGCTTGTCTATTAATATTCCATGATTAATGAAAGCAAGACACGTAGTATTCGAAACTTAGAATAAAAATTCCAGTCAATCGCTTCAATGCTCATAGTCAGAACTTATAGTTTAAGAAGATTGAATAATTTTTAAAATTGTTTCAAAACTTTGGACATGCTACATGGAAGCAGGTACTCGATAACATGTCAACAATCACTTCTTTGCCCAAGGTCCCAATGCCCTTTGCATAGCCCCTATCTTAAAAACCGTAGCCTTGATTTGGGCCCTATCATCTATGGGACCCCATAAATAGGTGATCGTACACTTGTAGATACTAGATACTGCTGCCATATTCCAATGTCCATGCATATTAAAAGACCGAGTCACTGAGGTGAAAGTTCTTGGTTCACAGTGCTGAGTGGCAAGTGCTTCAAAGTTCTCTCTCTCTCTCTCTCTCTCTCTCTCTCTCTCTCTCTCTCTCTCTCTCTCTCTCTCTCTCTCTCTCTCTCTCTCTCTCTCTCTCTCTCTCTCTCTCTCTCTCTCTCTCTCTCTCTCTCTCTCTCTCTCTCTCTCTCTCTCTCTCTCTCTCTCTCTCCCCCCCCCCTCTCTCTCTCTCTCTCTCTCTCTCTCTCTCTCTCTCTCTCTCTCTCTCTCTCTCTCTCTCTCTCTCTCTCTCTCTCTCTCTCTCTCTCTCTCTCTCTCTCTCTCTCTCTCTCTCTCTCTCTCTCTCTCTCTCTCTCCCCGTCCATTTCAAACGTGTTGCTTTGTTTGGAACGCATTTCGATGAATCATTGTTGTTGGGAAATCAGATTAGTTTGTGGTGTTGGTCTTTACTCTATTGATTTTTCAACATCTAGTGGTCTTAATCATATCCATGTATCCTATCAAAATTAGCTTGTTTTGAAATCTATGGCCCTACTACACAATGTCTGGTTAAATATTGATGTAGGTGAGCATGGCACAAAATTTTATTAAAATTTAGACAAAAAGAATGCCCTATTTTTGTATAAAATTTCAAATACAATTGTAATCCAATTATAGAAAGAATGCTCTATAGGAAAAAAAAATTTCTATGTAATCGTCTGGTTTATAGATTATGTATAGAATTGGAACTATTTAGCTGTAATAGAGAAGTCAGGAATGTTTTCTCTGAACGTTAAAACTACACAACTAACTTGGGCATATTTGAGAGCCTTTTTTTAGCAAATCGTATACTTTTGATTTAGATACATTTGTTGTAGATATTCTAGAAGGGGTTTTAAGTTCAAACATATATCTTGACAAAGAACGTTTTCCAAAATTAAAGACAACAAAACTCTTTTATGACTTATGGATTATATTTTAAATGTGTTAGTAGAAACCTTAGAGCTTAAGCACAGGACCTGACGAACATTGTTCGTCAAGATTCATGGATGAGAGAAAGACTCTCTCTCTCTCTCTCTCTCTCTCTCTCTCTCTCTCTCTCTCTCTCTCTCTCTCTCTCTCTCTCTCTCTCTCTCACACACACACACACACACACACACACAATATGTCACAATGTCAAAATTTAAGAATGTTTTTACTATATATTCTATTTATCATTTGGCTTGAAGATACATGGGAGACTTTTTTTAACAGATCAGACAACGATTGCAAGTACACTTGATATAATTATTGACTTTAAAAGGCTGCATCATGAAGTCTTGAGTTTAAGCATGGTTCTTGATGAACTGTGTTTGTTGAAATTCAAGACAAGCGAAACTCCAATTTGATTACTAAAAAACACTTTCCATGGGCTATTGGAAAGCCAATAACTCAAACATAGGTTTGATGAACAATGTTCGTCAAGATTCGTGCAGTAGAAAATGACTACAAATATTATTACAAAGATAGATATATAAACCCCAATAATTGAAGAGGACATGCGATTAGTCTTTCATGCAAGCATGAATCCATGGATGATCGACATACCTTTCACAAACTTAACAATTATATGTATTCATCAAGTAAATCTCACAAACTCCATACATAGTCTTGCAAAGGGTTAGGAGATCACATCTAGACGTTTAGAAATCAATAACAGTCATTCTTAAAGAGTTAAGGTGGTTTAATCTGCCTATTACTTTTGAGTTAAACCTTGAGACTGGAATTTCAATTGAGAGAATAACCACGGAAACACCTAGAGACAAATGGAGGATACAGACCTCCCAGAAGATAGAATCTACCAAGAAACTAAAGATGAAACCGTCAATGGCAGATACAAGTGACAAAAGGAAAAAAAGACACTCAGGAAGCACTTGAGCATGAAGTTAAGAACCTATTGGGAGCTCTCCAATTTTGAGAATGTCAACCAATTGCATCAATAAGACATTCTGGTTAAACTGCGGTAATTCGTGAAAAATAGTTTTTGTGATAAAGACTAGCGACAATAAGCACTTGGTTTTATGTAAGCAAACGAGGAACTACGCTTTTCCAAGTGACGATCGAAAATGCCAATGCAAAAGTAGAATGACATCGTCCAATATGAGTTGTAGTGGGTCCTACAACACATTAGGGGTGGGATGATGTTGGCTGATTCTGACAAATCCCCAAGATACTCCGACAGAGCAACTCAAGAGAACCTCTCACCTTAGACCGAGGAGGTCTCTGAGAAGACGAGACTAACGAAGACTAAGAGCCGAGTATGAGAGCCGAGAAATACTAGCTAGGACAGACATGTAAGAACTTATACAATATAGGTTTGTCAAGGAGCTAATCAATGACAATAGGCTTGGTGTGGAGTATTGCAGAACAAAATCTATGATAGTGGATATGCTTACCAAAGTTCTTTCAAAAGAGCAACATCTGAAGCTTACCAAGTTAGCAAGATTGAAAAATGTTCCTTGAGGGGGAATTTGTTAAGGCCATAGATCAATGAACAGTTTTTCGTTAGATCAATTAGGCAAGAGTAGTCTTAGGATCAGTTGACATATCAAGCAGTTGGTAGTTAGGTAGATAATCAGACTGTGTTTACGTTGAAATGATGCCAGTATTAGCTGGTAGCAATGTGTTAGCTAGTAGATAAATATGTGATGTCTTGGCAGTTTATGAATGCCTCTTGCTGAGTACTGAAGAGATGGTGTAACGAGATTGCATGTACTAGCAATCATCACTAAAGTGACTATGTATTGTTTTTTTTTTATGAAAAAGTCTCTTAGCAGTATAATATTCCGTTGTATGGATTGATGCATCGCCCTGATTTCAAATTTACGTAATTACTTGAAAATCTTACGTTAATAACTCAACGTAAACAAATGTTACTTAACGTTAACAACTATTAAATCTCAAAAAAATTCTTTTGAGTTTTAAGTACATTTATATCTTAATATTGACTATGACTTTTCTATTTACGTAATTACTTGAATTTGAAATCCTTGGATGCATGATTACAATTAATGCGTGTATCTTTTGGTTGCATCATTAGTTATCAATGCATGCTTAAGCACTTAACAGAGTGAACTTTGAAAGAAGAAGGAATGAAATTTTTAACTTACAGTCCTAAACTTATGAAGTTATGGACCAACGCTTAGGAAGCTTCGAAGCAGTGAGTAGTGAAGCAAAGATGCAAAACTTGAGCAGTGAAGCCGCAAACCAAACTTGCAAATTCCAATGTTCTAGACTCTAGTGTTCTAGAGTGAAGCCTTGAGCTGGTTGCTACACTTCCTAATTAGTAGTGCCTGAAGGCTGAAGTCTGATGCCTTGCTGCCTCCAGTAGGTGCCCATGCCCACTGCTCAAAAACTGCTTTAGAGGGTCATAGCTATTTGGGACGATCTCTTAATGGTGAGTTATATTAGTTTTTTTATTCAATGAGCTCACTAACAACCTCCAAATGTCAAGCCATTCCTTTATTTGGATGCCAAACTTTCATGGTCACTCATACTCAAGTACGAAAGTTGTCTCTGGATCACCACTATGCTAGTGATCCTTTTTGATTCAGGGATCTCCCTCATAATGCTCCACACCTCTTTGGGTGCATTTGCATTTATTGCTTGACTGATTGCACACATGGTAGAATTTCATTTCCTTGCTAGCCACATTTCCTACCTAACACAGGATTCACTAGCGTTACCTCATTATTGAGGTTTACCATCTTGCTTCTCTCAAATACACCCAAGAGACCCCCTCCCTTGAAGAATCAACTTCATCTTCTATCTCTAGTTAGCATAATTCCCTCTCTCAAGTTTTTCTATGATTCTTGAATTAATTAATCCCATTGTTGTGGTCGCCTTCTTCTACACCTATTTTCTCATTCCTCTCTTCACAGTCTTGAAGAAAAATCTAGAAGAGTGTGTATGCTCCCAAGAGGGACCAAAAGCAACATATTGATAGATAGAAGAAGCAATCATGCAAGTAAGAGAAAATAGAAACATATGTGAATGAAAATACCGCCAAATAGAAGAATCATTAATCAAGATTATGGGAAATAGGAACATTTGTCAGCAAAGATACTACTAAATAGAAGAAATGCTATTGAAGACAATATGCGTTAAATTGAATGAATAATATTTTCAGGTTGTTTCGTCACTTATTCCAATCAAGCAATCTAATTATTTAGTTATTCCATAGGGGTTAGTTGTTGATGAAAATTATGAAAAAAGTTTGAATTTATGGGATAGTAAAGCAAATCATCAAGAGGCTGAGAATTCACATTCCGAAGCTCACTACACGATAGGATATTTGTGTGAAATCACCCTTCATAGGAGTGTGCCTGTGGCAACTGTAGGTTTATCATAGTTACTACTTTTATTGCTTGTTTTTAGGGCTTGCAAGCTGGCAAAAATCCTCATAACCCTGCTGCGACCTATCCTAAAGAATTTTTAGATGGTTTTTGATAGGTTTCAGACAAAAATTGGTGAAAATACAACTCCCATTAAGTGATTTTTATAGAGTTTTTGCTGTTTTAGTAATCTACAAGTTGACTCTGAGGGAAAACATGATTTTCAAATCTGATTGCAAGGCGGCGATTCGGATTTGGTGAATGAGGTATCAACAAAGTCTTCTTTCAATGGAGCAATCACTTGAGACAATCTCATAAGAGAATGACTCGAGAGATTTAAAATGAAAAATAAATGGAACCTTAGATAACAGCAGAATAATTTTAAATTAAAAATATATTTTTTTGGGGTCGAGTGACCATGCATTTCTATTAGTCTCATTAGTGTATGTTGATCTCTTTACAACATGTGCATTGGGGTAGAATTGCATCTACTCAAAGTAGCACAATGATGAAGATGCGGTTCTATTAGTCTCATTAGTGTATGTTGAGTTCTATACAACATGTACATCGGGGCAAGGTAGCACATTTGAGAATAAACATTTCCAAATGTTAGCTAATTGTCTAATACTTCCCCTTAAAGTCCATCTTGGTAACCTCAATGCATACAACAATTATGCATGTGTACATTCCATGACCACTTGCTCCTAAAGTCATGAAATTAGAATTTGGTGACCAGACCATCACTCCCAAACTTCCAATCCAAACCCTAATAGAGAGAGAGAGAGAGAGAGAGAGAGAGAGAGAGAGAGAGAGAGAGAGAGAGAGAGAGAGAGAGAGAGAGACCTAAATTATGGATAAATATACACATGTTGGAATTGTTGCGGATGTTGAACATACCAAACTTAGTCCGCAAGAAATGCACTTGTAATTACAAGTGCAAACACACTATTGGTGGTATGCAAATGGTCAGCATCAAAACCTATTATGAGCACTGTCACCAAGATACACTTGGAAACGTACATCCTGTGGTGAGGAGACAAATGCAGGAAACAACTTGATCGGAATGTGATTCCATGGTAGAGATTCTTTGAAAACTTCAAAATTGCAAGGCGGCGATTCGGATTTTGTGAACGACAGATCAACAAAGTCTTCTTTCAACGGAGCAATCACTTGAGACAATCTCATAAGAGAATGACTTGAGAGATTTAAAATGAACCATAAATGGAACCTTAGATAACAGCAGCATAATTTTAAATTAAAAAAAAAAAAATTGGGGTCGAGTGACTATGCATTTCTAGTAGTTTCATTAGTGTATGTTGATCTCTTTACAACATGTACATTGGGGTAGAATTGCATCTACTCAAGGTAGCACAATGATGAAGTTGATGCAGTTCTATTAGTCTCATTAGTGTATGTTGAGTTCTATACAACATGTACATCAGGGCAAGGTAGCACATTTGAGAATAAACATCTCCAAATGTTAGCTAATTGTCTAATACTTCTCTTAAAGTCCATCTTGGTAACCTCGATGCATACAACAGTTATGCATGTGTACATTCCATGACCACTTGCTCCTAAAGTCATGAACTTAGAATTTGGTGACCAGACCATCATTCCCAAACTTCCAGTCCAAACCCTAAGAGAGAGAGAGAGAGAGAGAGAGAGAGAGAGAGAGAGAGAGAGAGAGAGAAGCTTATGTGCAGAGAGTTTTTGGTGAGAAGGTGAAGAGAGATCTCTTTGGTAGTGGCTGATTTGCAACTCTGTGAGTTAATAATCTGCAACTGTTTCACTTCTTGCACCGTCGTACTACCTTTTCTCACCGAACGGTTTATTGTAATGAGACAGGTGTTTGTTCTCAAATCCAATAGACAGGTGTTTGTTCTCAAAGCTAGTAGACAGGTACGTTAACCAGCTGGCAATTAGGCCGCGCTCAGTTTTCCATATATCTGATATAGCGCTTGTCATTTTTTCCGTACTCACATAAGCAATTGTTTGTTTCAGCAAGCTATTAGATTTTTTTGTGATTGAGTGATATCAAGATACGATATTTCAAAAAGAGCTGGAAATAATTACGTTGTTCAATTGAATTTATGAAAATCCTCTTCAAATACAAAAATAGTGACTGTACCAGCTCTCTTGGTTGAAAGTTTTCTCTGACGGTATCCGGCTTTCCAGATTTCTGGTCATTCATATTTAAGTGGCTTGTTTCAGTAATCCATCCTTGTTGTTTGTTCTCTAATTCACCAAATTTATGCAACTTGTGCATCAAACATCTACATGAGATTTCGGGCTTGTAACTATAGTTATGTTATTGAGCTCATGTTAATACAGCAGATGAAAAATTGGGTCAGCTAACCTGTAACTGGATCTGGATAGCAGAGACAAGTTCTAATTTCAAGAATGCAAGCTTTGCCACAATGGCTTGCGGGATCTCTCTCATTGTATTCTCCAGTTTTTGCATCCTGATTTTACCATGCAAATATAACCTGCGACTGTAGGGCGTCTTGCCGACAAATTACTTTTACAGGTGCTGATTCTGAATGTTAGTCAGAAAATAATTTTGCGAATGTGCTGATTCAATCCATTCTTGTTGTAGTAACTGACATTTTATTGGGCCTTAGAAACTAAATCCAATTATGATATGACATCTTCACGAGCCAACTCCCATTTCTTTTTCCAGGAGCTATCAAATTTTGTTTCTCCATCTGAGTCATGTAGTGGATTTCCTAGATGTAGAAACTAGGAAGTGTTCATTTTTTCCTAGTTGGCGCTTTCCTTAGTTATGTTCATTGTTGTATAGAAAATTATATTGGAGAATCCTTTATTTTTCCTATATAGGAATTGATCAAAAGTTTCTTGTGAACAAATTACTGTCACATTTACATGACAAAAACAGATAAATTGAGTGTTGTGGCCCTCGACATCCATTGATGTCATATATTTTGGCAAATTTGAGCCATATTCTCGCGTTTGTTTAATGTTCTATATGAATGCTAAAGTTCAGGAGAGTATCATCTTTAATCTGGTTCTCGTTTCTGTATGCTCTTCATTAAATCACAATAATTTAACATGAAGTGCAATTGGGAGGGAATCATGAGATATCTAGCTAGTCCGCAGCATTAATCAAGTCCTCCACCACGATCGGCAATCCTTTGATCATCCTGACTGTTGGAAAGTACACCATCTTGTCTTGCTCGACTGGCTTCCAGCTGCAATACCATCAATCAAAAAACAAAACAGATTAGAGTTTATTACAATTTACGATCCATGTATAGTAGTCTTGTACAGTATCATTTTGATTTCAAGCATGCGATCAACGTCCCATGCACTAGCTTTGATGACTGTCTTTGACCAGCTGGGCTTGTGTAGTAGTACTGGCTCGCCGAAGGTGCGAGCGCCAGGCCCAGGTATTATGTTTCTTCATGCATTTAAGAGTAGCTTATTCAGTTCCGAGACATTCAATACCACTGACGAGATAATCCTAAATTTTCAAGCTTAGATCAAGAGTTTCCTCTGACCTGAATTTGGTCACAAGATGATGAAGGAACATTGCGATTTCTAGCTTTGCCAGCTCGTATCCTGCGCATTGTCTGGGCCCTCCTCCAAATACCATGAAGTTGTTCATGGTCGGAGACATAGTCTGATTCCATACGAAATACAGGAGTCAATAGTGAGAACATGTACTTATTGTAATTTGTAAAACGCAGCGAGCATGCAGAAAGAATGAATGAAAGTTGACATGGTTAATAGAGCTGCGCTTGTTGAGTACCTTCCAGCGCCATGGGTTGAACGCAAAAGGGTCTTCGTAGATGTCTCCATCAAGGTGCACAGCACGGGCGTACGCGAGCACAGTCCATCCTTTTGGTATAGTGTAACCTGATGAGTAGATTCAGTACAGTACGGCGTTTAGTTATGTCAGGAAAGTAGTATTACGCAGTCAAAGCAAGGAGTCAAGTTAACCACTGATCAATGGACTGGCGCCCGTCTAATTCTTTTGCTCTCTCAATTCATTCTGAGGTTTCTATTAGCATTTGTACTTTCCAAAATAGCATAAGATTGAGAGAGGTTTTTGATTATGGGCAGATTGTACAAAGATGTGAAGGTTTTGACTCTTGAGAGCCTGCGCAGTGGAATCTATGATTGAACACACAAGTACCTTGATACTGAATGTCCTCTATTGCTGTGCGGTATAATCCATGACTGACGTTTGTAAGTCTGAGCGTCTCATAGATAACCTGTAGAAGCAAAAGCAGGACGAAGAGTATGGAAAAGTAAGGCCTAGGCAGTTGATCTCGAGGTTAAAGTCAGGGAAAGAGAAAGAATGCTGCAGGCTGCTTACGTCCAATGTAAAAGGCATGCTATTCTTGTAGGCCTCCCATGACAGTCTTTCCCCCTTTTGGTTTCTTTTAATAGCCAAGTTTTCTTCCTGCAGTACCCGTCATCAGCATAAGCAGTCGTTCCAGCTTATTCTATGGAAATTGTAAATCAAGCCTGTAGGTCTCACGCTAACACATGTTCCAGGAAAGCAAACTTCGGACTTCTCGGGCAATTCATTAATAGAGAGAAAGGACTCACTCTCAGCTGGTTTAAAGCCTTTGGGCTGTCGGTCAAGAATGCGATCGCGAAAAGAACAGCTGTTGCTGTGGAAACATGTCCAGCCGAGAGCAATCCAAGAAAGTAATCCATGATCTGCTCGTTACTCATCCTATCCTCAGGCCGCATCTCAGTACTGAACACAGTTGCGAGTAAGTCCTTGTGATCGTCTTTCTCAAGACTTTTTCTTGAATCGATAACTTGGGTGAGTCTCTTTAGAATTCTCCCCCGAGCCTGTAGACGCAAGCGGTTCTCAATTGACAAGCTCCTCTCTCTTCAGTCTATCTTATGGTCATCATTTAAGATGGAATGGGGAAGCAGCTTTGTGAAGTACTAAGATTTTCTATTGCCCGTCTTAAAAAGGATCAGGCAGTGGATTAATAATGTACCTGCACTGCTTTCGCGTAAGTGGAGCCAGGAATTTTAAGCGGAAGAGAAAATATGCCGTCGAACAGCTGATAGTACTCCTTCATGAGACTGTCAGACTCTTCTCCAGGGCCAAAACTGATGAGCTGTTTCGCCACCACACGAAACGTATACTGCATTCACAGTACATAGATATGAAATCTGTAATTATGTAGGCCCTAGGGTGAAGTACTCTGACAAAATCACAACATCGTATGAAAAGATTTGTTTTTTGGATCCAAGATCTTCCTGCAGACCGCCTAGCTGCCTGAGTTGAGGAGCAATTGGTCAAACTAATTAAGTTCAAGAACTCCAAAATTTCAAACCTTAACTTTCTGCAGGAGATTGATGTGTTTAATTAAGCAATAATATAGGAGATGCAGGCATAGTAGCCCACTGATAAGCGTCCAAGTCTTACAGCTTTAGCTTCATCTTGAACGTTCACCACCCGACCTTTCCAGGTGCTTAGGGCCAGCAGCACATAGCTATCAATGTCATTGAGCAGGTAGTCCTGTAACTTTTTGGAAGTCAAGAAGGTCATGGCATAGCCGCGCATTTTTTTGTGAAGCTCACCGTTAACCATGAGCATGTCATAGGTACCCAGAATCTCAGCAAAGGAGGTGGGGTAGCCCATGTTGAACAGCCTCTTGTCGTTCTGCATCACAAACTTGTTGAATTCAGCATCGGCGGAGATGATTGTGGGTTTTCCGAACAGATGAGACTTGAAAACCTTTCCATACCTGCCATGCAAATAGCAATACAAATGAGCGCGCGAGGATGCGACGACCAATCAACTCGAGGATCTGCAGTAGATATACTGCAGATGAGCATGATCTAGTCACACTAATCTGAAACCCATTTCGATCCATCGTCACGATCGCTGGTAGGTTACATTAACACTCACAATTTACGAACTGTAAAAACGGTATAAGAAAGCTGCAAGAGGGATAATATCATCAGTAAAATAGACAAGGTAGTTAGAAATTGCTAGCAGTTACAGCAGTTGATATTTTACATACTTGGCGACGCGGTTGTTGACGAAAGGTTCGGGATCGGAGGTGGAGAAGTAAGACATGAACTCCATCGTCTCTCCCACCCAAGGTAATCCCACAGAACCTTTTGGCAATCCTTTCACGTCGTTGCCCAGCTTTCTCCATTTCCGCAGAAACAGTGCCAATATTATTGTTATCAATACAACTACCGCCGCCGACAACACCGCCATCGCCATCTAATTTATTCTCTCTTTGCCACTCTCACTAGTCTCACTCTCACTCTCACTCTATAGGAGTCTATCCCTCTCTGAACAAAATCTGGTTTGCAAAATAGTATGAGTGTCATTCCATCTGTTTGTGTATGTACTATGTAGTATATATGTGTATGTATATGTTTTTTTATGTGTCTGTGTGTAGTAGTGCAGCTGGCAACGCGCTAGAACCTTTATTGGTGTGCGAAGCAGTCAATGGTCGTGTACAATAGCATTTTCTCACCCAATGCCTAAGGAGGCTAAGGTGGGCATGTGAAGCACGCAATGTTGGTGTGCATTGAGAGTGGGATCATGGATGATGGGAGACGATCAAGTCTTGATGAGACCAGAAAAGACAAAGTCATGGAATCTTGAAATTCAGTCTCTTAAATTTGCTCCAAATTCAGACATTGGAGTCTCAATTTGTCAAAAAGGTGCGGTGGGCCCGTCCCGTCCCATGGGTTGAAATGCACACGACATGAATATAAATATGCACACTAAGGCACGAACTTGAGATATAAATATAAAGAGTTAATGATATCAATCTCTAAGATGTGGATGTGCTTGCTTTTAATTTGAGTTGACAATGACAACTCATCTATGAAAGTCAATAATTTTTATTTTGCAAGAATATCTTGGTTAACCGTGATCTTCAACTTTGTAGAACAAATAAAAGTCACACTGCATAATTTTTTTTGTCAATGTTTAATGATGACTCATATGAAAATATGCCAGTAGACTCTAATGAAGAACATGAGTTGTCAATTTCATTGGTTGAAAAAGAGAATTTTGAGAATTCCATCTTTGAGTTGAGAGCAATCAATGAAAACCCCTTGGATTTTGACTAGTAAAAAACCATAATAAAAAATGTTTTCAGTGTCTTCAAGATTTTGTGGATTCAGCATAAAGCCTACATCGAACGTATCTTATGAGTTTTTAAAAAGAAAGTTGATTTAGAATATTGAAAACCTATGTATTTTATTCACCAATGATCATTTTTTATTTGGATAGTTTTTCACAAGGTTCAAATTTTTTGGGCATGATGTATTGATTTTTAAAGTAAAAAAGTCTGTTTTTGTAATAATTTCCAATAAATTTGTATAGATTTTTCTTGAAAAACCAGAGTTTTGGGCAAACATTTAAAACTTGTTAAATTGAACACTTTTTGGAATTTTGACCCGTTTCATGAGATTTTGTGTTTAAAATAGGATGTAGAATGGATTCAATTGGTCATCAAGAGATGTTTATTTTTTGAATCGGTATCTAGTAACTTATGATGAACAAATCATTGTCTAATAACTAGATAAATAGAATACCAGAAAAAATAGCGTGTTATGATATAACCATGCTATATTGGTATGACTATGAATTAGAATGGAATGCTACAATACTACAGAGATTACGGACCAAATAGACAATACTCAATAATTGTTGATAAGAGTAACTATGGCTTTATATTGATTCCAATCTCAAGCATTAACATTACTCAAGCACTAATTTCAAGCAGTAACATTAATTTTAACACTAGTCTTTAATACTATTTTAACTCTAGAAAGCAGAAACAATGAAATGATGACCTAATGACTTTAGAAGCCTTGTCTCATTGAGCTCTCCTTCCCTACAATCATGTGCCTTTATCACAAGTCTGAATGCACAAGTAATAGCAAAGTGTAAAGATCACAACGGGATCCAACTTATAAGAAAACCAAAATAAACTATGGATCTCAACCACCCAACCATATAGAATCTCGTCGTTGGATTTTAACCTCAAGCTATGCACTGATCCAACAAAAGGAAGACCAAAGACATCAAAATCCCAACAAGGACCTGTAGAAACAAAAATTGTTACAGTCCAATATGGATATAGAATCGACCTTGGTCATTTTCATTGTTTATTATAGAATAGGGAAAAAATCCTAGTGTACTTTTACTTTTAAACCACTTTTGTGCTACTTTATAATATTTTCTTTTTTTGTTTGTAATGTCTATAGAAGTTGGGGGAATGGAGCAGTGCTGGATTGATGATATTGATGGTGAGTATATTATATAGTAGTTAAATTTGCATGTTCTTGTTACCTTTTTTGTTTTTTACGGTAATATATGCAATTCTAATATAGCATAAAATGTGTTACTTACAATTGTTTATGTTTTGAGAATAATTATCTTTCAAAAGTTGCTAGACATGCCAACACATGATTAAGGAATGACATAATATTGCAATTTATTTTTGATCTTGTTACAGGGTTGTGTTAACGGTTAGTAGCATTTCAATTCTATTTATCTTGAGAAGAATGGGCGAGCAAAAAAAATGCAAAAAACATTGACCTTTATAAAAACTAGAAAGCTTGAAAAGCATGAAGTGTTGGGTGACAAAACAATTGACAGATAGAATTTGTAGTAGTGAGGTGGCACCATTGTGGCGTTAATGTGACGCCAAGTGCACGGAGACATGTGCGGCATGGTGGCGTCAACACATCCGAGGAATTTAGCCGGAAAATGGGTGGCTCGCAAGGTACCTAAGAGGTTAGGCGTGACGGGGTAAACTTGCCGCGCATTGGCATTGGCATTAAATGCCACAACTTATGGTACAAGGTTGAAGTGGACCTATGTGGAGAGAAGTTTAGTGGGCTAGGACACTTCATCGGTGTAAGCCAAAGTTAACCTCATGCAAGGACAAGTGCATGGTTAGTTGTTATTGAGCTAGATGGGTTTCTTGTAAACCACTAGTTTGGTGGCATTCCACATGCAGCTGGCTGAGGTTGATTATATGTATCTCTCTTTGTACGGCTCAACATTTGATCGTGTACACAAAGGTATGCGTAGGGCGTAAGAGAGTATTAAGAACTCTAAGGTATGATTTAGTTATACGCGAGTGTAAGATCCCTGAGTTTCAGAAGGGTTAGTACATAAGTAAATCTGCAAGTTGCCGCAGAGTTTCTTAGGAATAGTGACTGTAAGATTTAGTATGGTAGTTGTGTACCAGACTCAGTTATACAGAGTAAAACACTAAGGAACACATTAAAGGGAACTTAGCCTATGCAGACGTGCAGAGAAGCTTAGGAAAATTAAGGATCGTATTAAAGGGAACTTAGTCTATGCAGGCATGCATAGAAGTTCCGATAATACTGATTAATATACATGTGAAGTGGCATGTATTAAACTACACCAAGGTCCTTAAAGATGTGTCCGAAACCTAAGTTCATACAAATCAAGATAGATGATATGTAGTAGAGGTGGTGTAGTTAGCAAGGGTTCAAAAATCATGATTACCTTCAAAGGGACCTAGTCATGCTCCAAAGGAAGTATGGAGTCTATAAGTATCAAGAGAGGTTCTCTTGAGGCTTATGTGTCTCAAAGGATGAAAATGATACTTGGAGGGAAACTTGATATTGATTGATTCATGAAAAAGGTTTGCTACAAGCACAAATTAGCTCACTTCAGTCAGTACCCTACGACTAATCATTAATCAAAAGTTATTTTCTACCATAGATTTGGGTAGTGTAGCTTTCGTGAGTGCATACACTATATTGTGATAGCATCTTTGAAATGAGGCAAAAATGTGTTTGGATAGGCTAGAGAAATTCTAGACAACTACTTTCTCATGAGTGCATACACTATGGTTGTCTTATCACTCTTGGCTTATCACTCTTGGTTACTTAGGGTCTCAATGAGTAGTCGAGTGAGCCATGGTTGATTTGGATACTCATGTGTATAGCTTAGGATACTCTTGTTCCTTTTCAGGTACTCAATATCCACTAATTGGGAGGATCAAAGACAAGCTCACCCATTGTTGATTACGTTTCATCAGTAGCATTGTGATAGTCTCCATAGTCGTTCCATAGATTGGGTTTATAAGAATTAGCTGGAATTATAGACACCAACCCTAAACACGAAGAGTAGTGCCTCTATAGCATATAATGTTTTGCAAGTGGTTTAAGCTTGCAAGACGGTATTTTCAAGGGTGCACATGCGATTTCATACAATTTCCACATGTAAAGGAAATGGACAAGAAAAACAAAACATGCAACAAGCAACATTAATGGGTCAAAAATCATGTAGTCCGAATGATTAGGCATAGGTTGGAAAAAATAAACCAAAATGCTATTGATCCAAAGTACATGCATGCAAACACTATTAAGCCCTCTAGAGGAGGGGTGCAGATCTGTCAAAATTTGTGATACAAATTCTAGATGGAGATACTAGTCCTACTAGCACTCACACAAAACCCAAGCATAGAGAGAATTCAGATCATAAGAGAATTGAGCAATTGCTCTAGCTCATTGAATTGAATGGAATGATTGTGGTAGGGCGCTAGCCTTCTTAAATAGTTTCTCTAATGATTGATAAAAGCTAATGAGCCTAAAGTAAATAGCAAAAGACAAAAAACTAATTGCTATAATTACTACCTATATTGGGTAAACACCCAAGATGAGTTTCTAAGTGATAAAAGCAAATCCTATTCTAGTAGTAGTGCACCCACCTACATGCATGACTAAAAAACAAATTTACTATAAATAGTAATGACCCTAAAATATGACTTATTATAAATAGTAATGGCCCCTAAAAATAGCACGCAGGCATGGCCAAACTATCATTAAGGGGTGTCAAATAAACTTTAATTTCTAACACTCCCCCTTAATGTTTACTTTGTTATCTATTACTCCTAGAAGTTCTCTAAACTTCTGAAATTTTTCTTTGCCAAGACCTTTGGTAAAGATATCTGCAACTTGCTCTTCCGTAGGGCAATAGATAAGCTCCACTTCTTTACTTTGAATTTTCTCTCTGATGAAGTGTTGTTGTACTTCAATATGCTTTGTCCTGCTATGAAAAACTGGATTTTTTGCCAATTTAATACAACTCTGATTGTCACATTGAAGTACCGTAGGTGAATCTTGTACCATATGTAGATCATGTAGAATACTTCGCAACCATATTGCTTCACATGTTGCACTCGTAGTAGCTGGATATTCTGCCTCTGTAGATGATAAAGCAATAGTATGTTGCTTCTTTGAACTCCAAGAGATAGCACCAGAACCAAGACTAAAAACATAACCTGTAGTAGATCTTCGGTCTTCCGCATCTCCAGCCCAATCAGCATGCACATATCCCTGTAACTTCAAATCATCTTGTCTACCATAGAGAATACCAAATCTTAAAGTGCCTTGGATATATCTGAGTATTCGCTTAGCAACTTTCCAATGAATTTGCTTAGGCTTAGCCATAAACTGACTAACCATACTCACAGCATAAGCAATATCTGGTCTTGTAGTAGTTAGATAGACTAAGCTTCCAACAAGCTTTCTATATAATGTCTCATCTACATCCTGATCTTCCTCAGCTTTAGTAAGCTTATATCCACTATCATATGGTGTAGAAATAGGCTTGCACTCTGACATATTGAACTTTTCAAAATTTCATGAGCATACTTAGATTGAGAAATGAATAGTCCTTGTGCTATTCTCCATACCTCAATCCCAAGAAAATATTGTAGTGAACCAAGGTCTTTCATATCAAATTCTGATGAGAGATCTTTCTTGATTCCCTGAATCATACTATGATTTGATCTTGTAATAATAAGATCATCCACGTACATCACTACAATAACAATATGATTATTCCTGACCAAAACATAAATTGTATACTCCGAACTACTCTGAAAGCCAAGCTCCTCAAAGTACATGTCAATCCTCGTGTACCACGCCCTGGGTGCCTGCTTAAGTCCATATAATGCCTTGTCCAACCTGCAAACCTTATCTTCATGTCCTGCTACTATGTATCCCTCTGGCTGCTCCATGTAGACTTCCTCCTCTAGAAGTCCATTCAGGAATGCACTCTTTACATCCATTTGTTGAATATCCCATTCACACTGAGCTGCCAATGATAAAACAGTCCTCATAGTAGTAGACTTAGCAACCAGTGCAAAAGTTTCCTCATAGTCAATCCCTTCCTGTTGAGCATAACCTTTTGCCACCAATCTTGCCTTATGTTTATCTATAGAACCATCTGATTTGTACTTAGTCCTATAGACCCGCTTGCATCCAATAGCCTTTTATCTGTAGGTAGTTGAACAAGTCTCCAAGTCTTGTTCTTCATGATTGAGTCGTACTCCTACTTAGAATTTGCTTTGCACAGGAACACAGATTATGCTACACAGTAACACAGACAGAAAACACTCTCCACAACAAGCTCACATAGCAACTGTATTTCTCAAAATGAAATTACTTTGTACATATAGTTGTTCACTCAGGCAACCCATGCATGACCCAGGTTGCCATTGGCAGGACGCGTGTCCCGTCGACTTGCCTCGTGGTGAGGCCAACTGATCCTTATTCACTGATAGGACCCACAGTATAGTAACACAGTGATTCTACTTTAATTCTAACTCTCTCTCTTAAAGTAGAGTCTACTTTTTATATAGTCATATACATAGCTTCAAAGTCAACAAAGTTTAAGTACAGAAAGCTTTGATCTAAACTTATAAAACTTTTCTCCAGTAAGTGGCTTAATGAACATATCAGCTAGTTGTTATCTGTGCTACAATGAACAACATGAATTTCACAACTCAGCAGCTTCTCACGTATAAAGTGATACTGAATCTCAATGTGTTTAGTTCTCGCATGGAACACTGGATTCTTTGCTAGATGAATGCCACTCTGACTGTCGCTATGTAAAGTCATGCGATACCGTTTTCAAGGGGCCCAACTTACCAACGTCTTGAAACTGCATCAAGCAAAACTACAATACCAACTAGCCTCATCTTAACAAAACTTGCTAAATTCTCATCTAATTCTATGGCCGCAACATGTCTGCCCTTTTGGACAACACATGCACTAGTAGTGCCACTACCACTAAATAAATCTAAAATCCAATCTGCGGGATGAAAAAACATTTCAATTAATTTATTTACAAGTTGTTGTGGGTTTTGATATGGACAAGCCACAGAACCAGTCATCGAATTTTTAAGTTTTTTTGTCACTACAAAAAAATCAAAATGATTTTCAAAATCTATGTTCTCTACAATGTTGTAGTGCATCATGGATCTCATCGCTAGAGAAGTAACCGATGCTGAGATATTCAATTTCATTATAGAGGCATGCACCACTAGAATTGCACACATTTGGTTTGTACCTACAAACATCGAAAGCAAATAGTCAAAAAACCAAATGACATGATATGTTTAAAATAATAAAAAGACTTGTAAGTATATATGTTTAATGACAGTCAGGATTTACCAAATGACATTCTCTATTCCTACATTGCACACTTCCAATAGAGGCTTGTGAACACCTACTTGTTGCCAACTGGAGTTAAATATAACCATCCCCCAAAGCGGAGCAGTAGTGACCTCCAGGAAACCAGCAACGACATCTTGCACTTCTGTGTACTTAAATGGGCGATCATCATTCAATGAGCGATGCAGAGAGTGTAAGCTCTTCTTTTTACAAACTTAAAGATCTCTCTGGCAGCACCTTGTATTGTATAAAAATACAATGTAGCAAAGCCACATTACAAAATTTTCTCTCAACATTTGATGCCGATTCAGATTTCAGTTTGCTAGTAGATTCTAATGAGGAAGATGAATCGTCAACTTCTTCAACTGAAAAAGAAAGTCTTGATAATATTTCAAGCACTGAGTTGAGAGGACTTAGTGAGAATTCTTTGGAATTTGAATTATAAAAAAAGAAAAAAATTTGTTTTCAGTGTTTTCAAAATTTGTGGGTTTATTGTAACTGGCTGCAAATGTATTTTGCGAGTTATTTTCATGAAAGTCAATTTAGACTATCAAAACACTATGAATCTTTGTATATTTTGCATATTTTTAATATTTTTAATTTTAAAGATTTTATTAAAAATTCTATTTTTTTTTACATTTTACAAGGTTTTTTTTTTTTTTTTTGCTAAAGAGCATATTGTTTGCAAAAAAAATTTGTGGTTTTTGAAAAAAAATTCATGAAAAAGCATGTTTTTGGCAAAAATTAAAAAATTAAAAAACGGTTACCCATTTT
Source organism: Diphasiastrum complanatum (assembly GCA_029204225.1). Classification (NCBI taxonomy): domain Eukaryota; kingdom Viridiplantae; phylum Streptophyta; class Lycopodiopsida; order Lycopodiales; family Lycopodiaceae; genus Diphasiastrum; species Diphasiastrum complanatum. Next base: position 14,463,179 of record CM055098.1, on the reverse strand, counting down.
TAGGATATTGTTCCATTTCAAAAGATTTCATGTTAAAGCCCATAATAGTTCTACGGTCTATTATTTCTTTGTGATATCACATGACTTGAATGATGACCATTTTTTAATTGATAAGTAACTCACTTTGCTTTCTTGGATATCTCCCGCATATAATGACATCTGATTAATTAAACATTGCTTCTTAATTAGAATATGCACGCTAAGGCACGAATGTGCAATTGAGATATAAATATGAAGAGTTAATGATATCAATCTCTAAGATGTGAATGTGCTTGCTTTCAATTTGAGTTGACAATGACAACATATCTATGACGTATTGATTTTTGGAGTCAAAAAGCATGTTCTTGTGATAATTTCTAATAAATTTGGATAGATTTTTTTTGAAAAACCAGGTTTTTGGACAAACATTGAAAACTTGTTAAATTGTACACTTTTTTAAATTTTGACTTGTTTCATGAGATTTTGTGTTTAGAATAGAATGTAGAATGGATTCAATTGGTCATCAAGAGATGTTTATTTTATGAGTCAGTATCTACTAACTTATGATGAACAAATCATTGTCTAATAACTAGATGAATAGAATACCAAGAAAAAAATTTATAACCCTTATAATTCAATCTCTCTATTTTATTACATTAAAGAAAAGAATATCTAAAGTATGTTATGTATATAACCATGTTATACTCGTATGCCTATGAATTAGAATGGAATGCTACAATGCTACAGAAATTATGAACCAAATTGTCAAAGAGTTGCTGCACAAGTTTAGGTTGCAAGATTGCAAACCAGTGAATACTCCTATTGAACCAGGTAAAAAGCTTTCTAAGCTTGATGAGTCACAGTCATTTGATGCTATGCTGTATAGGCAGTTAGGAGGGAGCTTGATTTACCTTACCACAACTAGACCAGATATATGCTATGATGTTGGCATTGTAAGTCAGTTTATGGCAGCACCTACGGGAACGCATTGGAAGGCAGCTAAACGCATTTTGCGTTATGTGAAAGGCACTTCATATTATGGCTTGATTTACAGGAAGCATGATGGTTTATCTGAGTTGTGTGGCTATGTGGATGCGGATTGGGGAGGTGGCTATGATGATCGTAGATCCACCACAGAGTATGTATTCCAATTTTGTGGTAGTTGCTTTTCCTGGTCTAGTAAGAAGCAAAGTACAATTGCTCTATCCACCACAGAAGCAGAGTATAAGGCAATGTGTAGTGCAACACAAAAAGCTATATGGTTGAGACAAATCTTGGAAGAAGTTGGCATGAAGCAGAAACATCCCACGACATAACATAGCAACAGTCAGAGTGGCATTCAGCTAGCAAAGAATCCAGTGTTCCATACGAGAACTAAACACATTGAGATTCAGTATCACTTTATACGTGAGAGGCTGTTGAGTCGTGAAATTCATGTTGTTCATTGTAGCACAGAAGGACAACTAGCTGATATTTTCACTAAGCCACTTGTTGGAGAAAAGTTTGATAAGTTTAGATCAAAGCTTTCTGTACTTAAAGTTTGTTGACTTTAAAGCTATGTATATGACTGTATAAAAAGTAGACTCTACTTTAAGAGAGAGAGTTAGAATTAAAGTATAATCAATATGCTACTGTACTGTGGGTCCTATCAGTTGATAAGGATCAGTTGGCCTCGCCATGAGGCAAGTCGACGGGACACACGTCCCGCCAACGGCAACCTGGGTCATGCATGGGTTGCCTGAGTGAACAACTATATGTATAGTGTAATTTCATTTTGAGAAATATAGTTGCTATGTGAGCTTGTTGTGGAGAGTGTTTTCTGGCTGTGTTACTGTGTAGCATGATTTGTGTTCCTATGCAAAGCAAATTCTAAGTAGGGAATTCGTCGCTCATAGGTATCCATAATGAATAAGCCAACATGCATCGTTCCCGAAACAATAATCAAGAGTGATCTTTTAGGATCCTTGACAAGAAACTTATCTTCTTTGAACTCAACAACTAGTCCTTGCTTCAACAAAGTTGAAACCGAAAGAAAATTCTTCTTGATTCCCAGAACGTAAAGCACATTCTTAATGTACTTTTCTTCACCATTAGGCAGAATGATGGCTACAATTCCAATTCCATGAATAGAATAAGATGCATCATCCGCACATTGTATCTTACTTCCATTTTGCACTTTCACTAATTTAGTGAATGCTTCTTTGCGAGAAGTCATATGACGAGTAGCACCACTATCAATCACCCATTCAATGGGCTGAAAATCAGCAACTTGCAAAACAGAACCTGAATTCCTCATAGATGTAGAAGTACTAGTAGAAGCAATATTAGACACAAAAGCATAGTCTTGGTTGAAGAGATCACCACTAGCTTCAAGCTCTTGCTCCAAAGTAGCAAGTGAAGCACTAGTATCAATTCCTTTACTCTCCTCTTTTGCAAGCTTCTTCTTACAATCCTTGATGAAGTGCCCATACTTCTTGCAATAATGGCACTTCCCTTTTTTCTTTTGAGTGTTGACATTTTGACCTCCAACGGGCTTTTGCTCATCCTTTGAAGGAGGCTTCCCCTTTCCTTTTGACTTGCATTTGCCCTTGCTTTTCGTGAAGAAAGCTTGATCTTGTTGAGAGTCACTCGAAAAATTTTGCCTCGTTTGCTCCTCTTGAAGAAGCAGCCCAACAAGTTCATCAAAGGAGAGTTGTTGTCCCCTAAGAGAGATACTTAAAGATGAAACAAATGGAAGATAAGATGAAGGTAATGAGTTGAGAGTAATGGAAACAAATTGAGCATCCTCAATTATCTCATCAATATTGAGAAGCTCCTCACGAAGACCCTTGATCTTCGTCAAGTGATTGGTCACTTGATCCCCTTCTTGCATCTTTAACAAAGAAAGTTGATTTATGATATACACCACTCTTGCTGGATTTTTGACACTATACATAGTATAAAGTGTATCCCACACACTTTTAGATGTCTTACAAGGACTAATATGAGGTAAGATAGATCTTTTCACAGCAAGAGCAACCATAGAATGTGCTTGTGCATCCCTTCTATCCCACTTCTTTTGTTCTTCCGAAGATGGAGAAGATGATGTTGATGATGATGACCCACGAGGTATAGGAGGTGCCAAAGACGGAGGCCTTTCCTCATCACCATTGACCAAATCCCACAGCCCTTTCCCTAAAAGAAGATTCTTCATCATGTAACTCCACAACGAGTAGTTTGTGCCATCCAATTGATCTTCACTAAACAAAGAACCAATAGCTTCTTATTCTTTAGCCATTACCTCCAACAGAATTTCAGGTTGTAGTAGATAGGAAAGAGAGTTTTTCCCAACCAAATCTACCCAAAAAATTTGCAGCAAACAAAGAGCTTAAAGTAGGAGCACAAGATGTCTTTCAATCTACAACCAAAGTGCCCAAAAGATAATGGAAAGATGGTTGTCTTTCCTTCGATTGAAGCCTACACCAAAACCTAATTAGAAAGCCAAATAGTGTGATCAACACACACTCCAATAGAGTTGTTGAAAGCACCCTACTACTTGCTGTGATCTGCATTTTTTCAGCCACAAGTTGACTAACTCTGAATAGGGTTTGCTGAATTTTGGGTGCTCTCCTACACAAATGCAAACCTGAAAACAAAAACAGCAAGATAAGGAGACACCACAACCAAAAATTTAGCAGATTTTTGGGCGCCCTCCTCCAAACAAAACTTGCTAAAAACTGGTTGCATAAAAATCAGATTTGAGATTTTGATTTTTGGGTGCCACAAAATGCTCCTCCAAGATCTCTATTGGACGCCCTCCTTCAACTTGCAAAGAGAGACAAAAGCAGATCCAAACTCCACTTTGGAAAGATTAGCAGGATGCTGAAATTTCGCAACAAAAGCAGAGAAGCTCCTCTTCTGGTAGGGCACCAATAACAAGCTTGTTGCAGATCTGGTAGCTCTGATACCATGTAGGAAAGCAAGAGTCAAGTCACCAAGATCAGTTATCAATCAATCTCCACAGAAAACAAGAGAGAAGAAGCTGGGCGCCCATATCTGTGTGTGTGTGTGTGTGTGTGTGTGTGTGTGTGTGTGTGTGTGTGAGAGAGAGAGAGAGAGAGAGAGAGAGAGAGAGAGAGAGAGAGAGAGAGAGAGAGAGAGAGAGAGAGAGAGAGAGAGAGAGAGAGAGAGAGAGAGAGAGAGAGAGAGAAACAACAACAAGAGCAATGGAGAGCAATGCTTAGCCAAACTGTAAAATGTGACACAATAAGCCAATATGTACTCTACCTACTTACTGACTGTAGGACACCAACAAAAGTCAAGATAGGGCCCCTATACCAAATTAGACCCCTAAGGACCCATGAGTTAGTACATGACTAAAATTGGGTCCAACTGAACTTAAGATGGCCTAAATAACTAAATACCCATGGTTACACAAATCTCGACCTTTTGGGTCAAAGTAACCTATGGATTAACTTCAGCATAGTCATTTATTTCTAACAAAAAAAAGCTTCACACTACAACAAAGGAAGCTGATTCTTTGAAGCAAGCTAATAAGGCGATTGAGGCCAAGTCTGCGAACTATCAGACTACAATCGATTATTTAAAACAACAATTGCTGAAAGCGAACCAGGACAATGTCGCTCTCCAGAAACTTTTACAAAAGGAGCGAGCGACAAGAATAAAGGCTGAAACAACACTACCACTGTGCAGCAATGTCGACACTGTAATGATAGACCTTTTGAAGCTGAACCAGCTCCAAGAACAAATGCTAGACAATTTTCGAGCCGAGTTCCTGCAGTTGCTCGAAGATGATAAGGCATTAGTCGAGGAAGAGTTGGCGGAGCTGAAGGAGCTCTCTATCGAAGCTAGCCAAACATGTAGTGGGAGTTGCTGACCACCTTGAATACTCGGAGGCAGTAGCGAAGATCGACCAACTCGAAAACGAGCTGTCTGATCTTAAATTAGCTGCTAAATTTCAAACTCAAGACATGGCCACAGCAGCTACTCAGGCAAAATGATCACGTCGAAACCAGTCAAAGGTATGTGCTGAAAGATTCAATGCATTTGCTGATCGATTCTAGAAGTGGTGTCCACAACCTTTTAACATTAAATTACAATGGCGTGTGGATTATATGATATTACCAAGCGCAGTAGGCATCACCTTCAACGACTGGAAAACACCTTGGAAAAAGGACGACTTTCTCTAGTTATGGGCCCAGTTATCTATCGAGCAGAAAGGATGTCTCTGCTGGGGCATAATTCAAGGGAAATTCAAAGTCGAACCTTTCGGATCAACAGATTGTACATAGGTTGTTCTGCTATGTATGCTTTAGAGTACATTCGTATTAAAGAATGTCAATTTTTGCATAACGAAGACAATAAGCGACAATTTTGGAAGCGAAAGTCGCAGCTCCAAGTGCAAAAGAAATGTTGATGTTGTATGAGGCTCAACACAATTTGGAGTTAGCCTGAAAATTACATGAAGAATTGAATGCATCATGAATATTCATTCTTGCTATGTAATGGTGATGTTTCTATGTGATGCTGAATTCGGATCTTTTAAATTTTGAAGATGTTTTGAAGTTCGATTTCTGTTCTAATCAACATTTCAAAGATCAACTCAAATCAACCTACTTAATTCAAGACACAGCAAGTCATAAATTCAAAACAGAAGAAATATCTCAAATGAAGTATATAAAGGAAGGAGCATATGAAGACATATATTTTGACCTTAACGAATATATGACAACCCGAATTAATCGCGAATGATCCTCAAAATGAAGATTATATGTTTACGAGAATGTTTCACATTTGAGGAAGGGGATATGCGATGCCACGAAATTGCTAAATATCGAATATCAATTTAAATATGGCATAATATACTCGAATATGAAGATATGAGCTGGATAAATATAAATCATGAAGAGGCCTATATCATTTTCTGAGAATATAACTTCTAAAGACTTGTCTTGTATTTAAGGACAAGACCTCCAGAAGTGAAATGCTGCCTTGGATAACCTTTGTTGGGTCCTCGACGCGAAACGACTAAATATGAATTGACATATTAAACTGGAGTAATTTAAACTCTTAGTTAACTATACCTCTCATGGTATAATTGAACATACATTCAACCTAATTATCAACTAGACCTTTTCACAGGAGCGACGCACCTGTAGTCTTTAGAGGTGTGTTTGTTCGCTTCGTAGAACATATATAGACTACACGTTTCAATCTCAATCATCGAGAGAGAAAGAGTTTATGTATTTGTGAGAGATTGAAGAAGTGAATAGAGTGTCGAGAATTATTCTCCTTTACCTCTGTTCTTTGCACTGTTGAGTGTGAGTGATCTTGAGTCTACTAGCAATCTCTACTGCATTACATGAATTACTCTCTGGTCAGACAGTCGCTTTAGCGCATTACAATCGTTTGTTGTATGTCTGTAAATATGTTCTAAAGAACTGTCTTGAAACTAGTATCTTATTTGTGTGTCGCGAACACTTTGTATTCGACACTCGAATAACGACTACATTTGGTACAGTCTAGCACGATCATTGATAGAACTGTATGTGTGTGACAGTCCTTGTTTGAGGAATTGAGTCATTGATCTGTGTTCCTGTTTGTGTCAGACATAAGTTTTTAACATACTCTAAGACTATTTGTGTTCTTTAACAATAATTTGGACTCAAGTTGCTGAGGACTTCTATTTAGAACCGAACAGCTCACGAATAAGATTAATTATTTGTCTGATCATACAAGAATACATTGAACATTTCTCGAGTCTTTGCTGACAACTTAATCAACTGGAGTGTAGTACTGACGTACTACTCTGATCACATCTCACCTATAGAGTGCATTTCATCCAATTCGATAGAGACAAGACCGTTGTTCTGGAATTATTCACACTACACATCCCCAACAGAAGTAATACTGGTTACTTTCTAATGTCTGTTGACAACCACAAGAATTCACTTCATTTGAAATAAATCATAATTGTACCAAATATATAACTTTCAAACGCTATTCTCTTGGGGTTCGACATTATTTACTACAAAATCTATATTATCTTTGTTGGTATAGTACGACAGAACCGGTTTTGCTTTAAAATAGGCGAGAAAGGCAAGAATAGATTCAAAAATGGACTAACCACTTGTTGTGAGTGTTGGTAATTTATTTATAGGTCTGCATGGCGATTTTTTATAGAGTTACAGGTTCATGTTGCATTTTCTAGGGAACTAACTGTGTGCTGCCAGTTTAGGAGCCAAGTAAAGTCATTCTTGAATGGTTCGGTTCATAACAAATCCTATTATGTGGAACAGGAAAGGCAGCCTACAAAATTTAGTTTTAGAAAATTTGGGCAGCATCTACCCTGTTGGCTTGATGAAATTAAACCCTACAAATTTGTAAATAAATGATTGCTTGAGCTTCAAAAGAACTTAATAAAGCTAAGCAAAGTGTAGATCGCTCCAAATGCATCTGTAATCTATAAAAACATCGCACTTTGGGAACACAAGAAACCTACATATTTGTGGAGAAAGCAAGGTGCACTGTAGGCGCGCCTCCATCAGTCTTTCTTGGCTGCCATCTCTCTCTCTCTCTCTCTCTCTCTCTCTCTCTCTCTCTCTCTCTCTCTCTCTCTCTCTCTCTCTCTCTCTTGGGTTTTGGCAGTACACGTGTAGAGGAGGCCTGAGTAGGAGGCCAGTGCAGTCAAGGTGGAGAGAAATACATAGAGGAGGAGGGGAGGGGAGGGGGGTGGGGGGTGGGGGGGGGGTTGAACTAAAAGTTTAACTTAAGTTATTTTTTTGGTTATATATGGTATTTGCATGAAAGGGTGTGGTCTGGGGCTGGTTGGCTAGAAGTTATTTAGCCAGCTGTTAATTAGGCGTTGTTTTTCCCGCATTTTTTTGTTTATCATGAGCATTTTAGTCATTATTGACTATGTAAATGCAAATGCAATGCAGTTTACCCTTTAGATGAATCGTAATGACTTAGGTAAATGTGTTAATTAGATTTCGATGTATCACATGGTTTTTTCGGCATTGTTATTACTTTGATTCCATTTGAAGATTCATTGGTATAGTTTTTTTTAAAAGAAAAAACACGTGGGTCTACTAAAACTAAGTTTTTAGACATTGCTTTATTTAAGAACAATTATACCCCAAATGAGATTAACAGAACATTAATTTTTTTAAATTTTCAGTTTTTATCAACAAATGGATAAAGATGAAGTTTTGGTTGGGGGAAGGGGGGGAAACACTGAAATTCGCCTGACATCACCTAGAAGTGATAGGGGGGATACAGAATTTCATCTAGCATCACCCGATAGTGATGACACCCTAGATTCTGATAAGCTTTTGCAAACTCTGGGCAAAGCAGTACTGGAACTTCACCAAAGTAATAAGCAACATGATAAACAAATGCAAAATCTTTTTAACCAACTACAAGCTGTTACTGGAGAGACTGATGTACTGCCATCGCCGATGATTTTCTCGGAAGAGTTAATAGAAAAACTTCATGATTTTGATTATGAACTCTTTCATTTGGTTTTAATGTATGCATTGTGATGTTGGTGATGTGAATGTGTTTTCATGTTTTAACACCAAAAGTTTGCATCAGGAACAACAGTTACTACAAGATTTGAAACAAGAAATTAGTGAAGTTTTTATGAAACAACTACCTTACTCGGTTGGTGGACCATAAGATAGATCTATTGCCCAATAGTCGTCGTATCTTCAGACAACCTTATAGGTTTAGTCAAAAGGAAGAGGAGGAAGTGGCTAGACAAATCGAGGAATATCTCATGATAGGGCACCTCAGACCAAGTGAGTCTCCATGGGGAGCACCTGTCCTTCTTAAGAGTAAGAAATATGGGGTTTTTTCGGTTGTGTGTAGATTACAAGGGTCTAAACAAACTTATTGTAAAAAATAGACACTAGTTGCCCAAGATGGAATGGAGCTAAATATTTCACGAAAATCAATCTACCTATAGGATACCATCAGATCAGGGATCTACGGGATACCATCAGATCAGGATACATCTAGAAGATGTATCTAAGACCGGTTTTGGGACTAGGTTTGGCCACTACGAGTTTTTAGTTTTGTCCTTTGGATTAACAAATGCACCAAAAACTTTCCAGCAAATGATGAACGATTTATTTTGTCCATATTTGGAAAAGTTTGTGGTAGCATTTTTTGATGATATTTTGATCTACAGTAGAACACTCAAAGAGCATGCTAAGCATCTCTATATTGTCTTATGTATCTTCAGACAAGAGAAGCTTTATGCAAAGAAATCAAAGTGTGAATTCTTTAAAAATAACTCCTTTACCTTGGTCATAAGATCACCTCTTTTGGGATCAAGATTAACAAGGAAAAGGTGAAGACAGTTGTGGAATGGCCAGTCCCTCAAACGGTTCGTGAGCTTAAGTCATTCTTAGGTTTCACTATATTTTTTTGTAGATTTGTTGAGGAGTATTCAAAGATTGCTACGCCTCTCAACAATACGTTGAAAGGAGTGAAAAGTCGCAAAGGTAGGCCAAGAACTCCTATAAGATGGAATGAGAAGCTAGATGAGAGTTTTCAAAAACTCAAGCTTCTAATTGTGTTAGCTCTAGTCTTGTGGATAGCGAATCCAGATTTGTCGTTCGTCATTAAGACTGACGCGAGTGATATGGCTATTGGAGATGTTCTCTTACAGGAGGGCCAGCCTTTTGGAAAAAACTAACCGATGCGCAGGTCAGATATACCATGCAGGAAAAAGAGCTTTTTGTGGTGATCCATGCTTGAAATCATAGAGACATTACCTGTATGGTAATAAGTTCATGGTTTACACGGATCACCAACCTTTTAAGTATTTATGTAATCAAAATGATTTAAGAGATCGTAAGGCTAGATGGACAGAACTCATGCAAGAATTTGACTTTGAAGTGCAGTATATCAAAGACACCTCTAATCAGGTGGCTGATGCACTTAGTCGAATTGGTGAAGTGAATGAACTTTCTTTCACTAAAATTAGTACATACTTTTATCTCTCCCTAAGAGGTCTTTTTGAGAAAGACCCACATTTTGGACCAATCTGGAATAGGGTTCTGGCAGTTTCATCAAGCGAGACTGATGTTCACGGTGGTCAATCTGGGGGCAAGGACAAAAAGGGTGCTGATGACTTCTCTATCCTAATGGACTTTTGTTCAGTAAAGGGAAGGTTTGTGTGCCAGATGTAGATGTTGCTAAAAATAAAAAAAAATTATGAATGTCATGACTCACCATGCGCTGGACATCCCGGCATACATCATTTGTACATTGGATTTGGTACAAAGGGACTTTTATTGGCCAAACTCAAGCCCTTTGTAGAATCTTATGTGGTCAAGTGTGACCAATGCCAGTTGAATAAGGCAGAGTGCCATAAGGCTGGTGGATTGTTGCATCCATTAAATATCCTGGATAAAAGATGAGATAATATATCCATGGATTTCGTGGTTGGGTTACAGCGGACGAATAAATAACATGATGCAATTTGGGTTGTGGTCGACCGTCTTACCAAATTGGCTATGTTTATTCCGGTAAAGAACACCGCAAAGGCTTCTGATTTAGCTCAGACATTTGTCGAGTGTTTGTTTAGACTTTACGGATTACCAAGTAATATTGTGAGCGATCACAATCCGAAGTCCACTGGTCACTTTTGGTCAGCCATGTTTGCTAAACTGGAGATGACCTTGAGCTTGGGTTCTTCCGATCATCCCGAAACAGATGGTCAAATATAAAGAACAAATTTGACGATGGAACAAATGCTTTGGGCATATGTTTCTCGATGGCAATCTGATTGGGAGAAGTATCTTCCATTAAGTGAGTTTGTCTATAATAGTAGTAAGCATTCGGCTATCGGTTATAGCCCATTTATGCTTATGTACGGATTTGAGCCTAGATCACCAATTGCGGTAGAGACTCGGACGATCAAGTTTCAGAAGATAGTGGATTTCCTACATGATATGTAGGAAATGCTACGGATTGCACGTGAAAATGTCCAGTGTGCCCATGATAGGGACCGACATTATACAAATCTGAAAAGATCACCGCAAGACTTTCAAGTGGGGGATTGGGTATATTTGAGAATCCCAAAGGATTCTAGTGTAATGCATACCGGCAAGCATTATAAATTGTCCCCTAAATATAGAGGACCGTATCAAATCTTGAAAAAGATCGAATCCTTAGCTTACCAGTTGGACCTCCCGGAAGGAACTCAAGTGCACCTGGTTTGTCACATAAGCTGACTCAAGAAGAGTCTACGTGAAGGTGAGCATCTTGGTTCTGGAGACAAATTGGACCTGTTGGATGAATCATCGGGTGAACCTGCTCAATCAAGATCTTTCAGATCACCTTGTTAATTATGTATTGGATATCAATCAAGTTGTGGCATCACTGGTACCTTACCTGCTAGAATGCACAACACGTTACCTTGCATAAAGGTTTCAAAATGTGTCACATGTCAATATTTGAATGGGTTGATTGTGTATATTGTCGTATCTCAAATCTGCATATTATTTCATTCCAAACTTTTATGTTCGAAGAGTTTGCATATCAAAATAGATAAAATAAAACTAGTATTCTTAACCTTCAAGATTTTTAGAAAGATAGTGTCATGAAATGGTGCTTGTTTCATCCCATGGGACCCACCCATGACCATTGCTCACCTTTTGGATAAATTGAGACTCCAATGTATGAATTTGGAGCAAATTTAGGAGAATTACGTATTAGATAATGGGCCTTGGTGGCCCGTTATGGAAAATTCCAAAGCCACGGGTGATAATGGGCCTTGGTGGCCCGTGGCTTTGGAATTTTTCATAACAGGCCACCAAAACCCGTTAACTAACGTTATTAGTGGGGGTGGCCTTTGTATCTACGCTTTTAATATCATATATATGGTTTTAACTGCCTTTGATGTGACCTCACAACTCGAGCTATTCTGATTCTTTTGCGTTGTTGTTGTGTGTCATTCTTTCTTCTCTCGATGGTTTCAATTTTCTTCCTGGATCTCGTCATGGTTGCATCTGCTGTGGCTGGTACTGGCGGCGATGTGTCATGACAAGTTGCATTGGAGTATGAGAAGAGATGCTATGGATCGCCAACTAGTTCTTTTGTTGTTGAATCTTTCTTCCCCATTGATGATGAGTTGTGGGGCTGCCAAGATGTGTTGTACAAAATTGATGGTTTGATTTCAAGTTACCCGAAGAATCTCGATGGCGTCAATTGTTGTAGTATTGTTGGAAGTAGCATTGTGGACAAAATTAGTAGTAATTGTGGAAATTAGTTCGATTTTTCTAAGACTGGTTTTGTTTGTAGTTCGTTTACGTATTCCAGGCAAATAGAGATAAGTTGGTAGTTAATGTCAATCAAACTTGCAGATAAACTTTTGGAGAATGCAAATTGATGTAGCATTTTAAGTTTCGAAATTGAATGCTTTTTGTCTTAATTATGTTTCTCTTTGTAATGTTATTTGAGATTTATGGTTTGTATTTTTTTAAATTGATGTATAAAAATACAATATAAATGTATTGTATATATATAAAGTACAATTTGGTATACGAGTTTTTGGGAGGAGGGGGGGGAAGCACATTCTGGATAATTAAGCAACTTGTTTTAACAAAGAATCGGCCACCCATGCTAATAACTTTCAAAGTTTCAAGATTCCATGACTTTTGTCTTTTCTTGTCTTGTCAAGTTGTCTTGTCTTGTCAAGACTTGAGCAGTCTTCTCTCATGGGCCATGATCCCACACTCAATGCACACCACCTTGCGTGCTTCTCCGAACTTTACGAATAGAAGGCGCGAAGGCCATAGCGTTTTCTTTCGTTTCACGCCCATTGACTGCTTCCGACAACTCTCTGCCTACACGTTGGCAGCTGCACTACTCTTACTCTTTCTTGGCATCCTCCTTAAAAACACAACACACATTCACGTCAAAAAAGAAGAAGAGTATTTATATATGTAATACATACACAAACGGATGGAATGACACTCGTACTACCACGAGCATACTACTTTTGCAAACCATATTTTGTGCAGAGAGCTGGAGAGGAGAGGGATAGACTCCTATAGAGTGAGAGTGGGGAAGAGAGAATAAATTAGATGGCGATGGCGGTGTTGTCGGCAGCGGTAGTTGTATTGATAACAATAATATTGGCACTGTTTCTGCGGAGATGGAGAAAGCAGGGCAACGACGTGAAAAGATTGCCAAAAGGTTCTACGGGATTTCCTTGGGTGGGAGAGACGATGGAGTTCATGTCTTACTTCTCCACCTCCGATCCCGAACCTTTCGTCAACAACCGCGTCGCCAAGTATGTATAATATAAACTTGGCCCTGGAGAAGAGTCTGACAGTCTCATGAAGGAGTACTATCAGCTGTTCGACGGCATATTATCTCTTCCGCTTGAAATTCCTGGCTCCACTTACGCGAAGGCAGTGCAGGTACATAATTTATTCACTGCCTGATCCCTTTAATTAAGGCGGGACATAGAAAATCTTGGTACTTCACCGAGCTGCTTCCTCCATTCCATCTTAAATGGTGATTATAAGATAAACTAAAGAGAGAGGAGCTTGTCAACTGAGAACCACTTGCGTCTACAGGCTCGGGGGAGAATTTTAAAGAGACTCACCCAAGTTATCGATTCAAGAAAAAGTCTTGAAGAAGACGATCACAAGGACCTACTCGCAACTGTGTCCAGTACTGAGATGCAGCCTGAGGATAGGATGAGTAACGAGCAGATCATGGATTACTTTCTTGGATTGCTCTCGGCTGGACATGTTTCCACAGCAACAGCTGTTCTTTTCGCGATCGCATTCTTGACCGACAGCCCAAAGGCTTTAAACTAGCTGAGAGTGAGTCCTTTCTCTTTATTAATGATTTACCGGAGAAGTCCGAAGTTTGCTTTCCGGGAACATTTGTTAGCATGAGACCTACAGGCTTGATTTACAATTTCCACAGAATAAGATAGAACGACTGCTTATGCTGTTTCTTTGATCAACATCAAGGAATTTCCTATCATCAGCGAATCATCCACGAAAATGGTCAGTATCACAAAATCCTTTCCTACTCTTTTGATGTAGACATTACAGTCTGGTTGAGTAGGATTGAAGTCTAGAGACTTCAAAAGACCATCAAGCTTTTTGTACCAGGCTCGTGATGTCTGTTTTAGATTGTAGATGCATCTCTGCAATCGACAGACATATTGTCTGTTGTCGGGGTCTTCATAGCCTTTAGGTTGCTTCATGAAAATTTTCTCCTCTAGATCTCCGTGGAGAAAGGCTGTTTTCATGTCAATCTGGTGAATTTCCAGATTGTACTATGTGGCATATGCAAGGAGCAGCCTTATGGTTGTCATCTTGACCATGGGCGAATGTGTCGAAATAGTTGACACCATATCTCTGCGTGTAGCCCTTCGCGACAAGCCTTGCTTTGTAGCGGCCAAGGGTGCCATCTGATTTCAGCTTTTTCTTGTACACCCATTTGCAGTCGACTACTTTTCTTTTTTGTAGCAGTGGCTCTAATGTCCATGCCTCGTTTTGCCTCATCGACTCGATCTCTTCTGACATTGCCTGTTTCCAGAATTCTCCCTCTGGACTCTCGATAGCTTCTTGGTATGTTGTTGGCCCTTCTGTGAAGCTGCAGTACTCAAACTACGTGTCTTCGCTCCATTGAAGATTGTCAAAATAGCGGTCTGGAGGTCTTCTTTGTCTTGTTGACCTTCGAGGTTCGTTTCGTCGCTGATCGAACATTTCTTGTTCGTGGGGTCGATCCTCTGTTTCCTGATGCTCTGGAGTCTGGGGTCCTGCATTCTGATTTGATGACTGTCCTCAATCTCCCTCTTGAATAGGCAGCAATGTGAAGATCGCATGGCCTCTTTCGTCTTTCAGTCTAGGGAATGTGGACTCGTCGAACTTTACATCTCTGCTCGAAACAACCTTCTTCGTGGTTGGATCGTAGAGTCTGTACACATGTGTTCCATTCAAGTAGCCGACCATGATTGTTTGCTCGGATTTGTCATCAAGCTCGCTTCTCCTTTCCTTTGGAATGTGCTTGTATGCTGCACATCCAAACACTAGTGCGTATGACAGATCAAGCTTTCTGCCTGTCCACATCTCGTATGGTGTTTTGTTCTCCAGCACTGTCATTGTAGATCCGTTCTGCAGGTGTACAGTTGTAGCTATTGCCTCGGCCCAGAATTGGCCTGGCAATTGAGCCTGTGCTATCATGCATCTGGATCCTTCAACTAGCGTTCTGTTTTTTTCTTTCGGCCACACTGTTGTATTCTAGTGTGTATGCGGGAGTGAACTAGTGTTCAATCCCCTGTTCTTCGTAGAATCTTGAGAATTTTGTGCTTTTGTATTCACCTCCATTGTCAGATCTAAGGATCTGTATCCTTTTTGAGGTATGTCGCTCTACGAATGCCACGAACTTCTTGAAAGAATTAAATACTTCAGATTTCTTCTTCAAGTAGTAGATTGTGGTCATTCGACTGTAATCATCTATGAGCGTTAGAAAATATCTCGAACCTGAGAGCGAATCTGTTTTCATCAGTCCACACACATCAGAGTGGACAAGCTCAAGAACTTTCTTGGCTCTTCTTCCTTCGTGTGTGAATGGATTCCGATGTTGCTTGTCTTTCTGACAAGCTTCGCAGAACTCAGCCTCAGGCCTTGATATTTTGAGACATGTGACAATGTCCTTTGTGCTCATGTCGTACAGGCTCCGCATGTTTAGATGATACATTCTCCTATTCAAGAGCTGATCTTCGTTTTCTGAAGCATTTAATATGCTATCAAAGTTGCTAATTATTTTGGCCTGGTAGAGGTTTCCTTCTTTGCATCTGACCGTCAGCAACTTGTTTGTCATCTTCTCGATCATACGACAATTGTTGCCATCGAACAAAACTCGAATGCCTAGATCTACCATCTTGGAGATAGGTAGCAGATCTTTTCTGAGTGAGGGCACATAGAGTGCTCCTGGCAGCTCTGCTTGGCCTGACAATGTTCGTAGCTGTAGAGAGCTGATGCCCTTGACATCGTGTCTGCTTCCATCGCCTAGAATCACCTCTGTCATTTTCGAGTTCGCAAAAGTTGATCAAGATCTTGTTGTTGCAGGTTATGTGAGATGTTGCTCCTGAATCGATGACCACATCATAGTCATGTTCGGAGTAGCTTGTCGAAGTTTTGTCGAGTATCATGAAAGCTTCGTCACCTCTTTCTACATCTTTAGATGATTCTGCAATGTTTGCCTTTTCAGCTTTGTTTTTTCTTTTTGGGTTGAATCTGCAATCGTATGTAGAATGCCTTTTCTTCTTGCAGTGCATGCAAGGTATTGCTGGATTGAACTAGCATTTGTTGGCCGTATGGCCTGGTTTGTAGCAGTGATTGCAGGAACAAGATTGTTGATTTGAGGACTTCATCTTCTCTAATCTTGGCTTGTTTTTGTTCTTCTTCTTTCTTTGATGAAGAGAGCCTTCTCTCGATCACTGCTTCCCTCTCCTTCATCTCTCATCAGTCTCTCATCAGCGACAAGACTGACTGCTTTGTCGAATGTCATATCTGGTAGACTCAGTATGAGCATTCTTAGCAAATGATAGGACATCCGTAGAGATTTCATGAAGTACATCAGCTGCTGCGGTGCTGGGACCTGGTGCTCCTGTCCTGATGCAGCGAGTTGAGTGAAGATCATTTTGATCTTCTCAACATGTTGATCCAACTGGTTGCCATCCCACCGTATTGATTGCAGCTAATTGTGAAGGTGCATGACTGAAGCTGCAGTCCTCACTTCATACTTCTGCTTTAATCTTTCCCATGCTGCATGGCTGCTTTCGCAGTCTTCAATCTGCATGAGTAGATTTCCATTTATGGACAAAACGATGATCGCCATTGCGCCCTCATCCTTTTTGATCCATTCAGCTCTCCTCGGGTCTCCCTCTGGAGGCTGCACCTCTGAGAGCTCGGTCACCGACCAGATGCCTTCGCCCTTTAGGAGTGTTTTGATTTTAAATTTTCAGATTCTGTAATTTGCACCATCGAGACTGATTGCTATTCTGGTATGGATTGTCGTAGCCATATTATGTTGTCTGGAAGAATCACTGCTGGGATATCAGTAGTGACAACTTGTTGGCTCTGATACCATTGTTGCAACTTATGATTGAGCGGAAGCTGGTCTTCTGATATTCTGAGTTAGTCTCGAGCTCTGATTTTGTGTGTGAGTCACCTAACCTGCATAAAAAAATAGCAAACAAAACAACAAACGATACAACCTAACACTCACAGAGAACAACACAAGACATCATAGCAGTAGAATACCAGATTCGTTGAAGATGGAAGGATTGAATAATATATATGCTTTCATGAAGACGTACACAGATAATGTGCTTCTCTGAGCACTTAATCATCTCCTATCCTTTTTGTCTCGCACATTCTATCTGATGCCTATCAGGTATTTATATCCTTTCTATCTATCTTGTAATGTTTCTTGTAATGCATTGTTTTGTGCTAACCAGGTGGTTAGTTAACAGAGTGCTCTGTATGTTGTTGTTAGGTTACAGAAGCGCGTGTGTGGGACTGATTCGTATTCGTCCTCTTCGTCTTCTTTATCACAAACAATTCGTTGTCTTCAAATTATCTTTTTGTGCGGAAGCCCTTATAGGATTCCAGACACTCGACGATGCTTCACAAAGCATATTTTATTCTAGCAATCATGATACACAGCACAAGACAAGATGTACGAAAGTAGAGTGACTGTATTATCAGTTTTAAATTTAGAGTGAATTCGTCAGTGTCTCGCTCGTTGGTGGAATGACATTCTACTCTTTCACTATGTTCTTCTCGTTGGCAGACTTTCATGCATAGCTATGGTGTCTTTACTTTCTTACTCTATTCGCTACGTCTCTCTCTATCTCTTACAGATCTCTGTATTCACATCATCTTGTTATGATCCAGAGAGGATCGTTTATACCTCCACTACCAACTCTAGCAAGAAGTTCCCAATCCACAAGTATTCCCTAGCTCCCTGACATATCCCCATATATTCAGTTTCTGTAGACAAAAGCACAATTGATCTCTGCTTGCAGCTTGTCCATGTCACAGCTCCCCCACTTGCAATGAAGACGTATGCATAGGTAGACTTTCTATCATCAATCCCCCCCCCCCGCAATCAGAGTCCACATATCATGTAGCTGCAAAGTCCATCCCTATATATGTGATTCCTACATGTTGTGATCCCTTCAAGTATCTTAATATCCTTGTTGCAGCTTTCCAATGCGCTAATCTAGGGTTGACAAGGAATTGGCTCAGCTTCCCTCCTGCCAAGGCCATGTCTGGCCGTGTGCACAACACTGCATATATTAGGGATCCCACCAAGCTTTGAAATGGATATCTGTTCATCTCCAATTCTTCATCCTCGCTCTGTGGGCACATGTCCTTGCTAGTCTTGTTCCACACTCCACATGTGCTATCATTGGATGGCAATTATCCATGTTGAACCTTTCCAAGACATCTTGAATATATTTTCCTTGGTTCAAACTCATTGTTCTATTGCTTCTATCCCTCTTTATTTCTATCCCAAGATAGTAGTTCAAATCTCCTAGGTCCTTCATGTCAAATTCCAGATTTAACTCTCCTTTGCAATCATCTAACACCTTAATATTGTTTCAAATGAGGATGAGATCATCCCATAAATAGCTACAATTACCTTATCATTCTCTCTTTTGTAGAAGACACTATTGTCACCATTGCACCTTGAAAATTCTTCCATGTGAAAGAATGCCTCAATTCTTTTGTACCAAGACCTACATGCTTGCTTCAATCCATAGATAGTTTTATTTAGCTTACACACCAACCTGGGGCTTTATTTAGCTAATTACACACCAACCTCGGGCCCCAACTTCAAAACCCTCTGGTTGATTCATGTATATTTCTTCATGTAGATTCTCATTTATAAAGGCCATCAGCTTCACATCCATTTGATGAATCTCGAAATCATTGACCATCACCCAAGCTAACAGAATTCTGATATAGGAATTTCTTGCCATAGGTAAACATGTATCATCATATTCTATCACATGAATATGTGAGTACCCTTTCGCCACAAATCTGGCTTTATATTTATTCATCTTCCCATCTGCATCATACTTAATTTTGAATACCCACTTGGATCCTATGGTTTTCTTTCCTTTAGGTAACCTAACTAGATCCAAATCGTGGTCCTTTTCTATAAACAACAATTATTGAGGATTGTCTATTTGGTTAGTAATCTCTTAGTATTCTACCATTCCATTCTAATTCATAGTCATATGAATATAACATCATTATATACATTTAACACACTTTAGATAAATTCTATTATTTAATCTAATAAATTAGAGAGATTGAATTATAAGGGCAATCAATTTTTTTTAGTATTCTATTTAACTAGTTATTAGACAATGATTTGTTCATCATAAGTTACTGGATACTGATGCAAAAAATAAACATCTATTCATGACCAACAGAATCCATTCTCCATCCTATTTTAAACACAGAATCTCATGAAATGGGTCAAAATTCCAAAAAGTGTCCAATTTAACAAGTTTTCAATGTTTGTCCAAAAACCTGGTTTTTCAAAAAAAATATGTCCAAATTTTTTGGAAGTTATTACAAGAACATGCTTTTTGACTCCAAAAATTAATACGTCATGCCCCAAATAATTGAACTTTGTGAAAAAACCATCTAAAGAAAAAATGATCATCTATGAATAAAATACATAGGTTTTCAATAGTCTAGATTAACTTAATTTTTAAAAACTCATAGGATAGGTTGGATGTTGCTTTATGCTAAATCCACAAAATCTTGAAAATACTCAAAACATTTTTTATATGCTTTTTTACTAGTCAAACTCCAAGGGGATTTCATTGATTGCTTTCACCTCAATGATTGCTCTCATTGATTGCTCTCACCTCGATGATTGATATATTTTCAAAACTCTATTTTTCAATCAATAAAGTTCATAGCTCATGTTCTTCATTAGAGTCTATTGGCATATTCCCATCTGAGTCATCATTAAATGTTGATAAAAGAATTATACATTGTGACTTTGCTTTGTTCTACTAAGTTGAAGATCATGGTTATGCATTTAAACTAAGACATCTTGTAAAATAAAAATTGCTGGCTTTCATAGATGATTTGTCTTTGTCAGCTCAAATTGAAAGCAAGCACATCCACATCTTAGAGATATATATCAGTAACTCTTCGCATTTATATCTAAGTGCATATCTAATTAAGAAGCAATGCTTAATTAATCGAGCCTTCTTATATGTGGAAGATATCCAAAAAAGCTTTATCAATTAAAAAATGGTCATCCATAAGTCATGTGAGCAATAATAATATCACAAAAAAATAATAGGTATCATTCAAATTAAAATACTTATTTTGGTTTTAAAAAAAAAATTGGGCATGCATAGCAAACCTGCTCAATCTAGATCTTTCAGATCACCTTATTGATGTGCTGGATATCAAATGGTGGCCTCGCTTGGCAAATTACCTGTTAGAATGCACCAAGGTTGGCACAATACCTTGCATAAAGGTTTCAAAATGTGTTGCATGTCAATGTTTGAATGGATTGATTGTGTATATCGTCATACCTCAAAAATGAAAATTATTTTATTCGAAATTTTCATGTTTGAAGAGCTTGCATATCACAATAGATAAGATAAAACTAGTGTTCATAACCTTAGAGATTTCTAGAAAGATCATTACGAAATGGTGCTTGTTTCATCTCATGGAACCCGCCCTATGCTTGCCAAAAACATGTAATCCATTTCAAAAGGCCTACTAGATTTTTATTTTAACTACTAATAAATTTTTGTAGGTTCTCATAATCTACATGTTTGAGCCCTAATAGGTTATGAGCCTATCGAATAGTAAACTATAGGTTTTTATTTTCATATATATATTTTTTCGGTTCTAGGCTTTAATACATTCTTTGAGTGGCCAATGATAAAATTTTAACAAAGTGCATGCCATTTTATTTCTTTTTTAAATACAAAAATCATACAAGTAGTTCTTAATCATTATCAAATTCTAATATCAATACGTACAAATTTAACATTTTAATAATAATTATTGCATTACCCTGATTTCTAGTGTTTTCTAAAAGTTGATCTATACCCAAGTTTCAGTTCTGTGCTCAAAGACAGTAACCACATGGCATATTATAGATGGAATACAGGATGACCCTTAGTTCCAACATGGAGTTCTAGTCTATAAGCAGCCCTACCAATCTTCTTAAGGACTTTGAAAGGACCGCTAAAACATGGAGATAACTTTGGACATTTCCCCGTTTGAAGTGTCTTAGATTCCTTGGGGATTCTAAGATACACCCAATCACCGATCTCAAACTCTCGAGGAGCGTGACTTCGGTTGGCATAGAACTGGGCTCTATCTTGAGCCGATCTAATGTTTTCCCTAGCCACCTGCAACATTTCCTACATATTGTGCAAGAAGTCCACTGCAGCCTGAACCTTGAGGCCTTTGAGTCCAACGGAGATAGGGGAACGAGGCTGAAAGCCGTACAAGAGCATAAAAGGACTAAAACTAGTGGCAAAATGCTTCATACTATTGTATGCGAACTTAGCCATTGGGAGATACTTTTCCCAATCTGATTGTTGCCTGGAAACATATGCATGAAGCATATCTTCCATCGACTGGTTGACACGTTCGGTCTGACCATCCGTTTCTGGGTGATCTGTAGATGATAGACTTAAAGTAGTTTCCAATCTTTCAAAGACCACCTACCAAAACTTGCCAGTGAACTTGGAATCACGATCACTAACAATATCGTTCGACAAACCATACAACCTGAACAACTTTTCAGAGAAGAGTTGAGCAAGTTTTAAAGCTTTGACAGTAGTTTTTGTTAATATAAACTGAGCCATTTCGGTTAGCCTGTCAACTACTACCCAAATAGCATCGTGACGCTTCCTTGACCTGGGGAGTCCGACCACAAAATCCATGGAAATGCTTTCCCATTTCTTGCTGGGAATTTCCAATGGATGCAACAGACTAGCTGCTTTGAGTCTTTCCACTTTATTTACTTGGCACTGTAAATTCTCTCTTAACAAGGTCAAGTGTCCTCTGTATACTAGGGTGTCCCGCGCTGAGGCTATCGTAAGCGTGGCACTCGTGCAAGATTTGGGCCCTTATGTCCGCGATATCTGGCACACAAACTTTTCCTCTGCGGAAAAGCAAACCATTTCTAATGGAATAATCATCAAGTATCTTCTCTTCACGAGATTTCTTGGAAACCTGCTTTCCAAGATTATCTCTCAATCACTACAAAGCTTTCTGCCAGGACATCTTGCCAAATATGACCGAAAAACTCATCGGTTCGACAAAGATCTCGCAGAGAAAATTACAACTCGGATTGGAATTCAACAAATCATAACTGATTAACTTCTCCAATCCCACTCAAAGCATCAGCGACACAATTTGACGTACCTCGACGATACTTAATGTGGAATTCAAACCCTTGAATGAGTTCCGACCAACGGGCCTTACAACCCCATGCTCTATTGAAGAACATATTTGCTAATCCCATCCTTGCAACGACTGTGGGACATAGTAGAAGTTGAATATCTAAAACTAGACCTTTTTTTTATTTATTCAAATTGAAATGGAAATTTGACACGAAGTTTTCCTTTGTTCTTACCTCTAGGGTTCTTCCTTTTTCTTTCTTTCCAACTCTGTAGTTTTTTATTCTCTTGATGTACAAGTTTGCTTGATCAATATGTCTTATCCTTTCTTCTTGCTCCTGTAGTACCTTGCCAGGAATGGATGTGACAATCTACCTCTGAAATGTCCACCATGTTGTGTACTTTTATGAAATGCCGCTCTTGCTTGCCAATGAGATTTTTCCATTCCTTGCGATGACCATTTGCTAAGACTTCCGCTATTTCTTGCAAAGAATGTCGCATGATGCCGTAATATGTGCTGCATGTCATAAAAACATAATCTAAAGCAGTACCAAAAGTATGTAAAGTAATTGCACATATTTGCTATAGTAGTGTAAGTTGGGAATCAAGAATCAGCCTAATATGCTCTACAGTGACAACCAAGGCTGTATATTCCTCTGCAAAAATGGTGGATTTCATAAGCGAAGCAAGTATTGCAGTATCATTATGTAAGAGATCTAGTGCAGGGTAATCTAATTAAAATAGAATATTGTTGCACTTACGAGATGATTGCAGATACCAAATCCATGCCCAGAGGGAGGCTTTGTTATCTGAGGGAACAAATGGGGATGCTTGATGTTGGGAAGTTTGAATTGAGGGAAAGTTTGCTGGGTCAATTGCAAATTCTTGCTGCTGTCATAACGGTATGAAAGTGTTTATAGGGTCTGTTGCCCAATTCTTGGGATTAGGACGTGCATTGTAAAGTTAAATACACAGATGTAAGTTTTGATTTCTTGGCATGTGCGAGCCCTGTTCTTGATGGGCAGCTGTGAAGTGGATACATATGAGTGATTTCTGGCTATGATGCCTCACTCGAGTTTTTGTACCTCTCGTGTGTTCTTGTCGTCCTTGTGATATTGCACTTATTCTTAGATGATTGTGTTTTGCTGCATGTAGATCGAATAGCTGTGCAGGTTGCCTTGAATCTGCGGGTACAGATCTGCCATTACTTACAAAGGAGTGAGACAAAGTAAGAAGTACTACTATCAGCTTGCATCTTTTCCTTATCTATATAAAAAAAAATGTTGTACATGTGAAGAACCATCAAAATGGTCACTAGTCCCTAGGCTAATTGAAATGTCTTCGTGATACTCTAGCAAATTTTCAATCACAAAAACAGATAAATTAACATTGGGCTCGACATACATTGATGTCATATATTATAGCAAATTTGATCCATATTCTCCTGCCTCGGGATCTTGCGTTTGTTTAATGTTCTATAAGAATGCTAAGTTCAGGAAGCCTTTTTGGGTGTCCCCATTGACTATGATCTTTAATCTGGTTGATCTCTTTTCTGTATGATCTTAAGTAGGTCACAATATTTTAACATGAAGGGCAATTGGGAGGGAATTTTAAGTTCTCTAGCTAGTCTGCAGCTTCAAGTCCTCCACCACGATCGGCAATCCCTTGATCATCCTGACTGTTGGAAAGTACACCATCTTGTCTTGCTCGACTGGCTTCCAGCTGCAAAACCATCCAAACAGAAAACAAAACAGGTTAGAGTTTATTACAATTGACGATCCATATATAGTGCTCTTGTACACTATCGTTTTCATTTCAAGCATGCGATCAACCCATGCATTAGCTTTAGTTTGAAGACTCTCGTTGAGCAGTTGGTTTTGTGCAGTAGTACTGGCTCGCTGAAGGTGCGAGCGCCAGGTATTATGTTCAGTCAACTTTATTCACGCATTTAAGACTAGCCTATTCAGTTCCGAGACATTCAATACCACCGTGACGAAATAATCCGAAAATTTCAAGCTTAGATCAAGAGTTTTCTCTGACCTGAATTTGGTCACAAGATGATGAAGGAACATTACGATTCCTAGCTTTGCCAGCTCGTATCCAGCGCATTGTCTGGGCCCTCCTCCAAATACCACGAAGTTGTTATGGTCGGAGACATGCTCTGATTCCATATGAAATACGGGAGTCAATAATAAGCACATGTACTTATTGTAATTTGTAAAATGCAGCGAGCGTGCAGAAAGAATGAATGAAAGTTGACATAGTTAATGGAACTGTGCTCGTTGACTGAGTACCTTGTACTTTCCCACGCCATGGGTTGAACGCAAAAGGGTCTTCGTAGATGTCTCCATCAAGGTGCAACGCAGCGTATGAGAGCACAGTCCATCCATGCGAGCACAGTCCATGATATCCTTTTGGGATAGTGTAACCTGATGAGGAGATTCAGTAAAGTACGGCCTTTAGTACTAGCTATGTCCCAGAAAGCAGTATTACCGCGGCGTTTTCAGTCTAATCAAGGAGTTAACCATTGATCCATGGACTTTTTTGCTCTCTCAATTCCTTCAGAGATAGACGACGACGCAAGTCTTGACAAGACATGAAAAGACAAAGTCATGACAAGACAAGAAAGTAAAGTCATGACAAGACAATAAAAGACAAAGTCATGGAATCTTGAAAGTAATTCTCTTAGATTTGCTCCAAATTCAGACATTAGAGTCTCAATCTGTCAAAAAGGTGAGCAATGGCCCTCAGGGGTCCAGTGTCAAGTGCAAAAAGGAAACTGACTTTTTAACAACCTACTTATTTTTTGAAATGTACAAAAGAATTTGTTTTTTATTTTCAAATGCAAGAAATTGTGTGTAGTAAAGTAGGTAGATTCATGAAAAATTATGTAACATAGCTTTATTAAGTCAATTATTAATGTAAACTTGTAATATTTTGCTAGCAAGCAAATTGAGATGCAAGATTCAGAAGACAAGATTTTTAACTAGCAACCCAATTTTGTCATGTTTGTCTCTTGTTTTGAAAATGGTATTGATTACTATATGCATATTGCTTTATGAATGAAAGTTGCATTTACCATGTTTTTGCATGAGAGTGATTGGTAACTATAACCGTGACAACGACAATGAAACAAAATGTTTATCATGTATAGTCAATGTTGGAAAACATGTTAAAAATGATTGAAGAAATATTCAAAAACAACACATAAATCTGTATGATCTACTTCAAAGCAGAGGCAAAGCATAAGATGTATGGAAATCTTACTATGATACTTAAAACCAAACAAGGGTAGATGGTTAGGAACATAAAATTAGAAAATTAAATATTAGTAGGAAAAAAAAAGGAAAAAAAAACTTTTTTATAGCATAAGGACTCAACAATAGTAGAAATAACCAACTAATACTTCCTTAAAGCCCAATTTGAAGTATATCCCTATCTACTACAAAAATGACAAGTTTTGAGAACTAAATAATCCTTTTAATTACAAATGAAATTTCTACTGAATAATGATAATTTAACTTTCTAATTCAGGAATACACGCTTATCAGCGCTACTGTATTGTGTTTCGATTCTCTCATTTACATAGATTTGTTATTGTTCAATTATTACGTTTTTGATTGAATGCGATTGTCTCTCTCACTCTCTTGCACACAAACACGGTTATCAGAGACAGAGGATCGCATGGCTGTCCAAGATGCCTAATGCTTCGCAATCCTACTGTTACAACAGTCTCAGACTCCTACTTAGATAACCCAAAAGGACAACAAGCTTTTGATTCCATTCCCTAGTCAATCCATGTTCCTGAAATCGTAGTTATTACTGTGTCACCAACATAAGTGGTATCAGAGCATTGGTTCAGTGGATTACTAGAGTCCAGAATCTTTTCCAAAAGCTATTCAAAGTTGTCTGTGTATAATTTTGATCACTATGGAAGGCACCTTTGAGATCCGCTTGATCAATAAATTCAACGGAGATGACTTCCACATGTGGAAGTTCAAAATGAGGATGATCCTGATTGAAAATGAGTTATGGGGATACGTCAACGGTTCTATAGCCAGACCGGCAGAACCCGAAAAGCTCCCAGCTTGGGAAGTCAAGGATGGCAAGGCTCTTGCCATTGTATCTCTAAACCTTAAAGACACTCAAATTGCTCATGTATCCAACTGCACTACTTCCAAAGAAGCATAGGATACACTCACTAATATCTATGAGACCTCATATGTCTCGACTCGTCTCTTCTTGAGGAAGAAAGTACTGACACTTAGAATGAGTGAAAGCACCTCAGTCAGTGACCATCTAAACGAGTTCAAGCAATTGCTGAACCAACTGGCTGCAATAGGTTCCCCTATCTCAGAAGAAGACTCTACCACGTCTCTTCTTGCCAGTCTTTCATCCTCCTACGATAATCTAGTGTTGCTTCTGAGCAATACCCCTGCGCTGTCTCTCCAAAAATTGACAGCAAGTTTGTTGTAGGAAGAAGTTAGGAGGAAAAGCTTGTCCACATCTATGAGCACCAAATCCATTGCACTCTATTCAACAGAACAGCCAGCAGCATTACAACCACATCAACAATAGCACAGTCACTCATCGTCCAAGACCAAGCTATTTTGTAGATATTGCAAAAGAACCAACCACGACATCAAGGACTGTCACATCCTCAAGCACAATGAAGCAAAGAAGAAGATGCAACAGCACCAAGAAGGCAACTCTGACACAGTCAAAGGATCTCAAGATGAAGAGAAGGCACTGATGGTACAAGATCAATCCAGTAGAGATGCCCATCAATGGTATCTCGATTTAGGTGCTTCTCATCACATGACGCCATGCAAGGACCTCTTCTCTACACTCATAGCTACAGAATCAAAGTACATGTTCTTTGGTGACTCTAGTTCACACCAAGTTGAAGGCCAAGGGGACGAGATTTCCTAAAGGACAAGCCAAAAGGGCAAAGTCCATCTTGTCACAGATACACAATGACTTGTGTGGTCCTATGTGCGTACCTTCATTTGGTCAAGCTCTATATTCTATCACATTCATTGATGACCACTCCTGATTTGCCAGAGTTATGTTCATAAAAAAAAAGTCAGAAGCATTTCGTTGTTTCAAAGACTTCAAGCAATACGCTGAGAATCAAATTGGTCAAAAAATCAAGGCCCTATAGTCTGATTCAGGGGGAGAGTTCTTGTCAAATGAGATGAAGGACTACCTATCTTCATGTGGCATGCACCACTAGTTTACTACGACCTACACTCCACAACAGAACGGAGTAGCAGAGCGGAAGAATCGCACATTGTTGGAAGCTGCATGATCCATGATAGGTAGTCCTTCATCTCTACCTATCATTTGTCTCAAACCTTTTGGGCAGAAGCTATCTCTACGGCTTGCTATCTGTAAAACTACTCTAGCACTAAAGCGGTTGATTCCAAGACACCGTTTGAAGCCTACTACGGTTACAAACCAAGTTTGAAACACCTGCATGTTTTCGGATGTCTCTGCTATGTACAAATGCCATCTGATCTGAGGAAGAAGCTGGACCCAATAAGCTATAAAAGCATCTTCATCGGGTATTCAACTCACACAAGGCATATCGTGTTTAAGATGTAGTTACGAGCCAAATCTCAGTTAGTCACGATGTTGTCTTCCTTGAAGACAAGTGTTACGATTTCAAGTAGAAGCAACCATTACAGGACACTGCCATAACAACTCCACCTTCCATCGATAGGCTATGACCTATGACTGTTTGATGTGGTTTACGGCTAGAGCTCAGTCAGTCGCGATGTTGTCTTCCTTGAAGACAAGTATTATGATTTCAAGCAGAAGCAACCAATACAAGAGACTGCCATAACAGCTCCACCTTCCATCAATAGGCTACGACCTACGACTGTTCAAACAACGAAGTTCATCCCAAGGGCTCCACTTACCGTCGATGGGCCTAGACCCACGATCATTAACCGCAAAATACTACAGTCCCAGTCATTCACCAAGGAGAATCATCTGATCAAGAACCTGCAATTTGAAGATCTATGAGACAACGACAACAGCCTGACCACTTCATCCCTCAGGCTTTCATCAGTCATGACGAACCTACCACCGTAGCAGAAGCACTATCAATGCCCGATGCAGACAAATGGAAAGCTGCCATGGATGCTGAATATCAATCTCTAATGAAGAACAAGACCTAGAGTCTTGTCATTCCTCCTACAGGTGTAAAGCCAATTGATTCTAAGTGGATCTTTAAGCTGAAGCTTAAGCTAGATGGATCTATATCCAAATGGAAAGCTAGACTAGTGTTTAAAGGCTTTGAACAAGTATATGGGAGTGTTGGAGTTTAATCTTCTCCTACTCATCCCTTCACCCTCCTTCTATTCTCAAGAATTTAAACCCTTGTATTTTTGTATTTGCAAAAATACACGCAAAGTCGAATCGGGCAGAACCGCAAAGCCATCGCCAGATTATGGTCTGACCGAAGGGCACTGTTAAATCAACATTTACGGAGAAGCACGATTGAAACTGCAAACCGCAAGAAATCGCAAACACCAACAAACTGCAAACCACAGGGAGTCGTTAAAACGCGTAGGTTACTATCTACGAGCACTTGCAGAATCTTCAATGGTAACGGAACGTAAAACTCCATCGACCACCACAAGCGACGATGGAAGCCATGACCAGATTCAACTCTCCTCAACCGTCTGAAAACATAAGCAACCTACTTATGGTTATCAACGAAGTCGACTAGCGACAACGGTTTGCGAGTTCCTACGAAGTCAACTAACAACGGTTGACCCATCTCATCGTTTAGCTTCGTAAGTTATCACTTATGGTTATCAACAAAGGAAACAAACGATCAATAGTTGAACGAAGGACCAGCAGTTGTTCAAACAATTGCAGACAGACTATGACCATCACGGCCTACATCCTTCCACTATGACGCATAGGGGGGATACTTTACTCTGTACTTCTCCTCCTTCACGATGCTCCAATAACGGATCTACGGATCTTGGTGTCTAAGCGAAGAGAAGGAGTGAGATAGAGAGTATTGAGTTGAACAATCTGTAGATGCACAAAGTGATCAAATGACCAAAAGGTCTTAAGTAGCTAGCTCCTTAGAGTTAGTGATATATATATATATATATATATATATATATATATATAGAGAGAGAGAGAGAGAGAGCTAGAATTGTAGCCATTTTTTCAAAATCTGTAAGTAGGAATACGCGCTTATCATCGCTACTGTATTGTGTTCTGATTCTCTCATTTACACAAATTTACTACTATTCAATTATTACGTTCTTGATTGAATGCAATTGTCTCTCTCACTCTCTTGCACACAAACACGATGCACTGAACGTATTCTTAATATACTCCCCTCCTCGATCGGTGCGTAGGGTCTTCAAAGAATGCCCAAATTGATTTTCCACCATTGCTAGAAAATCTTTGAAACATTGAAAAACTTCTGATTTAGTCTTCAAAGGATAGATTCGTGTAAAATGGAAAAAATCATCAATAAAAGTCACAAAATAGATGCACTTTCCAATGGATTCAGTCCTCATTGAACCACAAACATCACTATGAACCAAATCAAATTTATCAAGAACCCTTATAGTTCCATCGATTGGAAAAGCTTTCCTTTGAAACTTTCCAAGTATGCACCTCTCGCATACATGCCCTTTCGGCTACTCAATAGTAGTTAAATGTCTTCAGCTTCTTCAAACTTGCAAATTCAGCCAACTCCATTGATTGTGATGTAGAAGCAAAAAGACATGTAGAGGGAGGTTAGAATTAAAGTAGAATCATTGTGCTACTATATTGTGGGTCCTATCAGTTGGTAAGGATCAGTTGGCCTCACCACGAGGCAAGTCGATGGGACACGCGTCCCGCCAACGGCAACCTGGGTCATGCATGGGTTGCCTGACTGAACAATTATATGTACAGTGTAATTTCATTTTGAGAAATACAGTTGCTATGTGAGCTTGTTGTGGAGAGTGTTTTTTGTTTGTGTTACTGTGTAGCATGATCTGTGTTCCTGTGCAAAGCAAATTCTAAGCTGATATCAGAGTCGTACAGGGAGTGTACACAGTACAGTGTCGCCGTTGAAGAGAGCTTCAGGAGAAGAAAAATCTTTTGAGAGTTCGGGGTTTACGGCGGGCTGGAGACGGAAAGTGAAGCACTGGTGTATGATTTCTAGCATACAGAGGTTTGCTAGGTGTGAAACCGTGTGAGGATTCACAGACAAGGCCTATCAGTTGGAGAAATGGAATTCTAAAAATTCTGTAAAGTAGCTGCTTGGTGTTTGCAATCGGTGTGCATCCGAATGGACATCGTTTGACGAACGGTCTGAAGTATCAGATTCCTTGTTGTAGGACAACCTCAGAACAAGAGGATTTGCTTGTTGAAGAGCTGTACAAAGGCTACTAAGTGCCAAGAATGGTGCAGAAACCCTGGTTTAGGGTTTACATATGATAAATCACGGATTTCTCTCTGTGTTCAACAGATTTTGGAGCTGTAAAGAGCTAGTGGAGGGCGCCCCAGCAGCGCATAGCAGATGTGAGAGAGCCATAACTGGTCGCGGATCAGAGAGCCTGTTAGATCATCAAGTGTTTGGTGAAGAAAGGAAATAAGAGGCCGAGAGATGGATGCGGACAGCTCGCGCGCGGTGAGGAGGAGAAGCACGTAGTGCTTCGAAGGTGGTCACGACTGGAGGAATCCGGATTGGAGCATAAGAATGTGCAAGACCATCAGATCTCATGGCATCTGGATGGATGATGGAGATTAAATCTACGTGGACCATTGGATCCAGATAAGCCATTGGATTGCCATAAAATCCACATGAACTTCAACTGAAGTGGGCCCTGAAGAATTAAAGTGTGTTTTGGCCTTTAAGTGAGGTGTGCAAGATCAAGGGGATAGGCATCGTTTCAATCCAAATACCTGATGGAAAAAGCAAGATGATCAGGGAGGTGCTTTATGTACCAGGTTTGAAGAAAAATCTGCTTTCTGTTAGAGTCATTACTGATCAAAAGTTGAAGGTAGAATTCGCCCATGATAGTTGCTTTGTGAAGGATGTAAACCAAAAGTTCAAAGTTATTGTGGATGGAGTAAGGGAGCCCAATACAAAGTTGTACATGTTGAATGCAACAATCAAGGGGCAACATGGACTCATATCATCTATTCCATCGCAAACTGAGTTGTGGCATAAGAGGCTTGGTCACTTGAACTTGGGAAGCCTCAGTTTGATGAGGAAATTGGAGATGGTAACATGATTGCCTACCATAGAAGACCACTTGAAATCGATGTGCGAATCATGTGTATATGGGAAGCAACATCGAGAGAAGTTCAATAAAGGTGGTGTTGCAAGAGCAAAGAACATTCTGGATTTAATCCACACAGATTTATGCGGGCCTATGAGGACCATGTCCATAGGTAAAGCCTTCTATTTCATGACCTTTATTGATGATATGTCATGTAAGACGTGGATCTACTTCTTGAAGAAGAAATCAGATGCATTTGACAACTTCAAAAGCTTGAAAGCATTGGTTGAAAATCAGACAGGTAGGAAAAGTCCTAAGATCAGATAGTGGAGGTGAGTACAAGTCTAATGACTTCAATGACCTTAGTGATCAATGTGGGATTAAAAGACAATTTACGCAAGCTCATACTCCTGCTCTCAATGGTGTAGTTGAGCGCAAGAATCGTATGATTGTGGAAAGTGCCAGATCTATGCTAGCTGAGATGAAACTACCAAAAGATTTTTGGTCAGAAGCATGCAGTACGGCAGTCTATCTTCAAAAATATAGAAGTCCTACCATTGCCATACCAAAGATAACACCTGAGGAAGCATTCACGAAGAAGAAGCCAAAGGTGAACCATTTGCGAATCTTTGGATGTAAGGCCTTTGTACACATTCCTAAGGAAGAGAGATGTAAACTTGATGTAAAAGCTATCAAGTGTATATTTCTAGGATATGACGATTGTGTGAAAGGCTATAGATGTTTGATCCAGTGGAAAACAAAATCCATATAAGCCGTGATGTTATCTTTGATGAATCCAAGATGTATGAAGACGAGGATGTTGAGAAGATAGATACATCCAGTGGGAAAGATGGTATAGTGAGGATACCACCTGATGATGACCCATGTAGTGCATTTTTCTGGTCAAAATTTTAAAAATTCAGCAACTATAATCATTGATGCTGATTTTCTAGAAAAAAATGTGCTAGATGTATCTCATATGTGAAAAATCTACTATTACGCCACTTTTTACTGATATACGAATGTGGCTATGTTAAAGCTATGAAATTCTATTTTCATAATCAATTTTCAAATGACAGTTATATCAAACAAATTAGAGCTATTTTTCTTACGTTACTATTTTTAGTAAGTTTGTTAAATAGCAATAAGCTATTTTTAGCAACACTCATAAGTGACTTTGATGGATGATAATATCGACAGTTGCTAAGTAGTTTTATTAAATGGCAATTTTTTGTCATATTGTAATGATGAAATGTACTTTATATCATGATTAATAAAAGATGCCCAGGTACCTTTAAAGCACTGACTTAAGTTTCAAGGAAAGGTCCAAAGGCTAAGGGTCCTGCAAACAACGACAAGCAAAGTTCAGTTCAAGACAAAGACAACAAACCAGCGAAAATACCCTTTTGAAGATTAAGGATGTCCTTGAATAATTAGGACCATGACCTTATCATAAAGGTCCAAAAAGATTTCACAAAATAAAATACGTTGGCAAGTTTAAAATCGTTCAAACAGTAATTCACCACGATCCATCAAAGATTATTGAAGAAAATTTGGAGTTCTAGCTCAAATCAAGGATTTAGTAACATTGCTTCACAATTGAAGAGGTTTTGGATAAAAATCGATGAATCCTTATCGATTGAGGACACAACAAAATATACCAGTCAAAATAAAATTTTGCAGGTGAAAATGCTTATAAGACATTCAGGTGTCTTGGAAGAAAAGAATTGACGAGGTCAAAACAATGATAATGACCGAAATATACTAGGATGATCAATTTCAAAATTATGTTGAGAGGCCAAACGCATATTCATGTGATGGTTTTTAAAATGAAACAAAGAAATTATGTGAAAGATGCTATAAGCTTATTGAAGGTCAGTTTTGAAGAAAATACACTTCTAAAAGTCGTTGGAAGAGGTCCTACCATGGACTCTTCGATAATTCAGAGCCCACATATCCTTAATCGACACTTGTCAAATGGACCTGAAACTTTTATCAGAATGAGTAAAGTCGAATTCCATGAAATGGATTCAATGGAAAGCCAAAAATGGATGGTGTTTGAAAGTCAGAGGTTGGTAACTACCTTGTTCTCTCTCTCACGAGGATTGGAAAAGGAGAAGCATTCATGAATTCATTCGTGGGAGTGTAGGAGAGAGGAGTTTATTGTTTTCTTGGTTATGGGCAGAGAGCATTCGAGTGTTCTGGTGATGTAGAAAGACATGGAGTTTTCTGCTACATTCTGTTTCATGATTGTGATTATGAATACATAGGTTTTTCAAGAAGATTGGTGATGATCCCGTTGTCTTAACTACTGGTGCTATCTACGGATTGGATAGTATGTTGATTGATCTTGGAGTATGATCATATGAAGAAGACATTTCATGTAGATCTGCCTGCATTCTATTCATAGCTTTCTAGCTTTCTGACTGCGTTGGACAACCTGTCATTCCTCTATCTGAATGCAATGGACAGACTATCTCAAATACTATTGCTCTAACTGCAGCAGACATCAATACTACTGATCTGATGGACAAAGGTGTATATAACTTGCTCGTTGCCCATCTCTCACATATACAAACAACCAGCCTTCGCTGCTGATGCTGTCTACCTCCCATAGCGCTTCACTATCCCTCTGAGGCCAGTCCTTCCTCTCCCTCTCTCCTTATTCCAACCCCTTCTCCATCGTTGAGTTGCTTCCTCCCTTCTTCCAGCGATACCTCTCCTATTCTCTCCTCACCTACTCTCTAGAACTGCGCTTTCCATCTGCGTTCTATCCACCCCCTCTTCAAAATCTATATGTGTGATAAAAATTGTTGTTTGGACTTGGTGATATTTGTGAGATGTGTGAGCAAGATTGAATGTTTTCGTGATTGAGTAGTATAACAGTTTCAAGATTTGTAGAAGAAGTAAGGTATAGTGTTGGACAGAGAGGTGTAGGTGTGAAGCCTAGCCCCACCATCCTAACCTAGTGGGTGCCATCTTGAAGTAGACAAGGAAAGTCACTCAAGAGGACTGTATTGAAATTGCATGTCTTGAATGAGTGTTATTCATACTTGATTAAAAAAAAAAAATTTGTGAAAAAAGAAGAAGAAAACACTTAGAAATGAAAGATGAAGAGAACTGCTAAAAAAGCTATAAGTATTACAAACTAAGTAAGTCCAATTAAAAATTGAAATCAACCATTATCACCAAAGTTATAAGTGAACAGAAAAATCATTTATTTGATCATTTCACAAAATTCAATAGAACATTAAAAAAAGAAAAGAAAATAAAATAAAAACAATGTCAATGGATAAAGAAAGTGTCAGTCTACCCAATTTTAATGGAACTGAAAATGAAGACGCAGATCTACATATTCAAAGATTCGTGAATGTGTGTAGACAAAATTATGAAGAAGAAGATGAGGATATGTTTAGATTATTTCCAGTAACATTGGATAATCTTGCTCTTGAATGGTATTTTGTATTGATTCAAAAGAAAATTTGCAATTGGACAAAACTTAAAACAAGCTTCTTGGATAGATTCAGAAGATGGAATTACTCTTCTAATATCATCAAATTACTAAGTGAAATTAAATTGAAACAAAATGAACCTATCAAAAGCTTTGTTGATAGAATCCATTGTTTGGCTAAAAGATTAAGTGAAAGACCAGGAGAAGAGTTTTTCTTATCTTGGTTTATATCAGGTTTGCGTGATGACATGAAATATAGTATTCTCTCAAAAGTTCCTAAGACTTTTGAGGAAGCTATCTCTAGGGCAGTTGCTATAGAACATGCTGATAAGACGATGACAGAAATAGAAGAACTTGATAAGAAGAGTTGGATAGATAGATTCTTGGATGAATTTGATGTAGAAATCCCTTCCTACTATGCTACAGTATCATCTATTCCTAAAATTCGTATAGAAAATGAATCTTGTTATTCTGAAGATCCCATTCAAACAAATCAGCTTTTTAAAATTAAAGAAAACATTATGGTGCAAGAAGGATGTAGTAAAAGTATTGAGTATGACTATAAGATTGATCAATCAAATGAAATTACTGTTGTGATTGAAGAAAACAATTGTTGTGAAGATACTCAAGATGTGGTGCATTCCATTGATGTCTACCCGGAACTGATGGAGTCTTTATATAATGATAATGAAAAACTGGAAAATATATATGATGCTATAATTGATAAATATGCTATTGAGGAAGTAGAACAAGAAGGTCAATCAAATTTTGTTGATTCTAACTTGTTGCAAAGTCAATGTCTTTTGAAGGAAGAAATACTACCGAATGACATATGGATATCACAACCTGAAAGTCAAATATTACCATTATTAGTGAATGATCAAGAAATTGATGATAGTTTGGTTGGAGTAGAAGAATTCATAAAGGAAATCATTACTTCCAATATGAGTGACATTGATGAAAGTTTTCAAGGTCAAAAGATAAATTCCATTCTTCCCAAGAAAAAAAATGATAGCTCATCTGATTCAAAGAAAAATCAAAAAGAATTTATTATCTAAGATGGATGAGTTACAAGCTTTTTATGAATATGATGAAGAGTTAATGCTAAGAGAATTAGAATTATCCAAGTTGGATCACTCATCTTTGAAGCTAATTAATAATGAGCTATCTGAAGAAACTAATGTGGAAAACCAAAATGAAAAAGAAATGGAAGATTCTAAAAAAATAAATTCAATATGCGATAATGAGATTTGTACCAAGAATACCTTACGAGCATTAAAACCTCTAACTGACGAAATACTAAGAAAGCATGATAAGAGGTGGAGAAGTAATTATAACTACAAAAGAGCTAAAGATATTCAAAATAAAGTCTATGAAAAAAAATAGTGAATATCAAAGAAAGTCCGAAAAAATCAATGGTTTCAAATATTACAAGATTATTTGTAATAATTGGTATAATATGATATTAAGTCATCATACATATGAGATGCTTCATGATAATTACCATAAGAAATACCCAAATAAATTGATATAATTATGATGATGTAGATGTATATAATATGATAGTTTTTTCTTTTAAAAATACAACAAAAACAAAAAATCCTAAATTTGAAACAATATAAAAAGACTATTAGAAAGATATATCTATTCGAAATTGAAAAGAAAAAGAAAAAGAAATCACATAAACGATGGCATGACAATGAGATTATTTAGAAAAATGACTATCATCCAAAGTTGTTACCTTGATCAACTAGACACATAATTTGGCGACATATTTTAATATGTGAATGGAGGATTAAGAAATTTACGTATCAATGTGAACTTCATGTTTTAAATATATATGAGCAACCTATAAAGATATTGTTTTATTAGAATATACAATATGCAATGACAGTTTGAATGTAGGATCCAATACAAAATCAAATATAGTGTGTGTTTTTGGATGAGATGTACATATTTTAATGGTTATATTTTTACAAACTCAATTTGCCATATCTGTCAAATACCTATATTTTTTAAGCTTGTAGTAAGGAAAAACTAGTGGTTTAACTACCATGAATTGAACAACTAACTTTAGTTTTATGACACAAATGTGTGAGAGGCTATCTTGAGAAAAATATTTCATCTTATTTGAGAAGGATATAATACACATCTTGGAAGGTGATACACTCTATATGAAGATTGGAGGTAAAATATCCACACACATTACACTTGCATCAATTAGACACAGTGGTGTATGCATCTATCTGATGAAAAATATGAGACCGTCCATTTCATGTCTACTTGCATTATGCATTGATTTGAAGATGGGATGAAATGTTCTAGTATCTGGGATGGGCATTTTTGTTGAATAGTGTCATGAGGGTGGTTTTGAGAGGAAATATGAATATTTGGAATGGATAAAACATTACCAGTGGGGAGGTGAGTGAAGAAAAAAAAAAAAAAAAACCTACTGATGATTATGGATCTATGTCGAAGACATCTGTTGCTGTTGAAGACCATCTTGGGTATTTTATTGAGAGTATTTGTGAGATCTTTTGAGTGATGAGTGGAAAAATGAGTGGAGAGAATATGATGAGTGTTTTCTATTTTGTTGTTCATAAGGTCTTGAGAATTATAATTGGATCATAGATTTTCTTTGGTAAGAATAGAAAATATCAGATCTCATTCAGAATCTATCTATGAGAGTAGAAATGTGAGGTATAGCATGAATATTTGCTTGAAAAAAAAAATCTACCTATTATTTAAGGGAGTGAATAGGTTTTTATGAGAATGAGATATATTCACAATGTGAATGATGAAGATCCAACTTTTAGAATAGGTTGCATTGCACACACTACATTATATGAAGACCTAGACACAAAGCTGAGAAACTGCATTCATATCTTGTTACGACAATGAAGATTGCATCAACATTTCCCAACAATGCATGGTTTTGATGATGGGCATTACATTATGATTTGATGGGAGTGAGAGCATATTTTCTTCAGACACTGGTTGGATGTAATACAAGAATTTTATTCTTGATAGAGACAATGTTGCTGAAAGATCTAAAGATTTAATCAATGGCCTTT
The DNA here is from genome assembly GCA_029204225.1 of Diphasiastrum complanatum. Classification (NCBI taxonomy): domain Eukaryota; kingdom Viridiplantae; phylum Streptophyta; class Lycopodiopsida; order Lycopodiales; family Lycopodiaceae; genus Diphasiastrum; species Diphasiastrum complanatum. The sequence continues at coordinate 14,424,971 of CM055098.1, read as the reverse complement.
GGATTCATGTTGCTGAACAATAATGGTTAGCATCACACTATATTGTGTGCTGAGCCCATTAATTGACGAAGAAAACCTTGAAATGTTGAAAAGATGAAAAGATCGTAAGGCTAAATCAATGGCTTTATGATACAAAATCAAATGTCAAAGACTATTCCCTCTGTTCACGGGGACGCTTCACATTTAAGTGGGGGAGAAACATGTAGTGCATTTTTCTGGTCAAAATTTTAAAATTTCAGCAACTACAATCGTTGATGCTGATTTTGTAGAAGAAAATGTGCTAGATGTATCTCATGTGCATAAAATATGCTATTATGCCACTTTTTACTGATATACGAATATGGCTATGTTAAAGAGTAGCTATAAAATTCTATGGAAGGTTCAAATGTATCAAGTCGTCAAATGATACTTATATCAGAAAAATTAGAGCTATTTTTAAGACTTTACTATTTTTAATAAGTTTGTTAAGTAGCAATACTTATAAGTGAGTCTGATGGACAAAAATATCTATAGTTGTTAATGGCCATTGTTTGCCATGTTGTAATTGATCAATGTATCTTATTTATATCATGATTGTAAATATATCTCTGTCCAACACTATACCTTACTTCTTCTACAAATCTTGAAACTGTTGTACTACTCAATCATGAAAACATTCAATCTTGCTCACACATCTCACAAATATCACCAAGTCCAAACAACAATTTTTATCACACATTACCATCATGATCAACAGTTAGAATCATTCATTTTTCATCTATACAATCATTAAATAATGATTGTCCATTCAAAATCAAAACACATATAAAGGATTTCACGAGGTCAATTCCATGTGGAATATTCAATATTTTTTTTTTCTTCTTCTTTTTCATCAAGATGTATGTTTCCCTTTCGTATTTGTCCAATTTCTTTCACATTAGGAGCATTGATATCACTTGTAAACCTTCTAAATCCTCTATGGCAGTATGAACTAGGATACCTCTAGAGTATCTGGCTTTCATGGATCTAAATCCCATTGTGGTCACCATAAAACATGTGGTACGTTTTGTGTGTTGCTTAATAGTGTTCATAACACTATAGCGGGGTTTTGTATGATTATGAAGCTAGTAATTGGGCTTCTACGAATATTGCCATAAATTATACTAGAAGGTAGCTTAAGTTTGAACCCATTCACCTCATAAGTAATCCATCTCAAATATTCTTTTCAATGATATAAATATTTTTCATTTACTAATTCTTGTGTTCTCTCCAATCAAGCAAACTTAATTTGATTCAATCTTTGATGCAATTGCCATGATCTACCTACGAAAGCTTGACCATCTTTTTCAATGGTTTTATCATGATAATGTATGTGGTTTTGGAAATATATAATATATATATATATATATATAGCTCTAATGGTGTTTTTCAACCACTTTGAGCGATAGCTTCTCCATGTTTTTCAATGGATTAGCAATAGTTGATTTATCATGCTAAGTATATTTGTTAAGCATTACACATCACTCAAACTGAGAAATTTATGATAAAATTCTCTTAAAAGTCATTTTTCTCAATTTCACTGAATTTTATGAGTTTTAAGGGTCAATTTACCTTTTTGGATCATTCGGATCCGAGTTACGGATTAGAAGTTATAGCCATTTGAAAATCCTTAATAAGTTTAACTCTTGAAAAGCATATATTATATTCCATTATAAAAACAGAATCTAAATGTTCTTTATTTTCTGGAGTTTTTATAGCAGAAGGTACATCTGTAATTCATTAGACTGTAAAAACATATCATTTATTGTATACTATGGGTTATAGATTCAATATAAGCACATAAATCCATTTTCTTTTTTTTAGATTCATAAAAACAGATATTTAGTATTCATAATAACTGAAAAACCGATCTACATGCTTAACCAAATGATTAAACCATAAAATACAGTTAAAAGGTAAATGATTTCACCTCAAATCCTCATGCTCTGACTTAAATTTTAAGGAGGTTCCTTCAGTTAAAGTCAAGTCTTCCAGATTTGAGTCACTCTATATTTTTCTTCAGTAGCCCACATAATTGGTTGCCAGAATGTCCGTGTCCATTGTATCTTTGACGGTAGTCTCTTTCACCAAAACTTTTGGGAACAAGAAGATATAGGAAGGGGGGGGGGGGGGTCGTTGAAGGAGAAGGAAATGTACACAGAAACAGAGAAAGATCGGACGATATGGGGGAGAGAGGGATAGCGATAGAGAAGTCGGATGAGGGAGAGATGGTAGCGCTGGCTGTGAGGTAGAGAGGGAGAGGGGTAGATCTGCGGCTGCAGGCAAATGGAGAGCAGATGCGCAGGCGGACATGGAACGGTGAGGGAGAGAGATGGAGGGCAGCGACTCTGAGGGAGAGGCAGAGAGAGGTATATAGGCAGAGAGGGATAGAGTAAGGGAGAGAGATCGGAGAGGGAGTGCTGACCGTGAGGGAGAGAAAAAGATGCGCATGGATGTAAAATGGGAGCAGGGTGCAGAGGGATGAAGAGCGCAGGCAGGGTGAAGAAAGAGAGAGATTGCTGGAGGAAGGGAGGGAGTAACTGTGAGAGAGAGAACAAAGAAAGAGGCCTGTTCTGCGCTGAGAGAGATATGGAGAGAAAGAGCAATCAGCAGACATAATAGAAAGAGTGTAAGAGAGAGATGTCTGACTGTCTTTACACAATGATGTTAAGCAGAACCATCAACATCTTGTGAAATCCAATGCTGTACCATTGATCATATCCAGTCTCTGAAAACAGCAGGATCAGCACAATTTCTTCCCAGGCAATGTTCGTATGAATCTGCTTCTCAAGAAAAATAAGGAGTGTTGATCTCTCCTCTCACATCCCTCCAAGAAAACAATGCTCTCTACTCACATAATGTAGGAATGTCAAGGACAAAACCTCTGCTCATAGAATGCACGACTCCTCTTTGGATGCAAAGATACTATGCTCTGATCACTGGACTTCAAGAATACTCTTCCTCTCCTCCTCACCGAATGCCAAGAAAAAAAAATGTCCCCCTCCTTTCTCCTTCTCACGACTTCTTTTTTCCAATGCAAGAGAGAGAGAGAGAGAGAGAGAGAGAGAGAGAGAGAGAAAAGTTACTAACTTCCCACGTTCAAACACCATTGACATTTTTGGCTTTCCATTGAATCCATTTCATGGAATTCGACTTTACTCATTTTGATAAAAAGTTTCAAGTCCATTTAACAAGTGTCGATTAAGGATATGTGGGCTCTGAATTATCGAAGAGTCCATGGTAGGACGGACCTCTTCCAACTACTTTAAGAAGTGTATTTTCTTCAAAATTGACCTTCAATAAAGCTTATAACACCTTTCACATCATTTCTTTGTTTCATTTTGAAAACCATCACATGAATATGCGTTTGGCCTCTCAACATAATTTTGAAATTGATCATCCTAGTATATTTCGGTCATTCCCATTGTTTTGACCTCATCAATTCTTTTCTTCCAAGACACCTGAATGTCTTATAAGCATTTTCACCTGCAAAACTTTATTTTGACTGGTATATTTTGCAGTGTCCTCAATCGATAAGGATTCATCGATTTTTATCCAAAACCCCTTCAATTGTAAAGCAATGCTACTAAATCCTTGATTTGATCTAGAACTCCAAATTTTCTTCGATAATCTTTGATGGATTGTGGTTAATTACTGTTTGAACGATTTTGAACTTGCCAACTATATTTTATTTTGTGAAATCTTTTTGGACCTTATGATAAGGTCATGGTCCTAATTATTCAAGGACATCCTTAATCTTCAAAAGGGTATTTTCACTAGTTTGTTGTCTTTGTCTTGAACTGAACTTTGCTTGTCGTTGTTTGCAGGACCCTTAGCCTTTGGACCTTTCCTTGAAACTTAAGTCAGTGCCTTAAAGGTACCTGGGCATCTTTTATTAATCATGATATAAAGTACATTTCATCATTACAATATGGCAAAAAATTGCCATTTAATAAAACTACTTAGCAACTGTCAATATTATCATCCATCAAAGTCACTTATGAGTGTTGCTAAAAATAGCTTATTGCTATTTAACAAACTTACTAGAAATAATAAAGTCTTAAAAATGGCTCTAATTCTTGTGGTATCACTGTCATTTGACAACTTGATACATTTGAACCTACCATAGAAGTTTATAGCTACTCTTTAACATAGCTACATTCGTACATTAGTAAAAAGTGGCATAATAGCTGATTTTGCACATATGAGATACATCTCGCACATTTTCTTCTAGAAAATCAGCATCAATGATTGTAGTTGCTGAAATTTTAAAATTTTGACTAGAAAAATGCACTACATGTTTCCCTCCCACTTAAATGTGAAGCGTCCCCACAAACAGAGGGAATAGTCTTTGACATTTGATTTTGTATCATAAAGCCATTGATTTAGCCTTACGATCTTTTCATCTTTTCAGCATTTCAAGGTTTTCTTCGTCAATTAATGGGCTCAAAACACAATATAGTGTGATGCTAACCATTATTATTCAACAACATGAATCCAAAGGCCATTGATTAAACCTTTAGATCTTTCAGCAACATCGTCTTTATCCAGAATAAAAATCCTGCATTACATCCAACCCATGTCTGAATAAAATATGCTCCCACTCCCATCAAATCATAATGTAATGCCCATCATCAAAACCATGCATTGCTGGGAAATGTTGATGCAATCTTCATTGTCGTAACAAGATATGAATGCAGTTTCTCAGCTTTGTGTCTAGGTCTTCATATAATGTAGTGCGCGCAATGCAACCTATTCTAAAAGTTGGATCTTCGTCATTCACATTGTGAATATATCTCATTCTCATTAAAACCTATTCACTCCCTTAAATAATAGGTAGATTTTTTTTTTCAAGCAAATATTCATGCTATACCTCACATTTCTACTCTCATAGATAGATTTTGAATGAGATCTAATATTTTCTATTCTTACCAAAGAAAATCTATGATCAAATTATAATTGTCAAGACCTTATGAACAACAAAATAGAAAACACTCACCATATTCTCTCCACTCACTTTTCCACTCATCACTCAAAAGATCTCACAAATATTCTCAATAAAAGATCCAAGATGGTCTTCAGCAGCAACAGTTGTCTTCGACATAGATCCATAATCATTAATAGGTTTTTTTGTTTTCTTTTCTTTTTCTTCACTCACCTCCCCGCTGGTAAGGTTTTATCCATTCCAAATCTTCATATTTCCTCTCAATACCACCCTCATGACACTATTCAGCAAAAATGCCCATCCCAGGTACTAGAACATTTCATCCCATCTTCAGATCAATGCATAATGAAGTAGACATGAAATGCATGGTCTCAGATTTTTCATCAGATGGATGCATACACCACTATGTCTAATTGATGCAATTGTAATGTGTGTGGATATTTTACCTCCAATCTTCATATAGAGTGTATCACCTTCTAAGATGTGTATTATATCCTTCTCTTTCTCAAGATAGCCTCTCACATATTTGTGTCATAAAACTAAAGTTAGTTGTTCAATTCATGGTAGTTGAACCACTAGTTTTTCCTTACTATAAGCTTAAACAATATAGGTATTTGACAGATATGGCAAATTGAGTTTGTAAAAATATAACCATTAAAATCTGTACATCTCATCCATAAACACACACTATATTTGATATTGTATTGGATCCTACATTCAAACTGTCATTGCATATTGTATATTCTAATAAAACAATATCTTCATAGGTTGCTCATATATATTTAAAACATGAAGTTCACATTGATATGTAAATTTCTTAATCCTCATTCATTAAAATATGTCGCCAAATTATGTGTCTAGTTGATCAAGGTAACAACTTTGGATGATAGTCATTTTTCTAAATAATCTCATTGTCATGCCATCGTTTATGTGATTTCTTTTTCTTTTTATTTTCAATTTCGAATAGATATATTTTTCTAATGGTCTTTTTATATTGTTTCAAATTTAGGATTTTTTGTTTTTGTTGTATTTTTAAAAGAAAAAACTATCATATTATATACATCTACATCATCATAATTATATCGATTTATTTGGATATTTCTTATGGTAATTATCATGAAGCATCTCATATGTATGATGACTTAATATCATATTATACCAATTATTACAAATAATCTTGTAATATTTGAAACCATTGATTTTTTCGGACTTTCTTTGATATTCACTATTTTTTTCATAGACTTTATTTTGAATATCTTTAGCTCTTTTGTAGTTATAATCACTTCTCCACCTCTTATCATGCTTTCTTAGTATTTCGTCAGTTAGAGGTTTTAATGCTCGTATGTAGTTATATTTTTCTGAGTTCATAAAATTTTGATAGAGTATTATAATTAAAAATGATAGCATAATACTATATTGATATGGTAATACATCCAAAGATTCATTTACCATATATTTATTAAAAATATTTTCATTCTAATAATGGTAATATTTGACTTTCAGGTTGTGATATACATATGTCATTTGATATAATTTCTTCCTTCAAAAGACATTGACTTTGCAACAAGTTAGAATCAACAAAATTTGATTGACCTTCTTGTTCTACTTCCTCAATAGCATATTTATCATTTATAGCATCATATATATTTTCCAATTTTTCATTATCATTATATAAAGACTCCATTAGTTCCGGGTAGACATCAATGGAATGCACCACATCTTGAGTATCTTCACAACAATTGTTTTCTTCAATCACAACAGTAATTTCATTCGATTGATCAATCTTATAGTCATATTCAACATTTTTACTACATCCTTCTTGCACCATAATATTTTCTTTAATTTTAAAAAGCTGATTTGTTTGAATAGGATCATCAGAATAACAAAATTCATTTTCTGTACGAATTTTAGGAATAGATGATACTGTAGCATAGTAGGAAGGGATTTCTACATCAAATTCATCCAAGGATCTATCTATCCAACTCTTCTTATCAAGTTCTTCTATTTCTGTCATCATCTTATCAGCATGTTCTATAGCAACTGCCCTAGAGATAGCTTTCTCAAAAGTCTTAGGAACTTTTGAGAGAATATTATATGTCAAATGCCCCTGGAATCTATCAGAGGTTTATGAACAAGCACTTCGTTGATATCTTAGACGAAAACCTCAAAATTTTTATAGATGACCTCTGTGGGGCAACCACCGTCACATAACATCTTACCATGCTAGAGAAGTGTTTTCAGAAGTGCATAGTAATCTGTATAGCCTTGAATGCTAACGAGTGCCTATTCGGAGTTCCTTACGGGGTACTGTTAGGACATGTCATTAGCAAGTACGGCATGGCAACTGATCCAGAAAAAATAGCTACTTCTAGCCATGATGGCATCAACTACGGTGTCCCAACTTCAGACCTTCTTAGGCTCGAGCGGTTATTACAAAAGATATTTGATGGCCTATGCCACACGTACTTACCAGATGACTGGCTTATTGAAAACCAACGTGGAGTGGACCTGGGACGAGGCATGTGAGAAGACTTTCCAGGAATTAAAAATAGCTTTGGCTAACGCTCCAATATTGAAACCACCTATGTACGACAGGGAGTTCTTCGTTTTCACGAGCACCACGGACACGTGCATAAACTGTTGTCTGGCCCAGATTTGGGACAAAAAATATCACCCTATTATTTTTATAGGGAGAAAACTGAACAAAGCCGAACTTAATTATAGTAAGGCTGAGAAAATTTGTTTGGGGATAGCTTACGCTGCCACCAAACTAAGGCATTACCTATTGCATCGGAAAGTGACTTTCTCTACCAAGAGTACTGCAGTCACCTTGATGATGAATAAACTAGAACCTCCTGAGTGCTTAATGAAGTGGATAATCTCCCTTCAAAAGTTTGATTACACCCTCCAAAGCAAGTCGCCTAAACTGTAGGGACTAAACGATTGTATTTGCGAGCTGGGAGGGGTTACTGAGATAGACGATGAGTGGGAGACTGATCACTTAAGAGAACTTTTGAGGGTAGACGTTGACACAATTCCTGAGTGGTATACAGCTTTAGCAACCTACCTATCCACACTAGAGACACCCAGCAGTATGACGATTTCAGAAAAACGAAAGCTACGTCTACAAGACCTAAAGTTCGTCTTAATAGGGGGCACATTGTACAGACGAGGTGTAGAAGGGTTGTATCGAAGATGCGTCACTCCTGAAGAAGCCAAATTTATACTAGAGGAGTGTCACGATTCTACCTGTGGGGGCCACTTTGCCGACCAACTCACAGGGCAGAAAATTCTGAGGGCGGGTTACTGGTGGCCGACACTATTCCAAGATGCTCATTTACATGCCCGGAACTGTGACACCTGTCAACGAGTTGACAAGACGGATAATAGGGTGCCATCTTTAGTTCCAATACAGACATGTCTCTCCTTTGAAAAATGGGGCATCGACTTCATTGGCCCAATACACCCAGCTTCATCTAGCCGGAAACATTATATCATAGAGGCCACTGACTATTTCACAAAGTGGGCCGAGGCACGGGCTGTGGCCAAAGACAATGCAAAAGAAACTGTCTGGTTCTTACTAGAACAGGTGAAAGGCTAGTTCGGTACACCCATAGAACTCATCTCTGACAGGGGTACCCATTTCTTAAACAAAATTATCAAGGCTTTGACCGATCAGTTGACGATCAAGCATCGGAAAAGCAAACCCTACCACCCGCAAGCCAACGGTCAGGCTGAAAGCACGAACAAACAACTGGTAGGAATCCTAAGGAAAACCGTATCAGACCGACAAAGGGATTGGGACAAAAAATTGTATTCGGCATTGTGGGCATATAATGCCACCTATAAGACCAATACCAACCACACACCCGTTTTTCTAGTGTATGGCCAAAAATGTGTACTGCCAATATAAATAGAGCTCCCATGCTTGCGGTTTGCCATGAAGCACGATCTAGGAGAGAAAGAATCAATACAGCACCAACTGGACACTTTACAAGACCTGGACGAGCACCGAATAGCTGTCCTAAATCACCAAGAAACCCACAAAAGATGCATGAAGGAAATTCATGATAGGAACATGCGTGATTACCAGTTCAGGCGGGGGCAGTTAGTGTTGTTCTACGACGCTAGACACGAGCTGACGCCTCAAAAGTTGGGGCCATGTCGGAACGGTCCATATATAATAGTGAAACTATATGAAAATAACACGGTTAAGCTAGCCGAGTTGAACGGTGAAATTTTTAAGCACCGAACCAACATAAACAAGATAAAAGCTTACTGTAGTTAAAGAGAAGCCGAAGTCACCTATACAGTATGTAACACCTTTTTCTGTTCACCTGTTCAGGTATCGGAGTGAATGACCTAGAAGCATCACAAATACTGGGAACACTCAGAGAGTCAAAAGTAGCCCTAGTGACCTTGTACATATACGTTGAACGGAAGGGTGCGAAAAACCAAAACAAAAATTCATAAAATCAAATAAAATACAAAAAGATTATTGCTGTGATATGGAACTCACCCAGGAACTTGGGACATATATGTTGAAGGTAGATGGAGCCTGCAGACATTCAAATAGAGAAGGTGCCATAGGAGCAGTATTGCAGAATCCCAATGGGACTAAAGTAGCCAGTATAGGAGTCCTATTAGGGAAAGGATTCACGAACAACACTGTCGAATGCAAAGCCCTTCTAATCGGTCTACAAATGACCATGCGAGTTGCGCAAACTATAGGCAACCTCTGAATTATGGGGGGTTCACAACTCCTAATCCGAGGTATGACTGGCGTATACCGACTCAAAAGCAGGATCTGACAGGCCTATGCAAATGCCATCAACGAATACACTAGAGAGTTTTCTCACATCGAATGGATGCAAATTCCATGAGCACAAAACCAACGTGTTGATAATCTAGCTGCGATAGCCTACAACCATGATCATTACTGGCAATGTGAGCCAGGTAGGGTAGTCTTTTCGCCCATAACCATTGCTGCGGAGCTATGGACAATCCTAAAAGCCCAAGCATGGTATCGAGTTCGGTGGATCAGAAGTCTGATAAACCAAGTGGGTCTAGAGAATCCCCAACTCCTAGTCCAATTACATCAGTTAATGAGCCATGAACTATCTAGATCTTGTTTTAGGTCACACCATAGTAGCATAACCCATGGGTTAATGCACACGACCTAAGTACATAGTAAAACTCTGCCCTAGCATGAACCTGATAGATACACACGGAAGGGGAGAGGGGTGTACAACTTAAAGATTTTTTGTACATTCAATACATTGTATGTTCAAGTATATAAATGCTAAAACACAGGTGATGGAATTCACTACTGAAAAGAGAATGGAAGACCCACAGAGCAGTAATCAACCCGAGCAACGCCATAGAAAACTGATGAAGTTCATACCAAAGGAAGGACAAAGGATTGACATAGAAATTCAACGTCTGAAAGAAGAATTGAAGAAACAAAAGAACCTACGAATCAGAGCCACTGACTAGCTGGTTAGCACCAATAAGGAGCGAGATACCTGGCAGCAAAAGTACAATGACCTCAAGGAGGCTAGTAAAAGACGACAGATAAGCCATAGGGAGGGCTATAAAGGGCAGGAAAAGATCCTAGCCAACACCAAGGTGGAACTAGCTGCAACCGAAACTACCGTAGCCATGCTAGCTAGGCAGTTACATGAGTATCAGAGAAAAGAAGCTACAAGAGGACCAATTAGGCCTCAGAGTTCCCGCAACCATTTACCCGCTTACCCTGTGCACCGCAAGGAAATTTTGTCGGACAGTCTGTTCTACAAAAATTTTGATGCTTACAGCTTATATCTACCGCCCATGGAGTTTCCTCTAGATATCTAGGTTTTTGAGCTACGACCATCCACAAGTTCCGCCCTCAGATTCACATGGCCACTCATCCCAGGTAGTTTTGAAAACTACAAATATTCCTGCGAGAGCTTATGTAGGTTCTCGGTTATTGCCGCGCACCAGAAAGATGATATCATTAGATTGGCCGGCCACTATGCCTACTGCCTGCAGAATTGGTTAGTACAACCTTGGGGCGCTAAGACTAAACCCACCAGGATTCACCTTACCAAATGGTGGTACAACCCCAATGAGTCCATGGAGTCAGGAGCAGACCTAGCATTGTACTTGCGGATGCGTTACAGAACTTCCAGAGAACGCAAAACACTATGAGATGTTTTATTTTAAGTTCCTAGAAGGTGCCGATCCAGCCCTTGTGGATGTGGTAGAAGTGGACCCCAATTACACCGAGGAGTTGAAAAACCAACGGACGAAAATGTGCAGGAATGCACTGTAACAACCCACCTCACTATTATGCATCATACACTAGACTAGATATGGTGAGCATCTGTTGCAAGTCTCAGTTTTCTATGCATACATATTTATTGCATCTCTATAAAAACTCTGAGCTGCATTTGGACATTTGCTAACTTCTATGGGCATAAATGATTGTATAGACGCATAGTTGAGGGGGGGTTGAGAAAGGAAAAAGTGGGAACAAAAACAGTGCAGTGGGGTGGGGAGTGACTCCATCGCCCAATGGGTAAGACACAGAAGAAAAATATATATATATAAAAAAAAAAAAAACTAAAAAAAGAGAGAAAGAAAAACTGAGAGAAAAGTAAGAGAAAAAAAGAAGACTTCAACTGTATGTATCAGATCTCGAACCAATTTGTGAGGACAGGTGACGCCTTGCACATCCATAAGAGGTGAGGACGATTTTCCTAATTGATTCCATAGACTAGTGGAAAACCAATACTTCATAGCATCTTGTGTATTGGATCTTAGGACAGTAAGTTGTCCTACATGGACTACTGTCAGAATATAGGGTTTGAGAGAAGAGTCAGTACAGAGAGGAGACTAGATGGTTATTCCCTGATGAATTCGTTCTTAGAGAGTATAAGTTGAATGTCTAAACAAAAAAGGAATTGATAATCATCAGTCTGGACCGGTTTCAGAGTTGGGGCACTAAAGCCTCATTGCGTATGCATTCACACACACATCAATGACATGGTGTTAGACACAATACTGATGACTTGCATCCATATCATCCCATCTCCAATCCTAAGATTTGCATTTGCATATCCCTCCATGCATGGGTCTGAAAGTGGGCATCGCCTTACATCTGATAGAATTGGGAGCATTTGCCATTTAGGTCACAGGTGGGTTTTTGCAGGTATGAAGACACCAAACTGTTCAAAGATGTTGTGGTTAAATCCAATCCGGTTGCAGATGGATCCTAAGGGCAAAATCGACGGCCTTTGGGTAGGAAGCTGTTGAAGACATCCTACCAACTCACTGTGGTTAGCATCACCTAGCAAGGGTGCTGAGCCCACTAAACTTGATCCACCACCAGGAGCTGGTCTGCGAAACCAGAGACTCTGGGTCCGCCGTATGGGGACCATACTACCTAGTGGTAGTCGCCAATGTTAGCCGATATTTCCACACAAAAAATCGGGCTAATATTGAAGTTTAATTTTGCAATAATTGAAAAAACCGGCATGTTCGGTACAAATTTGCCTTAGAATTGGGTCCCAGCCCGTCCTGAAGTGGCTAGACACAGTTTAAAAGTAAGAAACTGACTTTCGAAAAAATCGTCAAAAATATTTTGTGGTCAAGTTTTGTAAGACCGAGCCAAAAGTGCCGGTCCACCTAGAATTGGGTCCCAGCCCGTTCTAAATGAGGCTATAGCAAATTTTGCGGCCTTAGAAATGGCCGGTAAATATTTTACGGCTTTTTCAAAAAATGGCCAGTGTAAAAAATAGCCGGTATGACCGTGCTAAAATCTCACCATGTAGTGAGTCCATTTTTACTAATATATGATCACTCAGTGTATTTTTCAGGGAAATCGTGTTGTCGTGGGAGCCCTAGTCGTGAATGCCGAAAAAGTCAACCACAGAAGAAAAAACCGAGAAAGAAAAGTTTCGGGTCAAAATGGGACCGGGAAATATGGATTCAGTGTCAAGGAGTCAGGAAAACCCTAACGGCAAAGTTTGGGCAATTAACGAAATATGCGGGCCAAGTGGTTACCCAGCCAAAAATCCAGACAAATGAGTAATAGGCGTACGGCCCTTGAAAAATCGAAGAAAGGCCAAAAACGAAAGTACTCAAAGAAAAAATGAAGGCCGCCTACTAAAAATAGGGGTCGAAAAAGGGCCTCACCCAAAATTTGGATATTAAATGCCGAAACACCTTGGAGGCTATAAAAATTGGAAGGTACACCCACTAGCCATTGACATTTTGGGCTTCTAGGATGTACAAAAGGGAAAACTTGAATGGCCTCCCTAGCCTTTGACAAAAATGGCATCTTGGCTAGTTTTGGAAGAGAGCCTTGAATGCATCACTCCCCCACTCTCTTATGGAGGCCACTAGGTGTACTTCTTGATGTTCTTGGGGTGTCTAAGAATCAAAAGACTGGTTGGTTTCTTGATTCTTGGACTCCTAAAATGCTGTAAAGTTCTTGTTTCTTGTTTTGTCAAATTATGCAAGTAAAGTAGTGTAGGATCTAATTTTAGTTCATTTTGCAGCAAAGTAAAAGTAGGAATTCATCGTTGTTCAACTGAGCAGTAATATAGATCATTTGTTGAACGCATTGGCTTGCATTTTGGTTGATTATGCAAGTGCATTCAGTTCAAGAGTGACCCATCCGAATGTCCTCTGACAGGCAGGACAATACTACAATGATTATTTGGCCATTCTGCCTAATCTGGGCCTTACAACAAGAAAGGTAATCTCAAGAAGTGCCCACAGTCTCTGCTGATAGGCAGAAGAAGAAAGAAACAAAGAAAAACTAGTTAACAGATTCTATAGGCTCTGAAGATGTCAACACGGACCATATCAGAAGTTGACAATTTGGGTTGCTTTGAATTTCTCGTCCTGAGTGGAGCATATCCTGGTGACAGATCCACATGAAGATGATAAAGCTTTGTCATCAGTATAGTAGTATAGTAACAAACAACACAATGACAATAACAAAGCTGGAGATGGCGCTAACGACTCTGCTGGAGATAGAGATGGCGTAGGCTTTTTTCAGAAATGTCACTCCTAATTCAAATTTTTGAGTGTTCCCAACTATTGGGAGGGAATATTTTAACATTTTAAAAAATTATATCTTAACTATGGTTAAACACCAGTGAAGTTTGATGTGACTAAACTAAGGTTCATTCATTTACATGGAAAGTAGTGCGGGCAGATGCGTAAAGAAGTTAGAAAATGATATTATAATTACTTTATAGTTATTTTTCTCTCTCCTACATGGCATTTCTTATAGGGCCCTCTTTGGGCCCATATTTTCTCTAATGAATGTGTCTATATACATGTAGCACACTCCAAAAACTATACATCATGCCAAGCCATGGATTCCGAGACATTTTGTGCACTTGAAGATACATCAATTAAACAATTAAGTGCATACATAATGTTTCCAAAGACAACTTGCCTTCCTGGATCCATATGATTGAGCCTAGATGGCTCCAGCTTGATACTCAAAGTTCTTCTTGGAGTCCTCGGGTCTTAAGCCTGATCCTCCACTTGACTTGACTCCAAAACATTAATAAATTGAATAAGGTGTTGATCCAAAGGTGCTTCTTCAAGTTTACAAATCTTCCACTCTTGAAAGATCACATTTCCACCATTGACAAATTCTTTGGTTGAAAACAAGTAGATTCTACAATCTCTACTTGAAGAGCAAAACACTACCATTATTCCTATCATTGAAATAGGATAATCTTTGGTCCTTACATTGGAATGATCATGCGCAAAGCATGTGGACACAAGGATTTCCAAAGCAAATGATGTTTCATCTTTTATGACTCTATTCAAACTATTACAAAAATAGTTATCCAATGAAATTGCTTTATCAACAACAAATGTAGATTTCAAAGCATCCCATTTCATTGTCTTGTCATAAAAAGTAATAAACACCATGAATCTTAAAGGTAAAAAACAAGTCACCTCATGTCTACTAATACTTTCCAAAAAGTACTCAAAGATAGTAGACTCTCCAATGCTCACCACCCTTGAAAGATGCACACTTGAATGGACAATTTGCATGCAATTTGATGACTCAGCCATTGTCATTGAGGACTCCCTTGGAACTCTCATGCTTTGAGGCTGATCCTCAAGATCTTCCTCCTTTTGATGCTCCTCCTCAATGCAAGCAAGATCACACTTTGCCAAGATCTCCACTTGAGTGATCTCCTCCTTTGCCAAGCTCACCCTCTCAAATGCAACACTAGCTTCCAACTTAAATAATCTTCCTTGCTTAAATCCCTTTGAAATGCAAACATCATTCTTAAAGATGAAACAAACACCATGCTTAAAGTCAACATCCAAACCACTTTCTAAGAGTAGACCAATACTAAGCATATTCTTAGTGATTGATGGTACATAAAGGACATTTTCTAGATCCATGCATTTTGAGGATTCTAGACACAAAGAGATGGTGCCAATACCATCTATCCTACACTCTTCATCATTTGCAGTAAAGACTAACTTTCTAGCATCATTGAAAGAGTGTAAGGTTGAGAAAAAATCCTTTTCACAAGACATGTGGGAGCTAGCCACACTGTCGATCCACCAAATGTCACTTGAATTGCTATTGCTTGTTGGTGAGGATGTTAGTGCCATCAAGAATACATCTACTTCATCTTCCTCCTCGTCCTTTGCAAGGTTTTCTTGTTTGTCCTCCTCCACTTGTGCTCTTAGCCTCTTGTAGCATTCAGATGCATAATTCCCCTTCTTTCCACAAAAGAAGCATTTCTACTTTGACTTGTTCTTTGAGCTTGATGCATCATCCTCTTATTTGGCCTCCTTTGGATGCTTCTTCTTTCCATTGGTCTTTTTTTTGCCCTTGAATGAGAAATTGGCTTTCTCATCACCATCTTGCAAAGACAAGTAACTCATCCTAGATTTTGCATGGAGCATCCTACACTCTTCATTTACTAATACACTATGAGCTTTTCTATAGTTGGCAAAGTGTCTTGGATGGCAAAAATTTGGACCAAATTTGCAAAGTCATCTCCTAGAGCATTAAGAACAATTTGTACAAGCTCTCCATTATGCATCTTCTCTCCAATGGAAGCCAACTCCCTATTTGGAGACTTGATTCTGAGTACATAATCTTGTGCACTCTCCTCACTTCTTTTCATGCTTTGCAAAATTTGATTTCTAAGCATGAGAACCCTCGAAGTGTTACGAGATTCATAGATTGATTTTAAAGACTCCCAAGTCTCTTTAGCACTTTTACATGATGATACTTCCCTTCAAAGATCATTGCTCACATTCATTTTCACACAATGAAGTGCTAGCCTAGATCTCTTTTTGTATCTCACTAATTCCTGTGCACCTAGAGGTTCATCTTCATCCTCAATCAAAAACTCATAAAGGTCTTGAAGCACCAAGAGTGACTCCATCCTAACCTTCCAAATAGCATAATTTGTAGAATTCAATCTCTCACTAGCTTCTAGAAGGTATTTTCCAACAGATCCCATCTTACTAGTGACTTCTACAAACAAGAAATAGATTTGATAGACTTGAAACTCACAAAGGTCTCACACTTGCAGTGTTTCACTCAAATTTGATTTCTAATTCAACAAATGGACTTATAATCATAGTTCTATCACTCCCTCACAAAGCTGGAATGAAGATAAGATGAAGTGAAAACTAAAACTCAGTAAGTTCTCTCTCTTGTAGTGTTTCACTCAAATTAGATTTCTAATCCAGCAAATGTACTTATAATCTCAATTCTAGCACTCCCTCACAAAGTTGGAATGAAGATAAGATGATGTGAAATCTACTTACAATCAAATCTTGCCAATTTTGGCTATTTTTGGACAATAACCTGACTGAATCTTTCTCACACACTCTGATGTAATTTCAAGACCTGTATTACAAGTTTAGAGGACCTGATTTTAGCCTAGATTAATTAGATGTCATGAAACAAACTCAAATCTAATCAATGGCACTTGATCTTGGTAGTTTATCCTAAGATTTCCACCACATCTTACATCAAAAGCTCACAAATTGAATTTCTTTGGATCAAATGAATACCATGCATTAAATGCAGGTTCAGAGGTTTTCACACACGTGGAAAGTATGGATTTTGACCCCCACTAAGTTTGGGATCAAATCTCCTCACCAAAAATCAAGATTCTAGCTTGTCCTCTCAATACTAGTTTTTAGCACCAGAACTTGCTAGAAATGGATTTGCATTAGATCAATGGCTTATGCTCTTGTACTTGGCTTTGATACCGTGTGAAAGTACTGTACTTTAGGACCATAAATGGATCTACAAAAGATCCACAAGAGTGATTGGATGCTTGCTTAACAGTCTATCAAAACACTAGACACAAAAAAGTTGATCTAGATTGGCAATTTGACAAACAACAAGTATTAACAATCAAAAGCATTGATAAACATTGAAATACGAGCCCACACATGTGTACTACAGGCTGTAGTACGGCCTTCAACCTAAGAAACAAGTATAAATTGATTTAGTTTCATTTGGATCACAAAAACTCAATGTACATAGTGAACTAGCTTGAGATTGCCAATGAGCTTCAAAAATATTCTATCTTCTCGCTTGGAATACATAGCAAATCCGACTTTCTTCTTGAAGTTAGATGGATTTCTAGCATATAATAAGGAAGTTATCTCACTCTTCTTGCCTAAAATGAAACCCTAGCATAGATCCTAGACTTATGCTTGGTAGGTAGCTAGTTGGTCAAATTTTCACCTTAAACTTAGGTGTAAGTCCTATAAAGTAGGGATGACCACCAAATATACATGACCAACTCTCTTGACTTGACCTAACCTACATTAGGAGTGGGTTTCCACGTGGCATTTTGGCCATACTTGTGTGAAACCCAATTATGTACAAAATTTACACTATTCTTCATGGTTTTTGATCAAGCTAGATTTGCCAATTTTTGGCAATTCTTCACAAAAAGACCTTGATCAGAAGCTCTCTGCTATGGTAGAATCTAGAGGAATCCATTCTTCACTTAAATAAGAGGGTAATGATATCGTCTCTAATCTTCCACGTAAACCATGGTGTGTAAGATGAATCATAGAAGAAAATACAAGAATCCAAAAGTGATCTCATTTAGCAGTTTTTGTATTGTAGAAGACCAATATCAGAATGAATAATATTTATGATGTCGAAAAGATATTGTATAGGTTGCCATTTGATTATGCTTGATGGATACAAATATGCAAAAGTCAATAAAAAAGATATATCATTTAAGCAAAAGTCTAAATGATTGATGTAAAGCTCAAAGTAAAGAGTTCTCCAAAACTTACAATTGCATTTGAGTCTGTCATTTGAACTTACGCCTTCCACCCTAATCTCCTTATGCATGTACACATGCAAGACCTCTGAAATGGATCGACCACCAAGTGAAACTTTGAAGTATAAAATTCAACCTTTCCAAAATCTACTAAAATCCATATTTGATTTTCTGTTTTTACGAAAAACACCTCTTGATGAGGGATGCATGAAAACCCACTGAAATTTTCTATAGATATGTGGCATCCAAGAGCCATCAGAGTCTTTTTCATTATAAACAAAAATTGAGACAATATTTTTTCATGGTCTACGACTTCCAGAAGACATTGCAAAGCTTAAAGAAGATGAACAACAGAGTTTGAAACTAAAAGCAGATGAATCAATATGAAAATAAAAAACCAAATTTGTATTGAATGTTTGAGGTCTTTCGTAAACCATATATGGCTTAAAGCATGGTTTGGTGGTACAACATGGATTGTCAAGGACACTACCTTTTTTGGGTAGAAATACACTCCCTTTTTATTGGAGGAGAGAGATTAGGCCCACCACTTAACCCCCAATACTCTAAGAGGGTAGGCCCATCATTACTAGGGATGCCTTGTTGGGGGTATTCCCGTCATGCATGTAAATAAATAAAATGTCGAAATAAGACGCGAGGGTTGTGGCATCTTGTGTGCATAAGCCCATGGCCCAATGAGTACTTGTAAATAGATAATTATAGACATAAACTTGACTTTGGGCCATGTAATTAAAAATAATATTAGAGGCCAAAATCTAAGTTAAGTTTAAGTTACTAGATTTTTGAGTTAGTCAAAAGTCAAATGGTGGTAGGTGGGTGTGCTTCTTCCTACACCATAGATTAGTTTATGCTTCTTGTGGATGGTGTGGATTCCAATCCCATCCTTTGCAAGTAGCCAATAGGAATCAAGGGACAAGGGCCACCCCAAAGAAAAAAAGACACCATTTGTAACCATTTTCCATGCTTAATGAGAAGGAGGAAACTGTACCATTTTGGAGAGCAAGCATTCTCATTTGCTATTCACTCTTGTTAATGTTATTGTGGTGTTTTTCCTTTTGTTCTCTATTTTCATTAGTTAAAGCTTCTCCATTAGCATGCATAATGAGCAAATGAGTTAACCTCCATCTCACCTCTCTCTCTCTCTCTCTCTCGTCCTTCTTCTAGTCATTTTACCCATCTCTCTCTCTCTCTCTCTCTCTCTCTCTCTCTCTCTCTCTCTCTCTCTCTCTCTTCACTCTCAATCATGATGTATGGATGTGCTTAGTATTAGGAAAGATAGTGTTAAGGTGGGGTAGTGATAGGATAAAGTAGAAAGCATCTAAATCTAGCAACTTGGCTTAGTTAGGTGTGTGTTCTAACCCTTTTGATAGGAGGAGGACTGCTCACCACCAAACCTACACTCCCTACAGTGGCGCCATTGCTGGGGATATGAATCACGAACTGGTTATAGGTGCATTCTTAGATGTTTTCATTTTTTAGCTTGTTTTATGTGGATTTTGAGGTAGATTTAGCTTGGCCTTCGTAGAGAATTTTGAAGTTCTATCTCAGTGAGACAAGGACTCAGAAGAGTCTGTGAGAGTTTGTTTGATCTCAGTGAGCTAAACAATGGATTTGAGTGTTTAAAAATCAACAAAATTAGAAGATCTAGAGAATCCTCACAGAATTAACCTTTGCAGACCATCTCATTGTCTTTAGAATGTCATTTTTCATTAGTGATGAAGTCTGCGAGAGTTAGTACAAGATATTGGTGAAGATCCGAGCAAAAATGTGTTTTTGAACCCTCGCAGATAGTGAAATTTTCATTTGAAAGTACATCAAAAAGTGTGAGGGAGATTTAGTCGTTATTGTCCAAAAATAGCCAAAATTGGCAAGATTTGATTGTAAGTAGATTTCACATCATCTTATCTTCATTCCAACTTTGTGAGGAAGTGCTAGAACTGAGATTATAAGGCCATTTGTTGGATTTGAAATCTAATTTGAGTGAAACACTACTAGAGAGAGACCTTAGTGAGTTTCTAGAGACAATCAAATCCATTTCTTGGCAAGATTTGTTTGAAAGTGTTTTCACTTCATCTTATCTTCATTCCAGCTTTATGAGGGAGTGATAGAACTGTGATTATAAGCCCATTTGTTGGATTAGAAATCAAATTTGAGTGAAACACTGCAAGTGTGAGACCTTTGTGGGTTTCAAGTCAATCAAATATATTTCTTGTTTGTAGAAATCACTAGTAAGATCTGCTGGAGCATACCTTCTAGAAGCTAGTGAGAGATTCAATTCTACAAATTATGCTATTTGAAAGGTTAGGATGGAGTCCCTTTTGGTGCTCCAAGACCTTTATGAGTTTCTGATTAAGGATGAAGATGAATCTCTAGGTGCAGAGGAATTAGTGAGATACAAAAAGAGATCTAGGCTAGCACTTCATTGTGTGAAAATGAATGTGAGCAATGATCTTTTGAGGGAAGTATCATCATGTAAAAGTGCTAAAGAGGCTTGGGAGTCTTTAAAATCCATCTATGAATCTAGTAACATTTCGAGGATTCTCATGCCTAGAAATCAGATTTTGCAAAGCATGAAAATAAGTGAGGAGAGTGCACAAGATTATGTACTCAGAATCAAGTCTCCAAATAGGGAGTTGGCTTCCATTGGAGAGAAGATGCATGGTGGAGAGCTTGTACAAATTGTTGCTCTAGGAGATGACTTTGCAAATTTGGTCCAAAGTTTTGCCATCCAAGACACTTTGCCAACTATAGAAAAGCTTCATAGTGTATTAGTGAATGAAGAGTGTAAGATGCTCCATGCAAAATCTAGGATGAGTTACTTGTCTTTGCAGGATGGTGATGAGAAAGCCAATTTCTCATTTAAGGGCGAAAAAAAGACCAATGGAAAGAAGAAGCATCCAAAGGAGGCCAAATAAGAGGATGATGCATCAAGCTCAAAGGACAAGTCAAAGTAGAAATGCTTCTTTTGTGGAAAGAAGGGGCATTATGCATCTGAATGCTACAAGAGGCTAAGAGCACAAGTGGAGGAGGACAAACAAGAAAACCTTGCAAAGGAAGAGGAGAAAGATGAAGTAGATGTATTCTTGATGGCATCTACATCCTCACCAACAAGCAATAGCAATTCAAGAGACAATTGGTGGATCGACAGTGGGGCTAGCTCCCACATGTCTTGTGAAAAGGATTTTTTCTCAACCTTACACTCTTTCAATGATGCTAGAAAGTTAGTCTTTACTGCAAATGATGAAGAGTGTAGGATAGATGGTATTGGCACCATCTCTTTGTGTCTAGAATCCTCAAAATGCATGGATCTAGGAAATGTCCTTAATGTACCATCAATCACTAAGAATATGCTTAGTGTTGGTCTACTCTTAGCAACTAGTTTGGATGTCCACTTTAAGCATGGTGTTTGTTTCATCTTGAAGAATGATGTTTGCATTGCAAAGGAATTTAAACACGAAAGATTGTTTATGTTGGAAGCTAGTATTGCTTTTGAAATAATGAGCTTGGCAAAGGAGGAGATCACTCAAGAGGAGATCTTGGAAAAGTGTGATCTTGGTTGCATTGAGGAGGAGCATCAAAAGGAGGAAGATCTTGAGGATCACTCTCAAAGCATAAGAGTTCAAAGGGAGTCCTCAATGACAATGGCCGAGTCATCAAATTGCATGCAAATTTTCCATTCAAGTGTGCATCTTGCAAGGATGGTGAGCATTGGAGAGTCTACTATCTTTGAGTACTTGTTGGATAGTATTAGTAGACATGGAGTGACTTGTTGCTTATCTTTAAGATCTATGGTGCTTAGTACTCTTTATGTTTTTGTATTAGTTTGAATAGTGTCATAAAAGATGAAACATCATTCGTGTTGAAAATCTTTGGGTCCACATGCTTTGAGCATGATCATTCCAATGTAAGGACCAAAATTTATCTTATTTCAATGATAGGAATAATGGTACTGTTTTGCTCTTCAAGTAGAGATTGTAGAATCGACTTGTTTTCAACCAAAGAATTTGTCAATGGTTAAAATGTGATCTTTCAAGAGTGGAAGATTTGTAAACTTGAAGAAGCACATTTGGATCAACACCTTATTCAATTCATTGATGATTTGGAGTCAAGTCAAGTAGAGGAGCGAGCTCAAGACCCGAGGACTCCAAGAAGAACCATGAGTATCAAGATGGAGCCATCAAGGTCAATCATGTGGATCAAGCAAGGCAAGTTGTCTTTGGCAACATTGTGTATGCACTTAATTTTTTAATTGATATCAGATGGATGTGAAATTTGCTTTTCTAAATGGTGAGTTAGAAGAAGAGGTGTTCATGGATCAACCTAAAGGCTTTGTAGCGAAAGGACAAGAGAATAAAGTATGTTGCTTGAAGAAAGCACTTTTATGGTGTTAAACAGGCATCACGTGCATGGTATAGCAGGATTGATGCCTACTTTCGTTCTAAGGGGATGGTGAGAACACATTTTGATCTGAATATTTTTGTCTTATGCTTTGATGGTATGGTTGCTTTGATTGCTCTTTATGTTGATGACTTGATTATCACGGGAAATAATCAAGAGATGATAGACATGATCAAAAAAGACCTCATGGAACAATTTGAGATGGCATATCTCAGCCTAATGCATTATTGCCTTGGAGTAGAGGTGTGGCAAAAAGGACATGGAGTGGGTTTAACCCGAGTGAAGTATGTTAGAGAGTTGCTGCACAGGTTCAGGTTGCAGGATTGCAAGCCAGTGAACACTCCTATTGAACCAGGTAAAAAGCTTTCTAAGCTTGATGAGTCATAGCCATTTGATGCTATGTTGTATAGTCAGTTAGTAGGGAGCTTGATTTATGTTACCATGACTAGACCAGATATATGCTATGCTATTGGTATTGTAAGTCAGTTTATGGCAGCACCTACAGAAACGCATTGGAAGGCAGCTAAGCGCATTTTGCGTTATGTCAAATGCACTTCAGATTATGGCTTGATTTACAAGAAGCATGAGGGTTTACCTGAGTTATGTGGCTATGTGGAGGCAGATTGGGGAGGTGACTATGACGATCGTAGATCCACCACAGGGTATGTATTACAGCTTTCTGACAATTGCTTTTCCTAGTCTAGTAAGAAGCAAAGTACAATTGCTCTATCCACCACAGAAGAAGAGTATAAGGCAATGTGTAGTGCAGCACAAGAAGCTATATGGTTGAGATAGATCTTGGAAGAAGTTGGCATGAAACAAAAAAATCCCACAATTATACATTGCGACAGTTAGAGTGGCATTCAGCTAGCAAAGAATCCAGTATTCCATGCGAGAACCAAACACATTGAGATTCAGTATCACTTTATACGTGAGAGGTTGTTGAGTCGTGAAATTCATGTTGTTCATTGTAGTACAGAAGAACAACTAGCTGATATTTTCACTAAGCCACTTGTTAGAGAAAAGTTTGATAAGCTTAGATCAAAGCTTTCTATACTTAAAAGTTTGCTGACTTTAAAGCTATGTATATGACTATATAAAAAGTAGACTCTACTTTAAGGGAGAGAGTTAGAATTAAAGTAGAATCACTGTGTTACTATACTGTGGGTCTAATAGATCAGGATCAGTTGGCTCACCACAAGGCGAGTCGACGGCTACATTGGCAATGCTGTAAAAGCAAAAATGAGCAGGTACCCGTACTATCTAGCAAGGTGACTCATGTACGCCATGGTTTGCATGAGGCCTCACATAGCCACATCCACTAGAGTTTTGAGCAGATATCTTGAAAACCCAGGACTTGATCACTGGCATGCTGCAAAAAGGGTTTTAAGGTATCTGAAGGGAGCTAATGGACTTGGATTGGAATACCGTCATCCATTCGAAGGAATAACAGGGTTTGTGGATTTTGACTAGGCAGGCGACAGAGATGACAGAAAATGTACGTGTGGATTTGATTTTACGATAAGCGATGGGCTGTGAGTTGGGCAAGCAGTAAGCAAAAATCTGTTGCCCTATCTTTGCCTGAAGCAAAATAAATTGGCATATGTCATGGGGTACGTATGGATTAATAGATTATGCCATGAGATAGGGATTCCAACTAAAGACATGAAGATCTTCAGTGACTATCAGGGCATCATCTTTATAAGGCATCATCTTTACCTGCAGAAATGGGGGACTACACAAGGGAAGCAAACACATTGATATTCAGCACCATTTTGTCAAAGACTTAGAGCAAAATGGAAAATGATCCTAGAATACTGTTCCACAAAAGAGACGATTGCAGATATAATGACCAAATCATTAGTTAAGGATAGATTTGTGTACTTGAGGGATGCTATGGGAATGAAATGTGTTACCAAAGGGGATGGTTAGCATTGAGATGGGGATGTCCGGTTCACATGACATTAACTAATTGTCAATGCTAACCACCAGTAGGTGTATATAGATAGGTGGTTGTGTAAAATGATCTTCTTGGCATGATCAATGTCATGTCACATAGATGAATACACGTAGGTCATCATATTGCACATTAGGAAATCTTGGCATGCAATCAACATGCGAATATATGTATGTATGCATATTGTAATGTGAATTTCACGCTTGAGTTTTTTGGCAATTCGTTTGTGTCATTGCAGATTGTTGTTTTCTTTATGGTGATTGATCGATTACCTTTAGTATTCTAGTATTGTAGTGACTGTAATCATCCCTGCGCTTATTCTCAACACGTAGCTATTTGGGACAATCTCTTAATGGTGAGTTATATTAGTTTTTTTTTATTCAATGGGCTCACTAACAACCTCCGAATGTCAAGCCATTCCTTTATTTGGATGCCAAACTTTCACGGCCAGTCATACTCAAGTACTAAAGTTGTCTCTGGATCACCAGTCTGCTAGTGATCCCTTTGGATTCAGAGATCTCCCTCATAATGCTCCACACCTCTTTGGGCGCATTTGCATTTATTGCTTGACTAATTGCACACAATGTAGAATTACGAGCCACATTTCCTGCCTAACACTGGATTCACTAGCGTTACCTCATTATTGAGGTTCACCACCTTGCTTCTCTCAAATACACCCAAGAGCCCCTCCCTTCAAGAATCAACTTCATCTTCTATCTCTAGAGTTCGCATAATTCCATCTCTCAAGTTTTTCTATGATTCTTGAATCAATTAATCCCATTGCTGCGGTCGCCTTCTTCTACACCTATTTTCTCATTCCTCTCTTCACAGTCTTGAAAAAAAATCCAGAAGAGAGTGTATGCTTCCAAGAGGGACCAAAAGCCGGACAATTGAAGATCGGATCTTTCCAGCACACTCCTTTGCACGTCATTTAATGGACAACTCAAAAGCTTTTATTACTTTACTGATATTGCACTCATTTATGAATAGTACGATGGTCAGCAGCAAGCGATTACAACACTCGTTCATGAGTCAAATTATACAAAGAGTGAGACAAAGTAAGAAGTCCACTTGGATCTTGTCCTTTTCTATATAAAAAAACCGTTGTACATGTGAATAACCATCAAAATGGTCATTAGCCGCTAGGGTAATTGGAATGACTTCGTGACTCTCTAGCTAATTTTCAATTAATTACTGTCACATTTACATGACAAAAACAGATAAATTGAGTGTTGTGGCCCTCGACATCCATTGATGTCATATATTTTGGCAAATTTGAGCCATATTCTCGCGTTTGTTTAATGTTCTATATGAATGCTAAAGTTCAGGAGAGTATCATCTTTAATCTGGTTCTCGTTTCTGTATGCTCTTCATTAAATCACAATAATTTAACATGAAGTGCAATTGGGAGGGAATCATGAGATATCTAGCTAGTCCGCAGCATTAATCAAGTCCTCCACCACGATCGGCAATCCTTTGATCATCCTGACTGTTGGAAAGTACACCATCTTGTCTTGCTCGACTGGCTTCCAGCTGCAATACCATCAATCAAAAAACAAAACAGATTAGAGTTTATTACAATTTACGATCCATGTATAGTAGTCTTGTACAGTATCATTTTGATTTCAAGCATGCGATCAACGTCCCATGCACTAGCTTTGATGACTGTCTTTGACCAGCTGGGCTTGTGTAGTAGTACTGGCTCGCCGAAGGTGCGAGCGCCAGGCCCAGGTATTATGTTTCTTCATGCATTTAAGAGTAGCTTATTCAGTTCCGAGACATTCAATACCACTGACGAGATAATCCTAAATTTTCAAGCTTAGATCAAGAGTTTCCTCTGACCTGAATTTGGTCACAAGATGATGAAGGAACATTGCGATTTCTAGCTTTGCCAGCTCGTATCCTGCGCATTGTCTGGGCCCTCCTCCAAATACCATGAAGTTGTTCATGGTCGGAGACATAGTCTGATTCCATACGAAATACAGGAGTCAATAGTGAGAACATGTACTTATTGTAATTTGTAAAACGCAGCGAGCATGCAGAAAGAATGAATGAAAGTTGACATGGTTAATAGAGCTGCGCTTGTTGAGTACCTTCCAGCGCCATGGGTTGAACGCAAACGGGTCTTCGTAGATGTCTCCATCAAGGTGCACAGCACGGGCGTACGCGAGCACAGTCCATCCTTTTGGTATAGTGTAACCTGATGAGTAGATTCAGTACAGTACGGCGTTTAGTTATGTCAGGAAAGTAGTATTACGCAGTCAAAGCAAGGAGTCAAGTTAACCACTGATCAATGGACTGGCGCCCGTCTAATTCTTTTGCTCTCTCAATTCATTCTGAGGTTTCTATTAGCATTTGTACTTTCCAAAATAGCATAAGATTGAGAGAGGTTTTTGATTATGGGCAGATTGTACAAAGATGTGAAGGTTTTGACTCTTGAGAGCCTGCGCAGTGGAATCTATGATTGAACACACAAGTACCTTGATACTGAATGTCCTCTATTGCTGTGCGGTATAATCCATGACTGACGTTTGTAAGTCTGAGCGTCTCATAGATAACCTGTAGAAGCAAAAGCAGGACGAAGAGTACGGAAAAGTAAGGCCTAGGCAGTTGATCTCGAGGTTAAAGTCAGGGAAAGAGAAAGAATGCTGCAGGCTGCTTACGTCCAATGTAAAAGGCATGCTATTCTTGTAGGCCTCCCATGACAGTCTTTCCCCCTTTTGGTTTCTTTTAATAGCCAAGTTTTCTTCCTGCAGTACCCGTCATCAGCATAAGCAGTCGTTCCAGCTTATTCTATGGAAATTGTAAATCAAGCCTGTAGGTCTCACGCTAACACATGTTCCAGGAAAGCAAACTTCGGACTTCTCGGGCAATTCATTAATAGAGAGAAAGGACTCACTCTCAGCTGGTTTAAAGCCTTTGGGCTGTCGGTCAAGAATGCGATCGCGAAAAGAACAGCTGTTGCTGTGGAAACATGTCCAGCCGAGAGCAATCCAAGAAAGTAATCCATGATCTGCTCGTTACTCATCCTATCCTCAGGCCGCATCTCAGTACTGAACACAGTTGCGAGTAAGTCCTTGTGATCGTCTTTCTCAAGACTTTTTCTTGAATCGATAACTTGGGTGAGTCTCTTTAGAATTCTCCCCCGAGCCTGTAGACGCAAGCGGTTCTCAATTGACAAGCTCCTCTCTCTTCAGTCTATCTTATGGTCATCATTTAAGATGGAATGGGGAAGCAGCTTTGTGAAGTACTAAGATTTTCTATTGCCCGTCTTAAAAAGGATCAGGCAGTGGATTAATAATGTACCTGCACTGCTTTCGCGTAAGTGGAGCCAGGAATTTTAAGCGGAAGAGAAAATATGCCGTCGAACAGCTGATAGTACTCCTTCATGAGACTGTCAGACTCTTCTCCAGGGCCAAAACTGATGAGCTGTTTCGCCACCACACGAAACGTATACTGCATTCACAGTACATAGATATGAAATCTGTAATTATGTAGGCCCTAGGGTGAAGTACTCTGACAAAATCACAACATCGTATGAAAAGATTTGTTTTTTGGATCCAAGATCTTCCTGCAGACCGCCTAGCTGCCTGAGTTGAGGAGCAATTGGTCAAACTAATTAAGTTCAAGAACTCCAAAATTTCAAACCTTAACTTTCTGCAGGAGATTGATGTGTTTAATTAAGCAATAATATAGGAGATGCAGGCATAGTAGCCCACTGATAAGCGTCCAAGTCTTACAGCTTTAGCTTCATCTTGAACGTTCACCACCCGACCTTTCCAGGTGCTTAGGGCCAGCAGCACATAGCTATCAATGTCATTGAGCAGGTAGTCCTGTAACTTTTTGGAAGTCAAGAAGGTCATGGCATAGCCGCGCATTTTTTTGTGAAGCTCACCGTTAACCATGAGCATGTCATAGGTACCCAGAATCTCAGCAAAGGAGGTGGGGTAGCCCATGTTGAACAGCCTCTTGTCGTTCTGCATCACAAACTTGTTGAATTCAGCATCGGCGGAGATGATTGTGGGTTTTCCGAACAGATGAGACTTGAAAACCTTTCCATACCTGCCATGCAAATAGCAATACAAATGAGCGCGCGAGGATGCGACGACCAATCAACTCGAGGATCTGCAGTAGATATACTGCAGATGAGCATGATCTAGTCACACTAATCTGAAACCCATTTCGATCCATCGTCACGATCGCTGGTAGGTTACATTAACACTCACAATTTACGAACTGTAAAAACGGTATAAGAAAGCTGCAAGAGGGATAATATCATCAGTAAAATAGACAAGGTAGTTAGAAATTGCTAGCAGTTACAGCAGTTGATATTTTACATACTTGGCGACGCGGTTGTTGACGAAAGGTTCGGGATCGGAGGTGGAGAAGTAAGACATGAACTCCATCGTCTCTCCCACCCAAGGTAATCCCACAGAACCTTTTGGCAATCCTTTCACGTCGTTGCCCAGCTTTCTCCATTTCCGCAGAAACAGTGCCAATATTATTGTTATCAATACAACTACCGCCGCCGACAACACCGCCATCGCCATCTAATTTATTCTCTCTTTGCCACTCTCACTAGTCTCACTCTCACTCTCACTCTATAGGAGTCTATCCCTCTCTGAACAAAATCTGGTTTGCAAAATAGTATGAGTGTCATTCCATCTGTTTGTGTATGTACTATGTAGTATATATGTGTATGTATATGTTTTTTTATGTGTCTGTGTGTAGTAGTGCAGCTGGCAACGCGCTAGAACCTTTATTGGTGTGCGAAGCAGTCAATGGTCGTGTACAATAGCATTTTCTCACCCAATGCCTAAGGAGGCTAAGGTGGGCATGTGAAGCACGCAATGTTGGTGTGCATTGAGAGTGGGATCATGGATGATGGGAGACGATCAAGTCTTGATGAGACCAGAAAAGACAAAGTCATGGAATCTTGAAATTCAGTCTCTTAAATTTGCTCCAAATTCAGACATTGGAGTCTCAATTTGTCAAAAAGGTGCGGTGGGCCCGTCCCGTCCCATGGGTTGAAATGCACACGACATGAATATAAATATGCACACTAAGGCACGAACTTGAGATATAAATATAAAGAGTTAATGATATCAATCTCTAAGATGTGGATGTGCTTGCTTTTAATTTGAGTTGACAATGACAACTCATCTATGAAAGTCAATAATTTTTATTTTGCAAGAATATCTTGGTTAACCGTGATCTTCAACTTTGTAGAACAAATAAAAGTCACACTGCATAATTTTTTTTGTCAATGTTTAATGCTGACTCATATACACAATCAATCAATTCAGACATTGACATGTGACACATTTTGAAACCTTTATGCAAGGGAACGTGCCAACCTTGGTGCATTCTAGCAAGTGAGGTGCCAACGAGGCCGCCATTTGATTGATATCCAGTACATAATTAACAAGGTGATCTAAGATATCTTGCTTGCCCAGGTTTGCTATGCATGCTCAAAATTGGAAAAAAAACAAAAACGAATCACAGAACCCAAAATAGTGCCCAAACGAATCACTTACAATTGTTTATGTTTTGAGAATAATTATCTTTCAAAAGTGGCTAGGCACGCCAACACATGATTAAGGAATGGCATAATATTGCAATTTATTTTTGGTCTTGTTATAGGGTTGTGTTAACGGTTAGTAACATTTCAATTCTATTTATCTTGAGAAGATTGGACGAGCAAAAAAATGCAAAAAAACATTGACCTTTCCAGTTCCCCAATGACTCATTGATAGACCCATACAAAGCCACCATCAAGTGTTTAGGCCTACAACCATTAATTTTGACAATGTACTTATAAGGGCCCCAATTCTCTTATAGTCACATTAACTTATGGGTTGTTGGTCTACCGGTCCCTAGCGTGGACACGCTACTCGAGACCAGTCATGGGCATGACACAAACTCTCACGATTTAGGATAACCCGACGGACTAGAAGAAGCCCACCCCAAGGGACCACAAGGAGCTTTTTTGCGATCCAGACCACCGCAAGCGACTACAAGAAGACTCATTGTGGTCCCTTGCGGTGGCCCAAGGGACCGCAAGAAGGCCCTTTTTAAAAAACAAGGGATGGCTTCTTCAAATTATCTAATTGCATTGTGAAAACAACGTTGCAAAAATTACTTTTGCATTCCAACGTGTGTTTTTTTGCTTCCTGAATGTGATGATGTAGTTGCATGGTCTAACGACGACACAAGAGATGGAGTTTTACTTTTTGTACCACATTCATATCACATTTTTGTGGATCATGTTATGTGCTTGTTTCGCTATCTCAAGGACCTCTCTGATTTCATATACTTATCATTATGCTCAAAATATGTATTTTGAGTGCTTATACTTTTGAGACATTCTACTTCAATGTGACTTCGAGCATGCGCTTCTTGTTGGTGGATGGACCTCAGATTATGAGGGGACGAGAGCTTTCTGCATGGCTTGCATTGGATGCTTGGTGTAATATTGGAAGATTTCTATATTATCATTGTTCTCATTTGAATAAATGTCATGCTAACTATAAGCCATCCACTTTCAGATCATTTTCTAATATCATGTGCATTTAGTTGTCATAACAACTTCCATGTAAAAGTTTCTACACTATTCAAGTTAAATGGTTATTGAAAGATCAATAGCTTGCATGCATTCAATTAGATCTAGTTATAGTCTTCTTCAATCATGGAAAAACAAGATTTGCACTTGTGACGAATATTTACAAGAGTATAGAAAGATTAAAAATTGCAAAAATACACAGTTGAAATAGAAAACCATAGACAATTGCATCTTTTTTCATCTTCAATTTTTTCATAACCATGTCCATACTTTGTTTCATGATTATACCTCAAAACTTAAGCACTTCATTTGCTCATTAATTGATAGACATTTTGATTGTACATTTGCATACACTGCCAGGCTTTGATACCAAAAAACAAAAAATGATTCCCAAATCTTATAATACAGGTCAGTGCGTGACAGCTTGTGAGCAACAGTTCTTAATCATTAAAACAATCCCTATACCTTGTTGAGTGGCAACAAAACTAGAAAATATATCTTAGGTTACAATGAACAAATGCAACGTTGAAATTTTGTTAGCATGAGACACTCTCGCAAGAGAATATGCATTGTGACCAAGTCAAACTTTCACATGACTACAAAATACAAAGTGCTTTGAATAGTTGTTATTAAAAATGCTCAACTAAAATATGATATTCCAATGCATAGAGGCTTAAAATATGGAAAGACCAGTTACACAATTCCACATACTTGCAAAGAAGAAGACAATTTCAAGAGCACCCTCAGATTTTCACTTCAAAACAAATGTAGAAAATGCCTGTGCTTGCTTTCTCTTTCCAATAGAGGAATGATAGCAAGCTTATTATAGTTTAAGGGGAAACTAGATGCCCCCAACTGTATGTTTTCCAGAGATTTTTTTGACCTGAGAGACGTTTCTCAAACATGTAAGAAAAACCTTCCCAAAGTAAAATCACAAATGAGAGTGCTACAAGTCCAGAATAGTGTTATGAAAGCCACAAAAGCCAGTATTATAGCACCATCAGAGACCTATTTGAAATGCTAACTTCAACTCCATTGAGTGCTTAATGCTCCTGAGTATAGTTCCAATATACATCTTAAACATTTCACAAGCCATGCATGCAATCAAGAATAGCCTAGAAAATTCCAGTTCTCTAATGGTACGAACAGCAGCGCTTTCTGCTGTAGAGAAAGCTTTTTTACTAACTGCATAATGCTTTTTTTACCGAACTTGTGCTATATGTTGGAATCCATGGTTATAACAGGCAAGAATATGAACCAATCACAATTGTCACATACTTTTACAGTTTAGAGTCATTTGGAAACAAAAGCTTTACATGCATTTTGATTTTATACAGAAAATAGTGTAACTGCATGTGCCTGCCATTGAAGTACAAAATAATTAATAAAAAATCTGCACTACGGGCTTAAATATTTGCACGCCGCCGCCTGCGAGCATTACCTCTTATATGCATGCAGTTTCCGTGGGAAAAAACTCTCTGAATAATCTTTTGTCACATCGTTATCAGCAACACTAACATTTTTTCATGTACACCATTCTCGCTAGCTAAAACTACCTCTACCTCCCAAAATGGGCTAAAAGTTCGGCAGCCCTGCCAGACATTTGATGTGTGGAATGTGATTTCTGTTGCTACACGTCATTACCAGGGGCTATGATATCTTGGGTAGAGAACTTTGCACCAATGGGCATAGACCAATTTTCGTCGGCCCCACTTGAACCAAATCGGCCCATGAACCGCAACTCCTTTCTTCAAATCTCTTTCTGAAAATATCAACCAGCAGAATATTCACAATCATTCATTTTTTAAGTGCAGAATAATGTGGAAAGAATAGCTGAATATTCTATAAAGCACAGAGCTGGCATATAGGATATTTGAGACGCAATGACCTGTATGCAGTTGATTATGAGAGTAATTAAGATTCAAATAGCAGTGTCAAAACTACTAGTACCCTCAAGAACTTATCCTCAGGGAATTTTATCCTTCTCGCTAATGTGTTCTACCAATATTTTCTTTCAGCACTTTTCACAATTTGAATCTTTCAAATAATCATCAAATATTTGGATCCTGATGCAAATCTCGATTTAACTCACATCACTGTTGCTTGAAATGCTGCAGAGCAAAAACACAAAAACTGGAGTGAAGTTGCTCTTTCTGATTTCTATCTCCACAGTGCTCCAAATAGTTGATAAATCCTTGAATTTCTACCCAGTCAGAGAAGTACACCTCTTGCTCACTTCTGCCTGGTAGATGCTAAACTCTCTCTCTCTCTCTCTCTCTCTCTCTCTCTCTCTCTCTCTCTCTCTCTCTCTCTCAGGTCTTATTGTCACTTATTGCCACTTGCCACTTGATCACTCACATGTCACTATTTTTACAGAATCCACCCAGATCGGTCTCAATCACTGCCGACCTTGTTGATTGCACACCTACACCCCCTATTTAGTTCCAAAATGAGCTATTTCTTCAAATTGAAGAAACTACCTATCAATAACAAAATTTATGCTTTTGAACCCTTCATGAATTTCAAACTAAATATTCTATGATGGAAAGCTTCCAATCTGACTTTCAAATCTTCATTGTCCCTTCAACCTTCAATAACTAGCCTTTTTCTCATTTTTTGCAACAAGCTTCTCTCTCCAATTGTGCTCATTATCCTCTCTACCAAGATCATCAGGCTCCTTGCTTGGCTTCACACCAAATGGTAACTCCCTGGAAGCCAAATCCTACTAGGCTTTACTTGCAGCACTTGGTAAGACGAGTGTTTACTCCTACATTTGCAGTCATCCAATTGCACGCCATAATAAACCCTTGAGGCTGACAGGCAAAAAGATGTCGAAAGGTCAAAGAACTAAATCTGTCAAAGTTCCTTGAGTTAGATGGTCAACATTGGGTCAACCAGGTTCAAGTCCACCAGAAATCCCGAGTGTCAAGCTACATTTCAAATATGAAAAAAAAGGGACCACCGTATCTCTAAAGCTTCAAACAAGGAGAGATGGCTTATGCCAAAGCTTCCCATTAGGGCAAGCAAAGCTACTCTCATACTACAATGAGTTATTTTGCAGAATGAAGACTCAGAAATTCTAGGAGTGAACTATGTGTTCAGGTGTGAACTCTACTGGTGAAGATCATCGATGGTTGAAGATCTCAAAGACTTGCAGGTCCCTGGAGATTGATGTGCAGATACTTGTCTCTCTTGAAGGCTGCCTAGAGATCAGCCAAGTATTTAATAGTTACAAGAATCCTGCAGAAGAGTTCGATGCAGTGGAAGTGAACGTTGCAGATGAAGATCTTGCAATAACGCACCTGCCTGTGCATATCTTTTAAGACTGGTTATAATTGTGAAAACTGGATCATATATTTTTAACTTTTAGTTCATTGTTTCAAAACTTCAGCAGACTGATTGGCTTAGATTAGATAACAGAAGGGAACACCTTTCAAGAGAATGTATTAGTTTCAGCAAGAAATAGAAAATAGCAATGGAGTCTCCACTGCCTTACAATCCTGAACAAAATGCCATTCCTGACAAAAAAAAATAGGCCTCTGGAAGAAAATACAAGATAATCATTAACTAGCAGTGGACTTGGAAAGCAATTCTAGGGCAAGGAATCAGAGAGTTTGACAACAATTTAAATCAAAAGTATATCTTCAGGCAGCCCCAATAAACAAAACCCTACAAGAATTATGGAGTGGCAAGATGCCCAATGTATAATTTTTTGGCCGTGAATGTTACTTTCAGATACCAGATGCCGTGAAGTGGATTTACATTTCTAAGGCTTAGATGGGAAGGCCGCGAAAACAACTAGCTATACGGACTGATGTGGTGACGAAGGCGGCTTGTGTTTCCAATGGCCTATTATGTGTGAAGTGGTGAACTTTGAAGCAATCAGGTGAGGGACTCCTAGTATATCATCATATAAGAGTGATCGAAGTTGCATCTAGGTGCATCCTCAAAATTGGGGGGAGAGGGGGTGTGTAACAAATATCGAGATTGGACGAGAAAGGAATGATCACAAAGGGTGGTGGGAGATACGAAAGTTGGAGACCGTGGGATAGAAGATGGTGATCCCATGAGGTAACCAACAACATTGAGACCACTGGTATGAAGATGGCATGTGCAGGTGCCAGAGTCGAGGCCAACAAGCTAAGCCATGGCATATGTGTCACTTCGCCTAGCTGTAGCAAGTACTCCCCATAGGTGGAGACAGGTCCCAACATGTCATCTAATATCCTAGTAATTTCCATATCATCAAAATCAAGAACCCATATACATAGCTGATCAACAACATCATGCAAATCAACTTGGCATGCAGCAATCCCAGGGTTGAAGTCATCAATCAGCAATATATGCCCTCGCTCTGCATATCTAAAAACGTCCATAGAGACACAAGTATAAGGAGGCTGGTGCCCTCAACAAAAGAGGACTTCGGAGGAGAGCAACATGTTGAAAAGAGCTGTCTCCAATGCTCTCCTGAAATAGGGATCCATATATATGTGCACACTCGTCATGGCCAATGAAGTCAATGAACAGGTGTAGTGACTTTTTGCGTAAACATGCAACCCTCCTAAAACTCTGTAGCTTGCAGATCTCATCTATGTCTTGTATACATAATCCCATCTATAGCTCGGGATCATGGGTAGTACTCTCTCTTGGCTCTCAAGTGTCTCTATGGATAGTAATAAGTCCCTACCTATGATAAGATCTATTATGTCTCCAATAGTGAATGAAGAATGTAGACCATTACAATTCCACACCCCAACACATAAATGCTGCAAAAGGGCACCAAGATGTTCCAAAACCCAAGGGACCAAAATCCCTATTTCAAAGAGCTTTTAGGTGCACCATTAATGTCACAAACATGACCATCCCTATACACCACACATTTATCAGTATCCCTTGCCTCCAGGAAGGCTCTACGCCTCCTTTCCACCTGTATGTAGGTAAGATCACCATCCATGAAGACACGGGTGCCCCGCCACTTAGCACATTGCCATAAGACCTCCCTATGGCTTTCCGATAATACAAAGTGAATTACTAAGGTGGCATTATCTTTCTTTGCCTGCCATGTTAAATCCATGCTCTCAGATAATGGTCTGGTTCCTCAATAGCAATCTGTTTGTCTACAAAGCCCCTCACCCTGATATTGAGAGTTTGTTGCTCTCTAAGCCACTCTTTCAAAATGGTAGCTGAGATAACATAGGACATTGATGCATTCATTATACTCCCTTTTTCAAAACGACTACCCAAGAAAGCACTTCTTTCTTATGTTGTTCAATCTCAATCTTGGTTTCCAATTCTTGGATCTTTGAAGAAGTAAATTCCAGTGGTGCAATCTTCACATCTTGGACTGCATTCAGCTTCTTTCATCCACAAAAGTTGCAGTAATTGTCCTGAGCTCAGCCATTTCATGTTTCATCATATGAAATTTTACGCTTAGCTACTCCAACTACCATGTAAGATGTTATAGCTCATAGGATTTAGATGGAGGTATAGATAGAACCTGGTTCTGGTAGAATACAAGTAAAATGCCTTATGACAAAGAGAGGGGATAGAGTATGGGGAGCCGCTACTCAGCACACAGTGGCCCCTTTTATTAAGGCCTTCTGATAAACTGGTGAAGCAAGCTAGATGGAGAGGGAAGAAGCCAGCGAGCACCTAGTTGGGCAGCCAGAGAGAGAGAGAGAGAGAGAGAGAGAGAGCGCTTTATTAACGTCTTTTCCATGCCCATCTGGTACAAAAAGCATGAAGACTGTCTAACTGTCTCTGTAGGCGTTCTCCAGTCATAGAAACCAGAGCCACATCATCCGCATAAAGAAGGATGGCAATCAAAATGTCACCAAGCCTGCAACCTGTAGCATTGCACTGCTCAATGACTTCCTCAAGCGGGGGGGGGGGAGAGAGAGAGAGAGAGAGAGAGAGAGAGAGAGAGAGAGAGAGACTGTCTCACAACATATTGTCCCTAGAGTCTAGAGCTCTAAAAGAATTACTCACTTTTTGGAGTTTATTTAGGCTGCTGTCAAAGGACAGGTTTAGAAGCGGTTGGGCACCCAGTTTTACCACAATATTTCACCATACACCAGTTACATTGTTGTCCATTATAGCATACGAGGATCCTCGTTGTGTTGCATTCATGATACAAGAGATGTTCCTACTACGACAGGATCTATGTCATCAAATTCAATAGAGTCACTCTGAGACACAGCTCCATTCATGGATAAATCTAGACACAGATGATAGCAACTATGATGACACTTGTTGACGTAGACTCTAGAGACAATGCATCACTCAGTTCCATGTTACATATCCCAATATGAGAAGACACATTTCTCATCAACAACCCCCTTGATGACATCAGCAGTGTACCTTGGACATACATCCAAAAGCAGTCCCCATTACATCCTCCTTTTGTAGCAATGGAGATGATGACACCATTCATATCATCAGATTGCAACCAGATATATTTGTATTGTACTCATCTTGGATCATTGCAGTTAAATGTATATGTTTTTTTTCTTCCTTACTATTTTTGGAGTCATTTTATATTCTCCCGTACACGCTTGACATGTAATGTTTCGTCTACATGAGAAAGACAATAGTCTCTCTCTCTCTCTCTCTCTCTCTCTCTCTCTCTCTCTCTCTCTCTCTCTCTACCCCCTCCACCTTCAGACTTCACCTTCTTCACCCCTGACTTGATTCGGGCAGCAATCAAAAAGCTGAAAACCCACCGCACCAGAGACATTGAAGACCTTGAGTTTGAGCTACTGATTCACGCCCCCGATACCCTTGCCCCTACATTATCTACTCTCCTTAACCATGTTGTTGTTGAGGGCTTCACATCCTCTTGGTGCACCAACATCATACATCCTATCCATAAAAACGGTGACCACATGGTACCTGGTAATTACCTCACTATTATGATTGGACATGTCCTTGCGAAGTTATATGGCGTCATCCTCAAATCTGCAGTTAGCTCAGAGGCAAACTCAAGAGATAACATGTTTTGGGTCAAGCCGGGTTCCACGCTCATTATTCCACTACAGATCACATATTCACACTCCGAGCCATCATTGAGGAAGCTAGACACAGGAAAGAACTGTTGTTTTGTGGACTTCAAGAAAGCCTTTGATTTTGTCCCACGCTCTTTACTTATCATATATCCATCTCCATCTCTCCTCGACCTCACCCCTGACTTGGTCCGAGCAGCAATCAAAAAGCTGAAAACCCATTGCACCAGAGACATTGAAGACCTTGATTCTGAGCTGCTGATTCACGCCTCTGGTACCCTCGCCCCTACACTATCCACTCTCCTTAACCGTGCTGTTGTTGAGGGCTTCCCATCCTCTTGGTGCACCAACATCATACATCCTATCCATAAAAATGGTGACCCCATGGTACCTGGTAATTACCGCACTATCATGATTGGACACGTTCTCGCGAAACTATATGGCACCATCCTTCAGTCTGCAGTTCGTTCAGAGGCAGAGTCCAGGACATTACATGCTTTGGGTCAGGCAGGGTTCCGTGCTCATTCTCCCACTACAGATCTCATATTCACACTTCGAGCCCTCATTGAGGAAGCTAGACACAGGAGAGAAAAGGTTTACTGTTGTTTTGTGGACTTCAGGAAAGCCTTTGATTCTGTCCCACGCTCCTTACTCATCCAGAGACTCCGAGACCCGGGTTACTCTACAGATATTATTCTAGTCGTCACGCTCTCTATGAGGGTTTTGGGCTGATTTCGTCATGGCAGTGGCATTTCTGAGCAGATCTGGAGTACTATTGGGGTTAAGCAG
Organism: Diphasiastrum complanatum; assembly: GCA_029204225.1. NCBI lineage: Eukaryota > Viridiplantae > Streptophyta > Lycopodiopsida > Lycopodiales > Lycopodiaceae > Diphasiastrum > Diphasiastrum complanatum. The sequence goes on along the minus strand of CM055098.1, from coordinate 14,385,976 downwards.
AGATGCTCTCTCTCACCAGTTCTCTTTGGATTATATATTGACGAACTAGAGCAGGTCATCTCTCAGTGTGGTGGGGACGGTTGTCGGCTTGGAGACATTCTCATTGCCATCCTTCTCTATGCGGATGATGTGGTACTAGTCTCCTGCACCAGAGAGGGATTACAGAGACAGTTGGACTACTTACACACCTTTTGTACTCAGTGGGGTTTAGGGGTGAACCTCTTGAAGACCAAAGTTATGGTGTTCAATACCTCTCAGGCTTTTATGCAGCGCCAGGAGCTTACCTTTGATGGACAGTCCCTAGAGGTAGTCTCTTCATACACTTACCTGGGTGTGCTCTTCTCTAGTCCTACCTTCAGTATGAGACAGGCGGCTACTTCTAGACTTGGGAAGAGACACTGTTCCCTAGTCCAGCTAAGAGATTCTGCTTCCGTAAGTCTATTCGGGATGCCCCAAGTAAGTGCAGATTGTTTGACACCATCGTCACCCCTTCAGCCCTGTGTGCGGCAGAGATATGGTGTACAGGACTATCGTCTTCACACTGGTCCAGCATTTCACGCTTACAGACCACCATGTTAGCTCGCATGATCCGAGCGAAGCCCTCGGTCCCACATGAGATCATCCTTGCGGAGTTTGTCACCCCCCTTATTCAGATTGAGGCAGCCTTCCAGCTTATCACGTACATCCAGAGAGCCCCGGCACTTCCTAATACAGAGCAGAGATATACGTGGCTTGCACTCATGTCCTCTCATCACCTTCAGACTCAGGGATACCGACTATCATGGTTCTCTCAGGCATCACACTTCCTCATGGAAGCATTTGGTATCACTATCACTTATCTCCCTGTGGGCACACACCAATACATTAGACATTTTTTATACAGAGCATATCTCGATCGTACTTGGCGACACCAGCTGGGGGTTAAGCCTGACTACTATCGGACTCACTTTCTGGAGCAGGATGCCACCGGTCTTCCAGTCGTACCTCGCTATTTGTCCTTTGGACTATCACACAGTCTTCGTTTCACTTTGGGACAGTTCAGAGTCTCCTCACGCAGCAACTCGCACTTCCTGGCTTGTTACGAGAGCACACAGTTTTCACCCCCCTACACGACGTCAGCGGCGGCCCACATTACCTCCTGCTACAGCTCGTATCACATCCTTTTTCAACAGCAGCACTATATGATATTACTCTACTCCTGGCAACTATCTTGCTCCCACTCATGGACAGTTGGCAGTTTGTAGTTTACATTTATTTTACTCATTGTCTTTTATGCATAGTTTGTTTTTGGAGACGTTTCTATACGCTCCCATGGTTTCAGATACTTGACATGTACTCCTTTTGGTGCAACTTTACCGTGCTAGTGTTTTTGTGACCATGATAAATGGGTTTATTAGTCACCGTATGATATATATCGTTTTTTTGACAAAGTTCAGAATTCAAAAGTATACTTTCCCTCCGATTTTCATTCTATCAAAAGTCTATATAAGAGGTGCATCACTATCAAAGCCCTCACTTTGCTTCCCTCTTCTCCTCCTCTTCTCCTCCTCTTCTCCTTCTTCCTCATGCTGGCTCACTTTTGGACGCGCCCATCTAGGGCTCTCTGATCGGCACAATCACAAGGACTGGTATGCATTTGTATCTTTTCATTTCTGATAGCATAAACAAGAATTGCTTATATTTGCTTTGCTTAGTGTGTAAACTATGGCATAAGGAGAGCGCTAGATCGCGATCCAATACCTTCTAAGAAAACAATGCATGCTATACATGCTTACCATTTATTTCAGAGGTAGGTTTAGGCAAATCGCGATGGAATACCCTCTTGGCAAAGCCTTGTGGATGTTTCCATCCTATCACATAAAGTATGTGGCACATTTATGTTGAAACTACATGCTCATAGTGCGCTAACAGCGCACTGCTGCTTCATGCAACCTTATGCATATTATGTGGCTTAATTGGTATGCTTTAGGGATCATAAACACACTCGTTGGAGCAGCGATTACCTTACTCTCATAACACGTGATTGATTGAACCTCTATTTACGTAGCTATGAGGCTCCTTCATCGCTGAAAGGATAGCGATGACCACACTAAAGTTTATGTAGATATCTGCCTTTTCAATGATAGAGTGGATGCATAGCTGGTTGCCAGCGAGCTACTATATTATGTGTGGTTTTACGGTCGCCACGTGAGGTATGGTTTATGGTAAATGATAAGCAATGATAAGCAAATGCCATATGTCTCTTGCTTTACACAGATTTCCCTACTACGAGGTTGCATTCCGATTCCATTATTGGATTCGGAGTACGCTCTTATACAGGTATGCATTCTGAAGACCATCTTCGTGAAGTTTATATATGGGTTTCTTTCACTTCCTTTTTACTAAAACATAAGCAGAGAATTCGTTTCATAATGCAAATATAGTGCGATTAGCAATGCTTTTTATGCTATTACTGTTGTGGCAAAAACTAGACTCGAAAAACTTCTATTACCAATCTCCGAAGGAAGTATCGTTCGTAATCAAATATGGCTTCCTCACAAGATTCTCACGCAACATCTATTCAGGTTAGTATTGCAACACCGCTTCGTGTATTGGTTTACGAAGAGGTAATGGTGTATATAATAGGAAGCATTCATGTTTATCAATGGTTATAGGAAATGGTAGTGGCTCACACTTATAACAAAATAGCTTAAACTATCGTATTTATGCCTCTCGTTTAGCAATGATAACATGTATAGATGACTCGAGCTACACATATGGTGACTTTGCCATTTTCTTTGCAGTAAGTTTTGGGAGCAATAATACAAGTATTGATAACCTCCGCGCCCTTAAGGTACATGGATTTGTACAAGGGATCGCCACATTTGTAGGGATAATCCTATTACAAATGTTATGGTAAAATACTTGGCTAAAACACGTAATGGTAATAATATAATAGACAGGACCAGAATTTTAAAATCTTATGAAACTGGGCGATAGCTGGCGTACTCTTGGAAAGCATGGATATGCTCAAGAGTTTTGAAAATGGTACTATGCCTATTATGAGTTCAGATATTGGTATGGCATGGATTTATCCCATATCTGAGTGTCGTTCCATGCTATCTCTCGTTTGCAAGTCGCAACTTATATAATGCAGTTGTTTTTCAAATACATACTCTTATACTTTATAAATTGATACGGACTAGTACCATAAGACTGATCAGAATGGCGGAATGCCCTGACACGGTAATAATATGGGAAAGCCTATCGTAAATGATTATGTGTTACATAGGGAAGATTGGACTACATTTTATGATCAAATACTTTAAGTTGTTAAGCTGCTAAACTTATTTTGGACATGGATAACAACTGACATTCAGCGTTGACACATGTCTTCTTCATTGTGCTAACTTGTGCGGTTTTGTGTGGTGGGATGGTGGGAGGTACCAACTGGATGTCTTGAAATTTGTTTCGCCATACGATGCTTTCTTTCTTTGAAGTACTGTATGCTTTCAGCTATGTTTCACCTTGTTGGGTTATGAATAAAGGTTTCAAAAGGTTTGGTCTTGCTTTGGCAAGAGGAGCTATGTTTCGTTAATCTCTCTGTGTGCATCCTTGAGGTGTAAGTCCGACTATCCTTTGGTCGGCGGGATAGTATCAAACCTTTACCTTACGTGGATTCATAGGCTAACAAAGGCTTTTTTTCATGGTTTAGTCCTCGTGTTTAGGATGTTGTTGATCTTGGTTACGGAGAGCACCTTCCTCCCCTAATCGACTCTCTCTCTCTCAAACTCTCTCTCTCTCTCTCTCTCTCTCTCTCTCTCTCTCTCTCTCTCTCTCTCTCTCTACAGAGGGATTGGGCGGGGCATAGAGGACCACCAGAGATGTGGCCACTTTGATTATCCATTTCACCTCATTGGCTACTAGGTGGGATGCTCTGCAATACAGAGCTACGCTTCACGGCATCACTATTTTTGTGGATGACGACCTTACGTACATCCAGGTGGACGAGAGACATTAAGGCCTTCCAGGAAGCCAGAGAGTCAGACATGAGAGTTATATATAGAGATGGACGAGTGCATCTTCTTGGTAGCACTCCCACGGGTCTTCTCATTAGGGATTTGGGGTTCTTGGGGTTGGGAGCACCCTGGGGCCCCATCCACACCATCTTCGGATCAGATTGTGGAATTGTGCGAGCATACACTCATCTTCCACTGCAGGGGACCTGATTGACTTCATTACTGGACGGGATAAAATATTTTTTATGGAGACACATGAGAGCCCAGAGCGAGGACTTCCTTCTTTCCCTGGATTCAGATGGGACTCGGTATTCCGACGTGAGACTAGATCCGCCAATGGTCATGGCTCAGGAGGGGTTGCATGCTTATATAGGGAGTCTCTCCAGGCGAGCCTTGAGTTTATTAGACATAATGAGCATGCCCGCTATCTATGGACACGTATTGTGGGTCCGGATATTGGGTTGGACAGATATCTTTTTATTGCAGCTTGCTACTTCCCACCAGAGTCATCGCCGTTTGCTGAGGGCTTTGGATCTCCCTGCCAAGATCTCTCACTGGATATTATCAAATTTAAGGAGCGTGGGCATGTTTTCTTCACTGGGGATTTCAATGCCCGAACATCCTCACACCAAACAAAGTTCTTCGACACCACAAATTAGCTTCGTGTTCGTGCCCTTGACAGTGACATGCTTGGCGTTACCAAGACATCTGCAAACAACTTGGGACCTATCACTTCATACGGAGAGTACCTAATGCAGTTTGGGGAAGCCCATGAGCTAGCCATTTATAATGGCTTATCTCGTTGGCCACATTCAGGCGGATACACATGCCATCCTCACAGTGGAGGAGATAGTATCGTTGACTACCTCATGGGGTCACCATCTTCCATACCCATTGTCTCTAACTTCTATATTTCTCCTACCACTCTTTCTGATCATTCCTTTATTTCTTTCGGCATTGGTCATCTTCCACCCACACGTCCTCTTCTACCCACACTCACCCGCTGTTACGAGTCGTAACCAGTGCCGAACCCTAGAGAACACAGATAGGTCAGATACCACAGTCAGGGTCGTGTCCAGCGTACATGACCAACAGGGCAAGACAGTGTGAGTAGTGTGCCCCAGCACGGTCCATAGCCATGGCAGGCCTAACACAGCCTAGGGACCCTGTCAGCAGGATAGGGCCCCCAGTTGGGTCCTGACGTGCAGTCGACCACGTCAGTGCCACGTGGCCGACACTTGGCAGTAGCATGCTACCAGTCCTCACACTAGGCTAGGAGGGGCTTACTCTATATCATGGAGTAGGCAAGGTTGGGTGGATCAGGGAGTGTTTGTCCTACTGTGGTGTTAGGATCTATTACACTGGTATCAGAGCCATCTCCATCCTAGGGAGTTCAGGAGCAGCAGTAGAGAAAGCTATCAGAAGATAGGAAGTGTTTCTCGGGTTCTCAGAAAAGATTAGAGGAGGAGAATTGCTATAGGTGCAGCCTTCAAACCCTTGAAATTCACTGAGAATTTACAGTTGTAGGAAGTAGAATTCCTTCTGTAGGTAAATCGCTGGAAAGGCAGCAATCTATATCAGATTTCAGACATCTGATAGGAGATTTTAGAAAGGGTTTAGAGTAGAAACCAGCGAGCAGGTCCATCGTTGTGGGATCAGACATCTACCTCTGAAATTTCAGAGAAATCCAAGGAAGTTTGAGGGGTTTTCAAGCAAATTTTCTTAGCAGGGCCAGCGCTGGACAGCGAGGTGAAAAATTGGTTTTTCATCACTGTTTTTGAGAATTTTTCAGTACTTTGAACATCAAACTAGATTGCCACAGACCAGCGACCTACTACTTGAAGTCAGATCAGAGTTTCAAGCAAGTTTTGGGCCTTAAATTTTAGAAAATTGGGCCAGAACACGTGGCTGTCCAGCCAGCGAGGGTAGGGAGACACCAAAATCAGAAATTGAAATACTTTTTGGGTCTCAAATCAGAAGTAAATGAGCCAGTTGGGTTGCAATCAGACCAGCGAGCTACTATCCTCAAAGAACCGGGAAATTTGGCACCGTTTTGAAGCTTCAAACTGGCATTTTTCGGGACAGCAGGTCTGAAATCTTGGGGAAAAGAGCTGAAAGGGTTCCTCTTCATTCTTTCTTTGGAAGTACAGTCCTCAGAAACAGCTAAGTCATCTTTCCTTTCCCTTGTACAGTTGTAAATTAGTCTTTTAGACTTTTTTCCTTCAGAAGTTAAGGTAGCTCTCGTTCAGTTCCGAAGATGACCACTCCTCAGGGACCTAATCAACACCAGGAGAGAGGCTTCGACGAACTTGAAACAGAAGCCTTGGCTTACAGAAAAGGGAAGGAACCCATGGAAGTGGAAGAACAAGAACAGTTCGCCGAAGAACTCGACGAATTGGTTACCAAGGAGCAGTTTCTCCAATTGGTAACAGAAGTGGATGAACTGAAGTTGGCATTAGCCAATTTCAAGTCCAGTGTGAACGACTCGTTCGCTGAACTCAAAAGCTTGATTTTGAGTTCCGCGAAAGGAAGCCTTCCCTCCACTTCTCAGTTATCCCCTTCTCCACTTCCATCAGTTTCGGGTGAGACTTTACGGTCTCACTTCAGTGTTTTTAAAGATTTAAAACCTCCTACTTTTAATGGGGAAGAGAAGGATAGAAATGCAAATATTCTACAAACCTTCCTCAGCAAATGGAAGAACATTCATGCTCTTAAACAGACCCCTGACCATTTGCAAGCAATTGAGGCCAGTCTTTCCTTAGGGCCTATGGCCTATAAGTGGTGGTTAAATCTCCAGGAGACTGGGCAGACTCCCCGGTCATGGAAAGCTTTTGAAGAAGCTTTCCTCACACGACTCCATTCCCATAAAGCCAAAGACATTGATGAGCTAGAGGCTGAACTTCTAAAGTATGCTCTTGACATCCTCTCACCCTTCCTCTCCATTCTATTCAACCGAGCTATCACCTCTAATTTTCAATCTCCATGGTCCACAAACCTCATTCACCCTATCCATAAAGGCCGAGACCCCATGAAAGTTGACAACTACCACACCATTATGATCAACCACCTCTTCGCCAAAGTCTATGGTTCTATCCTACAGTCAAAGATTAGTACAAAGATGGATGCCAGATCACTCTATGCCATTGGATAGGCGGGTTTAAGATCGGGATATACTACATCGGATCATATATTTACTTTGAGGTCCATCATTGAGGAGGCTAAGGCCAAGAGGGAACGTGTATACTGTTGCTTTGTGGATTTCCGCAAGGCCTTTGATTCTGTGCCTAGGCATCTATTGATACAGAGACTTCACGATCGGGGATTTCAGGAGGATACTATACAGGCAATAGTAGCATTGTACAGGCGTGTTGTTGGCAGGGTCCGACTATCAGGAGTTATTTCACCGGAGGTGGTTAGCACTATTGGGGTCAAACAATGACGAGCTGGAGCATGTTATACGAAGTGATGGAGGGGAGGGATGTACATTGGGCGACCTCATTATTGCTATCCTCCTGTATGTCGATGATGTGGTTTTGCTTTCACAGACGAGAGAGGGTTTGCAACGACACTTAGACGTTCTTCTTTCTTTCTGCACACGGTGGGGTTTGTCAATGAATGTGGCCAAGACTAAGGTCATGGTGTTCAACACCTCTAGGTCTTTCATGATGCGGCAAGAGCTTCTATGGGATGGTCATCCACTGGTGGTGTTGATTCATATACACATGTAGGGGTACTATTTTCGGGGCCCACGTTCAGCATGAGACATGCAGCTATTTCTCGGGTACGGTAGGGCTATGCCTCGCTGGTAGATTTGGAGAGACTATGCTTCACTTCACACATCAGAGATGCGACCAGTAAGTGCCGACTCTTTGACACTATGGTTGTGCCCTCTGCTATGTATGCTTTCGAGACATGGAGTACTAGCCTGACAGCTACTGATTGGACATATATCTCCTGGCTCCAAATTCGTTTGCTCTCCAGGATGATACGTATAAGGGAAGCTCCTTAGATCCTGCTTACAAATCCTAAATACAAAAGGATAACACACTGTGGAGAAACCACCCAACCAAGTAGAAGCATCCAATCATTCTCTAGAAGCATCACCCCCAAGCCAAGGAACAAGAAGCATGAATGTAGAGTGAGAGCCTGGCAATGCTTCTTGGTTTCCAAGGGGAGGCTTGAACCTAAGACCAAAGAAACTTTGGATGTCAAGCTAACCAACTAAGCCAACCCCGTTGGTTGAGAGCCTGGCAATGAATCAAGAACCATGACGAGGAGTAGGGCGAGTTTGGACCTCTTATATAGAGCCTAATGCATCCTGGGCACATAGCCATGCATAGCCCTATGTTCCCTATACATAGATTCATCTAGAATAGAGTCCTATGCATGGACCAACTATTCATAGAATTGTTGTCTCATCACCTTGTCTAAACTTCACTTGGTGTGTTCTGGGCCTCACAAGGATATCAGTTACTTTCGGGTCATGTCCAGTATGACGTGGCATAACTAACAGCTTGTTTCACTGGAGTACCGTGTATCCAACTAGGAGTATACTGTATCCTACGTACTGGTCATGGACATAACATTCTTCCCTCCTTAAACTGTTTCTATCCTTACAAACTAAAATTCGGGAAATTCTTCTTTATGCTATCAACTCTCCCCCACGAATCATCATCCTCAGTACGACCCTTCCACCGAATTAAGCACTCAGAGATAGAACGATTTCTCAATTGTTTATCTCTGGTTCTGAGCACTTTCTCAGGTTCCAAAGGTACACTAAGCGACAAATCTTCCAAATGGGATAAATCCTCATCCGATCCAACTGTATCACCATCATTTGGAATCGTAAGATATACCCGGTCATCAACTTTAAAATATCTTGAGATCTCTTAAGATCGGTATAGTGTTTAGCTCTATCCTGAGCACTCCGGATACTATCCTTAGGACAACATTTCTTGCATATCATGCAAACAATCAGCAACCTTCTGGATCTTAACAGACTTCGTCTCAACATTTACTGGAGATCTAGGTTGGAAACCGTACATAAGCATAAAAGGACTGTAACCTGTAGCAGAATGTTTTCTACTATTATATGCAAACTCAACCAGTGGGAGATAATCTTCCCAATGAGATTGCCTATGAGAAACATACATCCTCAAAATATCTTCCATAGTTTGATTAGTCCTTTCTGTCTAGCCATCTAATTCAGGATGATCAGAAGAACTCAAACTCAAAGAAGTTTCCAGTTTATGGAATACTGCTGACCAAAAGTGACCTGTGAACTTAGGATCTCTATCACTAACATGTCACTTGGCAAACCATACAACCGAAATAATCTTTCAACAAAGATCTGGGCTAAATCAGAAGCCTTTATAGTTGACTTGACTGGTATGAATGCAGCTAACTTAGTTAACCGATCCACTACAACCCAAATAAAATCATTTTGTCGTTGGGTCTTTGGAAGTCCAACTACAAAATCCATAATATGCTTTCCCATTTCTTATCTGGGATATCTAACGGATGCAACAAACCACCAGCCTTATGGTGTTCAGCCTTTGCTAGTTGATAGGGTTTGCATTTAACAACATATGACTCGACATATGGCTTGAGCTTTGGCCAATAAAATTCCCTCTTAACCAAGTCCAGAGTCCTGTGTATACCAGGATGTCCTGCACAGGGTATGTCATGACATTCAAACAAAATCTTCCGTTTGAGCTCATCATCACCAGGTACGCAAACTTTCCCATTCCGAAATAGTAATCCATCTCGAATGGTGAACTGTTCCACAATCTTCTTATCTTTCTTAGTTAGTTGAGTCCCTTGTTTCTGACTCAACATTGTCCACATTTCTTCCGGTCTGAACAATGTTCCAAATGTGACCAAAATGGGAATCTGATTCATATTTTCCTCTCAGCGAAAGATATAGATCCGTAGAAATCTGGGTGAATGACAACTTGTTCAGTTTACCGATCAGACTAAGAGCATCTGCAACTTGATTAGAGCTGCCTCTTATGTAACGGATTTCATGATCGAATTCTTGCATCAATTCAGCCCATCGAGCTTTTCTCCCTGAAAGATCATGTTGATTACAAAAATACTTAAGAGGCTGGTGATCCGTATACACTACAAACTTACTACCATACAAGTAGTGTCTCCAGGTTTTAAGTGCATGGATTACAGCAAAGAATTCCTTTTCCTGCGTAGTATAACGCAACTGAGGACCAGTGAATTTTATGCTTCCTATCCATTTGTAATAGAACTGCTCCAACTGCAACATCACTTGCGTCTGTTCTCACGACGTGATGTAAATCTGGATTTGCAATTTGTAACACGGGAGCTGAAACAATCATTGTTTTAAGTTTCTCAAAACACTAATTCAATTCCTCGTTCCAAACAATAGGCGGACTAGGTTGATTCCTCTTTTTCTTTTTATTAACAATTCCTTTTGTCAGATTATTAAGCGGTGCTGCTAACTTAGCATAATCCTCAATAAATCTCTTGAAGAAAAGTGTAAAACCTAAAAAAGACTACCTGACACACAGTTTCCAGAATTGGCCACTCAATCACAATCTTGATTTTATCCTCGTCAATCTTGATCCCATTTACTGTGATCTTATGACCGAGATAAAGCAACTCTTGCTTAAAGAATTCACACTTGGACTCTTTAGCATAGAGTAACTCCTGACAGAGCTTCATCAAGACAATTTTAAGTGTTCTACGTGTTCCACCAAGGATTTACTGTAAACGAGAATGTCGTCTAAGAATAATACCACAAACTTCCCCAAATATGGACGAATAAATCGTTCATCATTTGCTGGAACGTTGCTGGAGCATTCGTTAATCCAAATGGCAACACTAGAAATTCATAATGACCAAATCTCGAACAAAATCCTGTCTTTTGGACATCTTCCGACTTAATTCTTACTTGATGGTACCCTGTCCTGAGATCTATCTTGGTGAAATACTGTGCTCCACCCAAGCGATCTACAAGGTCATCCATCCTGGATAATGGATATTTATTCTTTATAGTCACTTTATTAAGCCCCTTGTAATCCACACACATCCTGAAACCTCCATCTTTCTTCGCTTTAAGAAGAACGGGAGCGCCCCATGGTGTTTACTAGGTTGTATATGTCCCATCCTCAGATAGTTTTCTATTTGATTTGAAATCTTTGTCTCCTCTTTCTGAGAGAACCTATAAGGTTGTCTAGAGACAGGTTGACTTCCTGGAATTAACTCAATCCTGTGGTCTACTGACCTAGACGGTGGTAAACCATGAGGTAATTCAAATGGAAAAACATCACTAAATTCATTTATGATCTGTTCTTTCACTGCTTGTTCATGATCTAAATTTACTGAGTTAAGAATTGCTGAGAATTCACAACCATTTAGATTCATTTCAGGAACATCCACAACTGGAATAGCATAAATTGAAAAAACTTCATACTCAGAATAATCCAATGCTTCCATTTTTATTAACCGTAAAATTCTGATCCAACGGACGTACAAAATTACTGCCAAATAATGTAACTACCTTATCACCCTCCTTGAAAGTGAGAACATGCGTCTCAAAATCAAGTAACAGAGAAGGCAATTTACTGAATAACCATTCGTAACCTAAAATTAAATCAGTACGAGCTAGGTCTAAAACATGAAAATTAACTAATTCTGTGTGTCCTTGCACCAAAACTGGGAGCTTCGGGACTTTCACGTTCCAAGTCTCCAACTCTGCTCCTGAAGCTAGATAAACTTTATATCTATGATTGTTGGCTTCAGTTTCCAAGCTGAGTTTCTGCACAAGACAAGAATTAATAAAATTATGAGTTGAACCACCGTCCAATAAAATACTCACTTCTTGATCTTTAACTGTGCCAATTAAACGAAAACGTTCATTAGGCAAGAAAGAAGTAGTACTAAAAGAATATTCACACTCACAATCCATCCGGTTAATTTCCAAAGTCTTACCATTGCCTCCTGGGATTTCAATCATGTGAGCAAACCCTTTCTTCCTTTTTGGACAAAATTTCATCATATGTCCAAGCTTCTTACAGACAAAACATAAGTTCTCTCTTTTAACCTTTTCTCGGGACATAAATTTTTTGAATCTTTTTCTTTTAGGCTAGCCTAGAGTACCATGCTCTAGGTGCTTGCTTGAGCCCATAAAGGCTCTTCTTCAAAAAACACACCTTTCCTTCATGCTTTGCCTTGATGAAGCCCTCATGTAGATCTCTTCCTCCAAATAACCATTGAGGAATGCATTTATGAACAGCTCCAATGAAAAGCACCACCTCTCCAAGCTTGTAAGCCTTGCTCTGATACCCACTATAAGGGAAGCTCCTTAGATCCTGCTTACAAATCCTAAACACAAAAGGATAACACACTGTGGAGAAACCACCCAACCAAGTAGAAGCATCCAATCAATCTCTAGAAGCCTCACCTCCAAGGCAGGGTCCATTGGGGACCAAGAGTGATTTTTATCGTACACACTTTTTATCTCTTGATCCAGCTGGCTACCCCATACTATCTGGTTACTTGTTGAGGAGTATATCACACAGACTACGCATTGAGATGGGTCAATTTCGGGTTTCTTCACATCAGCTGGCCATTGAGACCGGCAGATACAGTGGCACCCCACGAGAGGACCGGCTTTGTAACATGTGTTCTATGCATGAGATTGAGGACGAATCACATTTCCTCTTCAGATGTCCAGCTTACTATGAGATTCGGGGGAGGTACTATTGCTTGTTCAAAGAGCACCTAGTGACACTTTCTACCTTGATATCCTATGAGGACCCCAGATGTGTCACATTGATGATCCGGGAGATGTCAGACTTGAGGAGGAGGAGACTAGATCATGATACACACTCCCTGGTACAGTTGAGCATCGGTCTCTCTCTCTCTCTCTCTCTCTCTCTCTCTCTCTCTCTCTCTCTCTCTCTCTCTCTCTCTCTCTCTCTCTCTCTCTCTCTCTCTCTCTCTCTCTCTCATACATGTATTAGGCTTTAGCTTAAGTCCTACTTTTTAAATAATTAGCGAATATTTCAGTTCTAGAGTTACAAAACGTTGAGTATCCATGACACTCACCTCTGGGCGTTGAGGCCTCGAACCGTGGTTTAGATGCGACTTAGCCTCAAATAGAAATAAATTAGCGGAACACTTGATTGAAAACTTCAAAATTCATGCTCTAAAATTGATTGAATCAAAATCATAAAGCTATACCATAATTGCAGCCCACATCCCGAAACACAATCCAAGATATCGAATCATGTTTTCCCGTAACATGGCTGCACTTTCTGAAGAGAACTTAGAAAATAATTGATACAGAACATAAAAGAACATAAGAGAGTGGTCTTTATGTTTAAGTGTTAGAAGCCCAATTATAACAAGCTGCACGATTTGTTTTTGGAAGGAAACTAACAAACTTACATAGAAAGGTTTAGTTTTTTATGCCTAGACATCATTTTTTGATTAAGGGGCATGTCTGTTTGGTAGATATCTTCTAGGCATCCTATTTGCTGTTGATTTAGTAGTTTACTCATAATGTTCAAAAGCCAAAATACAGAATTTACACCTAATACAAGCATGTCATCAGTTGAAGCCAATGACTTGTTAAATCTCGCAAAACATTGTACCTTTGGTTTGGGTCCTTGCTAGTTTTGTTTTCAAAGCTGTCCAATATCTCGACTGCACAGCTATAACATCACGAATTGCCTTTTTACCAGCCTGTGTGGGTCTAACATTTTCTGGCAAGCTTCCCGGGTTTTCACCTAGAAGCACCTGAGAAGAGCCAAAAATGTTCATTGTATCTCCACACTCATTTAAGAGATAGCAAACCGCTTGAGAAATATAAACTCCCACTCGAAATAGCATTGTTGTAAGAACCTTCTGAGGCATCCTAAGTTTAAGAAGCTGCTCACTAGAGGCTAATAAGCTAAAAGAGAATCCCATCGAAGAAAGTCTACTGATATAGAAACTATTGCCAAGAGAAATTCAACAAAGCACAAAGGCTTCCAAAACTAACAGCAGCTCAAAAGCATCCAGCATATTTGTGAGAGATGACCTATTTGATTTGAGTCTTGCAGTAGTCTATAATTAAGAATTCGTCACACAATTATGAACTTCAGTGTGCACCATTAAACAAGACAACCTTTCACACATGGAAAGGTTTGAATTGCGATTCTTTGAGTATAGACATCATGAGTAGAGTAAGTTCTGGGTACCCATATGCTGCATAGAAGCCCATACCATACCAAAGTGTATCATATGGATGAAAATAGTAAACTTTAACTTCAGTGGCTTTTACCTACTATGAGAAAAATCAGATTCTAGAATTCTTATGCTATGTGACTATGCTAGAAACCAGAAAATTCAGCTTCTTAGCTTACTAATGAGTGATACATAGCTAAAACAACATCTAAGTAGGATATTACACAAATACAGCTGCAATTTTTCCAAAGAATTTTTAGCAGAATTAAAAATCTTTAATGAACAGCTTTTTGAACATGCTGTATCGTACGCTGAGGAACTATGGTAGATTGGGTCCCAAAACTTTTGGAAGATTTGAATACGTAGTATACATGCTCCAGGTAGTATGCTAATATCTTGATTAGCCTAAGTATACATTTCAAATATCTGTTGTTAGATATCTTGAAGATTGATACATTTGATCTTTATTCAATTTTTCTTTTTGAACCTTCAAACAACTCAATTTGAATCCTCCCAAAAACAATCAAATTGATTCCAATTGCGACTCACATCTTCTCCATTCAAAACTCTAGGAGCTATGCAATGAAGGCCACTTTGTCTTATTGTCGGTGCCTCGGCGTTTGGTAAGCTTGTTCAATCCTATGGAGTTCTTAGCCCGAAGTCATAGAACCTTCTAGTTAGTATATAGGCATGATGCCTTTTATTCTCAACTTGAATCTTTTGAAAACTCTGGGATTAGGTCCTCCAGTCTTTTCATCAGTGACTTGGCATTTGGATGAGCTTGCTCGGCGTTGTCAAGTTCTAGTTCTGACTTCCTGGAATCGTTACTTAGCTATAAATAGGCATGAGGATTCCTCATTTTGGAGGTTTATGTCCTTTAAAGTAGCTCTGACATTGCTTAACTTCAGTTGAGATTTAGCTTGTATTCATTTTAAAAAGATTGCCATATTGCTTCAATTTACAACATATATGCAGCGGAACGCTTTCTGCTGCATCCACATTCCAGAATGCTCATTCTGAAACACTCGTGTTCTGGAACCCAGAACACAGAATTTTTTCTTTTCTCTCTTTATTTTTTTCGTGGGAAAAGTTAGTATTCTGCTAAAAAAAATTCGTAATAGGCTGGAAATCTTCTTGTTACTATGTTAGAAGCTCTATTGCGAATTTGCCAATTTTTAAGTTGAACTCCAATTGGTTGCCAGTCAAAGTTTAAATGTGGTATGATTCTCCTTTATGATCAGGCACCAAATGAAAGTTCAGCATAGTTTGTAGTAGCTTGCTCACATAGATAACTACAACAGAGAGGCATTTCACCGAGGACAGTCTTGGGAACATCTATGCTCAATTGAGATTATGTCAACAAATGTCACAAAATGAAAGATAGATTGTCATAGTCTTTCTTCTTGAAACAGACTGTATTTGTGATAATTGTAAGTCTCTTTTGTTTTTGATACAAACATTCCAACGCGATGTATTCTAGCAGGGCCTTCATAGCAGACTACCCCAATAATGTAGATTTCAGGTCAATAGTCTGAACAATTCCAGGAGGTCCACTTACAAACCTGTCTTCTATTATTGCAGTTTAGCTCATTTTTTTGGTGTTTCTCCTAAAAAAATTTCAAGGAGAACCAAATTTCTTCAAGGCAAAGGAAGAAAAAGCAAAAAATATCTAAGGCCAATTCATGAACGCTTTATGGAACGCCCTAGTGCAGCTATGAAAAGTTTAAAATGATTGCTCACTCAATTTCCTAGGTCTAACTGCCTAGAATCTTTATTTAGCTACTTATTTGCATGAGGATTCCTCATTTTGGAGGTGTATTTATTTTAAAGTACCTCTTACTTTGCTTAACCTCACTTGACATTTAGGTTGAGGCTGGCTTGTTATCATCATCATCATTATTCGTGTAGAAATTGCTATATTGCTTCAAGTGACAATGATTGATCACTCAATTTCGTGAAATACGTGATCCTTTGTGATTCTTTTGTTGGTATGATCTCTAGGTTCATCATAGCTCTTGATCTGTTGTCACTGGTTTTTGCTCCCTTATCCCATTTTCTTGTCCAATCTCAAACTCTTCACCTTGATTTACTCACCTGTACCCATTTTCTTCGTGCTTGCTAGCCCTGATCCTTCCTAGGCAGTAATATCTTTTTCAGGGCCATTACGGAATCACTTCATCAGTAGCAAATTGCATAATAATCTGGCATGTCAGTTGTCATGTCCCTGAATTGCAATTGTGATCAGCTTAGCTCGTTCAAATTGCTTACAAAAATTCCCCCAACTGGTGGAAATTTTTGCCTGTTCAGGTTTTTATGTCCAGCATGTTTTGGAGAGTGGAGAGTGTATTGCTTGCTCAGTTACGAGTAGAGCTTACGTCCGATCCTCTTACTGTTTTTGAATGCATGATAACATTGAGCACTTGGAATTTCATAACACCAAAAAACTGATTAGGTTAACAGAGCATTCTTCAATTTATGAATTCAAATAAGATTCCATATCTGGTTGGGTGGCTATCTCTATGCGGTTGTTAGGACACTAACTAGAGTGACTTGCTGTTCGTGAGAGTTCTTGTAGGAGACTTTGTGAACATCTTTATAGAAGAGGCTCCAACACTCTTCCTGTGTATCCTGTAGCTCGAAAATGCATCCTCTCCACCACCAACACCACATTTACCAAATATACCATTTTGATGCCGTTGGCTATGGAAACCCATTTCCCATGTCAGGTGGATTAAATTCTCAAATAATTTAAATCGATAAAAGTTCTAATACTACAATATTTCAGTAACCTACTCACACTATTATGCAGTTCAATGATTCATCAGTGAATTATGATTTCTGGGGGAAATGCAAAATAATTCACCTCACTAAAATTTCATGTGAATTGTAAGCTGATTTGAATCGACTCATATGGGTTTGAAACGTGTGGCTAATCCAAATGCTAACAAGGCCCAAAAGGTCAAACCACATAATCTACTAACAAGCAGTAAATCTGATTTGTCAAGTTTACTACTTATAATGATTTTTTTTCTGAATTTTCTGAAAGTCATGACTAAGTTATTCACAAAGTTCTTTTCGAGATAAGTCTACTTCAGGTTTAACATGTTAGATTAATAATTTTGAGGTTTTCTATGCAAACCTGTCACATGTACTTTGAATCCCTTTGCCTAATGTAAACTGTAAATAGACAAGTCACTGGCCTGTAATGTAAATATCATTAGTGTTGACTAATTTTGAGCTTGGTCCAGTGCATGAATGACACTTGTCAGATGGTCAATGGACTGGTCAACAAGATGTGGCATATGCTCATTAAGACACTTTGGTCCAATGTATGAGTGACACGTGTCAGACAGTCTGCCTACTAGCCAGCTTGTGTCACGATACTGCCAGGTGGCAAGTGTTGACTGTGCATGGAGTTTGCCATGTGTCGACGTCAGGATGTGTCAGGGTTAAGGGGTGCTTGTGGATTTTATATTGAGCCTTGCCACGCAACCCTATCTTATTCCTATGCAGCTCTGGTTGTGGGAGGAGACTTGCAATAGAAAAGAAACCCTGGTGCATTTATTCATAGGAATAAGTAATAGGTACATTGATGAAAAAGATATATACACCCCGAAGGGGAAGTTTAAACAAAAGTAAGCTCAAACAAGAGCGAAGCTTGCAGTAAAGTTAAGATTAATCCAAATCCTGGCATTAAAAATAAAAGTGCATAAACTATGATGATGTCCGTGGGAGTCTGCCAACTAACTGCAGCAGATCAGAAAAGTGAAGAGGTGGTGAGTCGGCTAATGAAGGGAGATGAGATGTAGCAGACCCAGCCACCGTCGCTACATTCGCTTTGTTAATCTATGTACATTTGCTTGTTAATCTATGTACATTCGCTTGAGATTAATAAAGTGCCGAATTTGTTGGGTATTTATGTGTGTTTACTTAGGGTATTGAAAGCTTGTGTGCAACATTTGGTATCAGAGCAAGATGGAAGTTGGATCAATCTAGGGTTTGAAGGCTAGAAATCTTCTACCAATCAGGGAAAATCAGTGTGGGGATCAGAGGGCTCGAAATTCAATAGTGATCCTAATTAGGATTTTTGTTGTCCATCATTGGTGGTAGATCCTGATTTTTTGGTTGAAATTTGGGCTATACTAGCTATTTTCCAATAAGTCTCAACCTGGAGAAGCTGGCCAAGATTCACAAAGATTGGATACAGTATGTTCCAAGGTGGATGCTATGGGGCTTGTTCTACAACGAATTCTACATCTATTGAAGGCTAATAAATCCCCACATGAACCAGAAACGATTAGTGGTACGCCCATGGAAGCAGAGAGAACATTGCCAACGGGCCATGAAGCCGAGTTCAGGTTTCAAAAAAGGAAGCTACCTACTATCAAGGATCTAAAACCTCCGAAGTTCACTGAAGCATGGTCTAACCACATATGCCATTGAGAATTGGTTGCAAAAATAGGAGAAAGAATTCCAAGTGTGGCAAAGATGATGAAATTGAGATAATTGTTGAAGCCATATATCACAAACGTGGTGGAGGACGGTGGAAAAGGATGACCTAGTTCCAACCACATGAATAATGGTTTGTTTCTTACTGACCCAAAGAACAACTACGTCTGTTGTGATTGAGACTTTAAATCCCTTTGCCATTGTAAATAGCTAAGTCACCCGACCTGTGGAGACAATTGTAGATTGCAATGTAAGTATCAGTTATAGTGACTAATTCTAAATTAGCTAAGCGGGTATTGAGTCTCATCAAAGTCTACTGGACTGACCTCCTAAAAAAGAAGGGAGGGTTGACCAGTCAATGACCACACATGTCATATGCTTATTAAGACACTTGGACCAATGCATGAGTGACACTAGTCAAACGATCAATCGACTGGTCAATAGGACGTGGCATATGTTCATTGGGACACTTGGTCCAATGTATAAGTGACGCATGTGGACAATCGACCTACTACCTTGCCTATGCATCAGGGTACGGCCAAGTCGCAAGTGTCGAATATGCATGGAGTTTGCCATGTGTCCACATTACGACGTGTCAAGGCTAAGGGGTGCTCGAGGCCTGAGGGGATATAGTGTAAGCCTTGCCACTGGCCATTCCCTATCTTATTTCTATGCAGCTATGGTTGGGAGGAGACTTGAAATAGAGCTCTCATGTTTTCTTGTTAATCTATGTACATTTGCTTGAGCTTAATAAAGTGACGAATTTGCTAGGTATTCTATGTATTTACTTTGGGTCTTGTGAGCTTGTGTGCAACAAAACGCTTGTACAAGCTAGATTGATGATTTTCTCTACAATAATCACGCTTGCCACAATAGATTTAGCAGGTATTGTATATAAATTAATAACTACAAGCAGCAAAACCTCATCAAAACTTTAAATGAGTTTCCAAACCTTTAAAACAGCAGCTGCTGAGGCAGAAACTGAGCGTAGATTGTAGCTGCAGAATTTTGTAGAAAAATAATTTAGAGCTCACTTTCATGGCTTGCTAGTTACAATCCATTTCATTATTGCAAGATCTAGCCATAGGTTTTTCCAGACACATAAGGATGTACAAGACAAAAAAGTTGTGGAGATCTAGTCACACAGGCCATTAAGTCACCCACCAGCTTAGAAGATTGGCTGGAAATCAAAATACACATTATTCCTGCACTGTTGCAAAATAGATGCATAAAACAAAGTTCTCATTTAGATTGGAACCTACCCGCCTTCTAGCACTACCAAGACGCGTCCTTTAGAGAGAGAGGTAAGAAGGTGAGTCATATGAGCAAAACCAGCTGGAGTAACCTGTAAAAAAATTTCTACTCAGTATACTCACCAAACAAACAATTTTGGCACATCATAGACCAGCATATATATTACAGCCCCCAAATGGGACAATGATCTACATCGCAGAATACAAATTAGTTTTCCTGGAGTGAAGAATGAATGTCATGAAAGTACGAGTAAATGAGCTGCACTGACATTATGTTAGGGCCTAAAAGTTCAGAATAAGCCCAAGAAAGCTAATCCGTTTTCCTATACAGGTTATAAAACTTTTGAAAGTCCAACTAAAAGAGAAAGCTTTATACTTTACACAAACCCAGAGGATCGTCTATAGCAGCATCAAATCCCGCTGAAATAATCGTCAAATCTGGTGAAAACTGTCGTGCTGAAATCATAATAAAAGCCAATTCATTACTGGCTCAAATTCTTGAACCATAAAAAAGGGACCCCCCAAAATTCGTCATAGTTGCAGAATCCTGATCAAAAAGCAATATATGAAATCATACAAAATTAATTCCTATGGGATAGGAGCTCTATGGCTACACAGTTCATGCAACTATCATAGAGGCCATATGGCAAGTACTCTGTTTTGTTCAAAATTCAAGAATGGCATACAGATTTTTAACTACACGGCACAGGGTAAAACAACTTAGTTGATTGCAAAGAATACAAGACTAGCCAAATATGAATAACAAGACATCAACGCTTCCACTCACAAATCAAAACATACTCATTTGAAGAGCAATAACCAACTGTGCTTACATCTTCGGCAGCGAAGCCTGTTACTCGACCTTCAATACCAAAATGTGACTACCACCAGTTTTATGTAGGTCGACCTCCTGCTACTGCTAGACTTACAGCATACTCTAGCTAATATGGCTGACATCCAATTAGAGAACTTACATTTACGTGTTCATATTTTCAAGAGGCTGTACTTATTGACGAATTTGCCATTCGATGAGGTGGCTTTCGAACCTACTCAGGAAATTTAACAAAGACAACGGCCTTGGAATGAGATTTGTGTTGCCCATTCGAAGTTCAGTGCTTAAGGCGAAACAATTATCATGGTAGTAAAGGCATTGTCTCATTTCTTAGGTGGTCATAAGTTCATTAAACCACATAAAATAATTTTTGTTAAACACTCAATTACACTCAAGATTTTAGGTTATGGACACGAGAATACTATTCTCTTATCTGTTCATTTTGCTTTGTATGCAACTTACATATAATTATGTCGAGATAAGGAAAATGCATATCTTTTGGATCCATTTGCAAAAAAGAGAATTCCTCCACGACAACAAAATGCAACTGGTACTAGAAAAAGAAAAAGAAGATGGCAAGGAGATATAGATATATTCAATTAGTTGGAAATGTATTTTTTTCCAAAAAAAATTACAAATATATAGTACAATGTTGTGTTTGTCAATCTACCTCCCTTTTTTTTGTATAAATTTGCATGCCTTTCTGAACTTGATGTAATTTGTAAATTTTGTTTGATAACGTATTTGTGCTCAATCGATAGAACCATTGAAATAGCTGACGGATATATCCGTGTCTACCATTGAGGCCACCATGCTATGTGTTTTTATGACATGATGCTCTTGCTTGCCAATGAGATTTTTCCATCCCTTGTGATGACCATAGACTCAAACTTCCATGATGTTCTGCTAAGGATATGGAATGTTGTCGTAATATGTGCTACAAAATATCAATCATTTCTATCAATAGGTGAATTTCGAAAAGAAAAAAAAAAAATCATACCTTGATATCTGTTTTTAAATGCTTACCATGTAATGTGTGATATGATCTACTCCCCATGCCACTTTAACTGCATCTATAAACTCAACACAACCTTTCTAGAGCAGTCGCAAGTCATTGTATGAAAATATTTCCTTTCGTAATATTTTAACCATATCATCTAATTTTTTCCATACTTCAACTTTCATTACCCTTGTTGCTCCTTCCAGATCAAAATCTGGAGTAGCAGCTATGATGTCTTTCCAAACTAAGTAACACATCTTACATGGCTTTTCTGAATGGTTAGATAAATATCTTCGCGCCTTTACTCCACCAATGCTTGGCTTGCAAGGTACGTTTCCTTTTTTTCTAGAAAGCTTAAGGTCCTTTTGTATTTTAGCATGTCCTTTATGAAGACCTGCTTTAGACAGAACATCTTCTAATCTAGAAATAGCCTCTTTGGAAGATGATTATGGCTTTGTGTTCCAAGCATATCATATGTGACAATACATAAGCTTTTCGATTATTCTAACCTCGGCATGGAGAGTGCAAATATGTACGTTATGTAGAGGAATTGCCAGAATAGGTTTCCAATTTGGATCCTCTCTGTCTCTTGTTATTCTTGTATTCTTGATCATGTCATTTGATGACTTCATTCAGTATAAACATGGATTTTGGAGGTTGCTCCATGGAAAACATTGAACATACATTTTAAAGTTTTCAAATCACCAACCAAATGCCACTCTACTTTGAAATTTCATATTCCAAATAGATTCAAAAGTTCCCCATCCATATGTTCTTTGATAATTGTGGGATATGTTGTTTTGCTAAACACCCATGACAGAATGTCATGATCTTCTTTTAAAACCTAAAAAATAGATAGACAAAAAACTAGTCAATTGATGACAATATCAAGTCCAAGTAACATAATTTATTTTTTAGTTTTCAAAATATCATACCTTAAAGGCTGCCAACCACCAAATGTCATTCTCGGACTGAACACTGAAGTTGAAATCTCTTTGATCGTTTGTCTTTTGAAGAGCTCCATTCATGAGTGTTATACTCACTCTCTTCATTTTTTTGTCCTTTAATAAGTTCTGATTCAGTACCAAGACTATCTTACTGTCTACCTTTTTTGTGAAAATATCATAGAAATGTATAATAAATCTTAATAACATATTCATATCTACAAACAAGTTATTTGGATGATTGTAAGACAATGTCATGAATTTTTTGTCCTTTGATTGATATATTTTCTTGATATGAAATGGAACACCAATAATCTCTTGAATTCCTCTATTCAATGAATCAGGCTCACGTTTTATTTGAAATGGTCGTGGAATAGGAAATTTCTTAATGCTAACCAGCGTCAAAGCCTATTTGATAATCTAAAATATGGTGCCATAAGCATCTCTGCTTATTCCAGCAAAATCACATGCTCCTAGAATTATACTATTGTCAAGTATTTTTGTACTTCAATCATTAATGCACCAACAATTTTTATCTTACCACGATTGTTTTGATTATTGGTCATCAATGACTCAGTTGATTGTGTTGTCAACACAGAGCCCAAAGACTTGCCTATAGTAGCATTGTCTTTCACATTTTAATTCCCAACTAATGCAGATCTGTAAAAAAAAAAAAATAATAATAATAGAAAATTAATGTTACAAATTAATGTTAATAGAAAAAAAAAGACTGCAAAGGCCAAAAGTCAAAAACTTTTGAATGCATAAATTCTCCTTTTTCGATGGCCTCCTGTTGATGACAAATTATAAATATTTGTCTTGATCACTCATTTTTGTTTTTTATGTTTTTACCAGCTTTTTACCTATCAAGTCAACATCTTTCAATAGTTGTGAGTATGCAGAACGTCCATTATTCAATTCGATTTTCATTTGATCAATGTCTTT
Organism: Diphasiastrum complanatum; assembly: GCA_029204225.1. Taxonomy (NCBI): domain Eukaryota; kingdom Viridiplantae; phylum Streptophyta; class Lycopodiopsida; order Lycopodiales; family Lycopodiaceae; genus Diphasiastrum; species Diphasiastrum complanatum. The sequence goes on along the minus strand of CM055098.1, from coordinate 14,362,349 downwards.
TCTTGTACTCACTATGATTTTTTGTAACAATTCACTATTATTCCGTAAATTTTCATTTTTTTTTTTTGAGAATCTCATTCTCTAGCAATTTTATTCGCAAAATATTGTCTTTTTGAACACAATCTAGAGATATGTCTGGAGGATTGTAAGCCCACCTAGTGCTACAACTGCTCTTCACAATCACAAGGCTGATCAGGATGACACATAGCTTTATGTTCATATCCTTGATGAGCACCCACATGTTGTTTCTTTTGAAGATGCTAAAGTGCCATGCATGCCTCGCTCATGACGCCACATGGATTGTTAAAGTAGGACCACCAGATGTTTGAGCTTATTGAATACCAGTCTCACCAATTCTTTTATTAGTGGTAATATGACTGTGTTCTTGCTACACTTAAGAATAGATTGCACTCTTAAAAGAGTTGAGGTCACTAATTCTCATATTTTCTGCAGCACACTGATGCAACAAGTTATCACTATCAGATTGCTGACTTTGTCATACAGCCATGTCTTAGATGAGCCCTAGATCTTGCCTCCAAGTATATCACAGAGTTAATTTATTTCCAAATGCTCTTTTATTCTCTCGTCCTCAATCCATACGTCGTTTCAATGGTAGGGAAAATTTCTATCACAGAGAAATTTGATTGATCCTCATCAAACTTTTCTGTGCTCATTTTTTACTTGTTGATAAGAAAAATGCTACCAATATTATGTAAGAATTACACTACTCTTATTATGATATATATCACAAATAGATATCATATGCCATTTATGGATGAACTATTAGACCAAGTAAGAATCAGAAATGTACTTTTCATGTAACCTCTACGGACGGCATGTGGATCACAAACATTTAGAATCTACAATCTTTCAGAACAATATTTTCTCCACTTGCAAGAACAAAGATACTTTTTCAAAAAATAGATAATTGGAGCTTTACAGTTGCAATCAGGCATTGCAGGATCAAAGAAAATATGTGCAACTTCATCAAACACTTATGAGATCGTGCTTCAGCTCCTTGATCACAACAATTCATAATGGTAACCATAATATTAGAGAAAACATTGACATGCTTGAAATTTCTCTTTAGACTTGCTGACATAAACACATCCATCTATGTCAGCATAACCAAAACAAAATTTACCTATTGGGAGCACAATATGCAGAAATGCATTGATATAATCTCCATCTCCAACACCACTGAAATTCCAGGGTATATTCACTGAAAAGCCCTCTCCAAATCCAAAACCAACCTACAGAAACCAGAGTTAGCTATGACTTCTCTTTAAGGTGATAAAAAAGGAAGTAGATAGTGTCCAAACTTCCTTAGAATCAGTCTTTTCAAAAATAAATGAATCGGCATGAGTCGTTGGGTCCATCCCAAAAGCATCGCAAAGAATTGGGAAAAGAAATTTCAAGATTTCTTAATATACAATGCTAAACAATATCTCATGTAACAAGTATAATGTCTACAATGTTTCTAAAATTTCATAGATATTAGGTTGTTATTGCATACATACATTTGAAAGTTCACTGTTGCTTGTAGAAAGTTGAAGCCTGAAACCATATTAGTGTTCACAAAATCACAAGTGCACATTACAATGTTGATTGGTCACAATTCAAACTTTACAAACTAGATTCCATGTTCCAATTTCCACTTAGCATTGTAATTTATGTTTTATCCATGATCCGCCGTCAAACATCATCCACACAGTACACTGGGCAAATATTTGAATACAAATCAGAACATTGAAAAGCAAAATCAAAGAACTATTGATGATTAGCACAATCACAAAACCATTTTTGTTTTTCAAGTCCAATTCTTTTTTATTCAAGTCAGTCCCCAACAATTTCTTGACAAATCAAAATTCATTCACCAACGAATCGCAGTGCTCGGAAACATTAGAATTAAGGACATGGACTGTACAATTCTTGATTTTCCCACTAAGCACTGCAACAAATATCTCATTCTGAGACTGGAATACATCTCCAATTTCACGAGTCATAGTAAAAGGTTAATAAATTTCAGTAAACATGATGTTATTATATACCTCATGAACACTTCCACTTTGGGGATAGAAATACGACGCATCATATCTATGAAGGGAAATGTACAGAACCTGCACACAGATGAAAGTGGGATATAAGTCCAGAGATAATGAACGTGCCAACAGCAGACTGTAACTAATAGTACAATTTGTGAGAGAGATTTTTTACTGACTGAAGGATCAGAATTGAAGATATCTTGTGTCCCATTACCGTGATGCACATCCTGCACAAAGATACAATGTGTGAGAAACACAGGTTCAAGGTATATCATGTGATCAAAGACAAAATCCAGATAACAAATCCCAGAAAACGTTAGGTAGCTGCCACTGGGTCCATTTCAAAACACTGCAACGTAGGTATGAAGCCATCTTTGTTATTACCAAGAAGATGACCCTTTCTTTATCATAAAGAGAACAAACTAGAAATATTCATTTTGCTTGTCAGTCATGATCCTTGGAACACATCAATTGATCCTATGTTGGGTAAATTTGTTGCTAAACAAGAGATCAATTTTATTCGTATAAAGCATGTTTGATAAAAATATAGCAAACGTCCAAAAAACGAAATCTAGAATCAGGTGCTGCTAGAACTGGGTCATGTGATCATTTTTTTCACATAGATTTTCAGTATGGCAATCTTAGAAGACCACTACTAACCATTAAGGATACAATTGATCATAGTATACGAGCATGACATATGAACTTGTCAAAACCTCGGAACAAACTGCAAGAGGACATTTCTTGGTGATGCGGGGTGCTCAAAAAACCAGCATCAGACACTTTACATGCATTGCAAGAAACTAAAATCCATACCTACGACTAGTATGCACGAAACAATATATCATGTTGAAATTAACCGAGAACATTAAACTAAAAACAGAGAAGACCTCGAGCTTCTCTTAGTTTTCATTCTATTTTAAGGATTGACATCTTACTTACATAGCTAACACTGGAATTGTTTAGACGATTAGAACAGTCTAATTGCCACTAGAAAAAATTTGTCAAACTCCAACATATTTGAAGAAATGCGAGGCAGTTTGACCATGATAAGTTCACCGTTTTGGTTGTCATTTGTCGCAAGTTGCCACCATAGATTTTGAGCATTTCCACCCCCGAGCATTTTACTCAAGAAATTCTAACACCATTTGGAAGAAATATGTTCAAAACATTGAAACAAATGAGAACCAATCTTGATATTTCATAAGAACTCGAGACCTGAGACAATCCTGAAATTAGCACCAATACATCATTTTTTATGAAGTTCATTTTGACAAACAAGGAGTCCTAGAACATGAGATTGACAAACAATCAACATTACAACAGTTTACAAAAATTTATTTCTATTTGCTAGTAAGTTTAGTGTGATGTAAACCTGGTTCAGAAGTCCCACATATTCTCTTGAAAGACATACCTTAAACCTTGGTGTCTTATAGGGAACAATCCCAAAGCAAGTCTAGATGAACATGGCTAAGCCTCCGACCTATGGATGAGCTAGCAAGATATACTTAGTCTAACTAAGCATCTAACTTGTGGATGAGCGAGTCAATTGGTTGTCGTAGTCACGCTAGCTCAACAGCTTGAGTCTTAGCCATGGCCTAGGAGCCGCGATGGCTGTTGGCACTATTGCCCAAGAGCCACGATCAATTCTCTAAAACCCCAAGAATACAGTAACTCTCAAAAAGTGTCCAATACCCACAATGCACGTACTTCGCGTTAAGGGAGTCACCGAATCACGAAATAATGATATCAGGAGACACATAGTTATAACTTGATAGCTAGACTGGCTCTCTAGGGTTCAAGCATTAAGTCTCAACTCCCACTACCGGCACTAGCAAGATTCTATGCCCAACTCATGTTGGTGAACCCAAAGACCAATTACCGTCATTTTATATGTATCTTACCTTCTCACCGATAATTAATATAGATGAGCATTCGGGCCGAAAATCATTCTTGGTTTCACGCATGTGCCAAGTTTAGTTAGTTATGGACTTGGCTCATTACATTCGTCGCGTCCATTCTTTTATTCATGCATAAGCAGGCCTAAGGGCCCTTTTTTATTCATATACTGGCCTTGGGCCCTATTTGGTCATATTTTTAGGACTTGGTCACGTTTATTTGGAGTGAGGGTCCTCCTATTGGGAGGGCGCACTACAGTTCTCCTTCCATTCGTCCTCAGTTGTTATATGATGCTCATGCTTCCCCTATTGGTGGCCATTTTGGTTTTCAGAAGTCATGCACATCTTAAGGACAATTTCTATTGGCCATCCATGAAGTCTGAGCTAGCCCATCTTATTCGTGATTGTCCTTTTTGTGCCCGTAATAAATATTCCCGTGCTAAGTCCGTTGTTTTGCTCCAAAGTTGGCCCATTCCGCATCGCTAGTAGACAAATATTACTATGGACTTTATCCTTGGTCTTCCTCATACTCGTCGTGGTCATGACTCTTGTATGGTGGTGGTAGATCGGTTCTCGAAACAGGCACACTTTATACCGGTCCGCAGTACTATTACAGCTGAGCAGTGCACACGTCTTTTTCTATCAGAGGTTTTTCGCCTGCATGGTATGCCACATACTGGCAGATTCAGTTTATAGTACAGTGGGATGGTCTGTTAGAAATAAATGACTATGATAAAGTTAATCCAAAGGTTACTTTGACCCAAAAGGTCGAGATTTGTGTAACCATTAGGCCATCTTAAGTTTGTCTTAAGTTCAGTTGGACCCAATTTTGGTTATGTACTGACTCGTGGGTCCTTAGGGGTCTAATTTGGTTTAGGGGCCCTATCTTGACTTTTGGGGATGCCCTACATTTAGTAAGTGGTTAACCTTAAGGTTTGGTGGCATTTGGCCACATCCAGGTAGAGTACTTAGATGCTCATTGTGTATTCCATTTTTACTATTTGGCTAAGCATTGCTCTCCATTGCTTTTGATGTTGTTTTCTCTCTCTCTCTCTTAGAGTTGGGCGCCCAGCCTCTTCTCTCTTGTTTCTTGTGGAGATTGATTGATAACTAGATCTTGGTGACTTGACTCTTGCTTTCCTACATGGTATCAGAGCTACCGGATCTGCAGCAAGCTTGTTTGTTGGCGCCCTACCAGAAGAGGAGCTTCTCTGCTTTTTGTTGTGAAATTTCAGCATCTTGCTGATCTTTTCAAGTGGAGTTTGGATCAGCTTTTTTGTCTCTTTTCAGGTTGAAGGAGGGCGGCCATCAGAGATCTTGGAGGAGCAATTTTTGGCACCCAAAAATCAGAATCTCAAATCTGATTTTTATGCAACCAGTTTTCAGCAAGTTTTGTTTGGAGGAGGGCGCCCAAAAATCTGCTACTGATTTTTTGGTTGTGGTGCCTCCTTATCTTGTTGTTTTTGTTTTTAGGTTTGCATTTGTGTAGGAGGGCGCCCAAAATTCAGCAAACCCTATTCAGGGTTAGGTCAACTTGTGGCTGGAAATTTGCAGATTCTCAACAAGTAGTAGGGCGCTTTCAACACCCCTATTGGAGTGTGTGTTGATCACACTATTTGGCTTCCTAATTGGGTTTCAGTGTAGGCTTCAATCGAAGCTAACCTAATTTTCAAGAAGCTGGGTTTTTTGTGCAGAAAGACAGCCATCTATCCATTATCTTTTGGGCACTTTGGTTGCAGATTGAAAGACATCTTGTGCTCCTACTTTCAACTCTTTGTTTGCTACAAATTTTTGAGTAAATTTGGTTGTGGAAAGGCTCTCTTTCCTATCTACTACAGGCTGAAATTTTGTTGGAGGTAATGGCTAAAGAATTGGAAGCTATCGGTTATTTGTTTAGTGAAGATCGGTTGGATGGCACAAACTACTCCTTGTGGAGTTACATGATAAAGAATCTTCTCATAGCGAAAGCTCTGTGGGATTTGGTCAATGGTAATGAGGAAAGGCCTTCGTCTTTGGCACCTCCTACACCTTGTGGATCATCATCATCAACATCATCTTCTACATCTTCGGAAGAACAAAAGAAGTGGGATAGAAGGGATGCACAAGCACATTCTATGGTTGCTCTTGCTGTGAAAAGATCTATCTTACCTCATGTTAGGTCTTGTAAGACATCTAAAAGTGCGTGGGATACACTTTATACTATGTATAGAGTCAAAAATCCAGCAAGAGTGGTGTATCTTAGAAATCAGCTTTCTTTGTTGAAGATGCAAGAAGCGGATCAAGTGACCAATCACTTGACGAAGATCAAGGATCTTCGTGAGGAGCTTCTCAATATTGATGAGATAATTGAGGATGCTCAATTTGTTTCCATTACTCTCAACTCATTACCTTCATCTTATCTTCCATTTGTTTCATCTTTGAGTATCTCTCTCAGGGGACAGCAACTCTCCTTTGATAAACTTGTTGGGCTGCTTCTTCAAGAGGAGCAAACGAGGCAAACCTTTGCGGGTGACACTCAACAAGATCAAGCTTTCTTCACGAAAGGCAAGGGCAAAGGCAAGTCAAAAGGAAAGGGGAAGCCTCCTTCCAAGGATGAGCAAAAGCCCGTCGGAGGTCAAAATATCAACACTCAAAAGAAGAAAGGGAAGTGCCATTATTGCAAAAGGTATGGGCTTCATCAAGGATTGTAAGAAGAAGCTTGCGAAAGAGGAGAGTAAAGGAATTGATACTAGTGCTTCACTTGCTACTTTGGAGCAAGAGCTTGAAGCTAGTGGTGATCTCTTCAACCAAGACTATGCTTTTGTGTCTAATATTGCTTTTACTAGTACCACTACATCTATGAGGAATTCAGATTCTGTTTTGCAAGTTGCTGATTTTCAGCCCATTGAATGGGTGATTGATAGTGGTGCTACTCGGCAGATGACTTCTCGCAAAGAAGCATTCACTAAATTAGTGAAAGTGCAAAATGGAAGTAAGGAACAATGTGCGGATGATGCATCTTATTCTATTCATGGAATTGGAATTGTAGCCATCATTTTGCCTAATGGCGAAGAAAAGTACATTAAGAATTTGCTTTATGTTCCAGGAATCAAGAAGAATCTTCTTTCGGTTTCAACTATGTTGAAGCAAGGACTAGTTGTTGAGTTCAAAGAAGATAAGTGTCTTGTCAAGGATCCTAAAAGATCACTCTTGATTATTGTTTCGGGAACGATGCATGTTGGCTTATTCATTATGGATACCTATGAGCGACGAATTCCCTCTACATGTCTTGTTGCTTCTACATCACAATCATTGGAGTTGGCTAAATTGTGGCAAGCAAGGTTTGGGCATCTCAACTTTGCAAGTTTATGGTAGACGACATTCCTACTATTGAGCAGCCGAAAGGGCATGTATGCGAGGGGTGCATACTCGGAAAGTTTCAAAAGAAACCTTTTCCAATTGATGTAACTATAAGGGTACTTGATTATGAGGAGACTTTTTCTCCTACTGCTCGGATGACTACCGTGAGGGTAGTAACCTCTTTGGCTGCCCATTTTGGTTGGCGTTTGCGGCAACTTGACATAAAGACAGCATTCCTCAATGGTGATCTCAATGAGGAAGTGTCTTCAACAACCTGCTGGTTTTTTGGTTGAAGGCCAAGAAGATAAAGTTTGTCTTCTCAAGAAGGCACTTTATGGACTGAAGCAAGCTCTGAGGATGTGGTATCAAAAGATACATGCCTACTTTTGTGATCGAGGGTTTACTAATAGTCCTAGCGAATCTACTATTTATGTCAAGCATACTTCAGATTATATCATCATTATTTTGCTTTATGTTGATGGTATTATTATTACGGGAAGTAATGAGCAGCAGATTGATGCCGTAATACTTGATCTTGGTATGGTTTTTGAAACCTCAGATTTAGGCCTATTGCATTTTTATCTTGGTCTTGAATTTGTACAAGGGGTTGGAATTTTCATCTCTCAAGAACGCTACATTGGGCAGATTTTAAAGCGGTTCAAGATGGAAGATTGCAAGCTGGTTGCTACACCTATGGAGACAGGCCTGAAATTAAGTAGTCAAGGTGATGGTGAACCATTTGATACTACTTTATATTGTCAAGCTATTGGCTAAACCCTAAACCTATGTAATTCAAGACCGGACATTTCTTATAGTGTCTCACTCATGAGTCAATTCATGCATGCCCCGATGACATCACATTGGAAAGCATTGAAGAGAATCTTTCGATATCTTCAAGGAACAAGAAGTCATGGACTGATTTTTCCTGCTTGTGATGATGCATGTTTGGTTGGTTTTAGTGACTCGGATTGGGGTGGAGATCAAGACACTAGACGCTCTACAAGTGGACATTGCTTTTTCTATGGAAATTCTGCAATTTCTTGGTCAAGTAAAAAGCAGCCCACTGTTGCTACTTCTTCTAGTGAGGCAGAATATAGAGCGATATTTTCAGCCACAACAGAGTGTTTATGGCTGAGAAGACTACTTGTTGACATGAAGTTTGGCGAACCCTCAGCCACTCTTATCTTGAGTGATAGTCAAAGTGCTATTGCCATTGCACGGAATCCTGTTTTTCATGCGAGGACGAAGCACATCGAGATCCGTTATCACTTTTTTCGGGAGAGACTTCATGATGGCGACATTTTACTTGAATATTGTCTTACGGAGGATAATATTGTGCGGACCTCTTCACTAAGGCGTTGCCTAGAGTCAGATTTGAAGCTTTATGCAAAGCTTTAAATTTGATACCACGTGTTGGTTTTGTTACATAGTGAAGATTTCAGTTTTTGCATTGTCATTTAAGGAGGGTGTTAAAAATAAATGACTATGCAAAAGTTAATCCATAGGTTACTTTGACCCAAAAGGTCGAGATTTGTGTAACCATGGGAATTGAGTTATTTAGGCCATCTTAAGTTTGTCTTAAGTTCATTTGGACCCAATTTTGGACATGTACTGACTCGTGGGTCCTTAGGGGCCCTATCTTTGCATATTGATGTCTTTTATCATACACCATTATTGGCAGAGCAGGCTCGAGCCCTCATGGCTTTAGTTCTCTCCTCTACTGCAGATGTCATTGTAGATGTTCCCTCTACTTCATGATTCGGCTAGCTATGACTATTCTTTTATGTTTTGCTTGTAGTATTTGCTTAGTACTTGATTTACACAGTTATGATACTTTTGGGGTATCTGTTGTGACGACTTATGTCCTCTCCATCAGTATTTCCATTAGTTCGTGATTTTTCAGTATCTAGCATGCTTCCTTTACCTTACTTGGATGTTTCGAAGCTAGCTAGCGTAATGCCAAGTTGAGTTTTCATTGCGCTTGTGTTGGATGTCTAAGTCAAGTTAGTCACCCCAAACACTTGTCTTGTGAAACCAATGTTGGCTTGCATGTTGGCCTTTGTGTGCCAAATGGCTGGTTTGCTTAGGCAAGTGGTCGAATGGGGGTAGCTAAGCTAGTTGTCCTAGTTCCCCTTGAGGCATCGATACAACATTTGGCATCAAAGTCTACTAGGTGGTTAGTGACTAGGGATTCATGGATGGCCGCCAAACAAGAGAATGTCAAAAAGAGCTTTGAGTTTGCCAATGTGTTGCTACATAAAGTCTAACAACAAATAGCCTCACAAAACCGATGGCTTGCAAAATAGGCATTCGATGAGTCAAGGTGTTCCCTAAATATAGGCATAAGCACAATTAGTACCTTGCCAATTTGAGCCTACAGCCAAGAGCAAGAAGGTCAATGCGAAAGTGTGCTACAAATTTCAAGTGTATGCATTGTTGACACTCATAAAGTGCAAGTTGTATGAACATTTTATGGCACTAGCAATGATAACTAATACTAATGAGTCTATGTACAATTCCGCCCAACATTGCAAGCAAGAGTGTGTACACGAGTAGTATGGGCTAGTGAGGTGATCAGCTTGGTTGAAGGGCATAATCTATCCAGATGCGCAGGTCATCAAGTAGTGGAGGTGGAGCACAGAGAATGAACTCACGCAAAAAATGCGCCTACGGTAGAACTGCAGAGAAGCCCAATAAGTCATCTCTCTTCCAACTAGCATAGGCCTGCTTCTTACAACAAAGTAAGCGGGTATAGAGACGACGGCTGGAGCGTAAGAGATGGGGGGGGTGTATGTGTGCATGTGTGACAAGGTGATGGTGGGAACAACACTCATCATCATACCAAGGAGGGCGTACAGATCTAGGCCTTGTAGTTTTTTTCTTGTTATTGTGTTTGGAAGGAAAGGCACTGCAGCAGCGGTATGGAGTGTTGTAGTAAGGAAAGAAGCTTGCACTTCTAGCGAGCTGTAGTGTGGGAAGCTGTGGAGCAGTGGGATAAGAGAGTGTTGATAAATTGGTGCAAGCGAGTGATCAAAGATGTATTTGAATGCACAGGCCAGCGAAGGAGGTGAAGACTGCTACGATAAACAGATACTACCAAGACTGAAATCTCGTTCCGGAATGCGGCATTCCGGAATTTTGCAGCGGCCGCTGCAATTTTCTTTTTTTTGAAATTTTTTTGGAAGCATGTATTGGGAGTGGGGAATAACAACTGTGTCATTTGTTATTCAGCTGATGATATTGATCTCTCTCTCTAGTCTCCTTAATCTCTCTCTTTCCTGCTTTCTAGGGTTAAGTCTTGCTTATGCTTGCTTTTTATACAGATCAGTTTATGGAGTTTCTTATTTTTTCACAAATCTACCGCCCACTGAGCTTTTTTCTCGTTACATTGCTGGGCTTCGTTGTGCCTTACGTTACGATGTTTCTTCCTTCCGTCCTCCCACACTTGTTGAGGCGATGTCTCTTGCTAGTACTTTACAGCACAAGTACTCTGACACCCTTCCTTCCCGCTTCTCCCGACCCCGTCCTTCTGCTTCATCTTTTCCCGCTATGTCCACCCCTACACCTGCCCCTTCAGTTCCAGTCCTTGCATTGTGGACCCTCAACCTGCTTTTGTCCGACGTTACACGTCTGCAGAGTTCTCTGACCTTCAGGATCCTATATCACACAGTTCGAGCGAGTTGCCTGATTTACTTGAGATAGTTATTGATCTACCTGAGCTCGTCATTGTATCCCATAGTGAGTCGGAGTCACATATACAGGTTCCTACTGATGCTGATTCACATATACAGGTTGCGGTTGATATGGTCCTTGATACTGACATAGCATGTTATGATCCTATTGATGATGTTGTTCCATGCTTTGCTATTGTTGTTGAGTACTTTGATGCTACTCGTGTTCCTGACCACCATGCTATAGATGTTGTCGCCTATGCTCCTTATTTTGATATTATTCATGGGTTTACGGTTTCAGCTTCTGTTATTATGCCTACGTATGTTGTTCCATTTGTGGATCATATTATTCTAGATGCGGGGCGAGAGTATATCGCTTTAGTGGATACAGGCAGTACACATTCATTTATTAGCAGTTACATTTCCACCAAGATTCGTGCTACACCTGTTCCCGCTTCCCAGCCTCTCAGTGTTGAGGTTGCTTGTTCCCATTCTTTTCCCAGTTCTCAGATGATTCAGGGCTTGGATTATCGCATTGGTGATTTTTCTAGTCAGGCAGATTTCTACATCATTTCTCTGAAGCACTATGACATTATTTTTGGTGCAGCCTAGTTCTCTTCACTTGGTACTGTTGTTGTGGATCTCTCTCAGCAAACACTTTCCTTTACTCATGCTGGTCAGCATCATTCACTTGCTGGTATTGATTCCCAGGGTGACTATCAGTTGGTTATCGAGAAGCAATTTATGCGTAGCCTGCCAAAGGCTCAGGATGCAGCTCTTCTTTCCATTCAAAGTACATCAGTTGCTGCTTCACTTTCACCATTCGTGGGTCCTCTTCCTCAGGTTGATGCTCCTTCGGATTTACAGGTTGTTGTTGTGTGCCTTGTGCCTATATGCCTTGATTCACATATATTGTATTCAATGGTCATTCCTGGTTTCATTGATATTCAGGCCGTATACCTTGGTGGTATTTCTACTATTGCTTTTGCGCATACCTCAGATAGCCCTCCTGGTTCGGTGGTTGGTGCAGTATCTTCTCCATTGGTCTCTATATCTCCATCTCTTGAGTCCGTTATGGCTGATGTTCCTGCTGATTTCTATGGGGTTCTTCACGGGTCCACATTTGATGGTTCCCTCGCTATTGGTGATCAGGTTGTATCTTCTTTCGCTTTACTCCATGGATCTCTGCTTGAGGTTTGTGAACCGCCTCATAATGTTTCTACGGTTCCTTACATGATTCATGCACCTTTGGCCCTTACCATTACACATTTTCCATCCGAGGATATTTGCGAGATGGTCACTATTACTTATCTAGGGTATTTATATGCTGGGACCTTTCTAGATGAGTATACGGGCATCCTTCAGTCTCCTTGTGTTTCTACATATAGGTTTGCTGCAGTCCATGCCGATGCTATGGATATATGGCATTCCTGGTTATTACGTATAGCTTGGTTTCCATTTGGACCTGTTGATTGGTGCTGGTTTTTCCATATTACTGATCGCCTATGGTGAGGATATCTCTATGATTATGCATGTGGCTCTCTATCTGTTCCTTGGATTGTTGCTCATTGTCGGGCTTGGCATATCCTGATGGCTTGGGTTATTGCCTCCGTTCCAGCTACTGTTTGTCCAAGTGATCTTCAGATTCCCCGTCATTTCAGGTTGCTCCATATCACTTGGTCTCCGATGCTGAGTTGCCACTTTGTTCTGGTTTTCCGAGACCATCAGATTACCTTGAGAGAGTTCCTTCTCCTCTCTTGGATAGTTTTTGGGGATGTTGCCGCCATATACTTCAGTATTGCTCATATGTGCTTTGATACTCATTCCCAGCTACATGTGGATATTGATCCGATGCTTGCTACTGATGTTGGGGATCATGTTCCTCGTTCCAGTGCATTTCTTCTAGTCCTCACTTGTGCGCCTGGTGTGTACTTTGGGATTACACTTGCGGCCAGTTCCGATGGGTCATCCGATTCTCCATCCGTTTTTGGTGTATCCTATGATGGATTGGTATGTCTATATGAGGTCTTTCTGGATGACTTTTTCGGCTACAGTTTTTCAGTTGAGGCCTCTACTATTTCTAGATTTGTTGCTATTGTTTTTATGCATCATGTCTTTTAGATGATGCATTGATTTCTTGGACCTTCTGGAGCTTTTGGCATGCTGCTTTTCTCGTGATAGGGGCCTTGAAGGTATCGTGTGCCATTGCTACTTCTCATTCATGGGCCTTACGGATACATTGGGCTTTTGACCATGCTGGTGCACATTTCTCCATTTTAGCTATCCTTTGTCAAGATGATCTCTTTATGATCCATGTTTCCTAGCATATCGCTTGCTTTTCCATAATACTACAACGTGCCTGTCATCCTCCTTATGTTCCTACTCCTTGGTGCTGGTCTTCCGATGCTACTATCTTTTCTTGGGGCACATATATCACTGAGTTTGCACATATGGTTGATGGTTACGTGTATGATGCGGCTATTCGCGATGAGTGTCCATCTCTTTTCCAGTTTCCTTATTGGCTTCCCGTTGCTGATGCAGTTCTACCTTCTCGGGCTTTTTGGATACCTTGGTATGATGTCCCTATCTTTTGGGCTGATCCTCTACTATCTTGGGCATTATGGATACCTTGGCATTCCTGGTTGCTGCTTGATCTTCTTTTGGTTCCTTGGCATTCCTGGTTGTTCCATATTGCTTGGTTTCAGATGACGCGGCCGAGATGTTCCCTTCGTCGCCATGATGTTGATCCTGAGCTGTTCCCTTTCTTACCAGCTGCCATTCACCAGATTCGCCTTCACCATAGTCGATGTTGCCGCCAGATTCAGTTTTTGGTCCAGTTCGATGGTTGTCCTGTTGAGGAGGCCACATGGGAGCCTATTGATGTCTTTTATCATACACCATCACTTGCGGATCAGGATCGTGCTCCTCCTGCACTTGTTGATTCCTCTACATCAGATGCTGCTCTAGTTGTTGATGCACCAGGGCTTGCTACTGTTTGATCCAGTTTCTTTTCAGCAGTTGGGTCTTTTTTTTGGTGTCGAGGATAGTTATGGACTCGGCTCATTGCATTCGCTGCGTCCATTTACATTTACTTTACTTTATGCATAAGCAGGCCTTGGGCCCTTTCTTATTCATTAGTGACACTTAGACTATATGGTTGGCCTTTGGCCTTATTATTCATTATTAGGCCATTTGGACATATTACTGGAGAGTGGGGGCCTTCTTGGAGACATCGACCTAGTGATTGAGGACATTGTAGGTATATCCTAGTTAGTAGTAACCTATGTTGCGTCGGAACGGCGTTCCGAGGCCCCGCGTTCCGGAACACACCGTTTTGAAACGCAGCTTTCCGGAATCCCCGAATGTCGTTAAAAAAAAAACTCTCGAATTTTTGTTTTGAACAGTCATGATGCCCCATTTTCTAGTGCACTTTTATGAGAGAAGGGAAGCTTGTCAAGGAAGAAGTAGGTGGCCAAATGGGTAGTGCGAGCACTCTATGTGGAGGCCTTGATGATTGCAAGGCGAATGTAGCACTTAGAAGTGGGCAACAGTGATTAGGTGGGGATTTGCAAGCAAAGAAACTTCTTGGAGCTTTTTTTCAACCTTTTTTTCCTTGCTTTATTTGGAGGTTATAGTGCATCATTTTGAGCGATTCCTATTGCTAAGATTGGCCATACAGTTGCTAAGAGTGATTGCATGTTTCCAAGCTTCTTTATGCATAGGTGGTCACTATGAGCATTCATGTGGTTGGTGTGCATGTGGGCATTTTGCATTGCCTTTTTTCCTAGGTTTTGGGGTTAGGGCTTAGAGATTTAGGGTAGGTCTTAGGCGTCCATTGGGATTACGGTTTATGTCTTAGGCGACACTAGGCTTGTTTTAGCTCCCTTTTTCCACCTATCCACATTGAGTTCTTGAGGGTTTTTGTAGCCTCTTCAGGGTGTAGCCATGCCTGTGGCGGGACGAGGCTTGTGGTCGAAGGTGGATCTCTTGGAGGGGGATATCGTGGTTTTTACAGGTTCAGGTGCACGTATTTGGCGTTTCTTGTTTTGCGGTTTTACCTTTTGGAGCACGGCGACAAGGATCAGAGCACACTTGCTTCGTTTGACCAGGCCATATGGGCGGACCATGGACATTGCCCCATGCATGGTAGTTCCTGCGCCTGAGCGAGACCACCTCACCTATTGAGCACATATGGAAGAGCAGCAGCAGTGACTGGGCCCAGGGTACAAATTAGTGAGCAGTTGGTGGCACAGGACCAGGGGATGGCGGTAGCGGAGTAGGGCCGTCACGGCCTAGTTCATCAGCAATAGGCCCATCATAGCCTCTACCAACAACATCAGCAAGTCCATCACGGCCTAGTCCATTAGTAGCCGCAACAGCAGGGCCATCACGCACTTCATCGGCAGAGGCAGGCCCATCACGGCCACCATCAGCCACAACAGCAGGTCTGTCATCTATAGGAGAGGCTTTTCCATCAGGGGATTCAGTTGGGGGAGGGCCTACTGAGGGTAGTGGCCCAAGTTCAGCAGAGGGGACAGTTCCTATGGCAGCTATGGGAGGTGTTGGGGAGAGAGCACAGATTGGAGCACACGTACGCCTTGGAGTCGGGCCACGAACACATGCAGCTACACAGGACAGGGCGGGTAGATATTGACAGACCACAGTGCTTGCAACGTGGCAGTGGACGCACCATGAGGTAGCCACTAGACTTACACGCCAGTTTTTTTTATAGTGGCTAACTTGCATTTTCCTTGGCCAACACCACTATCTTCTGTGACATGATGAGGGAGATTGCAGCTTGTGATGCCACTTGGAGACCCCCCACACGTGAGGCTCTTCGTACTCGCCATTTGAGAGGAGCATGCATGCGTCACGAGAGAGCTCAGCCCTATATGGCATGCCTGGGCTACATATGGTTGCTCTATTCTATCAAATGGGTGGACTGATGTTAGGCGCAGGCCTATTAGCAACATATTGGTTTCATGTCCGATGGGCACAATATTTCTCAGGGGTGTGGATGCCTCTCGAGACAACACTTTTGAGTTTGGAGAGTTCATCTATGAGCATATACGTGCAACAATCATTGAAGTGGGGGCAGAACATGTGGTGCAGGTGGTCACCGACCATGCCAGCAATTGTGTGGCTATGGGTGAGCTTTTGGAGAAGGACTACCCTGCTATAGTATGGACCCCCTGTGCAACACACTGCATCGATCTTTTGATGCATGACATAGGAGGCCTCCCCTGGGTTTCCACCATCAAATCCAGTGCCATCTTCTTGGTCACATTTGTAACCAAGAAGAAGAGGGCCCCTCGCCATGTTCAGAACATACAGCCCGAAGAAGCCAACACCCACACGATTTGCCTATGACTTCGTCATGTTGGAGCAGTTGCTTCGAGTTCAACCTGCATTGCGCCAGAGGGCATCCAGCCTTGAGTTCACACAATGGCATCGTAGCTGCGAGCCGACTGGACTTAGGTTTCAAAGGATTGTTTTTGGAGATGATTTTTGGGGGCAGGCTGAGCAGTTGGTTGAGGTCCTATAGCTAGTGTACCATGTGCGGAGGTTGGTGGATGGAGAGGGTTCTACACTCGGCCTCATTTACAAGTTCATGGATAGGATCAGGGAGACCCTTCAGCGACCATTTTTTGATGAGCACAGGTACACCTTTTTTGTACTCTGTTTGGTGCATTTGTTTTGTGAAAGCTTTTAGCATTGTTGAATTGTTTTTTCCTACAATGCAGTGATTACTTTTTTGGTTTATGTAGCATGTCAGCTATCCGAGAGAAGTGGTTTGACAAGTGGAATTTCTTCCACAAGCCCATACATGCAATTGCTCATTTGCTTCACCCTATGTGGGCTACTGGAGCCATACACACAGATGTTGAGCTTGTGGACGCCTGAACGACATACACATAGGATGTGTATCCAGGTCAGTGTTGTTCGTCGAGCACTTGTTTACTTGTCAAAAGTTGTGCTTTTTGACGATTGTTCATTTAGAGAATCTGACAATGTCCCATCTTATTGCAGGTCATGGCCCTTGTTGCGCAGAATCGAGAGATGGATGCTAGATTTTGAGCGTAGATAGGGATGTTTCATTGGATCACAGGGTGAGTATGACGAGTTTTTGCTGGAGTCACATGGTGCGGTGTGATGGGCAAATCTGCACCTGATATCACTGCTCTTGCTCGCATTCTTGCTCAGGATTATTTCGCTTCGGCTTGTTAGCGGAACTGGAGCATTTGGTCTCTTATGCACACAAAGAACAGGCTCAACATTCCCCAGCTGAACAGGTTGGTTTATTGAACCACCAACTTGAGGATAGTCACGCACATGCAGAGAGATGGTACACCTAGGTAGGTTAATCCCGAGGAGTGCCTTAGATCCATGGATACTGCAGTAGGCCATGCACACATAGAGGTTGTGGCTGATGATTAGTTCTTTTTAGAGTATCATCGGGAGTTGACATGTCATGATAGGAGGAAGCGCAAGACCACTAGATCCATGGCCAGGGCCGATGCAGAGGATGTAGGAGAGGAGGGTGGGGATGAGGCTGAGGGGGGATTGGATGATGACGAGGGGCCTTGGATGACGAGATGGAGATGGACATTGGATATGATGTGGGGTGGGTGGATCCAGATGTCCAAACACAGGCCAAGCTTGCATTACCTGTACATGGGGGGGGGGGGGGGGGTAGGCATAGGGTACGCCTGATGGATTTACATGTCAAGCCAGAGGCAACAGCATCACAGGTAGAGGGAGCAGTGGCCCCCGGCGGGGCCCTGGTAGACCTAGAGGCAAGGGCAGATGCAGAGGCAAAGGCAGAGGTTCAGGGACACCACCGCACATACCTGAGGAGGATTCCTTATCTTCCTACTCTTCTACCAGTGATAGTGAAGAGGAGGAATCCCTATCTGATCATGATGCTTCCGAGTCATAGGAATTCATCAGTCTATGAGTCTATTCATCAATCTATGAGTCTATTGTCCATTAGTTACGAATAGAGCCATAGCTGATCTAGAGCTAAGCTATGAAAGCATCACATAAGCAAGACTTAAGCTATGAAAGCAGCACATAAGCAAGACTTAACCCTAGAAAGCAGGAAAGAGAGAGATTAAGGAGACTAGAGAGAGAGATCAATATCATCAGCTGAATAACAAATGACACAGTTTCCCTACTTATAGCCAAGAGGAAGCCCTAAAAGGAAGCTTCCGGTGGCTAGGGCCCAACTGGGAGGGAAAATATTGAACAACATAGTGCCCACACATGAAGACACTAGAATATTAATGATACGTCACCTCCTTGTGTCACTCCAACCATCAGTCATGATAGTGCACCCAAATTGTTTCCATGATTCATATACGGGCTCCAGTTCTTTGGTTACATCCTAAACCTCCCTCATCAAATGTGTGGTGCATAGGGACTCCATGCTAGGTCCACGAGCAGGAGACTTCGCTAGGTTGAAGGAGAGGTCACAACGATAGAAGAGTCTTTTGATAACCACATTTGCCCTATGCTTGTTGTCACCCCAAAATGACTGCACATAACATTCTCTACCAATAACACATCTACGAGGGGGGTCTAGAAGTAGAGGGCCCATCTACATCTACATGTGGTGGAGATGTGTCGGCCTCTCTGCCTCATCCTAACTTGAGATGG
Organism: Diphasiastrum complanatum; assembly: GCA_029204225.1. NCBI lineage: Eukaryota > Viridiplantae > Streptophyta > Lycopodiopsida > Lycopodiales > Lycopodiaceae > Diphasiastrum > Diphasiastrum complanatum. The sequence continues at coordinate 14,343,737 of CM055098.1, read as the reverse complement.
ATGCAACTAATCCTATTGCAACAAAAGAAATCGAAAAACATTTAATCACTACAGTCTACATGTAACAATCACATTCATCATGCATATTGCACAATTGAAAATTCAAAAAACAAAAGCTTAAAGAATCAGATCACAAGTGTATGATGCTTACCAGTGATGACCGTCGAAGGAATAATCTCCTCTCTCTAAATCGCTCCTGGTCTTGCAATCATGCTCAATAGCCTTGGAGGTGCCTATGGGCATGATTCGATCTCATAGCCATACAAACAAACGAGGTGCACACTAGACCACCTATGTAGCTCATACGACAATAATTGCACATCCATCATTTTGTGCCCAAGCTACCGTATCACGAAGCAACTGTGACATGATCCCATACAAGATCTCTATTTCTCACCATGACTTCCAACTCCTAACTCCTAAGTTCTAACTCCTAACTCTCAGGTTTCAACTGCTAACTCCTAACTCCTCAGGAATCCTAACTCTCCTAACTCGTAACACTCCTCTCACCTCTATTACCTAACTCTAAACTCTAACACTCCTAAGTACTAACAACTCTACAAACATCTAACTAAAACTAAAGTCTAACAATTTCACACACACACCTCTTGCCTAAACTCACACACACACCTCCTCCTATTCTCTCTCCAAGCCTCTCTGAACTCCAAGCTATAGCCTCTCTCCTTCATTCACGTAATAGTAGTGGCTAATACTACTAACTACCAATCTTCTCTGATATGTAAGAACAATTTTGTTGGCAAAGACACAAGATTGCCCTTCAAGTCTAATCAAGTTGGCAAACCTAAGATATTTCTAGAGTTTATACATTGTAATTTGTGTGGTCCTATGCAAGCTACTGCTTTAGGGGGGGGCAAGACATTTCATCACATTTTGATGACTATTCTAGAAGAACAACAATTTTCCTCATTAAGCAAAAATTGGAAGCCCGTAATTCCTATATATATACTAAGAACTTAAGGCATATGCTAAGAACCAACTCTCAAAGGAGATTTAAGCCTCGGGAAAATTGTGGAGGCGAATACTGCAATAAGGCCAAGCGAATTGAGATTAGGGCAAGCATGCAAAATCCAACTGCCAGCTTGATGACAGGACTATTGTCAAATCATCAGAAGCTTAACTATGCTCAATTGAATAGGCTGGAAAGAAACATTTAGAACACTGAAAATCTCGCTCACCCAATCAACAATCAAAACTTTCTTTGCCCCAGCTTTTTGAGCTACTCTTGCAGCAACCGCTGCATTGTTATAATAACAAAAACCCTTGACTCCAAAAGCTTCAGCATGATGACCCGGCGGCCTCACCTTCAAGCAACACGATGAGGCGTACAGAGCGTGTAGATGATTAGTCCAACTTTTATGGGAATCTTGAGCCTAAATGTTTAGTGGAAATCTACACAAAAAGCAACCAAAGATTTGACAGAACAGTTGCAACATTCAAATATCTCAACAAGAGAACAGCTCTACCAGATCCACCTTCAGTGAGAAGAAACTAAAAACTACATACCAGAGCAAATCCATTACGAGCTTTGTGACGGATAATTGACAGCGCCAACTCAGCACATATTCCAGCCGCAACTTTTGCAGCGAGTGCAGAATGGTTGTTTTTGTAGGTGTCAAATGTGTATCTGCTTTGAAATATGAACTTCAGTGATAAAATGCAAAATATTATCACAATCTTTGGCCTCGAAAGAAGATTAAATGTTCCTATACGATTGAAAGAGAACTGATGACTTTACATCTGAAATTATACCTCATAATGTTATCAAACTCCACAGAAATCAAGAATTTGACATACCCATTTGCATCATCAATTGGTGCTTCAACAAATTCGATATGCCCCTTGGTATGCACCTTCACATGATTCAGAAAAAAAAGATTGACAACTCGGGCATTATTCAGCATCAATAAAAATGACTATATAAATAAAAACTTATCACTGAGTAAGAACAATTTAGGATGAACGAAATGGCTAAACGAAATGGTTCAACATCTTGTCATAACACTCACCATCTCAAGCTCGTCATGAGTGGCCTCCCTAGCTACAATTTTCTCACAACGGCCGGGCAACAATCCTGCTACCAACGACACAAACATCAATAAAGTCCCAACTGTTTTAAGTTTAACAAGATAACTATGGCTGCAACCAGTCTTAAGTATTCTAGAATAAGGTAAGCCAATTAATTTAGGTGTTCAACCTGACCAGTCACAGAAATGACCATTAAGTTAATTATCAGAAGGATCTTTGTAACAGACGCATTGATAGAAACCTGATTGCTGTTGGAAAGGAACACATACGGATTGCTGAAAAGACTGTTCTTAACATGTAGCTACACTGACTAAAAGAATCCTTTTGATTCAAGACCTGAGATAGTTGGAGTCCCATTCTGCCGTGAGTGAGTGAGTGAGAGAGAGAGAGAGAGAGAGAGAGAGAGAGAGAGAGAGAGAGAGAGAGAAAAAGAAAGAAAGAAAGCTTTATTAATGTCCATAGGTTACCAAAAGGTACGTAAAGCTTAATGAGTACATGTGAAGTATGTGTCAAACATAGGGAGCCTATGTTATCTTTAAAGAAGAAAGCACCATAACACCTAACAATAGGTCAACTGTGGAATACAGATATATGCAAAACTAGGACAAAAGCCCTCTAAGAGCTCCTATGAAATAAATAGCTAAAGTACATAAGTAGTCTAATTAGATGACATATATTACTCCTCATGAGATAATTGTAAGTGATGGTGAACGATGGTGGTGGCATATGTTTGTTCGAAAAGTCTATCGTGTATTTGACTCGATGCTGTAAATATTAGTGACTCATGACATTGTCTCTAGTCCTGACGTTTAAAAGGGGTGGACATCTCATCCTTTGACTCTAAATTTGTACTATGCGAGCCTCGTGTCTAGAAAAGAAAAAGGTAATACATGGTTGCATAGTGCTCATACTGGGAGACGTGCTACAGATTCCTTCACTCCTCCAACAGAACTTCTCTTTTATCATCAATGCTACACATCTCTGATCATCTCAGGAAGTCAGTGAGAAAATCATAATTTGTGATCATTTAAGAGGCAGTTGTACCTCTCTCTGATCTCATATTAATGGGTACATTTCAAAACAAAATGCTCCTCCATTTCAACCTCCCCCAAAGTACACAACGAGCTAGATCAGGGCCATGGCACAGAGAGAGAGAGAGAGAGAGAGAGAGAGAGAGACCCGCCATGGAGGATTCCCAAGGGAAGGGCTTGCTGGCAGATCGAGCTAGCAGAAGTAAACAAAATGCTGTTGTTTGAAAAAAAAACAGTTTTGCACCAAGCCATTGCATATTCTTAAAACAGAGATGACAAGCAACAAACAAACATCAGATAGGTGAAAGAGCAGCAGGCAGCAGGGCGATGGCCCAGTGCATCAATCCACCAACAACCACTTTCAACTTTTCTCTATTATTTACGATTGTTTCTTGCTGATTTCACCTATTTCTTGCTGTTTTGCTGTTTTTTGCAGGTTCACTTATTGTTTGCCTCAGTGACTGAGGTGGTAAGGCCCGATGGGCAAAACTCATGTAGAAATTTGACTTTGAGGTGCGGTATATCAGGGAACCACCAATCGTGTTGCTGATGCACTTAGTCGAATTCGTGAACTGAACACACTTTCCTTCACAGAGCTTAGCACAGATTTATATCTTTCCCTTAGAGGTCTTTGTGCTAAAGACACCCATGATCATTCAGACGGAAACTAAAAAGTGTTGATGATTTCTCTATCCGTGATGGGCAAGAGTTAATGAAATTATGAGTTGAACAACTATCCACCAATATACTCACTTCATATCCTATAACTGTGCCTTTCAAACGAAATAATTCATTAGGCAAGAATGAAGCAGTACTGAATGAACATTCACACTCACAAATAACCTTATTAATTTCCAATTTTAACTTTTCTTTACCTGGCATTTCAATTACTTCAGCTGCGGGTTTCTTTCACTTCGGGCAGAACTTCATACCATGTTCATGCTTATTCCAGACAAAACACACATTTGCCTTCCTAGCCTTCTTTTGGGACATCTGCTTCTCTTGCTTAAATTCCGATGCCATTTGATCCAGTTCGTCAAAATATTTGACTTGTTTCTTGTCACGAACTCGTTTTTTCCCTTCTTCTAGTTGGATCCAGATGGATTAGTCTGAAACTGCTTCCTAGACGCCACAACCGTGGAATCACAAGCTTTCGCAACTCGTACGATGTCCTCGAAAGTCTGAAGCATGTTTCATTTACATTCATTCTAATAATAAGCTAACAGACCTAGGATAAACTGCCAAAGTGCCAGTTTTACTTCGAATGACATAACTTTGTGCCACAAATCCATAAATTCTTGCAGGTAAGAGTCTAAGCTCCGAGTACCCATTTTGCAACTGACAAATCTTTGGTAAAAGTATGAATCGTCCACAACCACAAACAATTTTCTAAATACTTCCATAAATTGTTCTTATCTGGTGGGTTTGGGTTGCAAATCACACCACCACAATGAAGCCTTTCCTCGTAGGAATAGAACTACGCTCTCAATCTTTTTCTCTTCCGAAATTGCATGTAGATTGATATAGCTGGTCCACTTAGTTAACCCATCGTCTACCACCTTTGGCTTCTTCTCTTTCTTCTCCCCCGAAAAAGGTTCTGGCTGAAAGTCCAGATTCGACGAAGACAAAGTCTTAACTTGATTTAACAGACTTCCATCTGTTGATCCCTCTAATTGTTCATTTCAATAAGTGCTTGACTTAATTGTTGGCAAATCTATAAGTAGGTAAGCATAGGTACCATACCCTCAAGACCTGCATTATCATCTGCCATTATTGATTCCGTGAAAAAAAAAATAGCTTAATCAGTTGACAAATTCCAAATCTTCAACTTAAAAAGTGAAAATAATTAAAGACCCTTATCCGACTGATTATGCCTCAATAGGTCATTCACTTTTTAAGCTTCTTCTGTTTAATCAATATCAAACTGATTTAGAACAACGTCGAACTTTCATGGATCATTCAAAAATTTACGAAACTAGGAGTATTTTCGAAAACCGTTCGTTGTGGACCAAATTGTGAAAATCAATTAAAAGCATTGTTTCACAGGTGCCATCCCATTTCAAACTAATTTCAAAACATCCAACATGCATCAAACTTGACATGCACTAATTTCTTCAAGAAATCAAAAAAAATTCCGTAAATTGCCTAGTAACTCGGAAATCAACTTTTTGACTAGATTTCTGAAATAAGTATCCATGCATGAAATTACTCTGATCAACCTATTGTACCCCCTTGTATCATGCATCCAAACATGCATACAAGTTCATCCAAACATTTTCAACACTAGAAAAGCACTCTACTGCTTCACAGGCAAGCATGCAATCAAAACAATTCGGAAATTTTTCAAATTTTACTCTAAAAATTGCCAGACTTCCGACGGCCATAATGCCATGTAGGCTTCACACGTGCGAGCTGTAATTGACTGAAATTGCAATAGGAGGGCGCACTTTTACTAGGTGAGATCATCAAATATCCAACTCCAACCCAATATGCATCCAATCAGAGGTTACAAGCACTCTTCTAAGGTTTAGTAGAGAGGCATAGAGGCTTCCATCAAGTCCAGCAAGCAATCATAAGCTCAGATCATGCAAAAATTGCATTCATGGAGACCTTCAACAAGCAAAACTTCAAGCTATTGGTGCCTAAGCCCCCCAACTCCATATTGGGTGCATGATGGTTCAAATCAAAGGCAATCCATCATCTCTTTCAGCTTGTAAAAAGATCCAATGGATTTAAACCAGCTATTGGGAGTTATTCAAGCTCAAAAAACATCAAAAATACACTATTTTTTGACTTTTTGAAACCCTTAATGGTGTCCAATCCTAACCAAACTTCATGACAACCTTAGGACAGCATCAATACATCTCTGAAAACGTGCATGCAAAATATTAGCCATGGATTTTAAGAATATCACCCAAAACATTGAAAAAACACCACCAAAAACCATGTTTTTTGACCATTTTTCCACCTTTTTGGCAATTTCTTGTGGATCAAAACCCACATGCAAGTGCAATCAGGCCAAATCTACTATAATTCAACTACATGCTAGCACTAAAAGTTCTAATTTTAGTCAATCATGGTTCATATAACCCATTTCTAGCCAAAAACCTCAATTTTTGGCTAAAAACCACTATCTAGGTCCACTTTTGACTTTTCCACTAGCATGCAATCATTAGAATCATAATAACTGGAAAACAAGAAGTACAATTTTGAAAAACGTTCAAGATCAGTACCTTTGATGAATTCCAAGCAAAAACATTGAATACTAATTGAAAACCTCAAAAAACCGTCAAAACTCCATTGATTTCCATCATTTTCTATGAAAAAAGTCCATAATCATGATCAATAGGCTGGAAGCACATCAAAATCAAAGGAGCCACCTACTTGGAGGTCAATTCCACCACCTGGAAGCAAAAAGCAAAGAGATCCACCAAAAAGCTGCAAAAAGCAAGAATCCCTACTCCACCTTCTGATTGATGTAATTGTTAGAAAACCGACTTGATCATACAAGTAACCTAAGACAAGATTTCTATTGTTGTTAGACAATAGTCATACACATGAGAAAGAACAACAATGATGAAGAGATGTACTCCAACTATGTCCTATTACAAATGAAGTAGGGCACCAGCCTACATATATACTTTCTCTAAACTATGTGTAAGGTAAAAAGCAAAAAGCAAATAGCAAAAAACAAAAAGCTGATTGCTATAATTACTACCTATATTGGGTAAACACCCAAGATGAGTTTCTAAGTGATAAAAGCAAATCCTATTCTGGTAGTAGTGTGCCCACCTACATGCATGACTAAGAAACGAATTTACTATAAATAGTAATGACCCTAAAATACAACTTACTATAAATAGTAATGGCCCCTATAATAGCACGCAGGCATGGCCAAACTATCACTAATTAATCCTAAATGATAACATTAGGGGTACTAAAGTAAACATTAACTCTAACACTCCCCCTTAATGTTTACATTGTCTAGAACTAGGCATAACAAAAGTATGCATGTATGTTCCACGAAGCCCATGTAATGAAGATCCTCAATTCTGATGTAGAATTCATGATCAACTCTGATCTCAATGTCTCCATTACTCGATGTAGAACTTTGTTTGTATGGTGATGTAGAATTTCCTTTGAATGTCGATCCTTTTCGTATGAAACTGCTTCATGTGACTTCTCAATGTCTTGCTTTGGTCTTCATGTCTCTTTAGTGTATATGTGTGACTACCATGAGTTCAACATATCACCCGATTCCTTGACTTCCTTTTAATCAAAGAACTTTGACTCCCCTTGAATCAAATAATGTAGACATGATGAGTTTTGCCTTAACCTTGAGAACTTTGCTTGAAGATTGACTCCCTTGGTCTCTTTGAACATCTTTCAAGCTACCACAAATGTAACGATCTCCCCAACATTCATAAAGAAAAAATAATCCTCTTTGATTACAGTAACACCATCATGATAACCATAAGTAGGAAATTCAACATCAAATCTCATACATCAACACCCACTTTAGAAACCTGTACTTCATAAGTAGTCGGCTCCACTTGTGTCCCTTGAATTGAACCCATTTGAATTTCTCCTGGTACTCTCATAAGTTACCACTTGTGATGAACTTGATGGACTTTGGTTGAACTACTCCCCCTGGATGTACACTTCATATTTGCATTCCAACCACTCTCTCCAAATAGAATAGAATATCATCCATGAACCAAACCAAATATGCAAGTAAAAGAGCATCCCCAATAGAAAGATAAATGTATACAATACTTCCTCACACAAAGTAACTGACACTCTCCTTCGAATACTTTCTCACACAAAGTACTTGACATGATCTTTTCCATGGAATCTCCTACCTCTATCTCACACACAGAGTCACTTGCACCAAACAACTTTCCAACCTAGAAAGCATTTCATTATGATATTTATTCTGACACTTTGTCATATGCAAACTTGGTGAACGTCCATCTTCAACCATGTTGTTTTTCTTGAAGCTAAACAACCTGTACTATTGATTTTCAATGATTAATCAATAACCTTGTACTTTCCAAATCTTATTGGAAACAACAAAATCTACCACATGACGGATCATGAACTTGGATAGATTCAAGAATTTCACTTGACAATCACAATAGGCAATCACTTTGGTTTATCATAAAACTCAAGTGATGTAAGTCCAAATATACAAGCAAGTTTCTACCACATGCTACTATGACTTGGAAAAACAATTAGAATAACAAGAAACCCTGGATCTTTGTACTTAATGCAAAGCTTTAAATTGCTCCCTGATATCTGTCTTCTCAAATTGACACAAAGTAGAATAACAGCTTGCTTGTTGTGTTCATGTATAAGAATATCTGTTGATGAACCAATTCCCTCTTGGAATAACACCTTATTTCCTTGACCAAATTTCCCACACAGCTTGTCACAACCGCCACTTGTAACAATTAACTTATCATTTGCCACCATGATAAGACATTGTGATACTATGAAGCCAAACACTTGTATGCAATCAAAATTATCATGCGACACCTGCATGTATGTTCAATCTGCACTTGTTCCAAGCAATGTTTGCTCCTCAATCAGATTCAAGAATTCCGATCAATAATCCACCTTGAAGAGTATCGAACCTTTATCAACCATCTTCTTACCCTTGTAAGATTATGTTCGTAAGAAACCGCAGCCAACAACATGCACACTTGCATGCAAACCAAACCAGGTTCCCTTTGACGGTTAGGATTTCTTAAAGTTGATAACCTTAGCCAACAATCATACACATTGCTATGCAACCCAAACTAGGTTTACTTTGGCTTTTGAACTCTCCACCACGGTCCTTCTTAGATTCTTGAGTCTTCAACGATCCTTCCTTTCCCTGTGCTGATTCCATGAATATGTTTGACAATCCTTCTTCTTCATAGAAGATAACTCATCAAACACTAGGCACACTTCAAAACTTTGACACTTCCTTCTGCCAAATCTTTTCCAACAAATTCCAGCCAGCACTATTCCTTCATAATTGTATTCGCTCTCCCTGTCCTTCACCAACCAGTTTTTAACGAATTGATTCCAAACTCTCTGTGGGTATCTCTTTCAATGATCAATTGGAGTAGCAGCTCTGATTTTCAGCAATCCGGCAATCTGCCTCTTCTCACAAAACTATCACCAGCGATCAATTTCAGGTTTGTGGATAGCACCAGCTAACTCTCAAATCTGCTTCTCAGCTATTTGTCACCCAGGAAACAGTTCTGCAGGCAGCGGTCCGAAGGCACTAGATTGGTCTGATGCAACTATAGCAATCCAACCAGCAATCAGTCAGCAACGATGGTTTGTACCATCAACAAACAGATCTGGTAGACAGTGATAAGATACCCTACATGCAGCGATCAGATTCCAGCGACCTGCTATCTGATTCCACCCTATATCAGCAAACAGGTTCCAAGTCTGTCCTTCAACGATCCAAAATCAGATCTGCATCGAACAGGTCTAGCGATCTCAGCGATCCAGCCAAGGACAGAAGTCTGTAATCCAGCTTCATCGATCAATCTGCAGTTCTGGCAGCGATCCAACAGGCAGTAGACAGATTCCAACAATCTGATCAGTTCTGATTTCAGCAAACAGATTTCCAACAATCTGTAGGCTTGATTCCAGCCTATTGTTGTTAGACAATAGTCATACACATGAGAAAGAACATCAATGATGAAGACATGTACTCCAACTATGTCCTATTACAAATGAAGTAGGGCACCAGCCTACATATATACTTTCTCTAAACTATGTGTAAGGTAAAAAGCAAAAAGCAAATAGCAAAAAACAAAAAGCTAATTGCTATAATTACTACCTATATTGGGTAAACACCCAAGATGAGTTTCTAAGTGATAAAAGCAAATCCTATTCTAGTAGCAGTACGCCCACCTACATGCATGACTAAGAAACGAATTTACTATAAATAGTAATGACCCTAAAATACAACTTACTATAAATAGTAATGGCCCCTATAATAGCACGCAAACATGGCCAAACTATCACTAATTAATCCTAAATGATAACATCAGGGGTACTAAAGTAAACATTAACTCTAACAGTAATCCTTAGCTCTGATACCACTATTAAGATCGCCAAGTGAAGATCTTAGATCGTGTTACATGCAACCAAAAGGACACATGTGGAGCAAACCACCCAAACAACAAGAAATGGCTAGTCAAAACTCTAACCACTTCACCCCCAAGCCAAGGTGACTGAATGCAAAAGAGAAGGAGATCCTGGCTTCTGAAATCAGAATTCACAATGAGAAGATGGGCGAGTTCCTACAAGAGTTATACTCTCCAAAAGCTAGAGAATAGTCCCTCTAGGATCCCTCTATTCCTATCAAAAGCATTTGACCTCCTATTCTTGCACAAAAGCTGTCAATCACCATGCAAAAGCTCCATAGGTCCAATTAGAGTACCTGGGCCCTCATAAGATTATTAATTACATTACTGGCCAAGCCCAGAATGACGTGGCGTAACTAATAACCTTATACGCGCTGGAGTATCGACTATCCATGTCAAGAATTATTCCGAATTCCACATACTGGACACGGACGTAACAATTGGAGCCCAAAGTTGCCACCAACAAGAGAAAAGTGGGCATCTTACCATGATTGAGCTTGTAGTGAAAGAATACAAAAGGCTACATAATCACAAAATATCTTATTAACAAGGGAGTAAACTTGGTGGGATTTGGACGTTGGTCAAGTTGTGGTGTACTGATCTTTAAAGTCGATGTAGAGGGCATATGTGGGTGCTAAATTAATCTAAACAAGAGGTGGTAACTACGTATTCGATAGCAATAAATCAAGATAGGGCGTTGATTGCAAAGTTTCTTTCAGCAAGTAGATGTTTGGTATCAAAGTGGAATCTTTAAAGGAACTTAAACAATTTAAATGGTTAATCAATGAGATCTCTTTGGCCGTAAAGGTTTTGGAGTGATTCATCAAAAATGTAAAGGTCATAAGGAGTTTAATATCCATAGTGTCTCCAATTTTAGAGGCATAGAGGATGGTAAGCATTTCATTTTCATGGGTAGAATATCTAGACTCGTAGGAATGGACGGTTTTTTATTTTTATGCAACGACACTTTGGTCTCAATGGAGGATGGCAACCGACTCTAACAAAATTGGCATCAATTTCAACAACACAAGGGCTCTCAAACTCTAACAAACACAAAACTAGAGCAGCACTTAACAAAGTCTTGAGTTTGTTAGAAGAGGTGTAACACTCATAAGTCTATCTAAATCAAAGTCCCTTGATGAGTAGCATTGTCAGTAAAGAAGCAATGGATAAAAGTTTTAGAAGAATTAAGGATAAAAGTTTTAGAAGAAACAATGGATAAAAGTATTAGAAGAAACAAGGAAGCCCAAAAAGTTAGGTTTGAAAACCGCAAAGGAGATGCCTACATAGAATTGATTATCAAAAAGGTTCAAGGGTGGCTGAGGATCATGTAGTGACCTAAGAAAGAGCTGTATATAAGAATGTTATCAAAATAAGCAACGACACACCTATTAAGTAACAATCTAATTTCAGTTATAGCATTCTGAAAAGTACGTCTATATAAAACTCCAAAGGAAACACAAGGAACTCATATGTACCTCATAAAATGTTGGCTTAGGCTCCTCTAGTGTATGTAAATTTATTTGATGATTATTGAACCTAATTCGATTTTGTAGAAGATAGAGACCTTTTGCAACTTATCAAATATGTCATCCATATGCGGTATAGGGTATCTATTCATCACTATAGCTTTGTTAAGTGTTAGATAAGCATTACATGGCCTTAATGACTTGCTTTTTTCTTCAACAAGACCTTGAGCACCAAAAGGAGTTCTACTAGGCACACCACCTGGAAGTCCCCTCTACAACAGATCCACTACCTTTTGCCCAATCTATGCCCACATATACCTGGACACCCAATACGGTGCTCAAGATATAGGAATTGTGCCAAAAATACGCCTATGGAGTGATTCACGACCTGTGAAAGTGGTGGTGCTTGTTGCTCCTCAAATGCATGTCCCTATGATTGTAGCAAATCACTAATTGCATATTGGATGTTCTCTAAAATGGTGACTCGTGCATCCATGCCTCCTGCATACGAAGTACAACTACCTTTGCAAGGCTCTTGACAAATTCCTTCCCGAAAACTATGAGCTCATCTCAATATCTCAATAATTCATCTCTTAAAGTAAACCACACACTTGCCTCTAAAGGGATGTCAACCCTCTTGAACCCAACCATGTGACAGATCCCTAACCTAGAGCCCTCAAGCACCCTCTCAGCCAAAGTGTCAAACAATGAGTCTCATATAATTTGAAATGAATGACTAGCATGAAAGAGTCTCTCTAAAGATGCAGCTCCTTGTCAAAAGCTAGTCTAATGAGCCCTAATGTAACATGAAGAAATGTTTGAACCTCTTCCCAAAGTGCCAATATCATGAAAAGGGCACAAATCTAGCATCGTAGGCTATAGTACTCCTCAACCGCTCCTCCAACGTTGTAGTTTATACTATGTCAAATACTCATGACACATATGTCTGAGTGAGTGAGTGAGTGGGTGGGTGAGTGAGGGAGGGAGGGAGAGAGGGAGTGAGTGAGTGAGAAAAAAAAAATTGTTAGTGTCTTTGGGTTCCAAAGGTACATAAGAATAAAAATTACATCTCAAGCATGTTACTAAGCAAGGTAGCATAAAAAAATCTCTTAGAGTGAAAGTTGTACAAAAACCTAACCATATACTAAATGTAGTACTGGAAAAGGTAATTCTATACCAACCAAAACTACTGAGAATTTTCAAAAAAGAACACCCATGAATCAACTACCTAGATATGTATCAAATATGTTTACGATGTCAACATCAAGTAGAGTCCTAAGATTAATGCCTGAATAACGTTGTGTTAGGGAGAGAGAAAGAAAGAAAGAAAGCTTTATTAATGTCTTTTTCATGCCAAAAGGCATATAAGACTAGTAAATGTACATGTCAAGTATGTGGTACAATGGGAGCGTATGAAATGTCTCCGAAACAATACTAAAAGAAACATCATAGCCAAAAGAAACTATGAACTAAAGTAAATAATATGAGATGTATATGGTAGTAGAGTGCTACTGAATGCCAGGTCACTATCATTGTCATCATGTCCTGTTGTTGCTATAAAAGGATGGGATACGAGATGCAATATAAGGTAACTCTGGTAGCCGTTGACGTCGTCTAGGAGGATGAGATGTCTGTCTCCTCATGATAGGTTGGATAGCTCGAGCTGCAACATGACTATGAGCGGTGCACTACCTCTGATATCTATGAATAGGCACGTCGTCTTAGTTGTGACACCTATTGTGCATGTTAGGGCTTGTTTGGCCAGCCTAAACATGGATTAGCTACCCATGCACGGATGTCACGTGCCGCAAGACAAATATAGCAAGTAACTAGCATCAGAGTTTGCCCATGGTTGGGAGGAGATTCATTCCTTCACGAGCTAGCTAGTTTCTTGAGGAGCTTGGAGATATAAGCTCCTCACATTTGATATTAGGGCATCGAGAAAATTCCATTCTAGAGGAAAATAGCCTGCTTTAGAGAGAGAAAGTGCTACAAAAAAATTTCTCCTTTTGTTGGAATTTGGTAGGAGGAACGCATGTCTAGTCAATCTGAGGCAGCATACATCCAATTTTTCTCCCTTTTGTTGGAATTTGGTAGGAGGAACACATGTCTAGTCAATTTGAGGCAGCATACATCCAATTTTTCTTGGGTAGGAGACTGATTTCTGCAGCACCAGCACCTTTTGTGAGGGGCAACACTTCTTTTTGAAGGACGACGCATTTTCTCAAGACCAAGAATATGCATAACTTCACCAACAAATAGTTGATTGGTTTGGCTCAAGAATCCATTTCTTGACTATTATCCAAGATTTTGAAGTTGCGAGTCAAATTCTTGCTTCTTTGCCAATCAAGCCCGAGAATCGGCACAAAGGATCCTCGCAAGCAGGCGAATTGGTGCGGGGGTGCTTTCCAAAAAAATTAAGACCTAATTGGGAAAGATTTACATTCATTTGGAGGTTGCTACTAAAAGTCCAAAAATTTTAACGCTAAACATTGTTAGAAAATCCAACAACAAAATCCAAGGAGCACGCTACATCTCTTCTATTTCTAAAAATTAGCTTGAATCTTCAATCTTTTGTTGTACATTCTTATGTGAGAAAAACAAGTGTAAATATTATCTAGAGAGAAAAGCGAGGGTGGTTATTTTGAGAGAACAATCAAGGTATTAAAAATCCAACCCTAACTACCAATCTCATAGTAATTTTATAGTTTTTTGTTGCTATAGTTACTTGTTTCAATGTATCTTCCCTTTTAAAAATTGCGTTTGTAATTCACTACATTGCAATGAATTTAAGTGAAAAGTAGATTCCCATCAAAACTACACCAATTACATCCCTTTTACCAACTCCGAAGCATGAACTACCATCTGTTATGAATGCTAAAGCATCTACTTCAGGTGTTCCACCATTAGACATGCAAGATCATCTATCTATGTTGGAAAGGTTTTAACTGGCATGCAGGCCATGCTACAAGCGTTGGTTAGTAATGTGCCAAGTCCTTGTTGGATTCCAACTATGCGGCCTTTCCATGTATAGCCTACCCAGCAGTTCCCTTTTCCTTATCCAACGTCCCATGGGTCGGATGATAAGGACATTAAACCACCAAAGTATACGGATAGGCTTCAACAACGTACCATCAACTTTGTAGATCAATGGTTTAGCAAGTGGAAAAAATTACTTTGAAGTGCATTGAGCTTCAACTGACGAGGCCTAGAGAGTTAACAAAGGGGCCCATCACCTCAATCATATGGCTGACACAGTGTCGTGTGGTGGGGTAAGCTACGACACTCCCCTAGGTATCCAACGACGTGGACAAATTTCAAGGCCACTAGAAACCAATAAGTCCCACCATGCCACACGACCATGTGAGGGTTATGAACGTCTGGCATCTACATAGACAAAAATATTATGTTCATGTTTATGCGGATTCTTATTGTGACACTTGAATGGTAGTTCCTATGGTATTCCTGAGTGGATGTATTTCCACAAGTTTATTTTTGGTTTGCAGGAAGATTTACGACCTCTAATGTTGCAGGAAGCTTACGCTTGAACACGCCATAGCGATAGCTCTCATTTATGAGGGCAAAGGTGTTCTTGGGAATACTATGGTAGGTACACAGCGCTAGGGCTTTTAGAAGCCAACACCTATACCACTACAACAAGAAGTGGAAGCCAATATCTGGTAATAACAATTGAGTAGAAAGAATGTCCCACGAACGAAGGTATTCATTATTTTCTATGATGACCATTCATGTGTGCACGCTCATCCTTAGGCACCTCAATGATACCTATCTACAAAGGCAAGGTCAGGATGTTAGTTTTTGGATACAGAAATGATAAGGATGTAATGGAAATTGGCAGGTCAAGAGGTAGTTGTACTTTCTAACACTGGCCCGTCCCACACCATCATCAATTCTCGTTTGGTTACGCTACTAGAGCTATCTACCATTCCTTCAACGCATTGCATACTGTGGAAATGCCAAATGGCAAGGGTTCCCAGGTTTGGGACCCAGAAAAGGTCCAATTGCCCCTTACTATCCAGAAGTATACTAAAGATGTTGATTTTAAGATTGCCAAGCTAGCACACTATGATATTGTGACAGGTAAATATTGGCACGTGGCTACGCAGCCAACTATAGATTTTGTAAATCATAACTTTGCAATTAAAGAAACAGGGTTTTGAATATTTGTACTTGTGTTTTTTAAATGTGAATGACTTCGTGAATGAGTTTCATGTTTCAGTTTTGAAAAGGCAGACAGGCAAGTGCATAGTAATGTGTGCAATCTAGATCGGATAAGTTTGATAGGCAAAGGCATATTGCTACATTGCAATCTTCAAAGATAGCATCTACACTTGCAATAGAGCATAGTGAACTTCAAGCTCTGAATGAGTCTATTAGGCAGGAGAAGTCAATTCTCGTTTGGGACCCTACTAGTTTACGCCCAGTACAAATGTGGAACACAAGATTGAGCTTGTGCTAGGGGCAAGACTTGTCTTTTGACCTCCTTATAGGATGAGCCTTAAGGAGGAAGAGGTGAGAAGGATATTTGAAGAGTATCTTAGGCTAGGATATATTAAGGCAAGATATTCACCCTATGCTTTGCCAACTTTGTTGGTGAAAAAGAAAGATGGATCTTCAGGATGGGTGTAAATTATTTTGGCTTGAATATGATCAAGCACATGTATCCTATGCCAAAAATGGAGGATTTATTGGATGCATTGCATGGTGCAAAGGTGTTCAGCAAGATCGATCTTCAGAACGGTAATCATCTTATCCATATTAGGGAGCTTAATGTGCCAAGACATTGTTTCCTACGCATTCGGGCATTATGAGTTTTTAGTCGTGCCCTTTGGATTGATGAATGCTCCAGCAATGTTAATGAACGGATAAATCACGTGTAGACCCCTAAGGAGTTGGACTTGCTCGACGATCATTGATTAGGATGATTCTTAGGTTTTTGCACTTTTTATCGCATACTTGTTGGAAACTACAACTGCCTAATTGTTCCATTGATAGACCAGTTACACATAAACAACATTTTGGTTATTAGGGTAAAGGAAAGTGAGGACAGTTTTAAGGCGTTGGAGGTGGTGGCCATGAGAGCCATTTTGTTTGGAAACCGATGCTAGTGACATCACAATAAGGGGCTCTTCACATGATCGTGAACCCAGCCCGTCCTTGATGTCACGAATGATTTTGCTTCACATGATCATATCCTTCTCCCCGTTCTCTCCGGGTCATGCATGGCGGGATCGGCCAGGCCAGAGATTTCTACAGAGCGGGTTTTTGTCATGTGGTAGATTCTGTTATAAGATTTGGAAGCCAAGGTTGTTGATTAGGTGTTGAAAATCAACAATACAGGTTGTTGTTTAGCCTCAAGAAAAACAGCATGGTTGAAGATGGACGTACACCGGTTGGGAAGTTGCATATGACAAAAGTGTCAGAATTGATGTCATGATGAAATGCTTCTAAGTTGGAAAGTTGTTTGGGGCAAGTGACTCTATGTGTGAGATAGAGGTAGGAGATTCCGTGGAAAAGATAATGTCAAGTACTTTGTGTGAGAAAGTATTTGAAGGAGGTCTTGCTTCTTCGCAGAGGTCTCAACTCTATAATCTGACAGAGAAATGGAGCCTCCGCAGCAATCAGGTGCAGTAAATGGTTAGTACAGTTTTTTCCTTGATGCCCAAAACAATGGGCAACCAGTATCCACTAAGCCAATCAGCTGATTTGATCTTATATGCACATATTATCTTGCACTATCCTTGTATAGTGTTATAGAGTATCTACTATGCATGATCTTTTGGTAGTGAATGTGTCCTCCATGTTTTCTGTAATTACACCTTCTGGTCTAATCAGGCCCTGCAATAACTATTATTAGGTAGCTCTCCCAAGAGCTCCCAACAAAGTTTCCTATATACAAGCACTTTCTCCTATCACATAGCTTGGAGATTAGATGGTACGTATGATTGCAAGACACACCACTGACGTTTATCAAAAACCTAATAAGCAAGTGGCTCACATGATGCAAAACACTGCATCTATCATGAATAACACATTGTAGATCCATACTTAGTTATCTTAGGCTTGCCTGATGCTAATCAGCTCATTTGCAGACAGAGAGTTAAGAGAACCAGCCTACCATCAGCAAAAAGTCCTGAGAGAAGGGCTTCAAGACGATTGGGCCTTTCAGGATGAACTGGCCGGTCATCAATTGAATGGCCTTGAATCTGCCAAATCAGGAACTTGATAAATATTCGGTCTCAAAATATGATCTCACAACAATATCTACACAAGCTAAACGTGTATGTAACCAGACACACCACATGCTTCAAGCCACAGAAGACATTACTGCCTAGCAATTCCAAAAGTTATACTACATAATTAGATAATAAGCTAGAACATTGAAAACCTACTCATTGAAAGTGAAAAATCCACATAAAAATGAGCATTAAGCCCTATTACAATCAGCACTTCACAAAATAGCATGCCAAAGGAACGGTGCATCAACTAAACAGAACACAGTTCGCCATAGAGAAAACATGAGCTTTTTATTGTCCTAGTCTAGTGCAGATATGGCTTACAAGATGACAACTGTAGTGTCATGGACAGATAATCACTCTGAATATCGAACTGCTCCATGAGTATAATGTTCAAGCACAGAAATTGGGGCCCATATGGAAAGAAAGAAATATTTTTTAATATCCATACAAAATAAGCATTGTAACTGAAAAATTACCATCCCAATTCAATTAGACAAACTTGTCATGGATTCTCACAAAATCAAACACACAGAGTTTTTCAGAACTTCTTATGACTAAGGGCTACCTGAAAGTGCAAAAGCATCCTCTCATCATAACCGACCAAAGTACAGCTTTCACACTCTGAGATACATCCTACTGAAGCCAAAGTTGGTGTGGCGGTAAGTTTAATCCTCCCATCTGTAGATAATCAGCCCAAGAAAGGTGTCAGAAGTGGTGTGATTTTATAGAATATGATATAAGATGGCCAACAGCAATAAGAGAAGGTACTTGTTTAGTGTCGTTCCAGATACCTGCCTTGCTTTTGGCCAGCACCAAAAGTGGAGAAAAACGAATTACATGTGGATCCTGATGGCCCTTTGTCATACACCACAACTATTCTAGTTCTAAGGAAATACCTGCCTTTCTTTTCTCAACAAAGGTTCCCTGGATGAAGGGCCTTGGAAATACTTTTGCTGGGATTGGAAAGCCCTTCAAAAAGTTACAGCGAGCAACACTCAAAAATCTGATCTAGGTCATGGTACATGCTGTGCTCACTTTGGTAAATATCTGATAGAAAAGCATACATATTGTTGCAGAGAGTCTATTTTATGGCACATGCTTTGTTCCCTTGCCATACCTCTAATAGATAAGCATGCATAATATTGTCTCTATTTGTGAAATCAGAATATATCCAATTTCACAAATTTATATAGAGAAGTCGGTGATGTCATAAGGTAAAGCTTAGAAACAATATACGAGCAACTCAAAAAGTCAAAGGATCTAAGTCAAAACAATAATATAAAATTCAATAAACAAAAAATCTTTGCCAAACAGCATAGCTTATGACTCATCAGTACCCAAGCATAAGTTGCTAACTGGGTTTCGAAACAATCCGGATTCTCTTGGGTAGACCCAGTGTTGACTAAGAAGCAAAAGACAACCAATAAGAAGAAAGAAAAAATAATAATAATTCAACTAAAATGAAATTCAAAATTTATAATTTATAAATTTATGAATCTAATTAAAAATAAAACAAAAATATAAAATAAAATAATATATATAAGAACAAGGATCATAACATGTATACGAGTTACCGAAACAAAGACAAAATACTAGAAACAAAGCGGGCTCCTTAGCTCCCCACTTTTCTGAACTCTACTATTAATCATCTTTAACATACCATATGCTAAAATACCAAAGATAAAACCAAAAGAGTCCAAAACAGTTCGAACTTTTCTCATGTTTTCTTAAACGAGTAACCCTTATGGAGTAACAAAATGATTAGATTGTTTGACAAGTTTACAAAAGAATCTCTACAAGTACAAAGACAAGAAAACCTGTAGAATTGAGAAGTGATCACTCCATATTTAACAGAATCTGAAATATTTGAAGAAATGTGAGGCATGCGAATTATGTTCAACTTACTGTATTCTGGCTGCAGCCTTTTATCAAAAATATCTACCAATAAACCTGACCTAGCCTAGCTTATAGACAGGTCTAAAAAATTGCACTTATCATCACTAGTTCTACAATTAAGTTCACATGAGTCTCTAGGATAGATTCCTCGACCAAAAACGTTAGGGTCTTTATATATAAAACTACCAGAATTAGGAAGATCAGGAACAAATAAGTCATCAATATATCTTCTAACATGAGTTAATTTCTGTAATAAAATGGGAAAAGTACCACAACAAACTAATTTTGTATAAATTCAAAATTCAAATTCATACGAGAAAAGATAAAAGTTAGCTTAGCTAGATGAACAACACAATTAGTACCCATGGGAATACCTATATAAAAATACCAAAATTAGGAAGATCAAGAACAAATAAGTCATCAATATATCTTCTAACATGAGTTAATTTCTGCAATAAGATAAGACAAGTACCACAGGAAACTAATCTTTGTATAAATTCAAATTCATAAGAGAAAAGATAAAAGTTAGCTAGATGAACAGCACAATTAGTACCCATGGGAATACCTATCATTTGTTGAAAAAGCGAATCACCTAGAGAAATACACAAGTTATCCAAGAGAAAGTGCAGCCAAGAACAAACATCTTCAACATCAACTATTTTAGTAAATATTTTCTTCTTTAAATCGACATCTTGATTTTTGTTCTTAAGCCAACAAAACTCAAAATGCAAAGCACTCTTTTCAAATTTTAAAACTTTGCATCAAGTGTCCTCAAGTTTATTGCTAAAAACATTTCGAATTAGCTTGTTAACATGAAACTTCAAATCTTCCAAATTGATTTTAGTGTAAAGTGTTGTGAAGTCATAGGTTTGAAGAATCATAGGTTGGGTTTTTTCTTCTAAAGTACGAGAGGAGTTGAAAAACTTTATTACTTCTATAATACCTACAAAATTGTTTAAAATCCAACTACAACTAACAGGAACATTTAAATCCTTAAGTAAGTTTATCCAAAGCTCATTAATAGAAGGAAGCAACGCTTTGAAGCAATTACTTAGCCACTTAGAAAGGTCAATCAGCGTAGTTTTATACCCAGCTGCAATAAAACTAGGCCTTTTAGGAACTTTATGAAATTTTGATGCGGCACAAAGAAATGGAAGATTTGGGTAACAATTGAAGTTATAAGAATGACAAAAATCTTGATCATATTTTATTACACTCATAGTTGAAAGAGAACAAGCATTATATGTTCCCACTGGAGAATGGACTTCATTCAATAGCGATTCCAAATAAAATTTCTTGCAAACCAATATAAAATTGTTTGAGCATTTATCCACATACAAAATGACAAAACGTCTATGAAACTTCCGAAGAAGAACTTCCTCCTCGTTAGAGAAAGAATTATGAGTATCAGAAGATGGCACAGATGAGACTTTTTCAAACTCAAAGTTACATAATTTAGAACTTTAGTTTTCCATTCTAATAACAAACCATGGACATAGTAAATGAACTTATTAATACTCGTAGATATAGATTTTAACAAGCAAGCATCTACTGAAAGAGGAGGACGAAATTTAGTGCCTTTAGAAAAGGACTCTTTCAAAAACAATGAGGAAAGGATTGATGTATCTGCACACAAATTCATATAGAGAAGTCAGTGATGTCATAAGGTAAAGCTTAGAAACAATATACGAGCAACTCAAAGTCAAAGGATCTAAGTCAAAACAATAATATAAAATTCAATAAACAAGAAACCTTAGCCAAACAGCATAGCTTGGACTCATCAGTACCCAAGCATAAGTTTCTAATTGGGTTTTGAAAGAATCCGGATTCACTTGGGTAGACCCAGTGTTGACTAAGAAGCAAACGACAACCAGTGAGAAGAAAGAAAAAATAATAATAATTCAGAAAAAAAAATAAAATTCAAAATTTAAAATTTATAAATTTATAAACCTAATTGAAATTAAAACAAAACTATAAAATAAAATAAATAAGAAGGATCATAATATGTATACATGTTACCGAAACAAAGACAAAATACTAGACAAAAATAATCGTCCGGACGCGTCCACGATTTTCAATTTTTTTTTTCAAAAAAACAAAAAAAATACAGGCACTAGCCCACCATGTCTCGTACACGCGCGCACACACAAATCCTCTCTCTCTGTGTCCCTCACACTCTCTGTCTCTTCCTCTCTCTCTCTCACACAAATCACCACACACACACACATCTGTATGCACACAAATCAACAATATCCACACACACACACACACACACACATACATAAATTACCACACACACAATCATCACACACACACACACAAACACCATCTCTCTCTCTCTCTCTCTCTCTCTCTCTCTCTCTCTCTCTCTCTCTCTCTCTCTCTCTCTCTCTCTCTCTCTCTCTCTCTCTCTCGGGCTTCTGCGGAACAGTTCGATGCCCGCGCCTTTTGTTTTTTTTTTTTAAATGCGTCTGAAGCGTGGACGCGTCCAGTCAAAAAAAAAAATTTAAAAAGGACGCGTCCGACCCCGCGTCCGGGTCCGGGCTCCAGACGCGAACGCGGGCTTTCCGGCCCGGACCCTCATGTCTGGTCCATAGATTTGAAACTGTTAACAGATTAATTGCTTCACAAATGTGCACATCTTGCATCCATTTTACAAATGCCACAATTATACATGTAACACATGATGGTAGCAGATATTGACAGGTTACAAGTAGTATCAGTGTAATCTCAACCGTCATGCTCTCAACCTCTTGATTCTCAAATCTACAAAGCAATTAGTACGTACATCAATCATGATAGAAGTAACGCATTGAGAAAAATAGACTTAAATGCATAATTATTAAGCTTCAGTGCTAGACGACATATATAGCATGAATCTTATACTGAGTTTCTTTGAACTGCTTGAGATCATTGACTGCCAAAAAAGCTCAACTAATATAGTAGATCATGTAGTCCATCAACCAGCACATTTTCCTTTGACATCAATCTATGTCCTTTGATCTCTTATCCTTTCCAATTATCAAACTTCCACGGTAGTTAACAGCCCCAGCTACCTAGCTTGGCAGCCCTTAACTAGGGATAACTACAACACAGTTTCCGTTATAATGATCGTTGTGGACAAATGTTCTACAACACCACATATTGGTGTATGAACTTTTTCGCAGCAATTTCTTGTTGCAGCATACTTTTAATAAGTAGGAGTGAGCTTCATTGTCAAAGGCAATTGACCTATCCTCCAATCTTAACATCGCCCATATGGCAATGCAACTTGCATCCTTCTCTAGGGAAAACTACCCTTTTCAAGGCCCCAAGCTATCCTATACTTGAGGACTTCACCGTGCTACTACCCATGTAATTGGTCCATAAAAAGGACGCAGATGCTTAGAGTAAACTTTGATGGACTTGCAAAAAAATTTGGGGATTCTAGGATATGATCACAAGTAATGAATCTCTATACGTCTTCAGCCATCCACAAACCACAGTTGCCTTGGCTAGATCCACCATAAAACCCTATGTCATCACATTGTGAACAAGGTCTGAAGTACTATACGAGTCTTCCATGGCTTTGGCATTTTATGATTAGCATATAGGTTATGGCCTACAATACCTTGAAAGAAGACAAGACATGCTCTCTAGAATGACAACAAAAGTGAGGGATGAGTAGTTAGGTCAACTCTCAACTTAAGCCATTCCTTTAGTGGATTTAAAAAACACATTGATCATCTTGCAAATCTACAGATATTGACTAAGTTTCTCAACCTAAACTCTTGGCTAGAAGCCCCACTGTGGTGTTACTACCTTGCAACTAACTGGGGAAGGAGTAACTTAAATTAGTTGTTAATGAACAAGCAACACAAATTGCAAATCCCAAGATGTCATGTACTTATATTCTTGCCTTAGCGTGAACACGTTGGACTTGTAAATTCTAAATTGTAAATATTGAAATGGCTCACACCGGCCTATGATGTTTGGTAAGAAAAGGTAAATAGCAAGTTTCGGTTAGCTTATTGACCTGCTTGTATTTTGTATGAACTCTTTTATGGTCTCGTATAATAGATCGTATGACCTGATGTAGCTCAGTCAAATATCAATGCAAATTGTCTTGTTATGCTTGACTCTTTTAAGCAATGCATATTGATCTTGTAACCTAGACTAGCCTTTGTGATGATTGTTTCCATGAATGTACGCATGCAACCGACTCTAAGGTTTGATGCAAGTTGAGGCGTACAGGCAAAAGCTCCCCCACTCACAAAGGTACCATGATGAAGAGTAAGTTCTAGGACAAGGATTATTGCATGAATGCACGTTGAGGCTTAGACAAAAGTTCTCCAACTCACAAGGTCATATTATGGAGAGTGAGTTCCAAGACAAGGATTCTAAAAAGAGATTTCCAATCAAAATGTACCATGACTTGGTAGACAATATCTTTCCAACTGTAGGGTGGTGTTGCCAGATGAGTCATATACCAAGTTAACATGTTCAGTTACAAGACCTGGAACAGCAGTTGAGCTAACACAAAGAATCAACCAAAACATGGGCTTCTACTCTCACCAATGGTAAAGGTACCAACTCACCTTGGACAGCTGATGGCGGAAGTAAGTCTGCCCCTCTTTCATCGTTCATTTCCGCTACTCTTACGGAAGAAAAACTTTGAGATTCCAAGGCTCTCAATAATAGGGTACGAGGCATTGTCGATACCCAAAACGCCATTGAAGAAGCAAAAAGATTTCTATGTACCACCCTAGGACACAATGCAGATGGTTTTGATACAGCATGGCACACCAAAAAAGACACCACTACTTTGGTCCTCCGCTTTACGTCACTTAGGTATCGTAAAGAAATCTTACGGAAAAGAGCCAAGTTGAAAGACACCAAGATCTTCATGGATGATGACCTTACCTATATCCAGGTTGAAGAAAGACATCAAGCATTCCAAACCGCCAAAGCTACTGGACGATATTTCGAGGGCTCGTTTCATACGTCGTTTCGAAACGCGTTTGAAACGACTGGTTCTGGTTCGAAACGGGATTTTTTTTTTTTGAATGTGTTTTTGAGGGTTTACACATGTCATAGACAGTCCGGTAACAAGTAGATACATCCAATTTCATGAGAATGCTCTAGAGAATGCAATTCAAGAGGAGAAGCTGTAGTATCAGGATTCAATATGTGGTCACTGCCAACTGGTCACGACTCAGTGCTCACTTGACACTTTCCTCAGTCAATTATTGATATTGTCACCATTCATCATACATATTACAGTCTCAATTTTCAAACATCCAAGAACTTCCAAAAATTGTAAAGTTTAAACAGTAATTGTAAAGTTACAACTTACAAACTAATAACTATTATCTATAGAAGTTAGAACTTTCAACTTTCAACTTACTACTTACTACTTACTACTTACTACTTAGAAGTTACTAGTTAGTACTTACAAGTTTGAAGTTACAACTTACAACTTACAAATTACAAATTACAATGCATTGACCACTAACTTGGAAGTAACTTCAAGTTGGCAGTGGGCACTAAGTTCTAACTTCTAAGTAGTAAGTAGTAAGTTCTAACTAGTAATAAGTAACTACTAACAATTTTGAATTTACAAATCAGACTTCAATGAATCACAAATTACAATTTACAATTCAAGAGTCAAAAGTTTAAACTTTAAACTTTAAAGTAAACTGTAAAAGCAATGATGCTATCATGCTGCATAAATAACAAGAGTGTCAAGCGTGGCCTCAGCCCTCAAGGCTCAAGCCTGAGGCCCCATGAGTCTGAAGTCAACTATCATATGTAAACAATAATATGTATAACTACTATGCTAGAGCCCTCAGCCTAGAGTATGCCACTAATAACTATCATCTATGATCTATGCTGAGCAGTGAGTACTGAGCAGTGAGTGCCCCCCCCCCCAATGCCCATCCAGGCTCTAGCCTCTAGCTGCCCGCCACGGACGCTGTCGTCGTGGAGGCACTGGCATGTCCTCAGGCTCAATGTCATCCTCCCCATCATCAGAGTCACCCTCATCCTCCTCATTCGATCCCTCACCCTCAGTGGCGGATTCCTCATCTGAGTCAGAGCTAGAGGGACTCTCAGAGGTGTCTGAGACTGCTGCATGGCTCGGGCCCTCTCCTGCGCTCCTGGTCCTGCGTGCTGCAGCTCGAGTGGTAGGCCCTGCGCAATGCACACAAGGCAATTGGAATCAGGACTTAGGCTCGACTCTCGAGTCTCGACATGTCATATTACTTTTAAGTTTTAACTTACAATTTACAAATTACAAATTAGTAATTACAATTTACAATCTAGTAATCTACTATCTAGTATTTCAATTTTCCACAAAATTTCAAAGTACTAAAAGCCTACTAATGTAACGCAGTGAATCGAGGAATTGGGCATCGAAATCAACCTGCAGCTGCTTAGGCCTCCCGATGGAGTAGAGCATAGACATCCTCCTCTTGTGATCTTGGTGGCAAGTCCGGAACCTTTGCCACGTTGATCTCATCGGGATTAACCTACGAAAATTGAAATTAAACCAAGATTTCGATTCTCAATAGTAAATACTGGTAAACGATTTAGAAAAATAGCAAATTTAGAATGTAAATGTTGAAAGTTGAAACTTGAAGCCTGAAGGTTCTAACTTCTTAGTGTAGAGTCTAGACTTTACTATCTAGACAAATCATGATTCATGGTACATACTAGACTCTATAGAATTCAGATTAATGATTTAATCATGAATCATGATTCATTACCTGTATGGGCTCCCCAGTCTCTCTCAGCTTCTTCACAAGCCGTAGGTTGGCATGCACATACACCAACCTCTCCAGCTGCGCAAGACTCAAGAGTGAAGTTTGAGGCTTGATCATTCAAGTCTCAAGATTCAAGAACTATTAAGTTTTAACTAACTTCTAATCATGAATGTCAATGAACATTGAAGATTCAAGAATCAACTTTGAAACTTTTAACGTAGTTACTAGACTCTAGTAATATACCCGTTAGGAGCCATGGTGGTGCAACTCTGAAGCTGCTCTCCCAGCTTATCCATAAACTCATAAAGAAGGCCTAAGGTGGAACCCTCTCTATCAGTAAGGCGAAGCACACTATAGATAGGCTGCATGGATATGACAATGGAGCGTGCATTATCCCAAAATAAAGTCCCCATCACGATCGCCTCAAATCTCCTGGCCTTGGCCTCTCGTGATCGGCCCCACTCTGCCCAATGGGGTGAAACCACTGTCATTATCAAGCTTCCATGCACTTTTATGAGCCGCTCCAAAACAATGAGCATATAGGCAAACCTAGAATGAAAATCATGAAATAAGATTTGTAATTGGTCATAGCCTATAGGCAACAAGCAGGCTATACTATATAGCAAAATTCAAATTCTATGAGCACTGAAACTTGAAGCTAAAACAAAATTGCAATTTTCAAATCAAAAAATTGGAAACAGGTTGTCAGGTTGGAAGTTGGAACTTGGTTACCTAGTGGGGGCAGGCCTCAAGAGATCCAAGGTGGAATAGAACCTGATATACAGGTATATCTCGCCCATGACTTCCTAATGGGCTGTAGGTCAGCATCCACAGACTGCCGCTCAGCATGTAGCTCTCTCGTCCTCAACTGCTCCATGGTCGGGCCCTCCCACTCAACACCGATACGAGATACTGCTCGCATCATATCCCTCCATGCAAGGGTCTGTGCCACATGAAAAGGGAGGTCACACAAGTAAAAGCACCTCCTAACAGCAATAGCAGCTGCATCCCTATGCGACTGCTGGAAGGCTGCCACAAAAACATCCCTGCCTCTCACATGTCCTCGACCACGTCCCCTAACAGTGCTACCAATAGCACTACTGCCGGCCCCACCAACTAGCACTGCAGGAGTCTCTCCAGAAGAAGAAGGTGGAATGGATGTTGCAGCGGAGCTAGTGCCGACTGCAATGGGGAATCTCGGCGCGCCGCACCTGTAACAATAACATTGGTGTTGCAACTTACTAGTTACGCAGCAGGCTTTAGGTAATAAATTATAGTCAGTGAGAGAGCTCAGGGAACAGTCACTAATTACTCATTAGTAAATTGTAATCAAAGTTTAAAGCTTTAGATCAAATTTCAAATTTTCAATCAATGTCATTGATCAAACAAGATTCAAGAATCACCTGTGCCTGAAGTAGTAGCAGGAGAGTCGTCCCCGATCCCGACAATCCTCTGACTCTGCGGCCTGAGTGCAAACGACGATCTCATATCCTCGAAGACATAAAAGATGCGCCCTGATTTGAACGGGGCCACCTCCATAAGTGTTCCCGCAATACTTGCAAGTCCACTTCTTCGTGCCTGATGTGCCATAACCTGAATTAAGGGTGACGTGATCCCATAAGGGATCCCGTTGTCTGGGCATTGCTAATAGCTATCTAGTGTCAACAAAACAATAACTGTATTAAATTCAGACTTCAAATTAAAAACTAATCCTAAATTCTAATTTCAAAACGGTAAACCTATGCTCTAAGTTGTAACCTCAATCTATCCTCAATCTATCCCTATCCTCTCTCTCTCGACTCTCTCTCTCTCAATCTCACACACACACACACATGTCACGACAATCTCAAGACTCACACACACACACACCACACAGTGCACACACACAAACACAAACACAGTTTAACACACCACCACACACACAAACACGCAAACACACCACCACACTCAAAGTTGAAAGTTCACACACGTCACACACGCACACACTCCCTCTACTTCACAATGCACACAAACACACAAACACACAAACACTCACACACTCAATCTCTCTCTCTCTCTCTCTCTCTCTCTCTCTCTCTCTCTCTCTCTCTCTCTCTCTCTCTCTCTCTCTCTCTCTCTCTCTCTCTCTCTCTCTCTCTCTCTCTCTCTCTTGTGGGTTTTTCTAACGTGCCAAAAAGTGAAAACACCCACCTCTCGGGCCCCCGCTGTATCGCAAAAAGATTTGCGGATTTTCACCAGTCGTTTCGAACAACAAAACGCCGTTTCGAAATGGGGTCGTTTCGTACGTTCCGTTCGAACCCGTTTCAGCGTTCGAAACGCGTTTCAATGAAACACTGCATGAACTGGAAGACAAGTGATCTATCGGGATGGAGCTGTTCGGTACCTCAATGGTACTACATCCGGAAACAGCCTATAGGAAAGTGGGGTCCCTGGGAATGGGAGCATCCCGGGACCCCCTCCACACCACCTGCAGCTTGGAGTATGGAACTGCAACGGCATACACTCACCATCCATGGCTAGAGATCTTATCGACTTCATCTCAGATAGAGATATACTTTTCTTTATGGAGACACACGAGAGCCCAGAGCGAGGACTTTCCACATTTGTAGCCTACAGATGGGATTCAGTTTACAGGACAGAGACGCGATTAGCGAGTGGCAAAAGTTCAGGCAGAGTGGCATGTCTTTATCGGGAGTCATTACAGTCAGCGATAGAGTTTATCCGACATGATGGACAGGCACGATACATATGGGTTCACATTACTGGATGAGCTATTGGTTTGGATAGGGATCTCTTCATTGCTGCCTGCTACTTTCCTCTAGAGTCTTCCTCTTTTGTGGACGGATCAGGTTCTCCCTATGCTAATCTTTTAGCAGACATTGTCAAATTCACGGATCGGGGTTATGTCCTTCTCACTGGTGACTTTAATGCCAGGACCGCTACCAGACAGGTGGATTTTCATGACACGGATGACATCTTACGTACACGAGCTATTGCTTGCGAGGACATTGGTATCACCAGGACCTCAGAGGACGGGATGGGCCCTATCGTTTTTATCCCACTCCTGTCCGCTTTCCAGATTCTTCACACCACCCTATCCGATCACTCCTTCCTATCTTTCAGTATGGGCTCCATCCCGACCTTCCAACCACCCATTATTCCACTCATCTCCCGCGCACCCAAGTACACTTTTGATCATTCCCACATCCAGACATACCAGGAGGCCGTCAACTCATTTCTTCGTCGTTTCCCACACCACACACCGTTAGAAACACAAGCTACCCTCCTTACCACTTCACTCCATAATTCTGCATCATCTTCCTTTCCCTCCAAACCACATCGACGCCCACCCACTTCGTCACACCCCATCCGACCACCCTGGTTGACGCCGAATGTCGTTTCCTTCATCTCCAAGTCACCCAAGCTAGACTTCATAACACACATCTTCTCCATGCAGCTCGTCGATCTCCATCACACCCTCCGCCAGAAGAAACAAGTGTATGAAACCCAAAAAGGGAAAAGCCTAGTCGATTCCCTTTGTAGTTCCTCCACTGGCGCCTTCTGGAGGGAATTCATTCCTCGTACCCCACCTCCTCCCCTCACTAACCTCATACCTGGACTACATACTTATGCAGCGCCAGGAACTCAAATTCGACAAGCAGCCCTTGGAGGTTGTATCTTCCTACACTTACCTTGGCGTACTCATTACAAGCCCTATCTTTGGTATGCGACAGGCAGCTTCCGCCAGACTTGGGAAGGGTCACAGCTCCCTTGTCCAGTTAGAGCGTTTCTGTTTCAGACGGTTTATTCGGGATGCCCCGAGTAAATGCCAGCTTTTTGATACTCTTGTTACCCCCACAACCCTATATGCAGCAGAAGTATGGTGTACGGGTCTTACATCATCGAATTGGGCCCATATTTCACGACTGCAAGTTCTCATGTTATCTCGGATGATACGGGCTAAAGGCACCCATGAGTACATCATCAGACGCTTTCTTTATAGAGCATATCTGAGACAGACATGGCAGGGGCAGCTTGGGGTCAAACCCGACTATTACAGGACACACTTTCTAGAGCTAGACACAGTAGGACTTCCAGTTTTGCCACACTACCTCACCTCAAGACTATCTCACGGGCTTCGGTTTCTATTGGGCCAATTTCGAGTATCTTCACATCAGTTGGCTATTGAGACTGGACGCTTCCAGTGCACCCCACGAGAGGAGCGGATTTGCCAGTTGTGCTCATTAGCTATGGTCGAGTCAGAGGAGCACTTCCCATTCACATGTCCAGTTTACTATGAAAACAAAGGGCCTTTTTCGTCAGACACATATTACACTACGGTCCCTTATCTCATACGAGGACCCCCGTTGTGTGGCACTTATGCTACGTGAGATGTCCCTCTTACAACAGGACCTATGTCAGGCAGTTCAGCATACTTACCCAGACACACAGTCCCAGATTACATCCTTCTTCTCACGCAGGAGATCGCGTTCTGATGCAGACATGACTGACAGCGATTGCGACGACATTCCCAGACCCAGGACGCAGAGACCGCGCACCACCTAGCCTCAGGCGACCATGAGAGTTACACGTCCCACCAGGCCTCATAGACAGAGACGCACTACATATCCTCATACTCATCGACGACGCCAGCATGCTCCAGTGCTTACTGATGTTACAACTCGCATCACATCCTTCTACAGCATCAGCACAGTCCTGACTTCTTGACATGGATACATATGATTTTCATGCACCGGCTTTTTCATTTATGTATTTCATTTATGTATTTATCTTAGTCTGCACCAGATGTTTTTTCTTTATTACAGCATTGGAGACGCTTTAGGCGCTCTCCTGGTTACCACATACTTGACATGTACTTCTTTTGTCTTATATGCCTTTTGGCATGGAAAAGACATTAATAAAGCTTTCTTCTTCTTCTTCTTCTTCTTCTTCTTCTTCTCTCTCTCTCTCTCTCTCTCTCTCTCTCTCTCTCTCTCTCTCTCTCTCTCTCTCTCTCTCTCTCTCTCTCTCTCTCTCTCTGGGACAGGTTCTAAAAGTGGTCCCTTCCTACACATACCTGGGGGTCCTTTTCTAAGGTCCTACTTTTAGGGTCGCCTCTTTGATACCATTGTCACCCCCATAGCTTTATATGCAACAGAGGCATGGTGTACAGGTCTCCCCTCTTCACACTGGGCCAGTCTTTCATGGCTACAGACCACTATGCTAGCTCGGTTGATTCGAGCGAAGCCTTCAATTCCACGTGAGATTCTCGTAGCCGAGTTTGCAGTTCCACCTATACAAATCGAGGCAGCTCTTCAGCTCATTACCTATATCCAGAGGATACAGGCGCTACCAAAGATCGACGGACAATGCATACAGGTTGCACTATCCTCCTCACAGCATCTTCATGATCAGGGCTACAGGTTATCATGGTTCTCTCAGGCATGTCACCTCCTACTTGAGTCATATGGTATCTCCATCACAAAGCTTCCCTCGAGCACCCATCAGTATATCAGACGATTCCTCTATCGCGCATATCTAGAGCGGACTTGGCGTAACCAGTTAGGGGTTAAGCCAGCTTTCTACCAAACCCATTTCCTGGAGCGGGATGCATCAGGGACCCTGGTCATGCCACGCTACCTGTATTCGGGACTATCACATTGCCTCAAATTCACACTGGGACAGCTTAGGGTGTCTTCTCATAAGCTAGCCATTGAGACTCGGAGGTTCCATGGCATTCCTAGAGAGGAGCGGATTTGCCAGTTATGCTCTCTAGGTGAGGTGGAGTCTGAGGAGCACTTTATCTTTCGGTGCCCTGTATACTATGAGATCAGAGGACGATATCATTGCTTGTTTCGAGACATGCCTACCACTCTACGCTCTCTTGTAGCCTATCAGGACCCACGATGTGTTGCTTTGATGGTACATGAGATGTTCATATTACGGAGAGATTTACACAAGACACCCCAGCCGTTTACCTCACAGCCATTGATTACTTTATTCTTTACTAGACGGAGATTGCGTGCTTTAGATCCTGAGGATGAGGATTATGACGACGACGAGGACGATAGCCGCTCACATGCTCATAGAGATCAGAGACAGTGTACTTCTCACCATCACATTACTACCCGGATCACCAGACATCCTATGCAAAGGCGTACTACTACTAGGCATGCTCATGCTCACAGACGACGCCGGTAGGCTCCAGTACTTTCTCATGTTGTGGCTCGCATTACATCTTTCTACAGCAGCGGCACAATCTTGACATCTTGACACAGCTGCATATGATTACTATGCACACACATGTCTATTTTAGTTTTTAGTTTGTATTAGGTGTTTTCTTTATTATAATTTGGAGACGATTTATACACTCCCATGGCTACCACACACTTGACATGTACTTCTTTAGTCTTATATGCCTTTTGGCATGGAAAAGACATTAATAAAGCTCTCTCTCTCTCTCTCTCTCTCTCTCTCTCTCTCTCTCTCTCTCTCTCTCTCTCACCATCTCCATGCTTCCATCTCCATCACTTTCTCCATCTCCACGCAGCCATCATCTTCTCATTGCTTCCATCACCATGCAACTCTCACTTCTTTCTAGCTTTCTTTGTGGCTAGATCTACCTTTTTTGTGCATGACACTTTCTTGCATCACTTTTAGCTACTCTAAGCTTGTTTCTCAAGATTTCATTGCTGCTATCCTTTTGCAATAGATCCTCAACAGTTTGAGTTTTGAAAATTTGATTTTTCTTGATCTCAAAATTTTTGCAGTCTGTAAAATCCGTACAGTCCATACGGATCCATACCGTACTGCAAGTACAGTCTGACGACTGCGTAGTGCTCTGTCTTACCTTTGATCTGAATCAATTTTCGGGTCAATCGGACTTCGTATGACAAAGTTAGTCTCATTTTCGTAAAACTGCTTGATTAGGGTTTTGCTTCCTCTCTCATCTATCTCCTGCAAATCGCTTCGCCTTCCTCCAGGCTTTGTCTTGCGCACAAAGCGTGCTAAGAAGTTTATGTCTACAGGCTCTCACAAACGTCTTTGTACTTTGGAAATTGCATCCACCATTCCTACCGATTCCGTCAGCGGTCCACCGCCACAGGTTGCTTCTTCGTCCTCAGCTGCTATGGGAGACACATGCCACACCTACACGCGGCACACCACTCCTGAGAACATCTCCTCGTTGAATGAGTACATTTCTAAGCAATTTGCCGCTTTTCTTTCACAACTCAATGAACTTCGTGCGGATTTGCTTACTAAGACTACCACGATTGACGCTCAACAGGCTGAAATTGCTTCTCTTCGTGCTGCGCTTAGTGCTTTGCAGAGGGACATCATCCCTAATATCTCCCGTGCTGTTGAGGATACTAAGGCATCCATGTGTAAGCTTCCCCTACTTGAGCGCCAGATACATGACACTGTTGAGTGCACTGCCCGGATTCCCGTTCTTGAACAACGGCTTCATGAGACGGTGGAACATGTACAAAAAGTACCTACTCTTGAGCAAGAAGTACGTGAGACCAAATCATGGGCTTCTACCCTGAGATCATCTACCACCTCTTTGTCTTCTGTAGCACCCTCCTTAGACACCACGGCACAAGGCGTCTTGGCAGAACAACAACGTCGTGATGACAAAAAGCTCAACTTAAGATTCCGGGGTCTTCCTACTGAGGGCACAGCACTGGACCAGGTTACCTCTTTGTTTACTTCATGCATGGGGCTCTCAGTTCCAGGTATCCAGTATGCTTGGCACCTCCAGCATGATCCGAAGGTATTATTTGTCAAATTCAAAACTATGGACGACCAGCAGACAGTTCTTCGTGCGCGTCGTACTCTCCGAGGCTCTCAGATTTACATAGATGATGACCTTACTCACTGCCAATGGTTACAGCGTAAAACTATTATTCAAGAGGCAAGGACAAAACAACAGCGGGTGGTATTTACAAATGGCAACCCTCGCTTTTTCTCCAAGCGTCAATAGGAAGTTGGGGTACTCGGGCATGGGAGCAGCCCGATAGCCCCGACTAGCGTCACATTCGGTTTTTGGAATTGCAGCGGCCTCTCCACCTCTTCTACAGCGGCTGATCTTGACACCTATCTATGTTCGGCTGATTTTCTACTTTTTGCAAAGACATATGAGTCTTCCACACACCCACTTCCGCACATTTCTGGTTTTCAGTGGATTTATGCTCCACGACCTATGCTACAGGGCAGGATACTTCGGGCCTCTGGTGGAGTTGCATGTTTGTACAGGTCGGTGTATACTCCTTGTATTCGATTGGTGTCTCAGGATACTTATGGCCGTTACTTGTGGCTTCAGATTACTACATCCTTCTTGGGGCTGGACCAGGACTTGTTTGTTGCAGTGTGCTACTTTGCTCCCCACACTTCAGTGTTTATGGATTTGGGAGGTGATCCTTTTCAGGCCCTTTCTGACGGCGTTGCTAGACTCTCTCTACAAGGTTACATATTGCTTGCAGGGGACTTTAACGCACGCACAACCGCTCGCCAGACTGAGTTCTATGCTGACACACTCTCTCTTCATCCGTTGGATACCTCTTATGCCCGTTATTCTTAGGACTCATCAGCGACAGTTACTCTTTTTGGGGAACAGCTTCTAAGGTTGGCTCAAGCACACGGTCTCATTATCCTCAATGGTCTTCTTCAATGGACATCCTCCTCTGCATATACTTGCCACCCATTTGGTGGCGGTCACAGCGTAGTGGACTATTTCATTGCATCTCCTTATTGCCCCGCCTAGCATCCTTCACCATCGCTACCCCCGTCCTCGCTGATCACTCTCTGCTCTACCTCTCCTTCTCCCCAACGCCAAGTCCGCCTTCTCCTCCACCTTCCCTCTTTGTTCGACCCATCAATCGTATACCTCCTCATCAATCCCAGGCCTATGTTGCCCACGTCTCTCGTCTTCTGGACCACTTTCCTTCCTCCTCTGATGTCACTACCCAAGCCTCCTTTTTAACACACGCCTTGACTACTGCCGCTCATGCCATTGCGCCCCCTCGCCGCTTCTCTTCTCATCGTCGTACCCATAATAAATGGTATGACAACGACTGTTCTTTCTTCCAGAAATATGTCGAGTTCCTCAAATTCTCCAATTCTACACTGTCTTCTTCTGCAGAAAAGCAACTTCGTTCCCTTCTCCGCAAAAAGAAAGTGGCCTACTTTTCTTCCCGTTCCTCCTACCTCCTTCGCTCCCTCCACTCTGCTTCCTCGGCTACTTTTTGGAAGATCTTTCTTCATAAGCCCCTATCCATTGCACCCATCCCTCTTCAATCCTGGGTCGACTATGCAACCAACCTATATACTACTGCTCACCCTTCCATCTCTCTTTCTTCTCGTCCTACCCACTGTGACCTCTTTTCTCCTGACATGGTTGAAGCCACCATCTGCAAACTCAAGAACAATCGTACGTCTGACATTGACCTCCTTTCAGCCGAGCTCCTCAAACCAATTGCCAAACTCGCCTCCCCTTTCCTGGCCCGCTGTTTCAACCGCTCTGTCGTTGATGGTTTCCCCATACCTTGGGCCACCAATCTCCTTCATCCCATTCTTAAAGCAGGCGATGCCATGAATGTCCACAACTATCAGACTATTATGATTGGTCATACCATGGCCAAGTTGTACGCCACTATTCTCCAGAACTTCATTATGACAGAGGCTGATTCTCGACTATTATATGCGACTGGCCAGGCTGGCTTCCGCCGGGGTTATAGCACTCTTGATCATGTCCTCACTCTACGTACTATCATTGAGGAGGCAAAGCATATGTGCAAGAAGGTATTTGCTTGTTTCGTTGATCTCTCTAAGGCCTTTGATATTGTTCTGTTACGAGCTCGTAACCAGTGCCGAACCCTAGGGAACACAGATAGGTCAGATACCACAGTCAGGGTCGTGTCCAGTGTACATGACCAACAGGGCAAGACAGTGTGAGTAGTGTGCCCCAGCACGGTCCATAGCCATGGCGGGCCTAACACAGCCTAGGGACCCTGTCAGCAGGATAGGGCCCCCAGTTGGGTCCCGACGTGCAGTCGGCCACGTCAGTGACACGTGGCCGACACTTGGCAGTTGCATGCTACCAGTCCTCACACTGGGCTAGGAGGGGCTTACTCTATATCAGGGAGTAGGCAAGGTTGGGTGGATCAGTTAGTGTTTGCCCTACTGTGGTGTTAGGATCTATTACACTGGTATC
Organism: Diphasiastrum complanatum; assembly: GCA_029204225.1. NCBI lineage: Eukaryota > Viridiplantae > Streptophyta > Lycopodiopsida > Lycopodiales > Lycopodiaceae > Diphasiastrum > Diphasiastrum complanatum. The sequence continues at coordinate 14,306,925 of CM055098.1, read as the reverse complement.
AGAGCCATCTCCATCCTAGGGAGTTCAGGAGCAGCAGTAGAGAAAGCTATCAGAAGATAGGAAAGAACTCTGAGATTCTCAGAAAGAAATAGAGGAGGAGACTCGCTGTAGGATCAGCTTTCTAATCCTCCAATTTGCTGGAAATCTCAGTAGTTTGGAAGCATATTGCTTAGAATAGCTTCAGCGCTGATAAGTTAGTTTTCATCTCTGATTTTCGAGTGTAGATCACTATGATCTGAGCGGAAATTCAAGAGGAAGGGATGAGCAGATCCATCGCTGTATAGACAGCCCTCAACTCTGAAATTTGTATGAAGTTTTGAGTAGATTAGAGCAAGTTCTAATCTGAATTAGTGTAGCAAGGTCAGCGCTGGACAGGGAGGAGAAAAGGTGAAAATTCATCCCTGTTTGTTGAGAATTCTCAGGAGTTTGAGCTTCAAACTTACTTGCTACAAACCAGCGACCTACAGGCTTGGGTCAAATCGGAGATTTGAGGTGATTTTAGAGCTGTAAATTGGACAAATCGGGCCGGACAGGTTGCTGTCCAACCAGCGAGGGCAGGGACTTCAAAAATTCCGGATTTCTTTTTGTAAATTTCCGGTTTTTACTCGGTTTGTTGGAGCCCCACACCTGAAATCAGATCAGTTAGCTACTCAACTCAAGAACCGGGAAATTTGGCACCGTTTTGAAGCTTCAAACTAGCATTTTCCGGGACAACAGGTCTGAAATCTTGGGAAAAAGAGCTGAAAGGGTTCCTCTTCGTAATTTCTTTGGAAGTACAATCCTCAAAAACAGCTAAGTCATCTTTCCTTTCCCTTGTACAATTGTAAATTAGTCTTTTTGACTTTTTTTTCATCAGAAGTTAAGGTACCTCTCTTTCAGTTTCCAAGATGACCACTCCTCAGGGACCTGATCAACCCCTGGAGAGAGGCTTCGACGAACTTGAAACGGAAGCCTTGGCTTATAGTAAAGGGAAAGAACCTATGGAAATAAAAGAACGGGAACAGTTCGCCGAAGAACTCGACGAACTGGTTACGAAGGAGCAGTTTCTCCAATTGGTAACAGAAGTGGATGAACTGAAGTTGGCATTAGCCAATTTCAAGTCCACTGTGGACGACTCGTTCGCTGAACTCAAAAGCTTGATTTTGAGTTCCGCGAAAGGAAGCCTTCCCTCCACTTCTCAGTTATCCCCTTCTCCACTTCCATCAGTTTCGGGTGAGACTTTACGGTCTCACCCCAGTGTTTTTAAAGATTTAAAGCCTCCTGCTTTTAATGGGGAAGAGAAGGATAGAAATGCAGACATTCTACAAACCTTCCTCAACAAATGGAAGAACATTCATGCTCTTAAACAGACCCCTGACCATTTGCAAGCTATTGAGGCCAGTCTCTCCTTAGGGCCTATGGCCTATAAGTGGTGGTTAAATCTCTAGGAGACTGGGCAGACTCCCCGGTCATGGAAAGCTTTTGAAGAAGCTTTCCTAAGAGAATTTCTACCGGAAAATGAACTTGATAAAGCCTGGGAAGCCTGGGAAAGGACAGTAATGGACAAGTCCCTCATCCAATATATCTTGCAGTATCGAGAAGCAATTTTAAAGATTAAAAATATGGATGATTATCAGAAAATCAGGGGATTTGTCCGTGGCCTCAAAGATGAATATAAAGTAGAGGTCCAGAGAAACTCGCCTACTACCCTTGAGCAAGCTCTCAGATATGCTCAAATCTATGATGATTCAGTGGGTAGGAAGAGGGCGAGACAGCATCCACTTTCTGAGCAGCCTTCTCAGAAAGACTTTCAATTTAAAAAGAAAATTTTAAAGAGAGAATCAAGATAAATTTAAAAGTGAAGCTCCTCAGAAACGCCCTTAACTCATACAGCCCTTAAAACCAGATGGTTTTGAGAAAGCCAAACAAGAACGTTTGTGCTTTGTGTGTATGGGCAAGGGACACACAGTCAAACAGTGTCCCAAGGGGCCTTTCACTAAAAAAGATAAGAAAGATAAAAAACAAGTTCATCTTGTTCAGACTATATGTTTCCCCAGTGACTCGGCAGCTTCCGAGATCAAAGTGTATCATGAAGATCATGAACACTGTTGCCAGCTGATCTCTGCAATGCTAGCGAGACCCTTCAGTTTTGGGCCCCATGACCTAGTACGTATGCATGGGAAAGTTGGTAACCAGTCAGTAAGAGTTATGGTTGATGATGGGGCAACCCATAATTTCATCAACTACACCCTGGTTAAAAAGCTTAAACTACCAGAAGTACCTAGTCAGCATAGGTACATAGTTTCATTAGCCAAAGGTGAAGATAAAAAAATATGGGAAACTATGGTAAGTAATTTGAATCTTGGCATTCAGGGGTACCAAGATGAATAAACTTTCAGATAATGCACCTGGATCGCACAGACATTGTTCTCGGGAGAGATTGGCTCTACAGTTTAGGACCTTCCCTCCACAGAAACTATCAAGAGAACACCCTCAGCTTTCAGCATAAAGGCCGAGAGATCCAGTTGCATGGGGAGCATGATGTTCCCAACAGTCCTATGGTCTGCAGTTCAGAGCTCTGTCAGTTAATCGGAGACGAAGACCATCAGGTATTCTTATGTGACTTTCAGTTTATTCCTGAAGTTTCTATTTCCAGTTCTATTCAGCAGAAAATCAGTAAATTAGAAACTTTATTGTCTAAATTTAAAGATGTTTTTCCTGAAGATTTGCCACATGGTTTACCACCTAGCAGAGAGGTAGATCATGTAATAAACCTAGTACCAGGTACAGCACCTGTTTCTAAACCTCTGTATCGGGTCAGCCGAACAGAGGATGAAGAAATAACTAGGCAGTTAACAGATTATCTTGGGAAAGGCCAAATTCAGACCAGTAGTTCACCATGGGCCTCACCAGTCCTATTGGTGAAAAAGAAAGAGAGGTCTATGCGTCTTTGCGTAGATTACAGAGCCCTCAATAAAGTCACAATTAAGAATAAATACCCTATGCCTCGGGCAGACGAGTTGTTTGACCAACTCGACGGGACTAAGTTTTTCAGCAAAATAGACCTCAGATCGGGATATCATCAAGTCCGTATAAAATCGGAAGATGTCTCGAAAACAGCTTTTAGGACTCGTCACGGTCATTATGAGTTTAAGGTGATGCCATTTGGGCTCACAAATGCTCCAGCTACCTTTATGACCTTGATGAACAGTGTCCTCAAACCATACTTGGGTAAGTTTGTAGTCGTATTTTTAGATGACATCCTCGTCTACAGCAAAACGAGGAAGGAGCATCTAAAACACCTCAGAAAGGTGTTTCGACTGCTTAGCATATTTGGGTCACATTATCTCTTCAGATGGGATTAAGATGGACCCAAATAAGGTTAAAGCCATACTCAGTTGGCTGAGACCTCAGAATATTTTGGAACTTCAAATCTTTCTTGGTTTGGCGGGATATTACAGACGATTTGTCAAGGAATATGCTCAGATAGCAGTTCCTATGACAAATCTTCTTAAGGGGAAGGGAAAGGAGTTCATTTGGGAGTCCGCACAGCAGGAGAGCTTTGATGCTCTCAAAACAGCTTTAGCTACAGCACCAGTTTTAAAAGTCGTCGACCCCAATCAGCCATTTGTGGTCGAAACAGATGCTAGCGACTTTGCAGTAGGTGCTGTGCTAACTCAGGGTGGACGACCAGTTGCGTTCAAGAGTAAAAAACTCGAGCTAGCTCAGACTAGGTACAGTGCCTATGAAAAGGAACTCTTTTCTATAGTTCATGCTCTTAAGACTTGGAGGCATTATTTGTATGGTGCCAACTTTGAGGTCCTGACAGACCATGAGAGTCTCAGATACCTTTGCAATCAACCTGAGCTTAGAGGTCGGAAAGCTCGTTGGGCAGAGTTGATGCAAGAGTTTGACATGTCTATCAGATATAGACGTGGGAAATTCAATACAGTAGCAGATGCCGTTAGCAGAATGCCTATGATAAACGAGCTGAGTTTTACTCAGATTCGTAATGAGTTACTCGAGTCCTTGAGAGGGAAATGCCAGCATGATGCATTCTTCTCTACTATCTGGAACTCAGTCCAGAGCAGACAGTTACAGACTCCAGAACCAGTTCCCGGGGCTGGTGCCAGTTCATCCAAGAATACGGCAGCTTCCGTTGAGGATGATGATGAGTCCGAGTATACGTCGTCAGATGACGTTGAGGATTATGAGCATGTATTACCCAAGCAAACCCCAGTGGTTGAGGGTCAGTTGACTCAAGGATTCAAATGGAAACAATATTTCATTCAGGATGAGTACTTGCTCTATAGAGATAGAGTATGTGTCCCCAATTCAGAGGATTATAGGCAGCAGGTCCTATATGAATGTCATGACAATCCTAGTGCGGGACACCCAGGCATACAGAAGACCTATGAGCTTCTTCGTAGGCAATTTTTCTGGCCCAGTATGAGTTAGAGCTCCAGAGTTAGCAAGGTTGTTTGTAGACGGGCTATTTAAATTGTACGATCTACCTTCCGGCATAGTCAGCGACCGGGACAGTAAGTTTACTGGAAATTTTTGGAGGGCAGTATTCCATCATCTCCATACTAAACTTAATATGAGTACCACCGACCATCCACAGACGGACGGTCAAACAGAGAGGGTAAATCAAGTGCTGGAGGATATGCTTCGTGCATACGTCAACAAGAAGCAGACAAATTGGGAGGAGTATCTCTCGATATTAGAGTCTGCTTACAATAGTACCAAACATTCAGCTACGGGATACAGCCCATTTATGCTGATGTATGGTTTTCAGCCACGCTCACCCACAGTTGTAGGGTTTAAACAAGAAAAAGTTGAAGCAGCCAGAAACTTTTTAGAGGACCTAATGCTAAGCGTAGCATTAGGCAGTCCCAAGATCGAGCCAGGCATTATGCAGATCCACACAGACGGGATGTGCAGTTCTCCACTGGTGAGAAAGTCTACTTGAGAGTCCCAGTCGACTCTAAAACCCTCAAATCAGGAGTGTGTGCTAAGTTGTCTCCAAGGTATTGTGGTCCCTTTACCATCAGTAGGAGACTAGGCGAGGTCACCTATGAACTAGAACTCCCACACAGCAGTAAGGTTTTTCCAGTCTTTCATGTAAGTCAGTTACGAAAAGCCTTAACCAGATCAGACAATCTGGTTGCGGACAGTGTTCTAGTTCTCCCATTGGATTCTCAGCAACCTCCACATGAACCAGAGGAGATTCTTGATAGTAGAGAGAAGCAGACTCGTCATACTCTATACCGAGAATATCTGGTTAAGTGGAATGATCAGCCTGTTGAAAATGCCACTTGGGAAAGAGGCAGCGTCCTTCGCAAGATTTTTCCAAACTTTGTCTTAGAGGACCAAGACGGTTCTCAAGGGGGAGGGAGTGGGGAGTGTTACGAGCTTGTAACCAGTGCCGAACCCTAGGGAACACGGATAGGTCAGATACCACAGTCAGGGTCGTGTCCAGTGTACATGACCAACAGGGCAAGACAGTGTGAGTAGTGTGCCCCAGCACAGTCCATAGCCATGGCGGGCCTAACACAGCCTAGGGACCCTGTCAGCAGGATAGGGCCCCCAGTTGGGTCCCGACGTGCAGTCGGCCACGTCAGTGACACGTGGCCGACACTTGGCAGTTGCATGCTACCAGTCCTCACACTGGGCTAGGAGGGGCTTACTCTATATCAGGGAGTAGGCAAGGTTGGGTGGATCAGTTAGTGTTTGCCCTACCGTGGTGTTAGGATCTATTACATGTTCCCCGTCATCTTTTGATCAGCAGACTACGTCAGCTTGGCTTTTCCGACTCTATTCTCGCGACAGTGGTTGCTCTGTATGAGAGAGTTTTAGCACGTATTCGGCTGGGTACTGATTTGTCTTCTCCCATCCGTAGCACTGTTGGCGTCAAGCAAGGTTGTCCACTATCCCCTCCACTCTTTGCACTTTATATTGATGATCTTGAGCGCCTCATTCGTGAAGGTGGAGATGGTTGCCCGCTGGCTCATTTGCTCGTCCCCATTCTGCTTTATGCTGATGACATTGTCCTGCTTTCTTCCTCACCAGAAGGGTTGACACTCCAGGCCTTACATCGGTTTTGTGTTGCTTGGGGTCTCTCTGTTAACTTAAAAAAGATGAAGATCATGATTTTCAACACCAATTGACAAAGCCTTCACAATTATCAATTCTTCATGACGGCCAGGAAGTTGACATTGTTGCCTCTTATACTTACTTGGGAGTCCTGTTTATTGCGCCCCTTCTTGGTTTCCGCCAGGCTGCATTTGCGCACATTTCCTCCGGTCTTTCAGCATTGGTCCAGTTCGAGCGTGGTTGTACAATGAATCATATTTTTGATCCCGCTAGTAGATGCCAGTTGTTTCACACACGGGTGGTTCCAGCAATGATGTATGCCTCCAAGATTTGGTTGCCAGGACTTTCTCTCCGGGACTGGGCAGGCATTTCCCGCATTCAGGCCACTATGTGGGGTCGCATGATACGTGCCAAGACTACCACCCCTCATGATATCCTATGTGTTGAGTTTGCTACTCCTCCGATCATCCTTGAGGGATTTTTCCGCCTTATTCTTTTTCTTCAGCGGATTCAAGAGATTCGTGCATCTCACCCGGATAGATACATAGTTGCTGCGATTACTTCTTCACATGTCCTAGCTGATTCCCATGCCAAGCTATCCTGGTACCAGCAGGCGTCTGATCTCTTATGAAATCTGGGCATCTCTATCATGGATCTTCCTCGTGGTACGCATTCATATATCCGAGGCTATTTATTCCGTCGATATGTGCAGCAGACTTGGAGCTCCCTCCCACCTTCCCGTATTCAACTGAGCTATTACCAGACACACTTCCTCTCTCTGGATCCTTCTGGTTTGCCATTGTTGTCGCTCTATCTCTCACAGCCCCTATCACACGGCGTGCCCTATCGTCTTGGACAGTTGCGCATTTTCTCTCATCAGCTTGCTATTGAGGCCGGTCGTGCATGGGATATCCCCCGGGAGCGTCGTCTATGTCGCTTGTGCTCGTTGCAGGACGTGGAAGATGAAGCCCATTTCCTCCTCAGATGTCCGCTGTATTATGAGATACGGGGGAGGTATTATTGTCTCTTTCACGATGGCCCGCATACACTTCACAATTTTGTCTCCTATCCCGATGCTCGTTGCTTGTGACTTCTTGTTCGTGAGATGCTTACTCTCCGTCAGTCTCATCTGCCTGTACCAGATCACTTGGGGTCAGACTCCCGGCAGCTGCTTCTCACTGGCTTCTTTCGGACTCGAGCACATGCTGATGACTCCGATGATGAGATTCCTATCGTTGTGCCACCGCGGAAAAAGCCCAGATGTAGTCGGCACTCGCCTCCATTGGGGCCCACTGTACGGTCCACTCAGCGAACACTTCACACTTACTTTCGCTGATATGTACTTATTCTCCACCTGGCCCGGGTTGTGGGCATTGGTACTTTTTCTATAGTTCTTCTGTTATACCTGGCCCGGGTTGTGGGCTTATTTCACTTCTGCTTTGTTCTACTTTCATTCGTAGCTAGTTTATAGCATTTTACGGCCACGTCCTCCTATGGATGATGCTCCCACTGTTGCTTGTACATATTTTCTTTTTGGTCTTATGCACCCACGGGTGCCCAAAAGAAGTTAATAAAGCTCTCTCTCTCTCTCTCTCTCTCTCTCTCTCTCTCTCTCTCTCTCTCTCTCTCTCTCTCTCTCTCTCTCTCTCTCTCTCTCTCTCTCTCTCTCTCTCTCTCTCCCCCCAAAAAAAACATAATGTTATTTTAGTTCAAAATGTATGTTTTATGCTTGGTTAAGGTTGCCTTTTGAAGTTCGTGAAGCTTGAGTGGCACACTTACGTTTAGGAAAAAAACTAGTGTCGTCTCGAAACGGTTCAAATCATTTTTCTATTTTCTTTTTTGACAAAGAAAACTGATCCGAACGACCATTTTGAAACGACGATTCTTTGAACGAATCACGATTTGAAGAAACAGCGGTCGTGCCATTTGGTCACTACCTAAGTTAGCTTGCATGCACACGCGAACTTCATGGGTCAAAGAGGAACTATAGGATCCCATTCCTAAGTGGCTCTTGGGAACTATAAACACTATAGCTCTCATCATGTTACAATTGATTGCCTGGAAAATTGAAAATTGTTTGTAGGAGACTCTTGTGCAAAGTGATCCTTTGCAGGCAGACTTGCCATACACTTATACTTAGCTTAACCTTATTTGGAGATTGAGTTATGGACTTGGCTCATTACATTCGCCGCGTCCATTCTTTTATTGTTATTTTGCATAAGCAGGCCTAAGGGCCCTTTTTATTCATATACTAGCCTTGGGCCCTATTTGGTTATATTTTTAGGACTTGTCACATTGATTTGGAGTGGGGGTCCTCCTATTGGGAGGGCGCACTATTTTCCCTCCAAATCCTTTTCCCTCCCTTTTTTTGAATCCTCCATTTGATTCACGCAGAGGGTATAAGTAGGGCAGCATTGTATTCCTTTATTCAGTTTATGATGATTGCTCCTCTTTAGCCTCCTTAAGCATTCTCTTCCCGCTTTCTAGCTTAAGTCTTGCTTTCTAGCATAGCTAGTGAATCTTAGATTGTAACTTGGTATCAGAGCACTTTCCTGTAGATTGGTGGAGGCTGTCCAGCGCCCTACCACCCACCACTTTCATCAATTTTTCTCCGTCAACCTTCCTGTAGATTGGTGGAGGCTGTCCAGCGCCCTACCACCCATCACTTTCATCGATTTTTCTCCGTCATTTTTGCAGATTGGTGGTGGCTGTCCAGCGCCCTACTGCCCATCACTTTCGACGATTTCTTCATCATTTTTTGCAGTTTTGGTGGAGGCTGTCCAGCGCCCTGCTAACCCATCACTTTCGTCGATTTTTTCGGCAGATTTTCATTGTTTTCGCAGATTTGGTAGCTATTGCCCAGCGCCGTACTACCTCATTATGTTCGACACTTTTCATCACCGATTTGCTGTCCATTTTTTATATTGATTGGTGGCTGTCCAGCGCCCTACTACCATCTCATTTTTAGCGGTAACCCATCACTTTCGTCGATTTTTTCGACAGATTTTCATTGTTTTTGCAGATTTGGTAGCTATTGTCCAACGCCCTACTACCGTCTCATTTTCAGCGGTTCTTTTCACTGACTTGCTGTCCGTTTCGGCTATTGATTGGAGGCTGTTTGGCACCTTACTTCAACACCTTTTTTCAGCCTATTCTTCAGCATATTGTGCTGCCCAGTGCCCTATTATCTTCAGCTTTTACCTCTCTTTGTTGGCACTACCGAGTGAACGACGGATCAGCACCCACCCAGGTATTGCTTGCGCCCTTTTTGCACTTCCTTTTTACACCTACTTGCTGTCTTTTCTGCTCATATACTGCTCTTTCCAGCCCCCTATTCCTGTTCATATTTGTTGCCTCACACCCTCCTCTTTCAATTTTTCCATTTTGTTAGAAACCTTCTACTTTCTCAGCCCCTCATTTCCTGATTATTATCCATCTTGATTGACTGTTTACGTGCCATTTTTGGTGATTTCGGAAGTTAGACTAAGTTGGGGTGACGACAAACGTCCTCTCCCTCAGGTTTTTGTCTCTTCCTTAGTCCCTATGGCGACTTCTTCATCAGAAGACCCTCCGCAGAGCTCTTTAGATGATCGTTTTACACATATTGATTCCCACATGGATCATCTTGAGAGTCGTATTGATCGTATTCTTTCTAGCCTTGAGACTATCCTACCACCCCCCCAGACATTCTTCATCGTCCTGGTAAAGCACCTTTATTTCCTATTTTGAGTACATCTGCTCCTGCTCCATCTCCATCTTCAGGAGGTGCTTTTGGTAGTACGTTTGGACTCCCTTCATATAGTGCTAGTTCTTATGGGTCTCCTTTCGGGTCTTCTGTACCACCACCTGGATTTCCCTCCGCACCACCAGGATTTCCTTCTTCTACTTTTTCAGGTAATCCTGAGCCTCATTTTGCTCGTGATTTTCGTGATTGCATCCAGCTTACTACTTATTCTGGTTCATCTGATGGGAATATCTTGGAAATTTGGTTCTCTAAGTTAGAAACCTATTTTCTTATGTATCCCAAGACTGAAACCCAGAAAGTGCAGTTGGTTGCGTTACATTTAGATGGTCGAGCTCATACTTGGTGGCGTGTCTATCGCTCTGAGCCTACTCGTGAGGGATTACATATATGGCCTACTTTTCGGCATGATCTTCGTATGGCTATGATTGACCCACAGTGGTTGGTTCGCCAACGTGATCTGTTTCGTAGCCTTCACCATACTAGTCATTTGACTGCTTATATTGATCAGTTTACTGAGCTTTCTTACCTTTTTACTGATCTTCATCCTACAGAGCTTATTTCACGTTTTATTGCTGGTCTTAGAGGCTCCTTACGATATGATGTTTCCTCTTTTCAGCCTCCTACTCTCTCAAATGCTATCTCCCTGGCTACTACCCTGCAGCATAAGTATCCTGAGTTGTCCACTTCTTCTCGTTTTTCTCGCCCTCTTTCCACTAGTTCTCCTACTTTGGCTTCTTCTACTACCGGTCCCCCTCGCCCTTCTACACCTCGCCCTGCCTTTGTTCGCCGTTATTCAGCCGCAGAGTTCGCTGAGATTCAGCAAAAGCGCCTCTATTATCGCTGTAAGAGTCCAGATCATCTCGCCCGTGATTGCCGACAGTCTCCTGGTCCTCCTACCGCTATTTTTTACCATGAGGCTCTTACTCCTGATGATTCTAATGTTTATATCCAGATTCTTGATACTCCTGACCCACATTCTGTTGATGAGTCGGCTGACCCGCTTCCTGATGATCCTGCTTCTGCCGCTTGCTATGCGCAGCTTGCTTATGCTACTTGGGCTGGGTGTCCTGGTCCTCGTTCTATTCGGTTACGTGTTCGCATTTTTCTGCTACATAGTCTCTCAGTGTCGAGGTTGCTAGCTCACATACTTTTATCAGCTCTCAGATGTTTCAGGGCTTGGACTATAGCATTGGTGACTTCTCTGGACAGGCAGATTTCTATATTATTCCTCTGGAGCGCTATGACATTATTCTTGGTGCAGATTGGTTTTCATCCCTTGGTTATGTTGCTGTGGATCTTTCTCAACAGACATTGTCTTTTACACATGCTGGTCGGCATCATTTACTTTTTGGTATTGATTCCCAGGGTGACTATCAGTTGGTTACCGGGAAGCAGTTTATGCGTAGCCTGCCAAAGGCTCAGGGTGCAGCTCTTTTTATCATTCAGAGTACATCAGTTGCTGTTGCTCCTACTCCATCCATGGGTCCTCTTCCTCAGGTGATTTCTAACTTATTGCATTGGTATTCTGTGGTCTTTTCAGAAACTACGTCTCTGCCACCATTACGAGATGTCACCCACCATATTGATCTTATTCCTGGTGCTACCCCACCCTCTCGTGCTCCATATCGTATGTCTAAAGATGAACGTGATGAGGTCCAGCTCCAAATTGCTTCCCTTTCACGTCAGGGCCTCATTGTTCCTAGCCATAGTCCTTTTGGTGCTCCTGTCCACCTTGTTGCCAAAAAAGTTGGAACCCACCTTTGCATTGACTATCGTGCTTTAAACAAGCTGACTAACCGTAATCAGTATCCTATACCTCACATGGATGACCTTTTTGATCAGCTTGGCACTTCTTCCATCTTTTCCAAAATTGACCTACGTTCTGGATACTACCAAATTAGGATGCGTCCTTCTGATGAGCATAAGCCTGCATTTCGTACTCATTTGGGTTTGTATGAATTTCGTGTTCTTCCATTTGGGGTTCAGAATGGTCCAGCGACATTTCAAAATGCTATGAATAATATTTTACGTCCTCTTTTAGGTGTTTGTGTCTTAGTTTATTTTGATGACATTCTTGTTTTTAGTACTTCTTTGTCTGATCAAGTAAAACATCTGCTTATGAGTCTCGTCGTTTGCGCTCTTATGAGCAACGTTACTCTGTACATGAAAAAGAGCTACTTGTTGTCATCCATGCTCTTAAGAAATGGCGTCATTATTTGTATCGTGTTCCCTTTGATATTATTACTGATCATCAGTCTCTCCGTTATCTTTTTTCTCAGCGTGATCTTAGTGATCGTCAATATCGTTGGTTACAATTTTTACAGTCTTTTCATTTTGATATTTTGTATCGTCCAGGCAAGGCAAACACGGCCGCTGATGCTTTATCTCGTCTTCCTGCATTGTTACGTAGTATTGTTGCTTCAGTTCCTTCTTGGTTTGATGATTTACCGGCCGCATATTTGTCTTCTTCTAACTTTTCTGATGTTTATCATACTCGTCCCCTTTCGTCCTCTCGGAAGTTCCAGGTTTATACTATTGTTGATGATCGTTTATACCACTATGGTGCTTTATGTATTCCCAGTTCTCTTTCCATTCGTCCTCAGTTGTTGTTTGATGCTCATGCTTCCCCTATTGGTGGCCATTTTGGTTTTCAAAAGTCTTATGCGCGTCTTAAAGACAATTTCTATTGGCCATCCACGAAGTCTGAGCTAGCCCATCTTATTCGTGATTGTCCTTTTTGTGCCCGTAATAAATACTCCCGTGCTAAGTCCGTTGGTTTGCTCCAGAGTTGGCCCATTCCTCATCGCCAGTGGACAGATATTTCTATGGACTTTATCCTTGGTCTTTCTCATACCCATCGTGGTCATGACTCTTGTATGGTGGTGGTAGATCGGTTCTCGAAACAGGCACACTTTATACCGGTCCGCAGTACTATTACAGCTGAGCAAGGCGCACGTCTTTTTCTATCAGATATTTTTCGCCTGCATGGTATGCCACGTACTATCCTATCTGATCGGGATAGTAAGTTTACATCTACGTTCTGGACAGAGCTTATGCATATTTTAGATGTACAGCTTCTGATGGGTACTGCTTATCATTCTACTGTTGATGGGCAGACTGATGTCCTTAATCGGATCCTTGAGGATTACCTTCGACATTTTGTTTCTCCTTCCGAGAAGGATTGGGACCAGCATTTATGTTTGGCAGAGTATAGCTATAATAGCTCTGTTAGTACCAGCACTGGAGTTTCACCTTTCTTATTGGCTCATGGGTATGCTCCACTTTTGCCAGGGGTGCCTCTTCCTCCTGATGATACACCAGTTACCATTGCTTCTTTTTTATCCGGTCCTCGTGAGCTTATTGCTAGGGCTACTACTCACTTACAGCATGTTCAGCAGCGCTATCAGACTTCTGTTGATCGTCATCGCCGTCATGTTGAGTTTCAAGTTGGTGATATGGTTTACCTCCAGTTACGCTTTGCACGTCATCACTTTGTTTAGGGTCACGCTTCTACTGAGAAGCTTGCACCACGCTATTATGGGCCTTACTGTATCTTGGATCGCCTCAGCCCTGTTAAATACCGGTTACAGTTGCCCGATTCTACACGAGCTTGTGATATCTTTCATGTTAGCCTGTTACGAGCTGCCATTGAGGATGATGCTCCTCGTGATCTCACATTTCCTACAGAGCCAGAGCTGTTCCCTTTTTTGCCAGCCGCCATCCATCAGGTTCGCCTTCAGTACAGTCGACGTCGCAGGCAGGTTCAGTTTTTAGTACAGTGGGATGGTCGTCCTCTTGAGGAGGCCACTTGGGAGCCTATTGATGTGTTTTATCATACACCATTATTGGCAGATCAGGCTCGAGCCCTCATGGCTTTAGTTCTCTCCTCTACTACAGATGTCATTGTAGATGTTCCCTCTGCTTCATGATTCGGCTAGCTATGACTATTCTTTATTGTCGTATTTGCTTAGTACTTGCTTTACACAGTTATGATGCTTTTGGGGTATCTGTTGTGACGACTTATGTCCTCTCCATCAGTATTTCCATTAGTTCGTGATTTTTCAGTATTTAGCATGCTTACATTATTGTTTTAGATAGGCATTATGCTTGCTAGCCGGTGGAGGGCTTTGTTTTTCTGCAGGGGAGAGCTATGGACTTGGCTCATTACATTCGTCGCGTCCATTCTTTTATTGTTATTATGCATAAGCAGGCCTAAGGGCCCTTTTTATTCATATATTGGCCTTGGGCCCTATTTGGTTATATTTTTAGGACTTGGTCACATTAATTTGGAGTGGGGGTCCTCCTATTGGGAGGGCGCACTATTTTCCCTCCAAATCCTTTTCCCTCCCTTTTTTTGAATCCTCCATTTGATTCAGGGAGAGGGTATAAGTAGGGCAGCATTGTATTCCTTTATTCAGTTTATGATGATTGCTCCTCTTTAGCCTCCTTAAGCATTCTCTTCCTGCTTTCTAGCTTAAGTCCTGCTTTCTAGCATAGCTAGTGAATCTTAGCTTGTAACTGATTGATCTACGATTTACAGTCTGTTGTCCATTATATATGTGCTATCTACGTGATGTTTTGTTCTCTCATGAAGCTCCAACCAATATTGTCCATAACTTGAATCACATGTAAACTGCCTAAAAAGGCATAGGCTTTTACAGGTGATTGATTTTAAAGAAAAATAAAAATAAACATTGCAAGAACTAAAACCAAGCAACAAATTTAGCGTGAACATAACTAGACAGGTCGCATCTAAGAGAAGAGGTTTCACCTGTCGAAGATATATTTTACTGGTAATTGGTATGCAATGTTCTCACCCTAAGTATGTTATTTACAACTCATCATATTCAACAAACTTGGTGGTGACTATACTTCAAGTTACCATGTAGATCATAACGAATTTTAGAAGCCACAAATAACAAATGATAGAAAATATTTGAAGATATTTACACTAATCACCATATGTAAGCATTTCCAATTAAAGTGTAGATAACTTTCTAAGTTCAAGAGATGAAATGATTGCAAAAAACAAAGCTCTATTTGCACCTTGACAAGAAAGTTCCTCCTTTAAGTTTTGCACTTGTTCCAAAAACTTTGCAGGCAAATGTGAGGGAGCTCGATGTCCTTGAAGAAGAATCCCAGATTCTCTATGTTCTCGGCATACCTAAGGGGCAACAAAGTTTAAAGTGACTATAAGTGATAATAAAATGTGAGATTGAACAAATTTCAAGAAAGGCATCATAAATAATCTCACAATGTCGAAATTGCATGCAAAATCAAGCAATGAAAGATTGAAATAGCCAAAAATGTAACATGAAGTACAATTTTGAATTTGTTATGAGCACACATCGTAGATATGGCATCACATAAGAACAATAAGTAGTATAAGTTGATCAATAAAAATCCCTTACAAATAACACCATACAACCAACAAAACATTGTCCTACAAGAACATCACTAAGCAACTCCTACCAAGGCACTCATAAACATCAAAATCATAAGCAATAAAATGACCAGTAGAGAACCTAATCTATTTAAACTAGTTTGAAGGCCCTAGAGCAAACCTTCGAAGGCGGTGTTGTAGGATTAGGGCTAAGATTGCCCAACCTTATCTAGACTCACGGCCTAATACTCAATTGATAGAGACACTAACAAAACACTGACTTGGAAGCAATAATAGACCCAAATAAGTGTGGGCTATGATATGAAACCAATGTGCATGTCAAAAGAAATAAAACTGCAAAAATGCATATGCTAGAGATGTGGCTGCAAAATGTCAATATCATGTCGATGGACTCAAAAATGCATATGCCATATGTGTACTTACTGCAAGAATATAAATGTTGAGCAAAATGCCACAACATGAAATAGTTGTTGAAATAGCCTGAAATGTGGATGTTGCTACCAAATACCAATAATACGAATCTGCCAATGTGCCTTAAGCACTTTTTTGCCACCTATCAATTAAGGAGGCCTATTAAGAAACACTAACAAAAAGCCTCTTCGCATCAGTGTCTTAAAGAATTTGTTGTCATGGGATAATAAGGAAATCCAGCTACATGTAATCCTAATGTACATGAAGCATGCAATGGACATGGACACATCACTCATCTTTTGAGCCACCCTGATTGAGTAAGAGGATCATAGGAAAATTTGGATATCAACAATATAGAATTTAACATTACATAGCAGTAACGCCCAAAATGCAAGAGAACAGCATCAATATGAGCACCACAGAATGCCAGCCCAATGGACACGAAAATCAATATGAAGAATATGCTACATATAAAATAGCATGCCAGCCAATGAACAAGCTGTTGGCAATTGTCATGTACATCCCATGGTAGCAGTATGTATGCCAAGCCAACCTAAAGGACCGACAGTACCAAAGGAATGTAAAAGTACCACCACACTTCCACTAGGTTAATCTGAGATAGACTTTGTCAAACGTGAACGTTCATACAAACACAAAGGTCCCTTTTTGTAGGGCTGGCCCATAGTTGCAACTCAAAAAAGGTTCCAAACATTGACATACTCCAATGTTTGTAGAGTGTTTCAAATGTGGGTTTTTATTTTGCTTTCATTTTTGGGGTAGGTTCTAATCTCCTCCAAAAAACAGACGTTTGAGCCACCTTTGGGGCCTTGTAAGGACCAAAATAGGTCATGCTTTAAGCTCTCATGTAGCATGAGACAAAACTTTAGAATATATTGAGCAACGAGCAAAAGTTTCATCCTAGCATGATCCTTGGCATCAAGATGATTAGTAGCATTATCATCCAAATCACAAGCATGTCCTTCATCAAAAATAACATCCCTACTCACTATCACCTTGCTAATGATGATATTGAAGACTCTATATAATTTGCTATTCTCACCATATCCCACAAAGATGCCTTTGATGGAGGTTGCATCATCCTTCTTCCTTGTATCCAAGGATTGGTATACATAGCAAGTGGATCCAAAAACTTTGAGATCCTTGAGATTGGGCTTCTCTCCATATAGAGCTTCAAATGGTGTGATTCCTCCAATGGCTTGGTTAGACAATCTATTGCACAAATAATCAGCACAAGTTATTGCTTCACCCCAATTTTCAGCCACTCCACCACAGGGTTATGTGACTCTCTCTCTCTCTCTCTCTCTCTCTCTCTCTCTCTCTCTCTCTCTCTCTCTCTCTCTCTCTCTCTCTCTCTCACACACACACAAAGGCACACAAATCTATTCTCTCTCTCTCGCTCTCCTCCTATATCCTAAACCCTAATCTATTCCCCACACACACACAAATCAGAACACACGCACGCACCCACCTGTACACCTCTCTCTCTCTCTCTCTCTCTCTCTCTCTCTCTCTCTCTCTCTCTCTCTGGCGCGGGTCTGGTAGCGCCTGTTTTTTGTTTTCTTTTTTTAAATTGCGTCCGAGTCTTGGGGGCGCGCTCGGGACCCGAACGCGCCTGCGCCCGGACGCGTCCCCTGGGCGCGTCAAGCGTCCAAAAAAAAAATTAAAAAAAATTTGGGCGCACCCGTGCGCCGTCGCGGACAAGAAATGGCCATTCCCGGCCCGGACCCTCATGTCTAAATTGAACTAAATTAGACTAAAACCAAAATAAGCACATAAAATTTTAGCATACTAAACAACTGATGAAAGTAACTAAAAAGAGAGACCTAGAAAGGAGAAGAAAGGGCCCAGAGGTAGAGGCAGAGGTTACGCAAATAGCCCAGCAGGGGATATAGAGGAATAGGGCTGGAGGGAAAATTGATTCGGGTGGGAAGAAAGGGGTTGAAGACTAAAAGTGAAAGGAACTTGTTCAAATGAGGTTTCGGAGAAAAATGAAGATTTGGCTAAAAGCACGGAAGGAGGCAACAAAATAAGGGACACAACATGATGGTGCTCGATGAAATAATCACAGAGGACACCCAAAAAGAGGTGAATTGAATTGTGGGAGCACAATAGTGAAGGCCAAAGTAGGAAAGTGCATCAAGCATTGGTAAACAAGACTAGAAAGGGTTCACACATGGACGGTTACATGTATACAAAGATCATGAAAAAAGAGGCTCAAAAAAAGAAATGGAGGTAATGAAAAACAAGGAATAGGCAATTGCAACAACCCCACAAATATTCATAAACACCATAGTTTTTTTCTTACAAATTACACATCAAACAAAGAATGATGTAACCCTTAAATGCCCATCCATAAATGCATCCAATTTGTACACATTATAAATTAGACAATGTTCCATCAAGCATGCAAAACACAAAGAAAGGTTGTGGACATAACAAGCCCCATGACACTTTTCAACACATTACAGTCATGAACTAGAAAGGTATCCAAGTCAAGTAAAAAGACAGACATCAAAGTAAAGTCAAATACAATATCCCACGCAAGAATTCGCACACCTAGAACTCGCTCTCCACAATATTACAGTCATGGGAGGGAGATCTCTTGTCAGTTCAACTTGCTAATGCAAGCATACAATATATCACAAACACTCATCTACATAACAAAATCGGAAAAAAGATTACGAAGATGTAGGTCCAATAGCAATTTGATTGCTTAAAACAATCAAAAATCCAGACGCACAGTATAGTCGACATGTTCAAGAAAAGCTTTGACCATTGACAAAAGAGAATCTTAAGCTCAAACAACTAAAGCACACAAAGAAGCCTACATGCAACACAAAAGCTTCAAGCTGGTAGACGAAGGAAATTCCCTTGCTCTAACTCCTACGTTGTTGTATGAACATTGCAAAAAAACACCAAGCACTAGAGAAATCCCATAAGCAAATATCAAGCGAGAAATGATACAAGCTTAATAACTACACTTCCGAAGGCAGTACTACTATTTGCCATCAGCCAGTTCCCTCCTAGAGATGGGGGACACCATCCTTGTTGAATAAAAGCATAGTGCAACAAAGCTTTCTCATGTCCATCACATATTTTCCTCACGTTGCACTCAAAAAAGCATAGAAGGTTGGGTGTCATCCACCTCCACGCCCACCTACATGTATAAGCCAAGAGGAGGGATGAGCTAGGGTATCAATTATGGAATAGAAAGCTCTGTAGTCACCATGGAAAATTGTGCCCTACTACCCTAGCCCGAAACATGATGTTTTAAGCAAAATTGCCTCAATTCGCAAGAACAACATGACCAAGTCGTTCAATTGGTGAATTGCCTAAAATTACACTTAGCCTGATTACTACTTTTGACATGCATCACTATCACGAGTCATGATTCCAACAAGCTATGGCTCACTCTAATCATATAAATATTGAGGATTGCTTTTTGCTCGAACAATGTTTTCTTCACATTTTATGGCACAAACCCAAACAACAAAAGTGCGAACTAGACTCTTAGATGTCCCAAACCCTAAAATCATTTGAGTGTCAATCCCTTCAATGAATCGATTGTCCCACTAAATAAACTGTACCTTCACTAATTTTTCTGATTCCCTAAGTCAGATCTGCTTAAAAACTTCATGTTTTTGAAGTTTCCACACCAGTGTCCATATGATACTTCAGGTATAAAAATTGCCAAGGTCAATAGCAAACTCTTGCATGATTTCAATGGGTAAAGGATTGTTAGTTTGAATCACATATTCCTTTAAATAACCACACCACTAGGTAATTTATCTTGTAGCACTCATTGTTGATCTCCTCAACAGTTTTGCAAGGATCATAAAAACATGTAGTTAACTTCAAATTCTTTCTTCCTATAAAGGTCTGAGGGCATAGAAAAGATCACTCTTAAAAAGACCCATTATCTTCCTAAAAAAGTTCCTTCTCTTCTTATTGGCATAGTTTCCGTCTCAACTTTGACCTTGTTTCTCACTACTAAATAACATTTGGTACGATCTTCACAAAAGGATATCACATCCCCAAAATATTGCAATCAAATAGTTCAATGCAAATATGTGAAAACTTACCAACCTTTAAGTAGCTCTACCAAATACCTCAAGTAGTTTGGTATCGTCAAATTCAACATGCTTCTAAATCGGTCACACTCCACGACCGTTCTTTGATCAATGATAGAAAAGGTCTTCGTCAGTTGAAAAAGACTCCTAAGTCATCAGTCGTGTGAAAACACCATTCAGATCACAAGCACATCATTACTTAAGCCTAAAAAGGGTACAAAAAAGATATCACCAAAAGCTTTGACAAAGAAGTATGATAACTATTCACATCACTACTTGATTGAACTCGGATAGGTCAAATTGAGATGTATCAATAAAACTAAAATCAATTCAAAGCCAAAAAAGTCAACAAATCACACAAACCATCCCATAGATTCTTTCTTTGATCAACTAAAAGAACTAACTCAACCTCTAGTAGACCATATAGTTTTGATTTGTTGAAAACCTCGAAACACCAATTTTGGTAAGTAACAAATATAAACAGATCTATATACATGTGGACCTTGTCACCAAAATTCTGGGATTGTATGTGAGTAAAACAAACAAGTGGCTAGTTCAAAAAATAGTCAATCCACCAGCAAGTTGTACCTCTAGCACAAAGAATAAAAATTTTAAAAACCACAAACTGATCAAGATATAATGTTCTAAGAAGATGAGGACAATCTAAAACCTTCTCACTAACAAATAAGTCTTCCACAACTTGAGATCTTAGTTCAATGGATACCACGTCCTTTGATTTATGAACACTAATAAGCCCTCCATCAAATTACACCATTACATCTCCAAGAAAAATGCCATCACAATTCAAAATCCCAATATCACAGGAGACATTCCACACCCTTGGTGAAGTACAAAAAGAGCTAGCTCTCATTCTTTTAACAGTCTGCACATAGACTCTTTCAACTCAAGTATTTTCATACCAAACCAAGGTTAGAAAACACATCCATGTTTGCTTCTTTTTTTGAAAAAATGAGAATAAAATGAAAAGAGATTGATAAAATTTTAAGCTGAAATGAAGCTCAATAGTCAATGCCAAATGAAATTGGAACCAATGTTTTGTGACACAACTGAAGACCCAAACCACGCTTGTATGCTCTGATGAGCACATGAAACGACCCGCATAATTCTACATAGTGGAATAAGAATGCAAACTCATTTGGCATACACATGCTAAGCACCAAATCCATGTCTCCACAAAAGGATTCATAAAGCATCGAGAGTAGAGCAAAAGTCAACTAAACTCTATTTTCAAAACTTCCATCCGTACCATCTTTCCATGACTTCCTAGGAGTAGTAGGAAAATATACTAAGGAAAGGTTAATTTGAGTATCGGACATTGAATCCTTTGACTTTAACATCAATGGTCCATCTTGCACAAATTTTGTCATGGTGGCTTTCATACTCAAGTGAGATACATGATGTACCAACAAAGTACCAATCTTTACTCGATATTAACATCGTATCAGCAAGCAAAAGTATTGTACAAAAAGACAATTCTTTTCTTGCCAATTCTTGGTGTTTTTAATACTTAACCCACTTCCAATATTTTGCAAGTACACCTCTACCAAATTTCCATATGACTTTACATTAAATGTGTGGGAAACAGATAACCATTTTGAAGTTGGAAGGAAAACATTTCCGATAAAAACTCCATCATAAAGTGAAAGAGAAGCCAAAGCCAAATTAGTGGTACACCTACATGACAAAATTAGGTGGAATTCCTCAAGCGTGTAACATCGAACACAATATGATTCAAAGATTCCATGCACGAAAACTTTGCCGAAAAGCAAATTGAAAGAATTGGCAAACAAAGATAACAGCAGCTATGCAACATAGAAGGATGAGTCTACCAAAAACCAAAGCAAGAAACTAGCTGCAAATGGCATGCAGAAACAAAAACGCTCCCACATTGAATCCTATTATAATCATATATTTGAGCACAACCTCAATTGAGATTAGCTAAAAAGCGAAAAGGAAAAACAAAATTTTTGGGACGCTTCAGCATCACTATTGTATCTTCTGCTCTACCTCATTATCTTTAGCTAGAAAAAATTGAACCTCTTAGTCTTCAAAATTGTTAATGTCACTGCTTCCAATGGATTGTATCATAAGTCCATCACCAAGTGATGGGGTGGGCCCAACCTCTAACAAGACCTCACCATGATTCATGGTGATTCTCATCAAGGACAACGCAAAAAAATGTGGAGCCAATCACAAGTCTAGGCTCTAATGCCCTATAACATTTGATCAAGGATTGTTTATAAATACCATACACATGTTACACATCATATGAAGGACTTCGTGTGATTCTTAACTACCCAACCAAAGATGCATGCAAGTCGTACACTCTAAAATGCAAGGGCTCATGCATAACAACACATACACATGTACGACAACATGCATCATCCCACAACACCATGATGTCAAAAAAAGGGCAAAGACACCACCATTCAATACTAATTAAGCTAGTAGACCACTAGACAATGTTTATGAAGATACCAACACAAGAAAACGCCATCTAGACACAAAGAGACGCATGCCCACTTTCCAACACGGTACAATTAAGAATTGAAAAGAAATTGATCTCAAGCAAAAAGATAGATTGCACTACATTCATATGCAATATCCCATGCAAGAGTCCTCATACCTAAGACTCACTCTCCATCACAGTATGATCATGGGAAGGAGATCTCTTGTCCTAGAGCTCAACATACATTTCACATCCAAAGCAAGCATATAATATGGAAACAACCATAAAAACGTAGAACTACATAAGAACATCGACATGCACTACTAAAAGGAGACAAGGTTAGGAAGACGTAAGTCATGGTGTTTCACTTGCTCAATAAAACTAACAATCATGACACAATATAGTCAACACTTTCAAGAAAGTTTCGATCCTTAAAAAAAAATCTTAGAATGAAAACTTCAAACGCACAGGAATATACATGCATGCAACCCCAAAACTTCATATTGGGAGATGAAGAAAACACTTGCTCTAACTCATATGAGCACTACAACACAAACATCAAGCAGTAGAAAAATCCCATTGAGAACATATCAAAAGAGAAATATTACAACCTTACCAATTACATCTCCAAAAGGTACCCTTTGCCATCAACCAATTCACTCGTGGAGATGGGATAATCTCCTTGTTGAATCACAAGAAAAAACCAATAGAGTTCCTCCCTCTCCAATGAACCTTTTCCTCACCTTGCACTTAGAAAAGCACGAGGGAATCATGTATCTCCCTTCTCTACGCCCACCTAAATCTATAGGTAGATAGGGGGGATGAGCTAGGGTACTATTTATGGGATAAAATGTTCTATAATCACCATCAAGAAGTGTGCCCTGCTACCTTAGCGCCTCACATATAATTTTTTCGCAAAATTGCCCCAGTTTGAAAAAACAACATGCACAAAGTTATTCGATCGACAATTTGCCTAAAAACAACATTTTTTATGCCATATCTTCATCTGCAATTTCTACTTTCGACATGTGAAGATACTAGCCTAAAGCTCTCAACCTCCTCTTTTCAACAAGCTATGGCTTACTCTAATCTCATAAGCATTGAGACTTGAATATTGTCTAACTTACTCTTCTCTTCACTTTCTATGGCACATGTACACAAACTCTTCTCAAGTAGCTATGGCGCACTCCAATCTAATATGTATAAAGGCTTAATTTTGCCCAAACAACATTTTTCTTTCCATTGCACATACCCAAATAACACAAGCGCCCCACTATGGTCCCATGTGTTCCAAACGCTAAAAAATCTATACAATCACTCCTGTCGATCAATCAACAATCCCATCAAGTAACGAGTCCCTCCGTTTACTCAAGCAATCGACTCCTTCGACTACTCGACTATCCTATTGAGTAGCCTATACATTTGACCACTAGTGAGATGAATTGTATAATCATCTATCGTGCAATAAAGAACATTGACTACATTGTATAATCGATATAGGCGATTATATACACCCATTCATCGATGAGCTCGGCACCCACATAAATGTAAAGTACAATCTTACAATTCATGCACACTTTATCAAATCCTAGAATTTCCAATAGTTGATCATTTTGGAATAATCTCAGAGTGTAACAACAAGGAGTACATGAGTCAGGAATTAAAAGGAATGAAGAGAGAGGTGACTATGAAAAGATCAAGAGGGCAGCAATCTATGTTGAAATTTGATCCTCAAATTCCAAATAGAAGTGAACTAATCATATTAGCACTCACACACACCAATCAAGATCAACCAAATTGTAGCAAAATTGATGGTAGCAATTCCAGAATGCTCTATGCAAGTATGCCATACACATACATGGAACAAAACACGAACAACAATGATGAAGCAATGACGATGAGATGTACTCCAAATATGTCCCATTGCAATGGGATAGGGCGCTCTACATACTTACAGACAATAGTCTATGCCAAAAAGCCAGCATCTAGCTATTGCAAAACTTTATGCTTTAAATCAAGCACTAGAATTTCGAACTTGAGTCTAACTAAATTCTAACGAATTAGCACACAGGCATATGGCCCAATTACCTTAATTGATTCTAGATGACAACATTAGGGGTAACAATGTGTGAACATTAACTCTAACACTCCCCCTTAATGTATACATTGTTAATAACAAGAATGTATATCCTCCATCATGCCCATATAATGAAGATCCTCAACTCTAATGTAAAATCCACGATCAACTTTGATCTCAATCTCTTCATTACTTGATGTAAAACTTCCTTTGTATGATGATGTAGAATTCCTTCGTATGTCGATCCTTGTCATATGAATCTGCTTCAAATCTTCCAATGTTTTGCTTTTGTCTTCATGTCCATTTAGTGCAATGCGTGACCACCATGAGTGCAACATATCACTTCCGTAGGCTCAAACAACTTGACTCCCCCTGAATCAAATTATGTGGACATGATTAGCCTTTGCCATAACCCTGAGAACTTTGCTTGAAGATTGACTCCCTTGGTCTCTTTAAACATCTTCCAAGCTACCACAAATATGTAAGAATCTCACCAACAGCCATAAAGAAAATGTAATCCTCTTTCATTACCACAGCACCATCATAACAATCATAAGTAGGAAATGAATCTACAAATGTCAACACCAAATCTCATGCATCAACACCCAAGTTAGAAACCTGTACTTCATAAGTAGTTGGCTCCACTTGTGTTGAACCGTTGAAAAAATTGAATCCATTCTCTTGGTACTTATCATATGTATGATGGACTTAGATAAACTACTCCCCCTAGATGTTCGGCTTGAAAATCATTGATAACACCACGTTTGCATTCCTTTGAGGATCAATATAGCATCCACTCTCCACAATAATACGAATAGAATGTCATCTATGAACCAAACCAGATATGCAAGTAATACAGCATCCCCAATAGAAAGATAAAACGTATGCAATACTTCCTCAGACAAAGTAACTGATACTCCTCCAAATACTTTCTCACAGAAAGTACTTGACACTATCTATTCCATGGAATCTCCCACCTCTATCTCACACATAGAGTCACTTGCCCCAAACACCGTTCCAACCTAGAAAGCATCTCATCATGACATCTATTTTATCACTGCTTATGACAAATTCATCAAAAGTGTGTTTTGACACTATGTCAAATACACACACAAACTTCCCAACTGGTGGATGTCTGCATATCTAGCAAAGCTTGTCCATGTGAGGAATGCCTTGGAAGCGGCCCGTCTCCACATATAACTGGTGTGAGGAAACTCAAAATTGTCCCAATGTAGATCGAAGGCAATGTGAGAGTCCACTATCTAAATAACAAGGTAGAACTGGGACCTGGACACTGACAAAATCCCTTTGGTAAGTCTGAGATAGCAATGCCCTATGTATATAAGAGTCAAGGAGCCTGGGAATACCATGATAATTGATGACCTTGGTGATGAAGCTGTTGAGAAGAGAGAAGAGCTATAAAAGGATAGCGTGAACTGGAAGACTCATCACTTTCAATGTACATATGGCTAAAAAGAGCACATCTAAATCTTGTTCGTGTCTAAACAATGTATCAACAAAATTGCAAAGCTCTAAGAGGGAGTTGTATGGGAAATATAGACTATGGGTCTATATGTAAGTAAATTGATATTCAAGTCAAGAGGATGTTTTATTGTTTCATAGTTTCTTATCATGGTGGCAAATGATAAGGTTATTGTTACAAGTGACAAGTTGTGTGGGAAATTTGGTTAGGGAAGAAGGGTTTATTTCTATTTGAACTAAAATCAATTGAGATTTATGATTAACCAAAGTGATTGTTTGGTGTCGTTGTCGAGTAAATTCCTGGATGCCATCCAAGTCATAGTAGATCGTTCCTGTGGTGGTACCAAGTGAGATCAATTCTACTAGGAAAATCTAGTTTGAGTTGGAGAAAAGTTGTTTCTTCAAGTTTTTGAATCTATCCAAGTTCATGTTTTGTCATGTGGCAGATTCAGTTCTTTCCAATCAGATTTGGAAGTTCAGGTTGTTGATTAGCCTCTGAAAATTAACATTTCAGGTTGTCATTTAGCCTCCTAAAAAAACATGATTCTTTATTGAATCGACAAGTTGTTGTTTAGCCTCATCAAAACAACAGGATTCATTTATTGAATCGATAGGTTGTTGTTTAGCCTCAAGAAAAACAACAAGGTTCATTTCTATGAATTGACAGGTTATTGATCAGCCTTAGAAAATCAATATGAAGACTTCTAAGTGAGGCATGGTCTACAAGGTGAGGTAGTATCAGGAATCTTTGATATCTACTTTTGTTTATCATCATGGATGTTTTTTGGTGTAGGGATGTGTCGGAAAAAGATTCAGGACCATTGTTTTATGATGGAGGCATTCGAATCTCGAGCATTTCTATTCAAATGCCATGTTTATTACATGATCAGGAAATCGTACCATTGTCATTTCCGTGATTCTCCAATCACACTACATTCACTAATTTCATTTGTAGACCCTCAGTATGTGGCCTTGATTCAGTGTGAGATGTTCCTACTCCGTAAAGAGATATGTCAGAGACGCCAAGACGTCTTCAACACTCCAAACCCAAATCACCTCCTTTTTCTCAAGGAAACACTCCAAAGCAGACTTTGAGGCTGGGACATTGTCAGAGGATGAGTCAGATGTCCCTTCTCGAGACGTTCACCGGAAACGACAACAACG
This sequence comes from Diphasiastrum complanatum, assembly GCA_029204225.1. Taxonomy (NCBI): domain Eukaryota; kingdom Viridiplantae; phylum Streptophyta; class Lycopodiopsida; order Lycopodiales; family Lycopodiaceae; genus Diphasiastrum; species Diphasiastrum complanatum. The sequence continues at coordinate 14,280,006 of CM055098.1, read as the reverse complement.
TACTACTACAAGACCTAGCTATGGCTACCAAGAAATTTCGCAAATCTAGGGCTCATGCAAATAAGCCCATTGTTTCCTTTTCAATACCGGCATCGTCATCTATCCTTGTGAGAAGTCTTGCTTTGTTGTTGGATAGCTTTAGTTATATTACATTCCATTGTATCATCTTATCTCTCATATCTACCTAGAGAGTAGAGCAAAGATTTGTTCAGTCTTGCTAGTTTGATCCTCTTTACCTAATAGTAGTTTGTTTTGGAGACGTTTATATGCTTCTTTCTCATACTTGAGATGTACTTACTTGGCCTTATGTGCCTTTTAACATTAGAAGACATTAATAAATCTCAATCTCTCTCTCTCTCTCTCTCTCTCTCTCTCTCTCTCTCTCTCTCTCTCTCTCTCTCTCTCTCTCAAGATAGAAAATAGGTCATCAACTCAGTAAATAACCTCGAATAGAATGAAGACTTACAAAAGTAAAACATCATTCGACAATTTGGAAACTATAACATCAGCTTTAATTGACAAGAACTCAAGTACGCACCCCGCAAAGGATCTTGCTGCAAATGTTCCTCGCTGTGCAGTTTTTACAATGCCAACAAGGTACTCTAGTTTTATGGTTCGCATCATCCTCAGCCTTCTCGTCCTATTACAAACCATTCCTTTTCAGTAAGCCTTTGCTTTTGCAACACTTGTATTCCAATTTGTCAGTAAGCGAAGATAAAGGATTAATTCATTACAATGATCATCTGTTCATTTTCCCTTCAGCGATAATCTCGCATGAAAATTGCGTTGAGAAGCTCTATTGTACCTACAGCTGTGTCATCTTCGCCGGTATCAGAAGACTGGTAATCCATTGAAATGCTATAATCTTCGTCGTCATCGTCGGTTGAATCCGAAGCAGAATTTGCATCTTCATCTTTTAAAACTCGTCCATGTTTGCTGCTCAATCTTGAACTAACGCTTCCTTTCATGGAATCAAGATGCACGAATCCTTGAACAAATAATATCGCTGGGTGGCGTAAGGAAGAAGCTCCAGACAAGAAAGGGAAGGCGAAAATGGAAGAAGGCGAAAAGGCGGGCATTCGCCATCGCCAAATCCTTTGTTGATTAAGAAGAAGGCACGGCAGATTTTACGACTAACCTCTTCGATTGCAGCCACGTGTTGAGATCTTGGATTTCAAAATTTATTAATGCTTCCTAATTTCAACGTGGCAAGATCTGGAGAATCCAACGGTTGGGCTTAAAAGTTTATTGTACCTTGAGAAGAGAATACGTTCAGTCGAGAGAGCGCGGCAATAGCATAATATGCGTGCATCTTTGCGTAGGACCATCGGTCACGTCGCGCCGCTAAACCTCCGTCATATGGACTTTGGACTGCAATGGACCATCCATGGCAGTGCTCGGGAACACGCAAACAATATAGGAATGGAATGTACAAGTTTTTTTAACATCTACATCATAAAATGTTTAAAGATTTTTTATACAAGCCTATGTACCTTTTTATAAGTCAAAGTCTTCAAAAAATTGAGTTCTATAAAATGCAAATTTTTTAGGATAACTCAAAGGAGTTCCAAAGCATAGCACTAATTCATGGTGGCGCCTCAAGGCAAAGGCAAAGGCATTAGTGAACACTATGGGCCTAGGCCAATTAATGTTTTGCTATGTGGTTGTTTTTTTCACACAATAGTGTCTCAACATCTATACTCACACCTATAAACAAAGGTAGCTTTTCAAAAATAATTGAAAGAGTTTATATTTTTTTTATATTATCGCGCTTTGCACTTTGCAAAGCTTGACTATGAGATTAAAACTAATGTTCATCACACGACACTCCTTAAAAGCACCACAAGGTGAATCCAGTTAGCAAATGTTAATTCACCGAGCTTCACCGAGTTTTTTTCTAAATATCAATATTTTTCTTCCAACCTTCGCCCAACCTTTGCTAACTTCACTACATATTCTCTATACTATATCCGATAATCAGGAAATAAGGCCAAGGTTACCTCTTAAGATAGAGGATAAGTGAAGGTCTTTTGAGCTTCTGATCATTTTTTTAAGGAAAGTCGCAAGCTTTTTATCAAAGATATCAGTATCTCTCTTCCAACCTTCTCACAACCTTTTGCCAACTTTCTTGAACCTTCTAAATATAGCAATTTATCATCAGTGAATTAGGCAAAGGTTAGTTCCATCAAATTCTTTTCAAGTGAAGGTTATTTTGAAAAAATACTATTTTGAACCCTCGACAAGTTGACAAAATCCTTTGTCATTTCATAAGAACCTTTGTCGAGTCTACCAAACATTTATTATAGTAGAATTTACCTCCAGTCAAGTGGTCAAAAGTTAGTTTTGCCAAATTTGTCAAAAAAAAAACCATTTCAGTGAGTTTTTACATGAAAATAAAAAGAAAAAACCCTCGTTGAGCCAACCCTCATCTAAAGAACCTTCGCCAATGCCATTATTGAGTTCTAACAACAAGTTTGTGAAAATTTCTGAGTTGTTACAATACTAATATCTAAGTTTTTGCCCATTATAAAATGTCTACCAGCTTGATCCAAACTTTAATTTCTAAATTTTGTTTCTTGATATCATCATCAAAGTTATTTCAAATCAGATCAATATTTTATTACTTCCTAAAAATTCTAGATCCATCTTCGTTGAACAACTAGAAGTCACAAGTCTATCATTTTTATTATTATATAAATTCTAAAAAAAATGGCAAAACGAGGAGAAGGAGATGAAGATTTGATTATAGTTTTTCAAATCCTATCATCAAACGAATACCTCGGTTGGAGATACCAAAATACAATGGAGTAATAGATCTAGTGAGATTTTTCAAGATATATACAGAATATTTTGAAATCTATGGTGAAGTTAATCTAGAGGACAAGCTTAAGTTATTTCCAGTGGCACTTACAAGAGCTGCACAAGATTGGTTTTATAATCAAGCTCCAGAAGAATGTGTTGTCAAAGTTGCCTTGATCATGCGCTCTAAGCCAAAGAAATTTTTTGATGATTCATTCCTATTGCTGAATAAGATCAAAATGGGAAAAAAAAAATTCAGGTCAGAATGCGATCCAGATCTCATTGTTAATGAAGCCACGATCATGTGGTTCTTAACAGGATTGCCAAAGAGTATCAAGTGTGAGCTCAAACGTCGAGGACAGCATATCACATTGCAGCAAGCAATGAATGATGCAATACGAGAAGAAGATGAGGAGTCAGATGATGAACCGCATATTAGAATGTTGTCTTATACAGTAGGGCAGACTATCACAAACTACCACAACTTCTACAACTATTGCTTTCGCTGATATCAATGCAACTACAGAAATGATGATGGATGAGTTCGAGAAATTTGGCCAAAAACAAAACATGCAATTCGAGAAAATGCAAGTTTAGTTTGATGCTAAGCTAAAAGCATTAGAATATCATCATGCTCAAATTAGTAGAGTGTTGTCAAATGTATATCCTATTATAGAAAATGTTTGGTGTGCAATTTGTGTTGGCAATCAAACAATGAACGAGTGTCCAACAATGAACCAATAACAAACACATATTGTTATTTATGCAATTCTACCGGACAGCGTTTTGTTCATTCAATCCCAGGATTATCCAACAACACTATCACAAGTATGGATATCATGAAGGTCCAAAGTGAAATGGATGAGATGGTAAGGTGCATGGACTTGGTTTTCTAGAACCATCAGCTTTGCTTGGTCCTCGAGGACCGCAGGACCTCAAACCAATATGACATGTCTATTATCAAACAATAGAGAAAAGTCTTTGTGCTTCAGAGTTACCGGCTTTATGTTATCATTGAAAGTTTGCTTCCGCTTTGCCTGGATCGGTTCTGTGTCTACCGTAGCTTGGTTTTGATGTTCTTCGAGTTTATCGATAACATAAAGTCCTTATTTGATACTTTGGTCTTCTAAGTATCAATTTTGAACTTGTATCCGATAGGTTGGAATATCAAATTTAGTAGGTAGGATATGATACATTTCATATACCAAATAAAAAGAGTTTATATAATCGTGATTTTTTCTGCATTTTGATAGGCCCAGAGTATGGAGGATAGCTTATGATCCCAGTCAGAGGAATCTATAGCAATAACTTTATTAAATATTTTGCACAAAATTCCATTCACTCTCTCTATCAATCCAGTAGCTTTTAAATTGTATGAAGTAGTCTTCTGATGCTTAATCATGAAGTTCTTCATTAGAATTTAAATAGCATCATTCTGAAAATGTGTACCTCTATCATTGACTAACTCCAAAGAACAGCCATGTTGAGTGATAATGTTTTGGAATAAGAAGTCTTCGACTGTCTTCGCATCAATTTTCCTTGTTGCTTCGGCTTCCACCATCTTTGTGGCATAATTTGTAGCTATCAGAATATATTTTCACTTTGTGTACTTGGTAACAGGATTGATTGTGTTAAAATTGGCAAAAGCTAACTTGATCAAATCTTGTAAATACCATTATGAGTAGTACATATCATCATTAGACATGTGTGGAGCCTGTTCCCACGTGTGAAATAAATGCATTTATCATTTAGATGAGTCATATAGGCTGTACCTACCATTTCATTTGAGATCTAGTGGCTAAAATGGCCAAAATCTAGTTTTCTAGCTATATGCCACTTGGCATCATTTTATTGGTAGGAAAAGCTATTTCACATGGATAGGAGTGATCTCACGCGTGCCAAGGACTTCTCACATGTGTGAAAACATCAGTAGTAGGTGAGATTCAACTTGTAGTAGATATTTGTGCAAGTCCCTATAAATTAGGAAAATTGCCTAAAATCAAGGGAGGTGGCTATAAGTTAGGAAACTTGGTCCATGTGCCATATTGATGATTATTGGTGGATCCTTTGATGAGTAGGCACTCTCACACGTGACAAATCAGCTAAGTAAGCATCAGCTCTTGTGTATATATGGTGGCTCATTTGGCCATAATTGACAAGAAAGTTAAATCTTGGTTTTGGTGCATTTCTTGAGTAATCTCTCCATTTGTCTTGTGATTTTATGCTTCTAATGGTTTCTAAGCTTAGTGTACTTCATTATTTGCTGGTAGTCCGTACTCTGACAGGTATTCACACGTGTGAAACCAGCAAGTACAAGTTTTGATCATATTTTATTGTTCTTGTTAGATTTGTTGATGTAGATTTGATCTAGTGCTATCTAATCTTGTGTAGATTGGTAGATCAATCTAATCTAACACCCAATCACACTTGTGGATCTGATTTGGATCCATTCTTGGTCCTTTTTTCTATACTTTGACATGGTATCAGAGCCAAGTACAAGTGCATTTAAGGCATTGATCTAAACTATACCCAAATTGGCAGGTTTTTGGAAACAAGCTAATATTGAGGTAGTGAGTGAGGTTGAATGGATAGCTAGAACCATCATATTTGTACCAAATCTTGATGTGGGCTGGATGTGTACTTTCCACATGTGTGGGGCCGTACAGGACCTATTTTTTACAGTAAAATTCAGTTTGGTGCATTTTGAGCTTCATACACCCAATTTTGAGTCAATTTACTGCATTTTTCAGGCTTTCACTTGCATTGTTTCTATTCCATTGATTTGTTCTTGGTTTAGATCAATCATATAGATGGATTAAAGCTTGTTTATAGTACATTGAAGTTGATTCTCTGATTTTTTGAGTGTACATTGAAGTTGAGAGAGAAAGAGTGCTATAAACCAAAGATTAAGGAGTGATTTGCAAGGGGAGTGATTGAAATCCATTATACCTTCATTCTAGATTTGTTCAAGAGTGAAAGAGTTGAGTCTAGAAGCATCTAAATGCTAGAAGACACTCTTGGATCAGTCCTCCAAGTGAAATCTTAGTGAATTTCTAAAGCACAAACACTCATAAAGGCAAAATCTACCTATGTGATAAGAATTGTTGGCAAGTACTAGGAGAAAAATTTGAGATCCAAATCACATTGTTCACCCCTCCTCAAGTGTGTGAGTGTGTTTTTTGGCTTTAATTAAAGTCATAAAGGTGAGTGAGGCATATGTGTTGTGGTTGATCCAAATTTTCCAAGATATCATTCCTTTGTAGAGGGCAAGAACTAGTAACTCAATTCTTGACTTTGGTGGAAAATTTGTCTTCTTCATTGTGATCAAATCTTGCTAAGTGCCATTAGCTCTTTGTAAGCAAATATCTTAGTGAGAGAGAAGCATCACATTTCTGGAAATTTGAATTTCATTCCAGCTCTAAAGAGATACAGTCATTGGTACTTGGTGGAGTCCAATAGGGGTGAATGAATTCAATCTTTTGAGCAAAATTTTGACATTATATGTATGGAACTCAAATAAGTTCTATTCAACTTTCGTTGTGAAAGTGTGAGGGTCAAGTTGTGATCCCATTGGGAGTCTAGAACATGGAGGAGTCCATATTTGAGTGTTCATGCATGGTTGGGATCTTTGTGAATCTCTAGATGTCTAAATTTTAAGCTTGGTGAAAAATTATTGACATAGATTGTTATCAAACCATTTCATGTCCATTTCAAATCTCAAGAGTGAGACTTTGGGTCAAGAGGGATTCCAAAAGGGGTGATTGGATCTGATCTTTGTGTGTTTAAATCAAGTATACATGTCAAGTTTTTGTGATCTAGTGTAGATCCTTTTTTGTGAAAATTAGTGGTTTAATTTGTTGTCAAATCAAATCAAATTCAATCCAAATCTCAATAGTGAGATTATTTGGGTCAAGAGTGAATCCAAAAGGAGTGACTAAGTTTGATTTTCAAGTATTTGAAACAAAACCCATACTTTGTTCAAGAATCTCAAAAGTTGAGAGAACTAGTCAAGAGAAAAGGAAAATCTAGGTGTCAAATCTTTTCAAATCCATTCCAACTCTCAAGAGGAAGATTTATTGGTATTTGTTGAGTCCAATAGGGGTGTTTGGATCTGATTTTTGTGATTTGATAGAGTGCTTTTGTCTTAGTGATCAAAACAAAGATTAGTTTCCAATTGACTAGGTTGAAAGAGATATGATTCAAAATTTGTGGTCTAGATCTTGTGTAGATCCTTCTACACTGTTGAATGTGTTTAAATCTAGTTTCTTGAGAGTCACAAATTACATTTTGAAAAGTCATATCACTAGGTTCTACTTCCTCATCATGGCATCAATAGGTGGCAACCTATTGGAGGCAAGTAAGGATCCTAAATGCAACCTTTGTGGCAAGAGAGATCATTTTGTCTCAAGATGCTACAAAATGAAGACCAATCCATCCAAGGAGAACCAAAGCAAGGGGGCCGAGGTGAAGGATGGAGCTTCAATTTCAAAGTGCAAAGGAAAGAAGGACAAGATGCATGAGGCTTGGAGTCTCACAAGGACTTACAAGATTTGTCTTCAAAAGTCCATCATCACACATTTCAAACCTTTAGAAGTTTTTCATTTGGAAGTGCATTGTTTGGTTCAAGATGCAAAGATAAATGTCACTTTCATTAATGTCACTTGGATTTATTTCATGTCCTTGAAAAGCATTTTGCTTAGAACTTTAGAAAAGTTCAAATTTATTGTTATGATCCAAGAGAAACCAAGAAAGATTAAGGAGGAGCAATCACAAAATGAAAATAGTTTCATTTATGCTCTCATGAAATCTTATGAAGAACTATTTTGCTTTGAAAAGATTTTTGTATCCCAAAGGTGGATTAAGGCAATACTAGTTGAGTGTGATTCCTTAATAGATAGCAAAGCATGTTTTCCTTGTAGACTTACATTGAATATGAAGTCAAGGAAATGGAAATGTCTTCATAATGTATTTTTTGTTAGTTTCAATAAGATCATGAATGATGTGTTCATTCATAATGTTGAAGATTGTAAATTTTCAATTTTAAAGGCAAGTTGTAAACTTCTTATGAGAATAAGTGAAGCATCCAAAGTGGACACTTATATCCATAAGCAAGTAGTTAGCCTTATTGAGATGGAAATACTTCTTGATTTCAATATTAGAAAAATCAAGCCAAGTTGTGGTGATTTTTGGACTTATGTTTCTAGCATAAGTAATGTTGATGATCATATGAAGTGCACATTATATGATCATGTTTGTTGTGATCATTTTGAGACATGGAGGTCTTGGATTTCCATCAAGGAGGAGCACCAAGAAGTTGATCTTGAGGAGTCATCTCAAGGTTCAAGTGTGCCAAGGATTGAGGAGGAGAGTCCTTCTCAAGTTATGATTCCAAGAAGAATATCAAGAGACATGGTTGAGCTCATATGGCTCACATTTCAAGGGAAAAATGAGCACATTTCAAGTAGTATACATCTCATGCTTGTTTCTCTTATGTCATTTGGTGAATCAATTTGCTTTAGTGAGACTTATGCATCTCAAAGTTGGAGTAAAGCCATACTAGTTGAGTATGATGTTTCTATTGAGAACATAGTTGATGTTCTTAATGATTTGAAATTGATTTTATATCAATTAGAAAGCAAATGGTTATTTCTTCAAATTTATGCTCTTGAGTCTTGCAAGAGCAAGAGTGATTTGTCCACTCATAGTGTGAAAAATTGTCTTTTTTCATGTATTGAGGCAAATTGTAAACTCTTTATGAGAGAAAGTGAATCATCCTCTAAGGAAACTTATCTCCATAATGAAGTATCTAGCCTCATTAGATCTGAGATTAGCATGGAAACCAAGCATGAAGATATGATACAAACTCTTTGTTAATATAGCATGCATAGTCTTGCCAATGTTGATGAGCCTAATCCTTGAGATCTTGGTAACATGATGTTGGGTCTTTGTGATCCTCATGAGTCAAGAAGGACTCTTTATTTTCTCATGGAGTTGCAGCTATTTTCAAGGAGGAGGAGCTTTTGGATCAACCATATGATTCAAGGATGGAACAAATCAATGGAAGAGGTGCTAGGATGGTGCAAAGCTCTCAAGTTCATCAAAAAAGTCAACATCAAAGAGGCATTCTCATGGATACGGTGATTTCGGATCGACATCAAGCTCATTGGCTGATCTTCACACCTTTGAACCAACAAATATCCATATTTGAAGACCAATTCAGCCCATGGAGTCAATCTCAATATCATCATATTTTTATCAAGTTAGTTTTGAGGAGGAGTGTTAAAATTGGCAAAAGCTAACTTGATCAAATCTTGTAAATACCATTATGAGTAGTACATATCATCATTAGACATGTGTGGAACCTGTTTCCACGTGTGAAATAAATGCATTTATCATTTAGATGAGTCATATAGGTTGTACCTACCATTTCATTTGAGATCTAGTGGCTAAAATAGCCAAAATCTAGTTTTCTAGCTATATGCCACTTGGCATCATTTTATTGGTAGGAAAAGCTATTTCACATGGATAGGAGTGATCTCACACGTGCCAAGGACTTCTCACATGTGTGAAAACATCAGTAGTAGGTGAGATTCAACTTGTAGTAGATATTTGTGCAAGTCCCTATAAATTAGGAAAATTGCCTAAAATCAAGGGAGGTGGCTATAAGTTCGGAAACTTGGTCCATGTGCCATATTGATGATTATTGGTGGATCATTTGATGAGTAGGCACTCTCACACGTGACAAATCAGCTGATTAAGCATCAGCTCTTGTGTATATATGGTGGCTCATTTGGCCATAATTGACAAGAAAGTTAAATCTTGGTTTTGGTGCATTTCTTGAGTAATCTCTCCATTTGTCTTGTGATTTTATGCTTCTAATGGTTTCTAAGCTTAGTGTACTTCATTATTTGCTGGTAGTCCGTACTCTGGCAAGTCTTCACACGTGTGAAACCAGCAAGTACAAGTTTTGATCATATTTGATTGTTCTTGTTAGATTTGTTGATGTAGATTTGATCTAGTGCTATCTAATCTTGTGTAGATTGGTAGATCAATCTAATCTAACACCCAATCACACTTGTGGATCTGATTTGGATCCATTCTTGGTCCTTTTTGCTGTACTTTGACAGATTGGCCCGACAAAGTCGATTCTCCACTTTTCAAATGGTGCTAGCGGTAAAATAGGTGTCAGAGGCCGATTCACATAAGATATTGGCTTACCAACTCTTTGACAAGGATTGCAAAATTTGATAAATTTTGTTATATCTTTGTACATAGTTGACCACCAATATTTAGCATTTAAAATCTTCTTGACTGTATTTACAATCACATAATGTCCTCCTACATCTTCATAATGAAGAGTCTAGATTATAGAGTGAATCTCATTTGTTGATCGGATATTTCAAAGCATAATAATCGACGTGGAATATAAATGAGTAACCAAGGATAGTGTTGAAACTTTTTTTATCGTGAATATCATTTCCAATCCTTCATGTTCAGTCACAGAATAATTCTTTTCAGAAGCACTTAGTTGATGCCTCACGTAATACACAAGATAATCCTTTTTCATATCATCTTTCTAGCTTAAAGTAACTCCAATTGCAAATGAAGGTACGTCAATGTAAGCGTGAAATGTTTTTACCCGGTTAGGAGGTCGTAAAACTAGAGCATGTAATACTTCAGTTTAAGATTGTCGAAAACTTTTTGTTGGTTTGTGAACTTAGAACTCCAAGTCCAACAAGCTAAGCAGCAGAACCGGCACTCTAGGCCACCTTAGATCAAGTCATCGCTTCTGTAGAAGAAGAGACACCGGCCACTCAAAAGCTCCAAAGAAAGCAAGCCGAGTATTACAAAGACCCTTCAGCTCGGTGAATCCAACTCTACCAGGATCAACAAGTTGTTCATGAGGTTGCTCTGACCACACGAGATACGGAGGTGGCAACACTATGTGCCACACTCCAAGAAGACTAGCAGTCCCTCAAGAATACAGAAGACGAGTTGAAGGTAATCAAAAAGCAGTTCATCGTTGTTCTAGAGTATTTCACTGCTTTAGATGATAATTTACCTCTTATTTTTCATTATTTGATTAGATTGGCTTTCTATTCTTTTTCTCTACCATTTTCGGCTCCCCCCCTCCCAAATTTTGAAATTCTTCATAAATATCAACTAGCTTCGAAGACCAATAAGAATATTTTTGTTTTTGTTGTCCGTATTGGATTCATCCAAGTTAAGAACTTTGGCTATTTCTATGATGTTTTTGGGAGTCCTCCACTCCGTTTTGTTGTTGGCCTTTGTGCCATTATAAATTTTCCTCAAGATCGACGCTTCCAGTTCAAGCTAGATCACATGCAAGATCCCCCTCTCTTCATTCCACCATTGTTCCTCCCTTCAAAGACCTTCACAACAGGCACATGTACAGTATGCGTCTGGATAAAGGCTAGTAGCGTCACCAGAGCCCACATCCGAAGCCTTGGCAGAGCACGTCAAGCACTACCGCACGACCATCGCACGACCGTCACACGACCGTCCCGACGCCCTTTTCCTAGCTTACGACGAGCTTTGAGTGCTCTGCTACAATTGCCATCAATATCACCCCGCCATCCTCATCCTTTGATATCATGTGACAATGGCCCACTTAATGTCATTGTCCAATGTGCATCCATCCACCAGCCTTATACCATTTTCGACTTTCCATTCATCAAATCCTGACTACCAACACCTCCAGCTCACATTCTTCCATTTTGACCTCCAAAATGGCGGAGACTGCAGCTTCGACCATGATATCCAGTATGCCGCTCAGGCCAAAGCCACCACCTCCACACTCCAACATGATCCCACCATGCACGAGCTTCTTCGCCTCGCACTACCTCACCTCACGCTACTTCTCCACCTCACACTATCTCACTCCAAGATGCTTCTCCACCCCCTACCACTTCATCTCCTCCAAAAATAGATCTTCCATCCACTTCCACCGTCCTGCCCCACTCTAATAACACTCATGGTGGACCTGCTGCAGTACATCAACATTGGTACCAGAAAATATTTGTCATACTTGATGCTGAACAGTCGATGCTCTTTGTTAAACAATATCTAGACATCACGACAAGAGGTGGCTATAGTTACCAAAAAAAGGTGGACCTTCTAAAATTGACGCCGGCTAACGTCACGGCCCTTCTGCATCCTCAACCAGAATGGCGGAAGGTGGTGCTTATGCGCATCCACAGCCCTGAGCTGATTAAGGAGTATCTCATGACTCTGGTGACAATAAGGTATAAGTTGATATTCTGACCATGTCCATGTACTCCGAGAATTACCAGTTGTCCAAAAGTGGTGGTCTTTCTCAATGGGAGATTTCCAACAACGCATGGTGGTTGGATTTTTCGGAGGGATCTTGTCCTGATGAGGAGAAAGCTTTATTTGAAAGCCACAAGAAGGGAAAGTTACATGTTGATACTCGTGGTGTGCGTGTAGAGAATTGTTTTTGCACCCTTCGATGCATTGGTCATGTTTTACATAGAAGTGTATGTCTTACAGGAGTGCTTCCATTTGGCATTGGTATAGATGGTGTGTAGGTAAACACATAATTGTTCTTTTTGTTTCTTGTTGTGTGATGGGGATGCACATCAAAGAGTTACAATGGTTGTTGGTATTCGAATTTTTGCAGGTTGTTTCAATGGATGTGTACATTTTGGGTGGCACAAACTGTCAGTCTTTCCATTCAGGTGCTGGTGAAGACATCTCGAATCCAGCGTTGTTCAAAAGTGATTCCAGTACATGGACACATTATTTTTCGCCTGCACATCAAATGCTAGATCATGGTACATCATTGCTTTTGCGCGATGGTGATGAGAAAAGTCCTTTGTTCATGCAATTTATGGAGGAGACTTTTTGCAAAAAGGATGGAGTTGTCTTTGATCCTTTGGTTGGGTGCGGGTCGACTATTCTTGCATGTAGAGCTACAGAGCGACATTGTGTTGCCATGGATTCTCCCTGTTGTTGAGAGCCATGTTGACCGCCATTACAATATGCATTACCTACATTCCCTTCTGTCTTTTGAGTGAATAGTAAAACAACATTACTTTTCTCTAACTATAAAATAATGTTGCAGGAGCCCTTTCATCTACTAGCCATGCTACACCTATTGATTCGGAAGATGAGGAACAATGTCTTGACGATTGGGACGTGGACGATTTTTAGAGCTAGTAAGTTACCCTAACCATCAAGTTATTTTTTTGCATATTTTGATTGAGTAGCAACATGTAATTTGCTAAATAGTGCATTGCCAACTTATGTAGAAGCGCAAGCTGCATCTATGGCTTCGAAAAGTCTCCAACCCGTTGATCCAGATCCATGTTTAGAAAGTTATCTGTGTTCGTTGATGATAAGGCAATTGATGCGGACAATTGATTATTTTATTATTAGTTCGGACAAATGTTTATTTGGGGGTTATGGACCGGTTTTTCTTACTCTACTAGATTATTAACTCGATGGTGTTGTCAAGTATCGTTGTTTGCACATAGTGTAGATGGCCATGCAGTATATAGTGCAAATATAATACAGATTTGGTAGTTCATATGGTATTATTTTTCTTGGCATGGCATATGATTATATGATTTTCATTATCAATTCGAACAAGCAAATATAATCGATTGTATTTGTGTATGTTCCTACTTCTCATGTAAGTTGTTTTGGTGTATGAAAGTTGCTTCTACAATATGTCTAGCTTTTCATAATCACACACCCACAGCCACTCGGGCACTAAGTGAATGTCCGAAGTTTACAATAGTCAGCTGCATCACTAAGGGAATGTTGGGGACATTGCAGAACATGACACACTGTCATGTGCCAACCTTAGCATTAAAACATCTAATCCATTCATGAACATCAAATTGTAATAGAAATACAAGAAATCAAGAAGATACTCAAGAAATCAAGAAGATAGCAAAACTTCACCAAAATAGGCAAAGTAAGAATCCATTATTCATCATTATTGATCATTCACAAGATTAGGTTTGAAACTAGAGCATGACCATAGCTCTCATGTGATTGTATAGCTCTCATGGGATTGTAGACACATGAACCACAAATACTATCAAGAAACCTCACAAAGAGAGCTTCAAGATCGCCAAAAGTTCAAAAATCACAAAAGTAGAATAGCCTCCAAATTAGTTTATAGTGGGCCTTTAGTGCCTCTAATTGATATTTGGGGCCTTGTTACCTTAATTTGGGCCTTACAACCATTATTTCAATTCCCACCAATATAGATATGGTGTGGTTGTTTGAGCCTCTTTATTAACAATCTCAATGACTAGTTCTAGTCTAATTTAGCTCCATGGCTATATTTGGCAATCCATTAATAAGCTCATGGGCTAATTACATACAACACATGACACTCCCCTTACTTTAAGCATTTTTGCCCTCAAAAAGGAAGACCATGTAGTTTTTTGTCAAGTATTGTGCTCCATGAGACCCCTGGCTCGCTGTTTCCAAAATTGTAGGTCATCTCTTTAGGTAGGAATGATCTTCCCACATGTTGTCTTCAGGAGGTAGCCCTTTCCATTTGATCAAGTACTGTTGTATTTGCTTCCCATTTCGTAATTATTTGTCTCGGTAACCAACCACTGCCTCTAGTTCCACTACCAAATTCTATTCTTCGTTGATTGGTGGCAATTCCACCACTGTTTAAACATTTCTACCAATATGTTTCTTCAACAAGCTGACATGGAACACATTACGCATTTTTGCTAGGGTTGGTGAATCCAGCAAATATGCTAATTCCCCTACCCGTTTGATGATTTGAAATGACCCATAAAATCGAGGAGATAGCTTCTCACTTGGGTTTTCTTTGATACTGATTGGCGGTAGGGTTGTATTCGTATATACACATAATCCCCTTTGTGGAACTCCCAAAATTACCGACGCTTGCTAGCATAATATTTCATCTTTTGTTGAGCCTCTCACTTATGGTCTTGATTCGCCTTGAGGATGTTTTGCATATTCTACAATTCATCTGCTATTGCCGCCACTGTTACATCCGCCAGCTCCGTGTCAATTGGCTCTTACATCCGTACAATGCATAAAATGGGGTCATTCCAGTCGACATGTGGGGTGTTGAGTTGTAACTGAACTCAACCAAATACAACCAATCAATCATTTTTGTTTGTTGGTCTGCCACAAAATGCCTCAAGTAACATTCCAACCATTGATTTACCTTTTATGTCTGTCAATCAGTCTCTGGGGTGGAATGCAGTACTCAAGCATAGCTTGGTCTTGAACTTTTCCATCATCTCCTTCCGAAACTGTTTAGCAAATCTTGGATCTCTGTCACACACTATTTCCTTTGGTGGTCCATGCAATTTGAAAATATTTTTAAGAAATAGTTGTGCCACATGTGCTGCACCATAAGTAGTATTGTAGGGAATGAAATGGGCATATTTTATCAGTCGGTCCACCACCACATAAATTCCATTGAATCCTCCCAATGTTGTTGGAAGAGATGAAATGAAATCCAATCTAATGCTTTCCCACCGTTGAGAAGGAACCGATAGTGGTTGTACCAACCCAGGTTTCTTAACATGTTCTAGTTTGTGGACTAGACATGCGGTGCATTCCTGAATCATCTTGTAGATTTCTTGCTTCATCCCTTGACATTTGAAAAGGCTTTTAACTCTTTGATAGGTCTTTAGTATTCCAGAGTGACCAGCACTAGGAGACGAGTGTAGTTCATAAAAAATCTGAGGTACCAACTTTGAATATGGCACTAGGACTATCCTTTTATTTCATATACTAAAATCCCATCTTTAAGTTGGTAACGAGATTGTTCTCCAGCTTTGGGGTCCGATAAGTTTCCCATAATTTGCGTCACAGTTACATCCTCGGTATACTCATCCAAGATGATGGACTTCCAATCATTTTCCAAAGAAATGAAGGGGTTCAATATGCACTTTTCTAACATGCACCATAACCCTTGTGAGGCTTGGTCTTGTTTTGTGGACATGCAATTCTCTTTTGCATCTAGGAGAATAGAAATATACTCCTCCAAAGATTCGCCTGTGTCACACATTTGCATTCTCCACAACCTTGATAAAGCATCAGCAACTTGATTTTCCTTGCCCTTGAGATATTCAATAGCTTGTGCTAACCATCTCTTTTGTTTGTCCGTAAGTTGTTGCTAACTTAAGAAATACTTAAGTCTATGGTGATCACTTTTAATAATAAGCTTTGAAGGTTTATGGCGAAGTTTTTCCACGAGATAAACTAAAGCTATTTCCTGTGGCCTTAATGTGTTCTTCAAGTCCAATATGAAGACACCAGAGTATATCCTAGAAATATTATTTCCAAAGTTTGAAAATTTTTTATGGCAAGATGACGATGGAGGCTCATCCATGGAGTGTATGTTGTGCAATATAGAGGAAGCAAGCATGCACTCATTCATATTTTTTATTTCACACGTCTGTTGCTATTTTATAGATATATCATAGGTGAAAACATGGAGGAATCCATTCATTATGATTTTGTGTACTTCTTCATGTAGTATTTTCATCTTGATATGTAAATTTGGTATAAGAAATAGTGAAACATCCAATAGGGACACTATTCTTTATATCAATTCTGAAATCTCTCCATTTTATAGTTATAGATGCTTAAAGTAATGAAACATTCTTAAAATAGAGCAAACTTATACTATGAAAATAGCAAGTATAGTTGAACAGGGAGTGTGAAATTTTGTCAACTAGCTAATTTGGGCACTTTAGAGGCCAAATTTATAAATAAAATTGATATGATTCTCTTACATGTGTGAAGCCATATTAGTATTGTAATGACCACCCCAAGACCAAGTTTACAAACACATTGAAAGGATATTGTGGAGCCAAATCACCCAACTGTGAAAGATTCAACTAGTTTGATCATATTTGCTATATTTTCATATTTGGCATATTGAGGCCGACTTTATATTTAGACTTAGAGATTGAATTTTCAAAGTTCATTAGTCTAAATGTCAATTGAATAAACACTTTTTGAAAATGTGGGAAAGTTAGAAGGCGAGTTTGAGTAGATTCAAATTTGAATGTTGGGTACTTTGAATCTAGACCCAAAAATAGTAGGGTTAGCATTTTGGAAGAAAAGCCAGGTGGCCAAATAGGGTTTGGACCTGTTATAAAAGGATGTAACTCGTGGAGAGAGTGATCTTCTCTCTCTTCTCTATCTCATTTCATGCTTATACATGGTTCTCTTGGGTTCTACTATTCTTTGGTGCACTTTGCTTGTGATTGCATGCAATTTTATTTGTAGAATGATCTATATTTGCTATTTATGGATCCACACGTGTGAAATATAGTAGCTTTCTGGTTTTTTATGGACAACAACAGTACTTTATCATTTCATTCTAGTTTGATCAAGTTCTATTAGTGTTTGCATCTCATTTTGTGTGTAGATGCTGATTTTTCTACATTGGTGAGATTGGTAGTGTATTTCTCTTTCTAGCCAAAGATCTTTTAAGTGGATTGGATCTTAATGATCTGAAATCCTTCACATGGTATCAAAGCTTGTGTTTCATGTTATGAAGGAGGAAATCATATCTATCAATAATTTGGTGAAGATATCAAGGCTAGAGCATGCTAGAGGGGATTCTACACCAAAATCAAGTTTTTTGCTTTTGTAGATTGGATCTTTTGTAGATCAAAATCCTATATAGGTCTATAAACTTGATCAATTCCAATTTTTGATTCACATACTAGATTTGGCCGATTTTGGATCATTAGATCAGCCTAACTGGTGGCTATTAGATGGCATAATCAAAATTTCAGCATTTGCATGTAGATTTGGAATAGTCAATTTTTTGTGATTTTGTCAAAACCCTAATTTTGATTAGATATCTAGATAGTGAGGTTTCTAGACTTCATTTGAGTGTGTTTCAATCTTAGGAAGTGGAAAAAGTCATTAGATTGAGGATAGATCATAGGTGATCAAGATTCCACGATTCTATGTGTTGATTTGCTTGGTATAAGTGCTAGAAGAGAGTTTGTGAGATAGCTTTAAATCTTGGTGATTTCTTTTGAAAGCATTTGTTGTTGTTCATGTGCATTGAAACAGGTTGAAAAAGAAGATCAGGTCATTGCTACATGGCAACCTCAATTGGAGTCATGTTGGAAGCCAATGATAGGCTTATCTTAAGTAGCTATTCATTGTGGAAAGTGAGGGATGGAGTCACTTCTTGAGATGAATGATGTTTTGAATATTGTTGTAGGTTTGGAGAAGAGACCATCAGTCAACAAGATCAAGTGAGATATGACAAGAGGGCCAAGAAGGCTCTACACATGATAAAGATGAATGTTACCAATGAGCTTCTCAAGGAAGATGGTAAGTGGCTTGCATTGATGAAAGCATTAAGGAAGGAGAGCTTATTCACGTGATTCTTAATGGCTTGTTGGATGCTCATGCTAACATTGTTCAAAGCATTGCTATTCAAAAAACTTTGCCAAGTTTGATAGATCTTCAAGAGATCTCGATCAATGAGGAATATAGGCTTCAAGCAAGAGGTGGATCTACATCACCACTTCAAGAGGATGCTATGTTCATAAAGGGAAAAACCAAAAGTAAGTGGTATAAAGGGCAAGATCAAGTGGATGCTTCTTCAAGTGGAAAAAAGAAGGATAGATCAAAGCTCAAGTGCTTCTATTGTGGCATCAAAGGACACTTTGAAAGTGAGTGCTACAAGAAGAAGAGAGATCAAGGAGGCAAGCAAGGTAATCTTACTCTTGATGAGGATGGTTTGGATGTTCAAGATGCAAATGATGATGCCTTTGTGATGTCTTCATGCATGCTTGCTAATGATGGAGATCTAGATCCTTCGTGGATTGATAATGGAGCAAGTTCACACATGACCTTTCACAAAGAGTACTTCACTTCTTTGTTGCCATATGGAGATGACAAGAGGGTGATCTACACAGCCAATGATGGTGAGTGTGCAATCAAAGGGATTAGCACAATTCCTAATTCTCTCTCTACAAATAGGGATGTTCATTTGGAGGATGTCTTGTTTATTCCATCTATTACCAAGAATTTGCTTAGTGTGAGTCAAATGCTAAGTAAAGGTCTCAAGGTGGAGTCTAATGGAGATGCTTGTATGATCAAAAGGAAGGATGTCTTTTGACATCCATGACATAGCTCCATCACCTATGAAAATACAATGAGCACTAATAGATTTCCTATCCATTACATCTCCAGCATAGTCCGAATCTAAAAATAAAAAAAGATAGGTGAAGATCCCTCATACAATATGCCAAAATCTCGAGTTCCAATGATGTACCTCAAAACTCGCTTTCCTAGCTTCCAATGCTCCTCACTAGGATTTTGCATGAATTGACTCAATATTCCAACACAATAGCTTAGATCTGGTCTAGTAATGGCTAGATATATGAGTGAACCAACTAGCTTCCTATAGAGAGTAATGTCCCTGAAGGATCTTTCATTACCTCTTACAATTAGCTTTACATGAGACTCCATAGGTGTATCACTAGCTTTTGCATCTACCATATGAAATCTTTCTAGAATAGAATTAGCATACTTCTCTTGACAAATAAAAGTAGATTGAGAAGATCTAATAACTTGGAAGTGATTACTTTTACCAAAGACCCAAAAAAATAAAATCTATAAGTATCTACAAGTTTAATATTAAAATCTGTCACTATAGGGCACTCATCAATGTCAACAAAAATAGAGAATGAAGTTACATCAATATAGGGCACTCATCAATATCAACAAAAATAGAGAATGGAGTTACAATGGCATGTGTGTGGTCTTTGAAAATTATATATATGTGAGAGATTTGGTTCCCTGATCTCCATTGGCCTGTCTGCAATAGAGACATGAAGTGGAAGTCAGTCGCATTATTCAATGCCAATTATAAATGTTGTTATTTTTGTTAAAACATTCATGAATAATGCATCTCCTTTTGGCCAAATCTGTTGAGGACTCTAAGAAAATTGTAGTACCTAGGTAAATGTAGAAAAGATTATTGTGAATAAACTTCTACTGAGTGATTTAGGCCTTGATTTCTTTTTGTCATTTTTTTAAAGTCATAGTTAACAAGTTTAGGCTTGTCAAGGTCTTCTTGGGATACAAAAAGGAGCTATGTTTTCTTTTAGGGGTGGACTTCAAGAAAGTCTCTTGGGAGAAAAAATGTTCTTGTGGCTTTTAGACAATCTTGGTTGTTGATTTTATCTGATCTGACGATCCAAATCAATTATGCTTTTAAAAAATTAGAATGATCTAAACAAGTTTAATGACTTTTGGACCTGATAAAAAGTATTTTTTTCAAATTTAAAATTAGAAAACTACCTTTTATATTTCTATAACATTGTTATTTATTTGAGATTTGTCATGCCAAGTTTTATTAATATTATGTATTCTTGATATCATATTTTTTTAATGCTATCTGCATTGAAAATTGTACATATTTTATAAAAACATGATATTTTTATTTTATTTATTTTCATAAAGAGACTACAATAACAATCATAGTATTTGAAGGACTACTCTTGTCAATGATAGTATTAGATTTTTTTTTTTTAAAAAAGCTAATGCAAATCACTAAATAGATTATAAACTTATTGATGTGATTATTCATTTATTATACATGATTAATTTACTAAGTTACTATGTCCAAATTCGTTATATTCTAATATCATTACCTATCTTAAAGATCAGATATATTAGGATGGATATGATCTGGAGAAAAAGACAGTTTTTCAATATAAGATAGCACCTTATACTATTATTAACAATGTCCTCTACAAGCTTGGTGCTGATCATCAACTAAGAAGATGTTTGGAAACTGAAGATATTAAAAAGGTTGTACAAGCCTTACATTTAGAGGATGTTGGCGGACACTTTGCTTTAAAGAACACTATTAGTAAAATATTGACTGCCAAGTACTGGTGGCCAACTATGTTCAAGGATATATCGAATTATATAAGATCATGTGATCCATGCCAAAGATATGGTAAGCCAACAAAAGCAATAAATTGGTCGTTGATGCCAATACTGCCTCTTGCACCATTTGAGAAGTGGGGTTGTCATAAACAAAGTAAAGATTTTAAATTTTTTAATATGGATTTTAATATTTATTTTTTGAAATACTAGTTATTTAAAAAAAAAATTCATATATTTTGTATCGATTTAAAAGTACTCATTTTTTAATATTGATTTATTGAAAATAAAATACATTTTATATATTACAAACACTCATATTTAAAATAATTTTTTTTTTGTAACAAATATATTAATTTTTAAATTTTAAATTTAATACTAAACATTAAAAGAAATAGTAATTTTTATAAAAATTAAAATTAAATAGTCTACTATTTTATAATTTTAGTTTAAAAATATTTTTAATACAAATCTTTATGTATATAAAAAAAATACAACATTGTTATAATTTTTAATAGAATAAGATTTTTATCTAAGATAACAATACATATTTGTTGAGCATTTTAAATATTGAAATTTTTTTAAATAAATTTTTTAAGAAAAATGAGTGTCATATCAGTTTTTTAATAAAATATATTTTTATACTATAAATACTCATAATATTTGAAATAAGAGATTTTTTTGTAACAAATTTATTAATTTATTAATTTTTAAACTAAACACTAAAAAAAAGTAATAATTTCTATATAAAATAAAAAAAATAAATAGTTTACTATTTTATAATTTTAATTTAAAAATATCCTCTATTATACATTCATACAAATCTTGATGTATATAAAGTTATAATTTTTAATAGAATCAGATTTTTATTTAAGAAAATAATACATATTTGCTGAGCATTCTAAATATTGGTAGTTTTTTTAATATAAGTGACTGACTCTCGTGTCAATTTTTTTTGAGTCACTATGTTTATTTGACAAATAGATTTACATTTTGTTATTTTTTATAATTATTTCACATCTATATTTTGAGTTTTATTTACATTTTCACTTTATTAGAACAATTTTGCCTATCCTCTTTAGTGGAGATTACAAAGTCATTGAAAGTCCACAAAGAACAACAAATAATGGAAACAAAAAAGCTTACAAAACACAAGAACATGTTTATAGTCGTCTCAAAAGTACATGGGTCTCATCACCATCGATTGGATGGATTAGAAAAAAAAATACTACTACCACATTTTGTAAGAGTGCCAAAGGATTCAAACGAAGCATATTTCATTCAAGTTCATTTAGTTTGGAGCTCTTGTATTCAACAACACTTTGAAGTTTCAAGTGTACATCAATTATCCCAACGTTCACGTTATCCAAAATTGACCATTACCAAGATTCATAAAATAATAGTTGAATTTGGCAGTCAATGTTGGTTGCTTTGAAAATTTTCAAAAAAATGAATAGGATTTTTAGCTACATAGTGTGCTTGTGGCCGAGGAGTGTAGAGTCCAACATGCCAAGAGTAGGATGAGTTCCTTGTCCTTGAATGATGTAGACAAGAAAGCAAATTTCTCAAGAAAAGGAAAAAAGAAAAACCAAAGCAAAGATGCTAAGGAGGAGGATCAAGCAACAAGCTCAAAGACAAAGGGCAAGATAGACAAGTCCAAGCCTTCTTTTGTGAAAAGAATGGGGCATTTTGCATCCGAATGCTACAAGAGGCAAAATGCACAAGAGGAGAGCAAACAAGGAAACCTTGCACATGAAGAGGATGAGGATGAATGAGACTCATCCTTGATGGCATCAATCAACAAGGAAGAGCAACTCAAGAGAATCATGATGGATTGATAGTGGGGCTAGTTCCCACATGACTTTCCAAAAGGACTACTTCTCAACTCTACTTTCTTTCAATGGTCCTAAAAAGTCCATAGAATGTAGAATAGATAGTGTTGGGACCATCCATTTGTGTCTAGGATCTTCTAAAAGAATGGATCTAGACAATGCTCTTTATGTGCCATCAATCACCAAAATTTTCCTAAGTGTTGGTCAATTTATGGATTATGCTTTGGATGTCCACTTCAAGCGTGGTTTTTGTTCCATTTTGAAGAGTGATAATTGCATAACAAAGGGATTTTAACATGGAAGATTGTTTAAGTTGGATGCTAATGTTGCTATTGAGAGTGTGCAAAGGAGGAGATCACTCAAGTGGAGACCTTGTTAAAGTGTGATCTTGCTAGGATCGAGGAGAAGCATCAAAGAGAAGAAGATCTTGAGGATCAACCTCAAAACCCGAGAGCTCTAAGAAGGTCCTCAAAGACAACGGCCGAGTCATCAAAGTTGATGCAATCTCTTCACTCAAGTGTGCAATTTGTAGTGGGTGAGAAGCAATGGAGATGTTACTATCTTTGAATTTTTCATAGATAGTGTTGAAGACTTAAAGTGACTTATTTCTTATCCTCAACATTCATGATGTTTTGTATATCATGTGGATATGACAAGACAGTGAAGTTGAATGCTTTCCAATCTACACTTTTTGTTGATAAAGAAATTTCATTGGATAACTATTTTTGTAATAGTTTGAAAAATGGTGTCATAAAAGTCAAAACACAATCAATGTAATGTACTTGAAATTCTTTGAGTCCACATGCCTTGTGCATGATCATTTCAATGTAAGGACCAAAGACTATCCTCCTTTAATGAAAGGAATGTGGGGTCGAAGATCTCTTGTAGTATAGCCCTTCCGCCTGTCAACAAAGGTTAGATCACTGGATAGGTGCCTGACTATGCATAGATGCTACTTTTAGTTTCCTACTTTCTCCCTTAACTCTACTCACCACTATACTACTCCTCTTTAACTCTACTCCTCTACACTAACATTCATCATAGTTTGGTTGAAGGGAAGGAATGGAGAAGAAGAGATCGAGAAGAGAAGAGAAAGAGAGAGAAAGAGAGTGAGGGTGGAGGTTAGCTCAAATGCTCCTTATGCTTGCTAATGGAAAAACATTCACTATGGCAAACAATAAACATGGAAATAAAAAGCAATAGAAAATACAACCAAGAGCAATAGCAAGTAGTGAATAGCAAATGAGGATGCTTCTCTTCCAAAAATGGTAGAGTTTCCTCCTTCTCATTAAGCATGGAAATAGTGTACAATTGGTGCCTTTTTATAAAATGGGGAAGGCCCTTGCCCCTCAATCTTATTGGCTAATATTCACAATGATCCTAACCATTCATCTTGGACCCAACTTGATCCAAGGGTCCACAATAAGTACATTAGAAATCACAAGATTCATGTGAGTCCCAATTTGGACCCAACTCTAGAAAGTGATCTCTAAGTTTAAAAATGACATTGGGCCTCTAGTTTTATTTTAATTACAAGGCCCAAGTCAAGTTTATTTTATTTACAGCTTCAATTGCGTGCTCATTGGGCCATGGGCTTATACACGCAGGATGCCATGCCCTCGCAACACATTTTATTGGAGGATTTTATTTATTTATACTTTGTTGGGAATACCCCCAACAGGACCCACGGCCTGAAGTAGTGACGGTCCTTCGGCACTCTGCCGGTTTAGTAGAGCATTCTCTTGGACCGCCTCTGGTGGATGAGATATCATGTAATGTCTTCCATGAAGTTGAGACGGTCCAGTTTCTTCGAGTCCTTTGGCATGTGGAAGGACTTGTGGACTCCTGTCAGCCAATCCTGATCCACCCATGATTGGAATCGTTTCGTCCAGGGATCTCCAAGGAATGCAGCTCGGTAATATACGCGAGCGACTGGCAGCTGGTCTTTGACTTTGTCGGAAGCGAGCGCCTTATTTGGATCAAAAAATATGGAGGGAAGGAAATCATCCCATTTTGTTTCAATGCCCATTAAATATTCCAAGTCCTGGGCGTAAGTGGTTGTCGCACGGACTGTGGGATCGAAGCAATTGATGTAGTGACTGACGAATGCGGAGAGAGCCCTTCTGGCATCTACATCCGTTGTCCACCCATATTCGGATTTGATGATTGGCCAGTTGAAATTGTTGAGTGTGATCTGGTCCAGAGGAATGTCGCATTCTGCCCATTTGGATCTTCTTGGACATGGCAGGAAATGCGCATTCACCCGTACATGTTGTGGACTCATCATGTAAGCCCTGATGGCCGCAGGGTCTCTCTCAAATAACTGTTGTCGCCACTTCGGTTGTGGTTGGAGGGCAGGTAATGCTTGCAGTTCTTTTCCCTTGATGGTCTGAGCTGAGAATGATATCTGTCAGCCACCTCTTGATGACTCGTGGGGATATTTGGATAAAAATTCATTGATGTTCTCCTCCACGGATTTCAGTCTTCAGAAGGCCCGACTGACAGATATCGTTTGTCACCCTTTGGATGATGTTGCTTGGCCCTGGCTGGTGGTTGCGCCTTGGCTCTGGTGTCGCGTCTCAGCGGTCGCATCTGTCTGCCCTTGGTCTTGGCCTTCGGACCCTTGATCTGGTTGAGATCCCTCTGCTTCCTGCTGGCTCTGATCTTGGCTGGTACTAGCTTGTGCAGCGTCAAAATTAGGTGGCGGTGGAATTACCATGGGGGTATGCAGACATAACGTTTACGACCAATTTCACCACTTATCAGCAATCAATGACAAGGACCGGATGGATGCCAGCTGATCACCAGCCAACTGGCAATTGCAATTGATGACCTAATGTCTTAGTATAAATAGCTATTCATATTCATACATGTTTATGATCAGAAGTCAAGATTATCATAAGCATTTGAATAGTTAGCTCTCTCTCTCTCTCAAGCATGTGAGCTTGAACACTCTTGAGCATTCTAGCTCACTTCTTAGAGTTGTTTTAGAGATTGCTATTGCACTACTGCTTATCAACATTGCACTTAATTCAGACTTTCTTTTTAGCCACTCAGAGATAGCATAGAGTACGTGGCTTCGATCCGCAACTTATTGTACTCATTTACTTCTGTTTCATTTTTGAATCGATACTATCCTTTATTGCGTTCAACTTCATCTCAAAATGTATGCGTTTTCTAGAGTTCTTCGCGGCTAATTATTTGTTTGATAATTTTTGATGCTTAATTGTGTGGCTATGTAATCACTGTAGTACTGGCGATTTCAAAGTTAGTTACTATAAGTTCAAACGTGATTTCTATCACTATTGTTTTATTTGAAATTGATAGGCGTAGTCATGCATTGGAAAGATGAAGATAGTTTATTCCGCCATGCACGAAAAGTTTTTTTGCTAGACCTATCTTTTGCACACCACTTTTCAACAACCTGTAGAACAAATTTTAAGGACTTGTTCTCAGCACCTATTAATTGTATTTAATGAGACAAAGTAGAATCTCAATACTGGCGAATGATCTTTGATGTTCTTTCTTTGATTTGCATCAAAAATCTCATCAAGATGATGTGTAGAGTAATTATGAGAATCATATCAATAATGGAACATTAAATGTAGATACAATAGCTCTCCACATGTATATCCCACTACCAAACATAGATCTCAAATTTTCAAGCAATCACTTAGTATAAGCTCGCCCTCTCAAAACTAGTTATTTAGCATCAAACTTGCTAAATTTGGATTTGGTATTGATCAACAATTAAACTCTTGTACTTGGATCTGATACCATGTTAAAAGTACAATTTCTATGACCCTAAATGAATCTAAAAAATATTCTCAAGAGTGATTGGATACGTGGTAAAACAATCTATTCTAAAACTAGCACTCAAATCTTGATCTAGATTGGCAATTTTGATCTAAACAAGCAAGAAAATCAATTATTGATCAAAACACTATAGAACGACACCAAAAATGTGAAGTATGGACTGTAGTATAGCTTACTAATAGAGAATCAACTTCACTAAGTTTAGATTGCATTCACATCAAAAAATTCCAACACAAATGGTGTAAATACTCCAATTGTCAATTGCTCCAAAATCATGATCTCTCCCACAATGAATGAATAATTTATAAAGGAGATGCTTTCCATGGCTGTTTGAGAAGGTCTAGAACGTGTTTAGGAACCTAATTAGCATTAGGTCTGCCTACTCTTGTCATATTGACCTAACCATTAGGTCTACCAACTTTGGTAGTTAGATCAATCACAACTTCCATGATTTGTGGAATTTGCTCTTAAATTCTAGTAAACTTGACCAAAGATCCTATCTAACTCCTATGATAAGTTTCTAATTACCCTAGGCCTATTCTCACATGTGTGAACATTCTCTCACACATGTGGGTTACAATATGTAATCTAAACTATGTGTTTATCAAGCTCAATATTGGCAAAATTTGACAATATCTGGGGAGGATGTGACAACTACAAAAGGTGTTTTTGTAGTTTGTAATGGAAAAAGTAAGGGGAATAGGTGTTTTTTTTAAAAGAAAAGAAGAGTGTTATTTCTTGTAGAGATGTCCTTGGTGAGAGTTTATTCATGAGAGGAGTGAAAATGAGAGTGAAAGAGAGAGAGAAGATTTAATAAAGTCTTAAGGTTGTTGATCATGTAAATGTTAATGAGCTTGAATCATTAACATATCCAACATCTAATGTAAGGAGTTCACCTAGGGAGAGCAAGGAAATGTTGCGTTCTAACCTTGATGTGGTGGCGTTCTACTTTTGAGTATTCTATTCTTGGTAGGTGTTTGGTGGATTCCTAGAGTGGACCAAGAAGAGGAAGACCTTATCATGGACCTTGTTGGTGACGAAGAATGTAAGGACATGATCAATAAATGTTTGGAAAGACTCAAGCTTGTATTAAAGAGGTGTTTTTCAAGACATTTTGGTGGTCTATTTAATCTTGGGATCTCATCTACTTCCACATGTTCATGTGGATGAACATTGCCTCTATTTTTTGCATGTTGGTGAACATGCTATCTCTTCATTGAGTTGTGAAATTGAGGGAGAATACATTATCTTATATTTTAATGATATTTTAGGGACAAAGATTTATAAGAATAAGCATTCTACTTTTGCTTTTGATAATAAAGAAAAGTATGTAAGATCTATCCTTAAAAAAATCAATAAAGATAGTTATTTTAATCTATCTTTGAAGGCTAATTGTAAGCTTATTATAGAAGATAGTGAATCATACTTGAAGGGCACTATTCTTTGTAAAAAAAAAATTTATAAGTCTCATTCAATTTATCTTTACTAAGCCTAACCATTGTGTTTATGAGCTTAGTCATATTATACAAAATCCTAGTGAAGTTTTGGTGTTTGGCAAGGAGCATCTTGTGGCATTTCTTTGGTACTAGTGATTTTGGCATTGAGCATGGAACATCGCCAAGAATTAAAAGAGGATTTTCATATTCAAAGCTTGCTAGAAATCATGTGAAAAGGAAGGGAACAAGTGCATGTTTAGTGCTTGTGGAAGATGGAGTTGGAACTTGGAACTCCTTAAAAAATGAATGTCTTTGTTATAAATTTTAATTTTTTTCTCAGTTGAAAATGATTTAAAACTATTTCTGTGTTACTTAGGTATCGAGTCTTATTCAAATTTTGTTTTTTGAGATATTCTTTTGAATGTTAAAATTTTAATATTAAATTGCAAACAAGCTTTATAAAAATATTGAAGTCTTCCAAGTGGCATATTTTTTTAAAAGTTTTAACTTATACTTTACAAAATTAAAAATTAACCTATTGAAAAATTTATAGAATATCTCGCATCACTCATTCCAATTTTAATTTTTTTTTGTGGAATGCAGCATTTTCAAAATAATTCTATAATTTTAAATTCTAGATTCAAAGTTTAGGTGAACTTCCAAAAAATCATTAAGGGTTATTAAAAAAATAGTCCTCACCGCCATTTTTTATTTCAAAAGATTTGTGTTTTTGGAATTGTGCAATTTGGAGAATGGAAGTGGATTCTTGAGTTACAATAACATTATTTGAAAAGACTATTATAATTCATATCACATTATGACAACGTGGTTTGCATCAATTGCAATTACTTCTCAAAAGTTTGAATGAACTAAAATATATTCATATGGAAACGCTTACCATGATGCATACTTTTATAGTTGTTAAAAATTACATTAAGGCCATGCACTTTTTTGGATTTCATGCAACTTGAATTGTTGTCTTGAGGTTGATCTTGTTTTTCTTAGGTGTGCGTAGGCACATTGTTTTTGGTTTGTCTCAAGGATATATTGTGAAAATGATAGCTTATTTTGCACCAGCATAGTATAAACAATGTGCATCCACAAGAAGGCCATTTCATTTTTGGAACACAAGTGTTTGTGAATCCTATTCTAGTGAGATTTGAGACTATAGGCACTTTAGAACAACCCTTATCTACTTACACAAGTCTACTAGTGGTGTAGGACAACTCTTATCTACTTATACAAGTCTACTACGTGTAGGTGAATCTTGTCCCATACAAACTGAAATTAATTTAACTTGTGTAGGTTTCCAAGAGTCATTCTTACTCACGTAATTGACTTTCACCTTATTTTTAGCCCTTTTTGGGCCCTATAGTATTTCATCTAATATAGGGCTCCAATTCTTTTTTTCTTATACATGTGTGTGAGTGACATACTTTTCTTTATAGGAGAGAGAGAGAGAGAGAGAGAGAGAGAGAGAGAGAGAGAGAGAGAGAGAGAGATCATAAATGAGGTGAATGTCAATCATGCCCAATAATGAGCAATTGGTCGAGTCATTATCACTTATAATTTAGTCCCTAGGCAACTAGTGGCCTTCGCCACCCGTTGCTAGGTCTCGGATTATTTGTGGTAATGACCCTCCCAATTGCATTACTTAGTATGTAAAAGCATCTCTCATTATTCATGAGCTCTCAAGCATGTTTCGGGAAAGTCGGAAAAGTATAGAAATGAAACCGGCATCTTTCCTTTGACATCATGAAAATCTTGAAGGTTTTTTATGTAGGCAAATAAACCATTTCGAGAGTAATAGTCCGTGAAAAAATCGCCAAGTTTCAAAAAATACAAGGTTTGTGAAAATAACTCAAAAGAGGTTCTAAACAATGATCTCAAGCTTTGTAAAAGCATCTCTCATTGCTCAGTCCGCCATGCTTTATAATTGGTTACTCGCTTTGATAAAAAAAGCTTTGTAAAAGCATTGTAAAAGCATCAGCCATTGCTCAGTCAGCCACGCTTTATAATTGGTTACTCGCTTTGATCAAAACTCCAGTCAAGGCAGGCGTGAGAAGAGATTAGGCAAATTCAGAGAAAAGTGGCAGTACAACCCACTTCAGTAAAAAGTTAAACCCACAACACAAGGTTCAAAAAGAGTCAAGACTCCGACTCAAGAGTCAAGACACGACACGGACAATTAATTGTAAAGCTGAAAACTTTCAACAGTTCACGAGGAACACCGCCACGCTGACAGTGACGCATAGCACCACTGCCCAACTTCCAAGCAAAGCTGCTGCAGCTGCCAGCAGCCAGCAGCAGCTTCGTGTTTGTTTCTCTCTTTCCTGGACGGCTGGACCACTCTGACGTTGGGATCATAATTTCCACTTTTGTCATCGTGGAGTATTGTTGCTGAACTAGGCTCTCCAACAACTTTGAAGATGCAAGTGAAGTCTGATCAGCGAATCGTGATCACTCCTTTCTTTCATCTTTCATCTGCTTCTGGAAAACTTGAGGCTATCATCTGATCACAACTTCCCATTTTATTCTAGTCGGGCTACATACCCTTAGCTCTACAATCCACTGGTGGATGATAGTACAAGGCTCACCCAAAAGAACATAGTTTTCCAAAATCCAGAGACTGATCAATGTTGCTAACTGTGGAAACTTGGAAATACAAATCGTGGCCAAATTACATTTCACATACTGAAGTCTCAGACCCACAAAAGTAAGTGTAACGCTGGCCGATGCATGATACCTGTGCTCGCTAGGCCTCTTTGAACCCATGTGATGCAATAGAACATATGCAGTATAGTTGTAAGGATGAGCGTTTCTAGACATCGGCAGTGTTTGTTCGAGGAAAGGTGTAAAAAACTCCCATGTACACGCTATGTTTAGTAAGCACGGAGCCCACCGACATATTTTGCAGGCTTGAGCCTTGCAGTTGCAGCGTCTAACACTGCTTTATTGGGTACTAATTAAGAAGCACCGCGTTCCTGAGACCAAGGCAGAAAGTACGCATTTCATTGTAAGATTACCCGAAGAGATTTAAAATAAACAACTTGCACTCTTGCAGCGTGCCCCAGTGCATCATTATTTACGCCTAGTCACGGAACCTTATAGATTGAATGCTTATCAAGTTATCAGCAGCAGAACTTACAATATAGAGAAAAAAACTAAAGGCTGGTGACAGTTTCTTAAGGAGGTCTTTAAATAAAGCTACAATTTCTTTTGAAAAACTAAGTCGCCCTTAAATAATCAATTCCTTTTTTTACCTTAAAAGTTCATGTTTAAGTGCAACATAACCTCTTGCGCTGCGGTTCTGCGTATCAGAACAGCCGACGAGAAGTGAGTGCCTAGTAATGCGGTAGCATATATGTAATGAATTAAACCTTACATTTGCGAGGAAGGTGATTTAAAGAGTGCCATTTTTTGTAGACACAACTAAAGAGAGTGCATTAGCAAAAATTCATCTCTGAATTAGGAAGTCTCACATTACATGCAGCGCACGTTCGTTGCAAAACTGCCAATTTACCTCCTGTGGAAATAAATTCTAAACGCTTGCAGATTTTCAAGTTGATTTGTCCAGCCTATGTTAAAATTATAACTTGCTTAAACTGATGAATACTACAGAAACTATTTTGTAGCACAGGGCTGAAGCATATCTAATTAAATGTCCCATTATTCCATATGGTTCTCTTATATCTTATGTTCCCTTCTAAACAGTGATTGGCATACTAAAATGGCCAATTACATAGAGTAGTTAAAAGTTGGAGGACAAGTTTTTTTTCTTGAAGAAATTAAACAACAGAGTTGATTAAGATAAAAAAAATTGTTTTCCCAGAATCATGTAATTAATACACTGATAAATGGTATGCCAGGATTCCAGTGGCCAACTGAATTATAGTATTTTGATTGTTGATGAGCACAAGAAGATAACCATAAACAGGAAATGTGAAATCAGTACTTGAGACCAACTCTTTCCTGGAATAGTTCAGTGCTCTATTTGCACTCTAAAGACAGTCACTCCTAAACAATTACTATCTCCAATAGATGAGAAACAGTAATTTACATCTGTGGACAGAACATGGAAACAAGATAGCAGCGTCAATACACGGTAGCTTGGTATCATTTCGATTTTTTTTCATGAAACTTTCTTGTGTATTCATCATGCAGGCAATTCACAACATGAACGGCAAAAGCCTGACAAAATTTGATTGCAGTTTGTAAAGTTGAGCAAAAACAAGAAATTGATCAATAACGAGGTAGGCGCATACTACCATGAAATCCCATCTGCACCGAAATATAATTGGTTATGATCTTATTAAGAAAGTCATTTGTGTAGTAAATTTCTTAAAATACAGTAAAATCAAGAATACAGATATCTTAATGTCCAACATCAAGTTCTATGTCAAGAAAATTTCCAGATTCAAGACAACAATTCTTTGCTTCAAACCAAAAACAGATCTATTTTCCTCCCTGACTAACTTATGCATGCTCTTCTGCGAGATGTAATGGGCAAGCACGAACATTCAGGTTTTAAATCCTTCATTATCAAGGGCTAGATCTTGCCAGCCCTCTGATTGTTTATGTCATTTGCAAGTGTCAGAT
Organism: Diphasiastrum complanatum; assembly: GCA_029204225.1. Classification (NCBI taxonomy): domain Eukaryota; kingdom Viridiplantae; phylum Streptophyta; class Lycopodiopsida; order Lycopodiales; family Lycopodiaceae; genus Diphasiastrum; species Diphasiastrum complanatum. Next base: position 14,247,596 of record CM055098.1, on the reverse strand, counting down.
GACATCATTTGAAGAACCAAAGGACAAAGAAGCTGCACAAATGTATAACGAATTGCAGCACATAATTTTAAGCACATGGTACTTTTAATAATATCATTGACATAAATGTAAGATCGAAAGGCAACTGGATTTTCTTACAGGTTTACAAGAGATAGTCTAAGAATATTGAGGGAGACAACGCCCTATAAGTTCAATCAATAACGCCTTTGAAGCCATGACCATTTGGTACTTGACAATGCAGGAGGGCGATCGGATATAGTCATTTGGTTAGATAATTGAGATCAACTGGCTAGTAGCTCCGCAAATTTCTACCTGTTCTCCTAAGCAGATAATTCCCAGTAATTGTCAATCCACATACATGTTCTTCGCTACAGAGGAGCATGAAGCTTTCTCTGCCACATATGGAAGCAGTTGAACCTTTGAACTTCACTCTTGACACTGCTCTATGCAGGCATGTACATGGCTGAGGATGTTGACAGCGTTTAGTTGAATTTCACACTACGCGCTCAAATCCTAAAGCTTCACACTCAGAGACCGCAGATGTATGTTATTACATAGCTTTTCATTCAAGATTATCATTCTCATGATAATATTCCAACTTATGATCATGACCCTCACCTGCATTCAGATCACAAATCATGAAGAACTGCGGTATAATGAACGGTAAGGCATCACTACCTTTCCTATCTGGAATTACTGGTTTGATCATCAACACTTTCTCCTTGACGATGACCAGTTGCAGCCACCGAATAGTGTTCGGAGTTCATGTTGCGGCTGTACGCATTGAGGGCTGCAAGCATTCCCAGATGGCCATCACCACCATAACCTAGACCTTGATGCACCTGCCCAGGAGTTTGTTGCAATAGCATGGAACTGAAGGGGACATGGCCTTGTAGATCCAGACCTATTCCACCCGAAAGATTTATCCTTGGGAGAAGAGCTACACCATTTGGAAGCATGGAAGTAATCGGCATAATCGAATTTAGGGGCGATTGGATGCTACCAGCAATTCCTGCTCCTGCTCCCGCTGTGGGACCTCGCATTCTGTAAACATGTCCTGTAGATCCTGCCGAGGGGAAAGTCCACAGCTGCTCAGATGGAGCGGCCATCATGCCTGGAGCCGATGAATTCGCAGTGACCGGAAGCATCCAAATTGCTCCTGGTAAGGAGGAGCCACTAGTTGAGGATCCAACCGCTGTAGAAGCTACAGCCCACATAGTAGTAGGCATCGCCTGGACACCACTTCCTTGGCCTGGCCCCAATGACGCCAATTGCGATGGGGATGGCTTGACAGCAGCAGTGTGGAGATTGTCGGGGTCATCTTTGAGACTGCTAAGCAACCCTCTCGGCCGCTTTCTAGTGAACGTATCATCAGGACTACGAGTTGCTTGCTGATCTTCTCCGCCGTTGCCATCTGAAGATGAGCCCAGCAGGCCTTCGTGCTGGAAACAAACCAACGCTTGCCGTGGATCCATGTTGGTATCTCCCTGAGAGCCATCACGCGCTTGTGTTTCTATCAGCTTCTCATCCGTGGCTTCCCATCCACTTCTGTTCCGCAATAGCTCTAAACGAGATCCAGGCAGATCTGCTTCACTCGCGCCTATTAATCCCAGGGATGGGGTAGATTTTGCAGGAATGGGAGATCTAGCAGCTACGGGAGCCTGCAAAGTTGCGGTTTTCGTCGCTGTTATGGGAAAGCTTGAGCTGGAGCTGCGCAGAGGAGGTGCCAGGGATGCTGCTATTGCAGGAACTGTGCCTGTTCCTGTGGCAGCAATGATGTCGGGCTCTGCATGGCGGAGCAGCCACTCAATCGTCTCCCCATCCGATTTGTGGCCCAATTCTCTTGTAAGCTGAAAGATCCGAGCAGCACAAGCCGCAGGCATCCGGATGCGGCGGCCTCTTCCTTCCACCTTGGTGTGCCGATCCTTTGTCGAAGATCGCTTTGATGGTGCCTTCTTCGTAGCCACCACTGGTGCTTGGATAGGAGTATCAGTACTCTCTTGCTGAGATCTAGCCACCGTTAGAGCTCCTGAGCCGCCCTCCTGGCCCGGAGGGATAGCCCGATTGAGAGCGGCATCCATCCTTGGGGATCCAGCGCTGCCCCCACCTCCCATAGACGACATATAATGAACAGCCGGGCTAGCGCTGACATGTAAACTAAGCTCCTGCGTAGCCTTCTTGGGGGAGGATGCATACGCAGTAGATGACCTCTTATTAGATTCTGTTTGATAACTAACTAGCTGCTGCGACAACCCACTCTCTGAGCTCCCTCCTGCACCCGAGTCTCTTTGAGAATCCGACATAGCAGGTCCATGAGCGCTAGACTCCATATTCTCTATCACCAATCAAGCCTCAAACTAGCACCACGTCCACTCCAGCAGCCATGAATACATTGGCAAGGCATCAAACTAACTATCAAACCCTCATATCTGGAAACCCACTTCGCGACTAACTTGTAAGTCCATTCTCGGTCAGTAGATTCTTACTGCAACCCACAATGTGTATCGCAAAATTGAAGCATACTTTCTCTTTTAAGAGCTATGGCGTTCAAGCTGTGCAGTATCCTGAAGCTTTTTGGATGGACCCACTTTATCCCCTTCGTAGATCTAGTCACTTTAGCTATGCCGGGCCAAGCAAACCGTTTTGTAATAAGTAGCAAGCTGCTATAGAGAGAATCCTGGGAGATGGTGGACCTTCAATCTTGATGCGCCCCACGTTGGAAATACTGAGCAGAAACCTGAAGACGGAGCTATTGAGCCACCCTCCATGGCCGTGGAGGAGGCCTGAAATGAAAAGAATCCTTCTCTCTCTGTCTCTGTCTCTCTCTCGGTCTGTGGGTCAAGTCAATACAATCGCCATAGCTTGCTCACAACGTGGGCAAGACTTGTGTTCTACGTGTCATCAGGGTCCACACCGCCTTGGCCCTTGGGCCCTGGGCTTGTACTCCTGTTCGCACCTCATGCTGATGCTCATGCTCGGCTGAATATATTCGATTAGGTTTCTTGAAGCTTCCTCCCAAGCCATAGCTGCAGCCAGCCATTTCCCCTCATACAAAGTTCTCTCTCTCTCTCTCTCTCTCTCTCTCTCTCTCTCTCTACATTCCAAGAGCTTATAGCTTCATGCTTTAAGTACACACTAAGTCGTTAGGGCTAGATGCCCTTTGCCCTCATGGGGCTTGGGAGCTTCCCCCGCCCCCCCCTCCATGGTTTCCAAATAAACATCTACTCTTGAAATGTTAGGGGCTGAATGCCCATGTTTGTTGCTCTTACCTTGCATAGGTCCTCACTACTTATCCTAGGCACAACAGTGTGATTGCCCTTCAAGAAACCAAGTTGTGCGGCCTCGATCAACATTGCCTCGTCAAAGAGTTTGCTGATTCGTTCCACTATGTCGTCGCACTTTGTGGGAGGGTGGGGTGCTCACCTTGGTTTTCCGCGAGTGGCAAGTGCTTTCTAGCCAAGTTGATCTTACTAGTAAGTGGGTACTCTTCCAACTGTGCAAGCTTGGTTTCTCTTTGCTCCACTTCTATGCACCTTGTATTGTTGTGGATAGAATTGATTTCTTCGCTAACGTTTCTCCTTTTCTGGATGACCGCCTTGTTGTCACCGACAACTTTAACATGTACCTTAACTCGGGGGATGGCCCTCACACTATCTCCCATGCTCGTTCGATCACGGTTTCAGATGACTCATTCCTTGTTTAACGTCTAAGACTTGCTCTAAGACCTCCTCCATCATACCTGGACCAATTGTTGTCTCAGTCGTCTCTGTTCGACTTTGCTAGAACACTTTTACATCTTTGCTATAGCAGCTTGGCTAAGCCTTCAGTGCATTAAGACCCACAACTTTATTGCCCTCTTTTATTATTACTCCCCTGTTTTGCTAAAGTGTCTCAAGTTTCACCCTCCTCTTTTCATTCCCCCTACGTTATGAGCTGGCTCCTCTCTCATCCTACCACCTTCCACGTTTCTAGCATCCTTACATCTTCCTCTTCCCTTCCTAAGAAGCTTGATGCTAGTGTCGCTTTCCTGCGCAAGGTTGGTCAAGCCAAGTGTCGTGTTGTAGTGCTAAGATCTTGGCTTCCTCCATCCTTGCTGGTATTGTCGAGTCTCATTAGCAGTCCCATGATGCTTATCTCTTTGTCGAGTTGGAGCTCCACTGCCAATCTATCCTTTGTCGAATCGACTCTAGCTTCACTGCCAATCTCGTCGAATCGACTCTAGCTTCACTTGGTTGTCGGTCTTATGCTTTGCTCCAAATTGTTGGGGGACCTCCCCTCTTCTTTCTTCTTTTGTGCACTCTATCGTAGGCAATCTACGTCCTTGATTCTTTTGTATTTCTTCATATTGTGCGACTGTACAAGTATTTACTTAGAGCAAATGAATGGATCTATATTAGCTTGTGAGATTGGGGATGGAGAGGATAGAAATCCAACACCTTCATTTCTTTCCAAAGGCCTTTTCAAACTCATCCCCAAGAGACCTCTTCGTGTCACTCTCGTTGATTTTCGTCCCCTTACCATGCTCAATACCTCTTACAAAAATCATCGCCAAGGCCATGGCCTCACAACTTTTTCCTTTGCTCGAATATGTACTCTCCAAGGCCCAATTTGGCTTTGTGAAAGGCTACAATATTATGGACTCCATCCTCAACATATGGGTGATGGTTGACTCTCTTGCCCACTTCTCCACTCGTGATATCATTCTTCGTTTGGACCTGGACAAAGCTTGTGACCGCAGTGGTTAGGATTACCTTCTCCCATGTTGTAGGCCTTGGGCATTCCTCCTTCCTTTTGTGCCTTTGTGCAAGGCTTGTACTCCTCTTCTTGTTCAAAGCTACTCATTGACGGGCTAGCTACCTTTTGTGAGTTTAATGCATAAAAGAACAAACATAAATATGCCAAGATTGTCTACACAACCTCTAACTATGAAACCTAGTCAAGATGTAAAAACATCCAAAAGATCTTCAAACTCTTCAAGTGGATCAAATATAATGAAGGTAATGATTTGGACCAATAATTATGTCCCAATTTAGAGCACATAACATTCATAAAGATGCATAAAAAATGGGTCATAATCATCATTCACAAAATGTAGAGATCAATCTCCCTCCTCCAATATCATCACCAAAATGAGGTATGTACATCAACCACTAAAGTAGTAAAGTATTAAGCTATATATAATTGTAGTAGACCACATTTGAAAGGTTCTAGCAATAGGGTTAAACACTTTATTTCCACCATCCATCAAATCAATGGTCTAGATTTAAATTGCTTTACACACGTATTTGTATTAAATATGTACATAAAAAAATATAAGAATGTCATTTGGACCAACTTGGCCCCTCCACATAATTTTAGCACATGTGACCTCCACTTTGACCCTTGGTCAAACTACTTGAAGCTTTTATATTTAGGCCTCAAGTTGATATTCGCCAATTTAAACTATTTTTTCATATTTCCCCTCAAATTCAACTTGGCCAAAAAATCACGATCTATGCTTATCATAACCACGATAAGATTTTTTTGATGATGATCCTTTGAAAACCTTTAAGAATAAGCACTTGAGAAAATCCATATTTGTCTTTGCCCCTTTGTATCTCACTCCAAGTGAGTACATCACATAAAATATGAGCATCATAAATAATGAAGTAACAACAATGATCAATCTTACTCAACACAAACTCAAGAGTAAGTAGGCAATAAAACCATCATCTTTCTACTCTTCTCCTCTGATCTAAACCTAAAACAAGAATCATGCCAAGAACTCTAGTTGCCAAGTTTTGCCACAAAACTCCTCTTTCCAAGCACCAATGTCTCGCACTAGAATTTTGCATGACTTGAACACCAAAATCAAAGATAGCATTCTTATTTTTATAAATCCTTATCTTTATTATATCATGAAGAAAAACATCAATTTTACTGAAATCAAACAAAATCATATCAAACTCAATTTTACTATGTAGACTGAAAACAAGGTTATCAGCATGAAGCAACCATAAGATAAAATGATCTCTATCAAACATGAAGTAGAAAGGATGAAGATGAGTGTAAAACTAGGTATTTGCACCATCCATGAGTCCATCCAAACCTTTACAATGATGAAAAATCATATCCATCATGCACTTGATCATGAACTCGAACTTGGTAGATGATGAAAACCATATAATCATCTTGACAAATGTGTTATAATTAAAGACATTTACCAGATTATTTGGATCAACAAAATGGTGATAGTTTATTAGATTATTCGGATCAACTATCACATGTGAAAATCTAAAATGAAAGTTATCATAATGGCTAAAGTGTCGTGGAAAGTCGTAGAAGGGATAGAGGAAAGACTTCTAACTGACCAACAATCACTTATTAAGTGGAAAGTAAAGGATGGCAAAGCCTTTGCCTTACTGATCTTAAATATTCAAGACTCACTATTCGGTCATGTAAGCAAAGCCCAAACCACTGAGGAAGTATGAGACATTTTAAACACTCTCTATGATGTTAGAGGTGTACTAAGTTGTTTCTATGTTGAAGGTTCTTTTCACTTCATACGTCTAAAAATGAAACGACGACGTAAAGATTCATCGGGGGGAAAGTTTGGGGATAATTGTCAGGTCGCTAAACTCCCTCAACATCTACTTGAGCAAATGGCTGCAATATGATTTATGGTAAACTATTCAAATGTAGTAATGACACTATATCAAGCTTACCTGCCTCTTATGAGAGTTGGGTAATGATAGTATCCACATAAGCAAAGATGGCTCTTTGCTACAAGAAGAAGCAAGAAGGAGAGAATCAACATCTAGCACTAGCCAAGACAACCAAGCCTTATTCTCAAAGAAGTGTTGGAAAACTACATGGGTTATCAGAAATATCGAATTTATATCGGATTAGTAGAGAAGTGATATAAACAGAACTCTGATATCGAATCGATAATGGTAGTATAGCAGCGGAAATAGAACAACAGACGGTTGTAGATCAGAAGTGTAGCAGTTACCAACAATAATCAAGATGAATAAACAGTAGTAATGCTGAATAGAACAAACCAGTAGTGAGGACAAAAGTGTACTCTTGATGAAAAAAAACAGAAAGTGAGTACATGGGCGTGAAGCTGAGCGCAATTCAGTGAGGCGCAAATGTGGAAAAAGTACAAAAAGGACCAAGAGTGGATCCTGATCTGATCCTCAAGAGGGATAGGTTGTCAGATTACTTGATCTATCAATCTACTTCAGATTAAGATCAATCTAGATCAATTCTAGACACAAAATCCTAACAAGAACAATCATTAATTGAAGGTAAGTGTACTTTATGGTTTCACACGTGTGAAACATTGTTTGAGTACGGACTCCAACCTGAAAATCAAGTACACATTGATAGAACCTCAAAACAATCAAAAGAAATGTAGACAAATGGAGAGAATCACTCAAAATTGCTTCCAAAACCAAGATTGGTGTCTCACATTGATTATGGCCAAATGTGGCTCTATATATACAATAAGTGGGAGCTCGTGGTACTGATCATCCCTATGATCCCACATGTGTGAAGGTGCTTTGTCATATGATGATTCATCATGCAAAACTGAAACTTGGACAAAACCTTCTATTTTGAGCACTTTTGGTCCATTTTCCTTCTATATGGAGATCTACTTGGAAATCTTCTAGAAGTCAAAATTCGCCTACTTCAGCTTATTCCACACATGTGAGCTGTCCTCTACACATGGGATATGACACCTAACCAAAGGATGTGGCTCATGCAATCAATAGATTGCTGCCATGTGTCATATGTCTAGAAAACTAGTTTTTGGCCTTTTTAGCCACTAGAACTTGAATTAAATCATATGTACAACCTATATGATTATGGTACATGACAAGTACACTATTTTTACACATGGAAACAGGCTCCTCACATGTGTGTTTATCTATATACAAGATTTTTGGCCTCTACCAAGCTTATTTTTGCATTTTTCACAGCAAATATTTAAGAGCTTCCGTCATCTAGATAGTTAATCAGCTATCTCTTATAGATAACAAACTGAAAGATATTATTTACAAGTCTTTCATGCCAGTACTTACTACCTACTTAATTGATTACAGCCACGTTGTACTTGGTAACCGCTTTGGTAGTGTACTGGGCTATTTCCTATCCTAGCCTCAACCTAAGATCCAAGCTCACAAGCATCACAAGGAGACGAGGTTAGTTGTCACATGGAGGTTCGTTCCCGTGAGAGCGATAGCATTAATCAAGATCCAGCATGTGCATACAATCATCATCTAACACTATGATCCATTAAGACTAAGCATTAACCCTACATCCATTAACACTAAATCCACAAAGATAGAAGCCTACTCCTTTCTCTCTCTCCCTTTCTCTCTCACAGAAAGCATAAGAATTAGCAATCCCAATAATAATCAAATCCAACAATTAGCAAACACAAAGAAAGCATGAGAGATGGAAGAAAAGAGATAGAGAGCAATGATATTCCACATCCATTCCATAAGAGGGCCAACCTGCTTGTATTGAAATGCTTCTTGGTTTCCAAGGGGAGGCTCGAACCTGGGACCAAAGAAACTTTGGATGCCAAGCCAACCAACTGAGCCAACCCCGTTGGGTGCTTGTATTGAAATGAAGAGAGAACATGTACAATGATTCGAAATTGCTACTTATATAGTGAATTGAGGAGATGGGTGCCCCAATTCCTATTGGCTAATTCTAAGCAAAGCATTTAAAAAGTGGAGGGAATGCATCATTAATTGGAGGACCCAATTTGAAAATGAATTTTTGGTGGGAACCACTACTTTATCTCCTAACTTGACTTCTAGGCCCCGCGACATTAAAAGTCCTGCAAAAAAGGCCTAAAGTCCTTTTATTGACTTTCTAATTAACCAAATCTCTATGTGATCATCAGGTTGGACTTACACACGCAAGGTGCCAAATCCCTCTCACTTATTAACTAGGTTTAGGGTTACCTTGGGATCCGCAAACCCTCCAACAGGTAATAATAAAGACTACGTACAACTGGGTGAACTAACATAAAGTCTTCTGACAATACTTGGATCAACTTTTATTGATGAGAGAATGTTAATGTTGATTTAGTCGAGAGTTTGATGGAGATGTCGATGATGTCAAGTAGGTCGACAATGTCGGATGAGTTGTTGAAGGAGTCGATGTCGAGTGAGTGATGGAATGTCGAGTTAGTCGATGATGTCGAGTAAGTCGAGTTTATACATGGAGAAGTCGAAGTCGATGGAATGAAGTAAGTCGGGTACTTCAATGTCGAATACTTTGATGTCGGACAAGTCAACGAAGTGGAGTTGTCAATGGAGTTGAGTTTTGCAAAAATCCAAAAAAATACGAAAAATACAAAAAATGTGAAAATGAGAAAATCCTGACAATCTCAAAAATACAGTCTCGATAGAGTCGGACTTCGACATATTTTCAGGATGCTCATTATTGAATGGATTTGAGGCTGAGCATTGAAATCCAACACTCCCCCCGTAATGTGGATCCTAAAAAACTTTCATCTTCAGATTTAGCATGTCGTTAAATCTGAGATGTTGCTCCTTTGATAGAACTTTTGTGAACTACTCTGGCACATAAAATCTGTCGTGCAGTAAACCAACGACACTTCCTTGCTTTTCACTTTCTCTCCAAGGTAGTGATACCTTATTTCGATATGCTTGCTTCGAGAATAAAATCTCGGATTTAGAGATAGTGCAATTGTGCTTTGATTGTCACAATAGATAGTCGTTGGATGTGACTAAGCAAGGTCGATATCTGCAAGCAGGTGCCTTAGCCAAATTGCCTCATTGGCAGCATTCGTGGCAGCTATATATTCTGATTCGGTCGATGATAATGCTATTGAGGTCTGCTTTCGGCTATTCCAAGAGATTGGGCGTTGATTGTATAGAAATACAAATCCAAAAGTCGATCTTTTGGTATCAATATCTCTTGCCCAATCCGCATTTGTGTATCCTTCGAGAATATTGGATGATGGCTGCCTCCATAACAGATGCTGAGATGTTTGGTTGCTTAGATGTACTATAGTCTTTTTGCCAAATCTCATTGTGATTCTTGAAGTAAAACTGTCACTCGATTGAAGCATTGCTCCCAAGTCCAGATACCAGGAATCGATATCATGTTGTTCTCCAACCTTGGTCATGAAGGCTGTTTCATCTTTCTCTTGTTGCTGGATCGAGTGACTGGCTGATGCAGCATTTGCTTGTTATAGGAACTGCTTCTTCTTTTCATTGTTGTATTTTAGAGTTATGTAGTCCTTGATGAGATGGCCATCTCTTAAAGTATTTGCAAAATAGTTTATGCATTGGCTAGAATGATGAAGATCCTGCAGTTGATGGTGTGTTTGATACAGGCTGCTACATGTTGCTCCTCTTGTCAGGATAATCTAACTGTGTAGATCTCTTGGATCTAAACTTCTGATTTTTCTTTGAATATAGAGCTTGAGGATCCAATCATGAGCCTGAGGAGGATGCAGTTCTTCTAATCTCCTCTTGTAGATCCAATTTTCATAGGGCTTCAGGTGTTGGAATTCATGCTCCAGCCCAATTCCATTAGGTAATGAGTGAGGCGTCCTGCTTTAAACAATCGTAGAGAAAAAAACACAAAAGTGATATTCAACACACAATAGTACAAGTCCAAATGTTAAGTACATAATATTTCTTTGTACGTTAAATAAAAATACATGTTTTGAGGCATTTTCTCATCAGAAGACATATTCACTAATCAATGATTATATTTTATCTACAATTTTTCAACAAGAATTTAAATCTTATCTATACATGTGATATTGACAAAATAAACTTATCAAAACACACCTAAAATTGATGTACACACAAATTTAGCAAGATCCACAAATATCTTTATCACTAAGACATTCAGTCACCTCACCAATGTCAAATTGCTTAAATGAAATGACTGATAAAAATGTGAATTAATAGACCTTGAATAGATCTACCACGACTTACATGCATGAAAGTTTGCACACTACCATATTACTCTTGATCAACTCAGGTTTCAGTGAGCTATCAAACAAGATTTGGATCTAGGCAAGAGCTCAAACACAAAAGGTAATCATCCATAAAAGACAAGCCATTTCCATGCACATCCATGAAATACTTCACGATCAGCTGAAAGAGATAGCGATAACAAAGAATAACTAACTAGTTGATTAGCATTAACTTGTCTTGTAATTCTATGATTAACTATCTTGTAAACTCCACACAGTATATCGTGAAACTTTTCCTGGACTACTATTTGACTTGCCTGAAAACATCAATTTGGTGGGCATTTAGCTTTCCCTTAGGGAGGAGCTAACTGCCCCTTTGAGGGATTCACTAACTACGGGTACGGTTGGTGGGCTCTCTCTCTCTCTCTCTCTCTCTCTCTCTCTCTCTCTCTCTCTCTCTCTCTCTCTCTCTCTCTCTCTCTCTCTCTCTCTCTCTCTCTCTCTCTCTCTCTCTCTCTCTCTCTCTCTCTCTCTCTCTCTCTCTCTCTCTCATGAATGTGTTAGGAGAAATTCCTGATGGGGGATTGGTCTCACCAGGAAGCCCTAAAAGGGGAAGGGCCCACACTGCCCTTACGTGAGTGATTGAGGAATATCGCTTCCAATCCCGAGAGTCGTCTCAACCACCCCGTGCTCCCAAACCGATGAGGGTTCTTCAGGCCCCCAGAGGCACGACTGCGAGGAGGTGTAACTACAATCTCAATCCTATCGGTCCTAAGGTCTAGACTCTTCATCCTCTAAATCGTCCACCCCTCTAGGTAGAAATCCGTAGAGGCATCGTCACCATTGTCTTCATCCCTCTCTGCTTCTGGTAGATCTAGTTCTGGCGGTCTATTGGTACTGTCAACTGGTTTAGGTGACTGCATTGGCGATCCGAATGGTATGAAAGGTTGGATGGATCTTGTGTAGTCGGTAGAAACGACATAAGTTAGGTTGCAGAACCCATCGATAATGAACTCATAGGTTTCGAAGTAATTGTACCCCCCACAATGTTGTATTCTAAATATAGTATCTCCCGATCATAGGTGAGGGTGGAGTGCCAGGGTATAAAAATAATAGTGTGCAGCTCCTTCTCGGATCAATTGACATACATCCCCTAATGTAGGGTGGAGCTGATTTTCATCCATTATACCCAAGGGTCCATCCCCTCATGAGGAAGGAAGTTGTTCGACGCATTCCCCACTCTAGGTCTCTAGAGGCACCTACTATTGTCAAGATGGGATCATATGCCTCCACTTGCATTTCCCATTTGCGTGTCCATGGCCCATGGCTTAAGTTGTTGAGGTGATTTGTCTATTGGGGTGCCGCTTCAACTTGCACCGGAACTTGCCTATATTTTTGCTACAGCGTCCTTGACCCTGTCTCATAATCTTCGACCATTTGTTGCGAGTTGGTTTTTCTCTTTGCCATTTTTTCAGTGTATCGTTACTGGTAAGCATTCATGACTTGGGGTTTCTTTAAGGCAACCAGTTCCCTGAAAAGCACAATATACAATTTTTTATATTGATAAAAAGTAACATAGTACATTGGAAAATTCGCTCGGCCGTGCCGGCTAGTATAATCGGGCCAATTCTAAGGCCGTAAACTATTCTATGGGCCATTTCTAAGGCCTCAAAATTTTCTCTAGCCACATTTTGGGTGCGCTAGGACCCCTATCTATAGGCAACTGTGTGCCGATTTTACCATTAATAACCAGGTTTTACATGCTGATTTCTTATAGAAAATTGTGAAAATCGCTTAAAACATAGCCAGATTTTTCATGGGAAAATATCGGCTAACAGAATGGCACTCTACTCTACTCTACTCTTTATGCTTGGTATGGTAAACCTTGCAAAGTATATGACCCTTAAAAAAGTTTTTTGGTGGGAAAATTTAAACATCCAGCTACATTTATGACCTTAAAAAGGTAGTCGAGTAAGGACGTTTCGTCTACTTCCTCGTCTCAAGATCTATATGTCAACAAAGGCTCTAAGCGACAGAAGCAGAAAAGCTCCAAGAAGGCTGCAACGAGTCAGAAACAGACTCAAAGTCAAGCACAATCATTAGATCCACAATTGAAGAAGAAAGTCAGAAACCTTTGATCTGCAGGTCGCACAAATTTTGATTACCAGTCTCAAGGGGATGGTTTCATCAATAATTGGTGGTAGGAACAGTTTTGGGTGGACGATTTGGTAACGGTAAGGAAACATGATGAAGGGTTGGTGGTAGGGTGAAGGAACTGATAGTTCTACAGTTGCATTCTTGGACCCTTGCAATGTCGAGCTTTGACCACTACTTGCTGGGTGAGGAATTTGCTTTATTTTGCAGGTTCACGGTTGTCTTCATCTTTCTAATCTGCAGCTCTTTCTTTTAATCCATTACTTTTGGATCTCTTTGGGCTTCGTAGAAGGGGATCCAACCATCATTGCTCTAGAGAGTTTCTTTTGATCAAGATTGATCTGGCTCATCTGTTGCTTAATTTTTTGTCCTTTCCTCCTCAACTTATTGGACTTCTCTTTATTTCTTCTAGCTGCTTCGTCTACTTCTGTAGATCTTTGTTTGGCTGATCAACCATTGTAGGTGGCAATTGGTCTCCGCAAGACATTTACAATGATCTTTCAACTGCTTCGGTAGGACTATAAAAAACTAGGGATTTCTCAGAAGAACAGTAAACTGATGATAAACAAACAGATGGAAGGAAGGGTGGTGGTGACAACGGTAGATGGTGTGGATGATAGAAATGAGAATGGGCGCAGAAGTATGGCAAGATGTTGGTTGAAGAACAAGCACATACAAATATCAAGGTACATTATCAATGTTGATGAATGCAAGTTTTGTTCGACAAGTGCTATACAGTTCTCACTCTCTGTAATATTTGTTTATTTCCTTGTTTCTCTTCACCTATTTTGTGTGATTGATTTCTACTTGAGGAATAGCTATTGCACGAGAGTCTTCTGTAGAGCATCTCCAGAACACATTTTCATTCATCTACTCATCTTCAGATTCCCTTGTACAACAGTTTAGGATTTTTGAAACATATGCGAAATCCATGTCAAGTCAGATTCGATTCCTGTAGGCGGATATGAAGGACAAGCATCAACATGATGGGTAGCCTGGCAGTGTGGGCACCATATTGTTTTTCGTCTATAAGGTACATGTGCAGGGTTTGATTGACCAGATATACTACTTTGGATAGACTTCAGGGTAGCTTGAAACTCATTGGTGAGTTTCTCCATCTGTAGTTGATGTTGCTTATTAAGCAACTCCAACTGGGATTTCCAAGGCTGATCTTGGGTGTCCTCGATCAGCTTCGACTCATGGACAGGAGCACGTGGTGCTCGCCTTTCCCTGGATTTGTCAACATATGATCCTTCATCTTCTTCCTTGATGGCATCAGACATACTACTAACTTTAGGCTCATATATTCATCATTGGATTTAAGCTCGTGTCTAATCCATCATGGAAGGCCGACTAAAAATCAGATGATGAGCATCTGTTCGGAGAGTTGTTTTTGTACTTGACTTTTTAGGTGTTTGAAACGCTCAATATAGTCTCGTACGCGCTCATCCTTTGCCATCTTGATGTTACTTAATTTGACAAAAGGGCTTTCGATCAAGTGAAAGGGCTTAAGACACTTGACAAATGGCTCTTTTAGAATTGACCAGTCTGTTTTATCTTCACGATCAAGGTTGAAAAACCAATCACGTGCTTTAGCGATCATGGTCATCGAAAACAGTTGGACCATAGCATTGGGAGATGTTTCGCCATACACATCACATGCATTCTCAAAGATTTGCAAAAATCTTTGAGGGTCCGAACTACCATCAAACTTGGGTAGAATTAATTTGGGTGTACGTCTTTCAAGATGAGCTTCATGGATAGCAGAAAGTCCATTAGTGTTGGAGTCCATTAGTGTTGGTTCTGACCTGTGAGGGCTCAACACAAGAAAAATGGGGTCGTGCACGTGAAGACTCGGCTCTATCAGGTTCTTGTCCGTCGAACGAGTTTGTGGATGGCTCCTGGAGTTTGGCCCACATTCGGTAGAACCTATGGTGTCTGATTTGTTCAGCTACAGGGGACCTGACCTCGTATGGATAATCGTCTGGGATTTCAGGGTTGTTTTGGTGGTCCATTGAGGACTGGTGTGTCTTTTTGTTTTGGATTTTCCGAGGTTTTTGGTGTTTTTGGAAATTTTTGTTTTTTTGTTTTTTTTTTTGGTGGTCCCTATAGATTACGGTTTACGGTCTAGTGTGGTTTACGGTTTACGGTGGGAGGCGGTTGCTACGGATCAATGCGGGTGAAAGGTCAAGGGTGGGGGCATTGTGATTGCGGTCTGTGGTGATATGTGCTCTGTTGTGGTCAGTTGCGATCGGTGGTCTATTACGGTCTGGGGCAGTGATTGTGGTGGAGGCGGGTGAATGCGGTTTTTGACTGTTGTATGTGGTCTGGTTTTCTGGTTGATGCTGGAGAATTGTTGTCGAAATGTGGGGCGACGGTGGTCTGAATGTGTTATGTGAGGTGGGTTTGCGGGAGACGGGGAGGTGACCTTGCAATGGGGATTGCAAGTGGTAGTTTGCGGTGGAGAACGGGAGAATGCCGTTTAATGCGATGCAAGTGTAAATTGAGATAGGTTGCGGTTGTGTGCGTTGTCTACCGACAATGGTGGAGTTAGTCTGAGGGTTGTGTGTTGGTGGTTGATGAGCTGTTTGTCAGTTTATGACTAATCTTGGTGTAACACATTGGAAGGCTCTTATCAGAGTCATGAGATATCTTCGAGCTACTATGGACTTTTGCATTTGTTACGGAGCAGACAGCAATGACAAACTCAATTTACTCAGTGGTTACACAGATGCAAGTTGGGCAAGAGATGTAGACACTCGTAAATCCACTTCCGGATTTACATTCTTCCTCAACAATGGTCCAGTTTCCTGGAACATTCACAAGCAATCTTCGATAGCTCTATCTTCCACTGAATCAAAGTATATCGCAACCTCTCAAGCTACAAAGGAAGCAATTTGGTTGAGGAACTTACTCTTAGATATCGGTCTGAATCAATATGCTCCGACAACATTATTTTGTGATAATCATCCATGTGCATAATTTTTTTTACGTTGTGTCAGAAAAACATCGGTGGACTGGCCAGAGGCATGCTCAAAAACTTTCTGGCGTGGATAATCTACACGTAGATGTTCCACACGAACAAAATTTCAGAAAAACGACTAAGAGTCGGGTGTCGCGTGGATACTCTGCGTGGATAAACACAGTTTTCTAGTTGTGTCAACAAATAGAAAGTTCTCTATGCCAAATTTTTCTACACTTTTCAAAAGTGATAATTCAAATAAACTTAGGCCTAAACAACTTTAGAAAATTTATCTCTAAGTCTAAAATGCATATTGTGGCCAAAATTGCCAAATGAACAAAACATTGGTAAATGTTAACTAGTTGACAATTCCTCACACTCCCTCTTCAAGCATCTCCATCAAACTCAACTTTGAGGCCTTTACTTAGCAATTGACTCACACTAAGTAGATTCTTGGTAATAGATGGAATGAACAAAACATCCTCCAAATAAACATTCCTATTTGTAGAGAGAGAATTAGGAATTGTGCCAATCCCTTTGATTGCACACTCACCATCATTGGATGTGTAGATCACTCTCTTGTCATCTCCATATGCCAACAAACAAGTGAAATACTCTTTGTGAAATGTCATGTGTGAACTTTATCTACCATCAATCCACCATGGGTCTAGATCTCCTAGGATTCTAAAGTGTGAAGCATGTGATGTTTGCCAGCGAGCACGACGACCTACTCGACAGAATTATGAACTCTTGCATCTGGTTTTATCGCAAGCACCGTTTGAAAAATGGAGACTGGATTATGTTGGACCTATTCACCCTGCCGCGCAAGGATCTCCGGCCCGACATTATCGTCGCAACTGATTATATGACCAAGTGGGTTGAAGCCAAAGCTGTCAAAGTTGCTGATGCGAAATCTATGGCCAAGTTTCTATAGGAAAATATTATATCAAATTCGGATGTCCGATCAAGATTGTCAGTGATCGGAGTACACACTTTGTTAATCAAACAATAAAGTGTTTACTGGAAGAGTTTTTTATTATACACAGATTTAGTACTCCCTACTATCCCAGAGGGAATGGCCAAGCTGAATCTTCTGATAAGATTCTCTGCACCATTATGACAAAGACAGTTGAAACGAGTTGGTCTGACTGGGAACATAAACTGTATGCAGCATTATGGGCATTCAGAACTGCTTACAAAAATAGTACAAATCAAACACCTTTTCAACTTGTTTATGGTCAAGATGCTGTCATGCCAATTGAATTTTTGATCCCATCCTTATGCATAGCAGCAACGGAACGATTAAATGATGATAAGTCTTTACAACTCCATCGTGAAGTGTTGCACAAATTATGTGAAACCTGATTGATGACAGTTCATGCCTTAGCAGCAGAGAAAGCATGCCGCAAGGCATGGCACGATCGTCGATTACACAAAAAAGATCTGAAAGCAGGAGATCTAGCATTGATGTACAAAACCAAGCTGATCAAGAGAAAGTTGAAGTTTACAGATGAAGGCCCATATAAAGTGAAGGAAATCTTGAACTATGGCGCAATAATTTCTGAACACTTGGATGGAAAACGATTTGATACTCCAATGAATGGCAACCAATTATGCAAGTTTTGGCAGCATGCTCCGCCAGTTAAGCAAGCCTGATCTCAATACTATTTTAAATTTTATTTGTTTTTCAATTTTTTGTTTTCAACACTTAATTTGCTGAGATTTTTGAAAAAAAGACAGTGAAAAGAAAAAAAGTAAAGCAAAAAATGAGAAGAGACTGATGAGCAAAAGCCATAAAGTCATCAGCATAAAAAAAAAGGATCAGCCGAACTAGTATTCAGTCTAATGGACCCACCAAATTCACTTATAAGTTGACTAAATTCGATTCATTCCTCACTTGTGCTAGCGAAGCTCTTGCGAATTTTTCTTGAGACCAAAGCCTTCCAAAATTCCTGCATTGCTTTCTATACACTTTTACGCGTTTTATATTTTCTTTTTGATCATCACGTCTTCTACCGATACTTCCCAGTCTACGCGCTATACTATCCATCGTGATGTCCCATCTGCAACGAACATCATGGTTCTTCCTAGCACAAGCATGATCACTCAGTGGATGACCCTTGTGGAGCCACTGCTCACTGCAATGGGTATTCATGAGAGAGCCTTTTCTGGTCGCATCAATATGGATGTCATCACTCTTGCCTTCAGTACGTGGAAGGAAGAGAAATCCAAATTCTATATGATTTTCCAGGGAGCCACACATAAGGTGCGGCATCTAGCACGTAGGGCTCACCCAATCACAAGCACGCCAAACAGACCATCAAGCCATATATTGACCTCACCAACGATTTGCACTGGACCAATGATGGCTACCTTCTGGAAGCCATCACTGAGCCTTCAATCCATGCTACTGCCCAACTACTGAACAACTTCCTGATGGTTGGCAACCTCAAGAAAGACCACATCACATCACAGATCCTCCATAGGATAGTGGAGTCCCACACCAAGTTAGCCAAAGCCCCTCTTGAACCATATAATTGGTTCAAGACTGTATCTGGTGAGCTCAAATGAGCTATTAAGGCCAATACTAAGCAGCAGTTTGCTGCCAGCTCTTTACTGTCCCTTTTAGCCGCTTCTCACTTAGAAAACAAAATCCATGGCTTCCACCTGGATTCTGTGCTTTCGGTCTACGAAGTAGCACCGGCAGAGTCATCTCACCAGGCCTCAAGTTCTCATAGTCGTCATCGTCCATGCAGCGAGATCGTTATTCCTGAGTCGCCTTCCGCGTCACAACGTCGCACTAGGCATACCTCATCAGCTGCACTTCCACCCCCTGCTGCTGTTCGCACTGAACTTCCCATTCCCCCACTCTGATGCTTCCCTCGCCTCTGCTTCCATTCAAGAACAATTTGTGACCATTGGGCCTATCATTCCCATCACAGCTACCCAGGCCGCCTCACCCCCACACACCGAAGCCACCTCACCAAACACATAGTTCTTCATGGATATGTTCGATGATTCTGAGCCCCTTGGGGCCACCGAAATTTTTGAAATGCCCTAGAGCCCTACGCCCTTTGAACTCCAATCCCCTGGAAGAGGATTCAGACATATCCATGAATCTACTATTGGTGTTGAAGATGTTAGCCAGCAACCTCATACGGAAGATAGTCCAGCCACACTTCGGGTAGACAAAGCTGTAAAATCACCAAAATAGTTTGGCGCCATAGTGCTTGAAGGGTTTGAAGAGGAAGACCTTTTTGAAGAAGAAGACGTAGTGGCACCTATTCCACACCAACCAAGGACAGCTCCAGCAGGTCCTCCTGCTACTGCCGCCTCCACAACCGTCGATTCTGGTGATGCTTTAGGTTTGGTTTCAAGCCTTGCGCAAGTGATCCAATCGATGCTGGATAAGAAGAAGGAAATGGAGCAGAGAATCTTTGATCTGGGGTCCGAAAACACTCTGATCAGCCAGAAACTTCTCCAGCTGGATTGAGAGTTGAAGATTGCCAAACAACATGAAGACAAGGCTGAAGCCGAAAAGAAGTTGGCCCAGCAACAAGCTGATCGCTTGGAAGACTACATCAGCTCCCTGCAAAATGCCCTAACAACTGCACATGATCAGGTGGATAAGATTGTGCAGGATGCGATGGCTGAACAACATTGCATGTGGCTTCAAGGTGAATTGGATGCGACCACCCTTGAGTGTGATGCGTATCTTCAAACACAAATACCAGATCATCCAGTCACACCGACGGAGATTGCGTATTTGTTCAAGAAAGTGGAGACATACAAAGTGGCCCTTCAGGGATTTCAAGGCCGCTTTGACAGGTTCAAAGGAGCAGCTTCAACAAAGGTGGCAAAGGCTAAAGAGACCATCACCGCCTATGAAAAAGCAGCTACTCGAGTGTTGGAAGCCGGACCACAAATCTCCGTACCGGTCATGTGGCAATTACTTGTGTGATGAAAATCATCCATTTAGAAATACTCATTAAAGGGGCTTTGGACAAAGACCAAAAACAAGGATGCCTCCAAAGAGAATGTTCGTGGCAGATTGGCACAAGCTTTAGATTAAATCTGAGACTAAGCCAACCAATGGTATGAAAAGACTATCCATCTTTCATTAAGTTTATTATATTGGAATAACCTTTTGATCAATCACGTGGTTGACCTTGTGCACATATTTCAAAAATGTGGTGAATCAATATGGAAACACTTGGTGGGCAACAAAGAGAATATTTCTACTATTCATGACTTACATGAATCAAAAACAAAAAAAAAGAGTACTGGCCAGAATTAATTACTGATGGAAATACCTATAGTATTCCACGAGCCCCTTGGATTCTTACCAAGGAAGAGTACAAGTACGTACGTTCAGTCATTTGCGAGATGAGAACACCGACAAGTTTTGATCATTCACTACGAACATCATTCACAACTACTGAAAAACTCCATGGTCTAAAATCTCATGATTGGTTTAAGATGCTTGAGTACATATTTCCAATGTGTCAAATTTCAGAGTTTATGGACTGAAATTGATCTACAAATGATCACAAAGAGTGATTGGTAGCTTGGGATCTTGATCTATATCAAGACTAGCTTCCAAATCTAGCTTCTACCTGATACCAGAGATATAGTTTACTTATCATTTACAAAGCATTCATCCACAAAGAAAGTGCTTAAGAAAGTCAAAACACAATGATAGCTACACAAACCAAGATTTCTCATCATTAGCTCAAAAATGGATCCATCATGGATCAAGTACAAAATCACCATAATCTCTCTCTAAGCAGTATCCAGCACGTGTAGGACAGCTCATTGTACTTATCCATATCCACTTTGGATAAGATCTATCATGCTTGTCACATCATCCATTGGTGGTTTGTGTTGACCTTCTAGATTCCTACAATCTAGGACCTAACTCCTATAATTTAGGGAATGTCATATTAGACTCAAATGAAAGCTAATCAAAATGGATCTGAATATTACAAGTGTCATTTCACACGTGTGGATCCACATAGATGTCTAATATTCATCAAAAACCATGTGAAAATTGCTAAATTCTAACACTCCTCAATTTTTACATGATACAACTATAGTACATCTATCTACAACACCTAAGGCTGATCTTAACTTGATAAATGAAGCCTTTGGCAAGGCTTTAGTGAGTAGATCAACAAGACAATCTGAAGAAGACACATGATGTAGCTTGATCTCCTTTGCTTGAACCTTTTCCCTCACAAAATGGTGAGCAATCTCTATGTGCTTGCTCCTTGCATGGAATGTGGGATTGGTTGCTAATGCTTGGCTTGATTGGTTGTCACAAAATATTGTTGGCTGCTCCTCGGCCTCCATGACTTGTAATTCCACCAAAAGCCTCTTCAACCTTAGGATGTCCTTTGTTGTGGATGTTAGTGCCTTGTATTCCGATTCGGTTGAAGATAGAGAAATAGTATCTTGCTTTTTGGAAAGCCAAGACACTATGCCATTGCTAAGGAAGGTAACAAAAGCACTTGTGGACCTCCTATCCACCTTATCACCTGCAAAATCAGCATCCGAATATGCCCTTAAGGCAAGATTAGATCCATCATATAAAATGCCAAAGTTCTTGGTGGCCGAGATGTACCTCAACACCCTTTTTGCATTTTTCCAATGACAAACCAATGGATTTTGCATAGATTGGCTTAGTTTGCCTACATTATAACTTATATCAGGTCTAGTTATAGTAAGATAGATCAAGGAGCCTACAAGTCTCCTATATAGTGTGATGTCCTCAAAGGATGCTTCATCATCACTATTGGAAACTTTTACATTTTGCTCCATAGGAGTTTCTACTCCTTTACAATCTTTCATTTCAAACTTTTCTAAGATAGAAGAAGCATATTTGGATTGACAAATAAAACTCAAATATTTGCCTCTTGAAATTTCTATTCCTAATATGAAATGAAGATTACCAAGATCCACCATCTTAAACTCCTTAAACAATGCTACTGTCACTTCTTGTATACCATCAAGATCATTTCCACTAAGGATAATGTCATCAACATACAAAATGAGAATGATGATCTTACCATCATTAAATCTTAAGTACAAAGAAGGATCATAAGCACTTACAACAAACTTAATAGAGTTCAAGAAGGTATTCAACCTAGAGTACCAAGCTCTAGGTGCTTGCTTAAGCCCATAAAGGCTTCTTAGCAACAAACACACTTTTTCCTCTTGATCTTCTTTGATGAAGCCCTCGGGTTGCCTCATGAAAATCTCCTCTTCCAAATATCCATTGAGAAAAGCATTAGTCACATCAAGTTGAAATAGAGGCCAATTGAAAGTAGTTGCAAGAGAAATAATCAACCTTATTGAAACTAGCTTAGCAACAGGAGCAAAAGTTTCATCAAAATCTACTCCCTTGGTTTGCAAGAACCCCTTTGCCACTAGACTTGCCTTGTGTTTGTTGATGCTCCCATCTTGATTGTACTTTAATCTATAGATCCATTTGCACTCAAGTGGCTTTCTTCCTTGAGGAAGATCCGCAAGCTTCCATGTATGATTCTCCATAAGAGCATCATACTCTTTTTGCATGGCATCCCTCCATTCTTGTGACTCCATAGCTTCTTCAAAGCAACTTGGATCATCAAACATAGAAGTTAGAAAAGTGTAAGAGGTAAGTGAATGTAGATCTTCCCTTTGTTTACCTTTGTCAACATAGGTGAGCCTTGAGGGCTCGGCCTTCCTTCTTGTAGATCTCCTTGGAGTCCTCGAATCTTGAGATGGATCTTCAAGATCTTGATCACATATAGGCTCCTCCTCAAACCTTACAAGATCCTTGAAATAAGATGGATTAGGAGTTTTCACATTCAACTTGTAGTAGTTACCTTCATCAAAAGTAACATCTCTACTCACTAAAATCTTCTTAGTGATTGGATAATAGACACTATATCCTTTGCTATTTTCAGCATAACCAACAAAGATCCCTTTTATAGAAGTAGGATCATCCTTTTTTCTTGTATCTAATGCTTGAAAAACATAGCAAGTAGATCCAAAAATTCTTAGATCTTTAAGATTCGACTTCTTACAAAATAGAGCCTCATAAGATGTTATGCCTCCAATGGGCTTACATGGCAATCTATTACGCAAATAAGTTGCACAAATAATAGCCTCTCCCCAAAAGGACTTAGGTAGAGATGCATCTATCCTTAAAGCCTTAGCACACTCACATAGTGTTCTATTCATCCTCTCGGCTATACCATTTTGTTGAGGACTATAAGTACATGTAAGCTCTCTCTTAATGCCATTGGATTTACAAAACTCTATCATCTTGGTGGAGATATACTCTCCAACATTATCACTTCTCAATACTTTAATTCTAGCATCAAGTTGATTTTCAACTCGAGTTTTGAGCTTAACAAAAGCTTCAAACACAAACACTTTTGGAATCCAAAAGTTCAATCCAAGTGTATCTAGAGTAATCATCAATAAAAGATACATACATAGATGCACCTCCATTAGATTCTTGAGAAAAAGTGTGCACATCACTATGAATAAGATCTAATGCTTTTGTAGATCTAGTGGAAGAGATATCAAAGGGTAGCTTGTGTGCCTTTGAGAGGCTACAAGCTTCACAACTTTTTCCACACTTTGAGAGTGTCTTTGGAAGGCTGAGAGCAAGATCCTTGGTGCATAGCATCTCCATAGATTTGAAGTTGGGGTGGCCCAACCTCTTATGCCAAAGCTCCACTTGATTGAGCTCCTCCTTCACCATGTTCAAACTTCCAAGAAAAACATTAGCATCAAGATTAAAAAGCCTTCCTTGCTTGAATCCCTTTACAATGCAAGTATTATTCATCATTATGGAGCAAACACCTTGCTTAAAATGGACATCTAAGCCATCATCCATCAATTGTCCTACACGTAACAGATTCTTAGTGATTGTAGGAACATAGAGTACATTATCAAGATCTACTCTTTTAGAGGATCCAAGACCTAAGGGAATAGTTCCCACTCCATCTATTCTACATTCTTGATCACTTGTTGTTAGAATATACTTTTTAAAACCTACAAAAGGTACAAGAGTTGAGAAAAAATCCTTTTGGAATGGCATGTGGGAACTAGCCCCGCTATCAATTCACCGTGTGTCATTGGAGTAGCTCTTTGATGTTGATGTAGAAGCCATCAAGGATGAATCCACTTCATCCTCATCTTCCTCAAGAGTGAGATTGCCTTATTTTCTCTCTCCTTGTGCATTCTTCTTCTTGAAACACTCGGATGCAAAGTGCCCCTTCTTTCCACAAAAGAAGCACTTGAGTTTGGCTTTGTTCTTCTTTCCACCTTTGGAGCTAGATGGTTGATCATCATTCTTGGTCTCCTTTTGTTGGATCCTCATCTTTGACTTTTCCTTTCCCTTGCTTGAGAAGTTGGCCTTCTCATCACCATCATGCAACTTTAAGGATCCAATCCTTTGCTTGACATGAAGGATCCTACTCTCCTCGGCCACAAGCACACTATGGAGCTTGTCAATGGAAGGTAGTGCATCTTGAATAGCAAAGCTTTGTACAAGATTGGAGAACTCATCTCCAAGACCATTCAAAATGATTTGAACAAGTTCATCATCATGAATACCCTCACTAATGATGGAAAGTTCTTTGTTGAGAGATTTTATTCTCAAGACATACTCTTGTAGTCTTTCTAGAGAGAGAGAATAATATAAGGTGAGTGAGTAAGCTCTTTGGTTTCTGGAAAATCTGTGTATGGAAGGGGGAGGGAATGTTACGTACCCATAAGGGCACATAACGGTTTACCTGAGGTGAGGGTCTCATTTATGAGACTGAACGTTGGTCTGCAGCTATAGGTCATTTGGGTGCATGATGTCAATGTCCTATTTGCAAGAGGTGACCCTTTGTTATGGGCCTACGTCAGTGTGCACAACTGACGTGTGTCGTTGGTCATGCGTGTGCGTGACCCCTATGGATGAAGATGACCCCACCTGGACTATGTATCAAGAAAAGCATTGATCAAAAAAATTGACAATATAAGACAAAGCTATTATAGGTTGTTAGAAGACTTATCGGTAGGTGCTTTGACCACAATTATGCTTTCATGGCTAAGAAAAATGGTGTTTATTTTTATCTTGGCTACCAAACACCATGTTGCATAGTTGTCCTAGGCTCCTAGAACATACAAGCATCTAAAAAAACCTCCACCTACAACATGACCTCCAAGAATCTAAAACATGGGACTTCTGCTCCAAGCGCCTCCAACACAAGGTGATCCATAGAATTGCACAAAAAGATGTCCAAATGTCATAGATTGCATAGGGCGGGGGGTCATTGCTAAGACACAATCAACTGACAAATGCTACGTTACCGCCCATCCATAGAGGTACTAACACTCCCCCGTGCACTAGAGCTATAGGCCACCATCAAGCAAGCTCAGATTTCCGATAAGCCATGGTGTCCCATACCACCATGCCTTACCCTTGACCTTGCCTACCTACATCATGAGGCCTAGAATATCATCCTAACCTAACCACTAGTGGAAAAGCTTTTCATTCTTTAAGAGAGAATGAATGACAAGCTCATGGAGACAACTACCTTCTACAAAAGTGCACAAATTCATTGATGTTGGTAGTTTATTGGGGCATCAAAGGTCGTTACTATGGCAGCTGCTATTTTTGCAATCTTCTACTACTGTGGGGAGTGGGTTTAATAATCATATGATTGTGTGTGTGATAAGCAAAGCTAAATTGGTAGATGAAGATGTTAATCCATCATTGTTTGCTTCATGTGAATGTTTTAAGAATGTCCATTGTAGCTTTTTTGGGGGTTGTATTTGTAGACAATTTACATAAGATTATTATGGCTCTTGTTTCAAGTAAACAAGGAAGAAGTTCCATGGCACTAGCATGTCATACAAATGAGCAACCTATGGATGTTGGCAAGGGTGAGAGGACTATAAGTAGCAAGGTCAAAAAGCTAGTGGGCTTATCGTTGTCAAGAATTCTGCAAATTTCAAGAAAGTACTTGAGCATCACCATGGGCGTAGGTAGGTGTGATGTGGATACAAGATTGCTAGGTATCTTACAAGAGTTTCCAAGGATGAGTGTATAGCTGGTGTGTGTGGACTAGAGAGAGGTGGGAATCTAATATGTTTGCATTCTAAATGAATTTTTTGGCTGTTTTGCATCAAGCATAGCCAAAGTTAACCACTTAATACAAGATTTAGCTAGGTTGGTTGGGTAATTTAGTTATGTGCTGATTTTTGTACCAAAAAAACATACACACATGGCACATGATGATAGCCTATTGCATGAAAGATGTAAAGCATGGTGATAAAAAAAAAAAAATGACATGAAGACCCATTTTTTGTAATATTTATTTATTTTTTAATTGCCTATATTTAATATGCTTTGTAAATTTTATGTTATCATGCAAAATATATATCATCTTTTGTTAAAAACTAAAATCATACTAAATAGTTATATAATTTTGACAACATATTCAATTTTGCACGTATTTTAAATTAATTAATAAAAAATAAAATCATTAAATATAAAAATAAAAAATTTATTCTAATTATAAAGATTATCTAGTTACAAAAATTTTAAAATATTAAATTTTTTTTGTTTGAAATAATTTTTTGTGAATGTAGTATAGATTAATATTTTCTGAAAATTTCAATTTTTTCACAATAATAATTTGTACAAACTGAAAAAGAATTATGTAATTTAGGTCTATAACACACAAACTCTAATTTTAAAAATATTTACTTAAATACACATTTAAAATTACATGACTTTTGAAAAAAATTAATTCAAAAAACAAATATTATTCTTAGTTTCATCATAATTAAGAACTTATATCAATAGATTTTAATATTAAAGTTAAAAAAATATTACCAACCTTGATAATCTTCATTAATTTTTTGAGAATATGATTTTAGAACAAATCCAAAACAGTATTGTCATTCAAAAATAACATTCATTAAACTATACATTTATTAAATCTATATTAAAAGAGTAACATTGAAAATAAAATTTAAAATATTTAAAAATATTTCAGGTAACAAATAATATAAAAAATATTTAAGTGAATTTAAAAGCTTCATGCCACAAAAGTTTGAAAGTCATATATAATCTTCAAAATCATCATGAAACAGTCGTGTACATGCTTCTCAAAAGTCATCAAGGTCATTGACGTCTTTGGGCTTTTCTAGAGGAGCCTTAGTAGAGAGAACGACAGCCTCTTCAACAGTTTCTTCTACAGTGACAACATTATAATCATGAACTAAGACATCTACAAAGTCCCCTATGTCACCCACTTTCTCACTTGCGGAAGGTTGTGGTTCTTTTGACAGAGGAATTACAGAGTCTTCATTATTTGTAGACTTTCCTACTTCCGTTAATTCATCTAGAAAAACTGAGATGGATTTCATTCTCATTTTTACAAATTCTACTAAACTAGAATCTAATTTTATAGCAACAGCATGCTTGTCGTTTTGCTCAACGCATGCTGCTTCCGCTAAACAAATCTAAAACCCAATCCGTTGGGGGTGAAAAAATGTCAATAAGATGATTAATTAATTATTGTGGCTTTTGATAAGGACAAGTCACAGAACTTGTCATCGGAATTTTCAGTTTTTTTATAACTATTGGAAATTGGAAAAGGTTTCCAAAGTTGTAATGCAACATAGAGCATTTTCCATTCAATGAATAATAACCAATGGTTATGTATTCAATCTCGTTGCACAGTTGTGCATCACTAGTATTGTGAACATTGGGAAAGTAAATTATTATTTTGAACAATGATCTATGCTCAACATATAGAATATATAAAAAATAAAACAAATAAAGTTCAAATTTCAAAAAAGTTAAAAACGTACCAAATAGCATTTTCAATCCCAGCATTGCAAAATGTTCAAAGAGCTTTTTGCACTGAAGTCGACTGCCAGCTTGAATGAAATATTACAACTCTCCAAATAGGAGAAGTTGTGCTTTCAAGAAATTCTTGCATCACACTATGGATCTCAATGAATTTAAATGAAGAATCATCATTTAGAGTTTCTTTTATTCGAAATCCATAGAGAATGTCTGCAATGCACAGAGTGTAGGGTTTTTTTTTTAAACATTTCGAAATCTCCCTACAATCTTCTTCTTCCACAGTATAAAAACATGGTTGATCATCAACACATTTCGAGAAGTATGTCTCTGTTGAATCCTCCTCGACAATAGTCTCACCCCATGCCAATCTTTCTCTATCTCTTTTCTCTGCCTTCGCTTTTAAAATATGTCGTTTAAACTGCTCTGGAAGAACTTTATATTTCTTGTCTTCAACAGACTGACAGAAAAGAGAATGCAACTATGCTTAGCATAGGATGTTAAACAAAGTAAAATGAAAAATGCAAATGTGCTTAGCATAGGATGAACATAATAAATAATCTAAAAATTAAATCTATATTAAGGTACCTCCTTGAGCTGGTTGGCTCTTTATTTCAAAATTTTACCATTTGTCAAAAAATTTATCTACAAGAGCCCACACCTGAAAAAATAACATTAATAAGAAGACAAAATATTAAAAAATTTGGAGATTTCATTTATTAATTTTAAAAACTTATGAACCAAACATTTCTTGCTAAGCATAGTAAAACAATTACCTAAATTAAAAACTTTTGAATCAGACATTCTATGCTAAGCCTAGTAAAGTAATTATCTAGCCACTACGAAATGCAAGCTGGTAAAAATTATCATATTTAATAAGGCTCTACGTCGGATTCTTAGAATCAAATGACAAGCTTGTTTCTTGAGCACAAAGTGCTTTGGTCATGGACATAACATTCTTCCCTCCTATGTATTGGTCATGAACATAACATTCTTCCCTCCTTAAACAGTTTCTATCCTTAGAAACTAAAATTCGGAAAATTCTTCTTTATGCTATCAACTCTCTCCCACGAATCATCATCCTCAGTACGATCCTTCCACTGAATTAAGCACTCAGAGATAGAACAATTTCTCAATGTTTATCTCCGGTTCTAAGCACTTTATGAGTTTTTAAAGGTACACTAACCAGCAAATCTTCCAAATGGGATAAATCCTCATCCGATCCAACTGTATCACCGTAATGTAAACTTAGTTTCAAACGACTTAAATACTGAGTGTGCAGTCAATTTTCTTTGAAAATCGAGTTCATACGCCAAAGAACCAATTCTACATGCAACCTTGAAAGGTCCACAATAACGAGTAGACAGCTTATAATGCTTCCATGTACGTAACGTCTTAGAATCCTTTGGAGTCCTAAGATATACCCAGTCATCAACTTTAAAATCTCTTGGAGATCTCTTAAGATCGATATAGTGTTTGGATCTATCTTGAGCACTTCGGATACTATCCTTAGCCACTTGCAACATTTCTTGCATATCATGCAAAAATCAGCAACCTTTTGGATCTTAATAGACTTAGTCTCAACATTTACTGGAGATCTAGGTTGAAAACCGTACATAAGCATAAAAGGACTGTAACCTATAGCACAATGTTTTCTACTATTATATACAAACTCAACCAGTAATCTTCCCAATGAGATTGTCTGTGAGAAACATACGTCCTCAAAATATCTTCCATAGTTTGATTAGTCCTTTCTGTCTGGCCATCTGATTCAGGATGATCAGAAGAACTTCAACTCAAAGAAGTTTCCAGTTTATGGAATACTGTTGACCAAAAGTGACCTGTGAACTTAGGATTTCGATCACTAACAATGTCACTTGGCAGACATACAACCAAAATAATCTTTCAACAAAGATCTCGGCTGAATCAGAAGCCTTTATAGTTGACTTGACTGGTATGGATGCAGCTAACTTAGTTAACCAATCCACTACAACCCAAATAGAATCATTTTGGTTGTGGGTCTTTGGAAGTCCAACTATAAAGTCCATAGATATGTTTTCCCATTTCTTATCTGGGATATCTAACGGATGCAACAAGCTACCAGTCTTATGGCATTCAGCCTTTGCTAGTTGACAGGGTTTGCATTTAACAACATATGACTCGACATATGGCTTGAGCTTTGGCCAATAATTTTTTTTTTTAACCAAGTCCAGAGTCCTGTGTATACCGGGATGTCCTGCATAGGGTATGTCATGACATTCAAACAAAATCTTATGTTTGAGCTCATCATCCCCAGGTACACAAACTTTCCCATTCCAAAATGGTAATCCATCTCGAATGGTGAACTGTTTCACAATCTTCTTATCTTTCTTAGTTAATTGAGTCCCCTATGTTTCTGACTCAACACTGTCCACATTTCTTCCGACCTAAACAATGTTCCAAATGTGACCAAAATGGGAATCTGATTCATATTTTCTCTCAACAAAAGATATAGATCCATAGAAATCTAGGTGAATGACAACTCGTTCAGTTCACTGATTCAACTAAGAGCATCTGCAACTTGATTAGAGCTACCTCTTATGTAACGGATTTCATGATCGAATTCTTGCATCAATTCAGCCCATCGAGCCTTTCTCCCCGAAGATCATGTTGATTACAAAAATACTTAAGGGGCTGGTGATCCGTATACACCACAAACTTACTACCATACAAGTAGTGTCTCCAAGTTTTAATGCATGGATTACAGCAAACAATTCCTTTTCCTGCGTAGTATAACACAACTGAGGACTAGTGAATTTTTTGCTCTCAAACGCTAGTGGCCTATCCATTTGTAATAGAACCGCTCCAACTGCAACATCACTTGCACACATACTCACGACGTAAGGTAAATCTGGATTTGCAATTTGTAACATGAGAGCTGAAACAATCATTGTTTTAAGTTTTTCAAAACATTGATTCAATTTCTCGTTCCAAACAACAGGCGTTCTTCTTATTATTAACAAACCCTTTTGTCAGATTATTAAGCGGTGCTGCTAACTTAGCATAATCCTCAATAAATCTCTAGAAGAAAACTGTAAAACCTAAAAAAGACTTTACTTGCCTCACAGTTCCTGGAATTGGCCACTCAATCACAATCTTGATTTTATCCTCCTCAATCTTCATCCCATTTATTGTGATCTTATGACCGAGATAAAGCAACTCTTGCTTAAAGAATTCACACTTGGACTCTTTAGCGTAGAGTAACTCCCGACGGAGTTTCATGAAGACGATTTTTAAGTGTTCTACGTGTTCCACCAAGGATTTGATGTAAACAAGAATGCCGTCTAAGAATACAACCACAAACTTCCCCAAATATGGACGAAATAAATCGTTCATCATTTGCTGGAACGTTGCTAGAGCATTCGTTTATACAAATGGCAACACTAAGAATTCATAATGACCAAATCTAGAACAAAATCCTGTCTTTTGGACATCTTCCGACTTAATTCTTATTTGATGGTACCCTGTCCTGAGATCTATCTTGGTGAAATATCGTGCTCCACCCAAGTGATCTACAAGGTCATCCATCCTGGGTAATGGGATATTTATTTTTAATAGTCACTTTATTAAGACCCTTATAATCCACACACATCCGAAAAACTCCATCTTTCTTCGCTTTAAGAAGAACATGAGTGCCCCATGGTGATTTACTAGGTTGTATATGTCTCATCCTTAGATAGTTTTCTATTTGATTTGAAATATTTGTCTCCTCTTTCTAAGAGAACCTATAAGGTTGTCTAGAGATAGGTTGACTTCCTGGAATTAGTTCAATCATGTGGTCTACTAACCTAGATGGTGGTAAACCATGAGGTAATTCAGATGAAAAAATATCCCTAAATTCATTTATGATCTATTTTTTCACTGCTTGTTCATGATCTAAATTTACTGAGTTAAGAATTGCTGAGAATTTACAACTACTTAGATTCATTTCAGGAATATCCTCAACTAGAATAGCACATATTGAAAACACTTCATACTCAGAATAATCCAATGTCTTCATTTTATTAAATGTAGAAATCTGATCCAACAACGGACGTACAAAATTACTGCCAAATAATGTAACTTACCTTATCACCCTCCTTGAAAGTGAGAACATGCTTCTCAAAATCAATTAACAGAGAAGGCAATTTACTAAATAACCACTCATAATCTAAGATTAAATAAGTACAAGCTAGGTCTAAAACATGAAAATTAACTAATTTTGTGTGTCCTTGTATCAAAACTGGGAGCTTCGGGACTTTTACGTTCCAAGTCTCCAACTCTGTTCCTGAAGCTAGATAAACTTTATATCTATGACAGTTCACGAACTTCATGTAGTAATCCACATCATCAGCAACTACGAAAGCTTTCTTGAAAACTTCCGCAAATGCCTCCCAAGTAGTTGGCTTCACCGGTAAATCTCGCCACCACGATGACGCTTTGCCGCATAAAAACAACACGACACTTTCAGTTTTCTTCTCATCAAGAACACCGTGCAGATTGAAGTAACTACTCCACATGGCCAGCCGACGACCTCATGTTTCTTCTCCTTCTTCTCCCCCACATAAAGCTCCTGTTGAAAGTCAAGATTGGCTGAAGACATCAATTTGACTTGATTCAACAGAACCTCCTTTTGCTGATCTCTCATCTGATTACGATTATTCAAATCATTGAGCGTCATACTCAACTGCTGACAAATTACCATATAAGATGGCACACCTGGATTTGCAGCTTGATTTGAAGTTTCTTTGGCCATCTCGATATATCTATCCTGGAAATTACTAAATTTAGTTAATATCAGATTGACTCATAGTGAAGTACAGTTGACCAAAAAACTGACTGAAATTGACTTCAACGTGGTCAAATCACTATTTTTAGTCAATTTCATAGATACTACAAAAAACTGAAAAAACTAAAAATTTCAATTTTTGCACTTTCAATTTTTTTTTTGAAATTTTAGGTTTTCTAAAAATTTATATAAAAAAAAAACCATTGTCAGTTATTAAGAAATCGAAATCGAAATCGAAATCGAAAATTCGATTCACTGTTCAATTCTTAATTTTACTTCACTAATGTCCATCAGACATGCAAGACATGCGACATTAGACTGATTTTTCACATTTACAAAATTTTACATAAAATCAAGTTCTACGGAAATTTTCAGCTATAAAACCCAGTTTTGTATCTAACAGTCAGAGTACATGCGTATAACCACTCAAAACATATCTAAACCACTTATGCATGTCATAATCACTCTGAGAATCCACATGCAGACATTTAATACAAGCACAGTATCTCAAAATAGGAAACTGACATGCATGCAATCAGAACAATTAGAAATTCTACCAATTTTGCTCACAAAATTGCAAAACTTCAGATGATCATATCTTTGACTACAGGACACCAAATTGGGTGCTGTAAAGCTCAGTACAGAGGGAGACCTAGTGAACAAGACACTTGCCACATCAGCCTTTCACCCAGGATTCACATGTGCAAGTTCAGAATAGCCAAATAACCTATAGTAGGGCGCACTTTTTCAAGGCCAATCAGCTTAAAAACTTGCAAACACTCAGCCAAGCCTAAAAGCGATGATCCAAACAGTCTTAAATGGTCTATAAGAGTTCCATGAAGCCTTCATATAGATCCTATGAAGCAGTATCGCTGAGAACCATGAATTCTTGATTCCTAGAAGTCAAAATTGCTACAAACTTGATGGAATTGAAACATAAGCCTCTACCCATCAATTTACAGGTCTGATAGCTTGCTGGGAAGGTAAAAAGGAATACAAATCATGTTGTAAAAATCCAGATTCATCCCCTTATGGATTTAGAAAAATTCATCCCCCAAAAGTCACCAAAATTGGTCAAGTTTTTACTTCCTACATACCCAATTGCTGGAATTCTTGGCTCTATCTTCTAGGATAGCTTAAAAAGACTATGATTCATCTTTTTCCAGCTTCAATTGATGTTCAACAACCTCCTACCATCCAATATCATGAAAAACAAGCAAAAATAATGAATTTTGGCCCTTTCTAGGTTTTTTCACCATGCCCAATTGGAAATTAATGGCAAGAACATTTTTCAAATCCACATGCAATCCCAAAATACAGAGTTATAACCAACATCGCTCTGACGACAACCTTGAAGGCAAATTCGCCGCATGAGGTGCCATGTCTTACTCTTAGGGTCCTTAAATAAAAAAAAGTTGACCTTTAAACTTTAATGGGCCCCCTTTTTAGCCTAATACTGCTACTATCAATAACAGGTTTTTCGATTTACTTAGCGACCAACTTTTTTTATGAC
The DNA here is from genome assembly GCA_029204225.1 of Diphasiastrum complanatum. NCBI lineage: Eukaryota > Viridiplantae > Streptophyta > Lycopodiopsida > Lycopodiales > Lycopodiaceae > Diphasiastrum > Diphasiastrum complanatum. The sequence continues at coordinate 14,213,337 of CM055098.1, read as the reverse complement.
CGCAATCGTGTCAAGTATACCAACCCTACCCCTACTATTAAAAGGAGACCCTATTACCCTAACCTTAAAAAGAAAACCATATTATTCCTAACCCTAACTTTTTAACATTTAAGAATGATCGTTTGTAGTTGGAAATTAAAAGTTTTAGAATTGTTGATTTTATGTTAAATGTGCTCTTTGCAAATTTCAGTGTGTAGTTCTATTGGTGTTGGCATAGTCTTTTAACTCTTTCTATGACTTGCATAGCATATTTTTTAATTGTTGTGTTATTTTTACGTTCATATTTTTGTTTTTGTCTATGCTTGGCATAGGACTAAAATCAAAATTTTTAGATTTTTGCAATGGCAAGTAGTTCTTCTTCTTCTATTCCTGTAGTTGTAACTTAGTATGCAGCCACCTCTGAGTCATCCTCGTTTGATATTCCTAATGAAAGTTACTATTATGAAGCCACTCCTTCAAGTTCGTATCCCTTTGTGTTTCCCCATCATCAACATCATCTGAAATTCCTCATTTAACTACTTTTCATGAAATGACACCTTTGACACAACCTGTTACAAATTTGAGTTCTTCGTCTTCAGATTCAGATATTAGAAAAACAACATTGCAATATCATTTTGATGAATCAGAAGAGAGTTAGTGATGATTCACATGATTCAATTCCCTCAGTGACGGATTCAAGTAAATCTACAAATCCCCGTCAATCAATTCATTTTCGAGTGCAAGTTTTTCACGTATTCGAAGAAGGTCCACTTCTCAAATCCAGAATCCAATCAAATCCAAAAGAGCTATATTTGTTGAGAATATTTATTTTTATGACATTGCAGAACTAGCAGAGACAAACAAACAACAACTTGATGTTCAAGCATATATTTCCACACCTTCTCAACCTATTCATGCAACTACAGATGCCACGGGGTCAATTTACAATCTGATTTCAAAAGAAATGAAAGATATAAGAGAGATTTGAAATCTTCACCTATTTTGACAAAACGTCAAAAACAATTGATTACAAGAGATGAGATTCAAAAGGTACGTTGCATTATTTGTTATTCATTCTGTTGCTTACAGAAATTAAACAAAAAAAAGATCGATGAGTTGAGATCCAATTGTTTATTCTGAAGTAAAGATGAAAAGAACTACTATTTGTGTGCCACAGTGAGACCTGACAAAAACTCGTATGCATATTTTTTAAATGCAACAGAGATTTGTCGAAAAGCTTAAAAAGTTGCTTATGCAAAATTCACGCCTTCAAAGAATGCACGCATGACTTCAAAAAAATCCAGCATTGCAAGGATCATTGCAGGGTTACAAAATTGGAGATATTTTTGATCTACAAGGAGTTCGCTAAGACAAAAAAATGTTGCCTATTTAAGTTACTCGTATTTTTTTAGGATTTGGAAGAGAGGTTTTGGTTTGGTGAGGATTCCTAAAAAATCACGAATGACAATTTGTTCGACATGCGAGTTGTTAAAATCTGCCAAACCGCTAGCAAAGACCAATAATGAGAAAGGCGAAAATTAGTTAACTTTAAGTACTTTAAAAACTTTGTTAATTTTTGAGTTTTCAAATTAGTAATGTTATGATATTGTCATAATTTTATTGAATATTTTAATTGTTACATTTTGTAGTGGATGTCACAAAAGCGCTTCAAGTCACGGGATCAATAAACAATGGAAAGACAAAAATTAGCGAACATCGAAAGAAATGTCTAGAATGTCCACAAAAGTACCTGGGCCTTTGTCATCGATGGCATGGATTGGAAGAAAACGATGTTACCTCATTTCATTAGAGTGCCAAAAAATTTGAACGAGACATATTTTATTCAGGTTCATCTCGTTGGAGCACTTGTATTTAATGGCACATTGGAGTCGAAAGTATTTTTCAATTATCCCAATGTTTGAAACAATCCAAAGTTGACCATCACCAAAGATAATTTGCAAATCTGGTGATAATCTTCCAGAAATATTGTATTTACAACTTGACAACACTGCTAGGGAAAATAAAAATCAAACTGTACTGGCTTACTTGTCCATGTTGGTAGAGAAAAACATTTTCAGAAAAATAAAAATAGTATTTTTGTTGGTGGGTCACACCCATGATCAAATTGATTAGATGTTTAGTTATTTTTCCAAAAGACTAAGATGCAAGAAGGCATTTTCTTTACCAGTGCTTCAGAGCATTGTTGAAGAATCATACGTGCCAAAGCCAAATGTGTCATTAAATAGGCATACATATGATTTTCGTAAATATATTAAGACGTCCAATGAAACAAGTCGTTGTGTTGCTACTATTAATGATATTAGCTTTCAACGTCAGTTCAAAATCAAATATAATGAAACTGGCATCACGTTGCTATGGGGAAAACGATTTTCAATTTCAGTTTCATGGTTACCTGTTGAAGGAATACGATTTTTGCTCAATATGTCATATGGTCAAATCAAGCTTGCTGCGTTGTCTCCCTTGAAGTCCATGCTAGAAGAACAAAAAGCACAAAGAGAGCATCATGAGGTTGGCCCATTTGCCTCATTAAATTTTTTGGATTCAAGTATTCAAGTAGCATGTCAATTTTTTGATGAGTTTGATTAGCATTGGTGGATGGACTTTTTTGAAAAACGAAAAATCAGTTTGCTTAGTCTTAAACACGCATCAACAACTGAAGAATTTCAATGGACTCATAAATTAAAAACTTCAACTACAATCTACCTCGAGATAATGATTTCTTGGAGCTTGTGCAAGGCGAGGAATGTGAAACTTATGTGGGCTCAAGGAAGAATAGGCAAAGTGTAAAAGCTGCAAAAATGAAGTGGCGCGATGATCTGAATGAAATCCAAATTGGAAGCCTTGTTGCACTTCTAGCTTCAGAAAACAATGAAAGACATCCATTTTGGATTGCCAAATTACTTGGTTTCATTCAAAATAGCAATCAGACAAAAGTACTACGTGTCCATTGGGTAGACACCACTTCAACGAATGCTTTTTTGGGGAGGTACTTTGAATTTACAAGATGTAAATGTTTTGGCTTTTAATTTTGAATCAACAATGACCAATCATCTATGAAAGTCAACTATAGCCATACTGAATGAACGACTTGGATTAATGAGACAACCATCATCGCTAACTCGTCAACAACAGAAAAAAACTGACTTACAAAGTTTTTTATCAACATTGGATGCAGATTCTGAAGACGATATGCTAGTCGACTCTGATGAAGAAGACGAGTCTTCCACCTCATCGGCTGAAAACGAGTGTATTCAAAATATGTCAAGTTCTGAATTTAGAGGCATTAGTGAAAACTCCTTAGAAAATGTACTTTGGAAAAAATATATGTATAATATGATTTAAGCCCTTTTGTGTTTTAATGGCATTTGGACTTTCAAATTAAAAAAGTGTTGTCTTGAAATGTTATGTGGTATGTAATTATGATGGTTTTATGAAATTTGCAAAGAAAAACCTGCAGTCTTCATTAAAAATAGACACTTTTTAACTTTTATTCAAGTTAGAGAATCCTTAAAAAAACCATGATTTTGGCCTAAAACTAGGACCATTAAAAAATATCGAAAAATGTTACTCTTTTTTAGGTCAAAGTCCCAAAACAAACGTCATTGTGTTGTGAGCAAAGTGCAATTCCAATGCATTTACGCATTTTGTGAGCCAGAAGGATGTAGAAAGAAATTGAAAAGAGTATGAAATATGAGCATTGAAGGTTAAGAATTGAGTTTTGCTGATGCCTGCAAATTTGTTGGAGAGAGCGTACATTCTTTCTTTGTATCAAATGGAGGAGGATAGAATGAATAGTGACTTCCACATGTGTTATTGGCCATTCTAAGGATGGGGTAGTATCCAACGACAATTTGGGTGACTCTATATCAAGGAAGAGGAATGAATATAGCAAGGGCATCAGTTGTGTGAAAGATATTTAAGGCATCGACAATGATAGGTTTGGATGAGAGAATAATCATATTCTTTTCTAAGGGTGCACATATGCTCAACAAACAAAGCAAAGATGAGGAGAATGATCATAGCATGTATGATTGATTGAGCAATGAAATTGAAGAGCATGCCAAAGAAACAAGTGATTCAAATGCAAAAGATATTTCAGCTATGTGACTTTAGCTAATTAAGAGTTCGAGGCCTTTTTATTGTTACACAAGTTGTAATCCAATTTTGTTTACTAGCCATTTGAATTTTTATATATGAATAGAAAGTGATTGTTGTAAATAAATCCTTATTGCAATGTTCTCAAAATTACCAACACTAGTACAATAAAAATACATGATTTTATAGTCAATGCACATAAAAATTTCACTTTTGAAGTAAAAGAAATGCGAGCAATGTAGTCAAGTATTGTTTCAAATAAATATGAGGATGAGTGCAATTTCTAGGATGAGATTCTTTTGTTTTTTATGTAACGTGACATGATAATGTTGAATATTTCGTTTTCGGATGGAAGGGTATATTGTAATACTAGAAAAGATTTGAATGTGCTACTACAAACAAAATACCAACATGATGTGTGTGTGTGTGTGTGTGTGTGTGTGTGTGTGTGTGTGTGTGTGTGTGTGTGTGTGTGAGAGAGAGAGAGAGAGAGAGAGAGAGAGAGAGAGAGAGAGAGAGAGAGAGAGAGAGAGAGAGAGAGATCATCTTACAAAGCACATGAAATCGTGGTATGATCGTATTTCAAGTCTTGTGCTACGAGCCTTGCAAGAAATTGTAAGAGGAAAATGTTACAAACTAATGCCCCATCAAAATAAGTAAAGCTTTTTCCCTCATAAGGTGACAATTGAATCCAACCACAAGTGAATATTTCTACAAAGACCATTCCCTTACATAGAAGTTGATCAAGATTTTTTCTCTCGTTACCCAGAAAAATTATGATATGCTCTACAATTTTTTTGGAGCATCATTATCTAAAATAAATTGGAATCACCAACAAATTTTTATGGGTGATAAAATTTACATGATATTCCTATTATTGACTTCAAGTAGGTAAGTCAAATTATTGGACACAACCCTTCTACCCATGAAATTGTCTTTTATGTTACTCTGAAAAGGAGAACTTTTATATATGGCCCATGGGAGAATGATGGCCACTCGGTCCACCGATAAACATATGGCTAGAAGACTGAGAGCATAAGAAGAGTCATAGTGTATTAGTGTCCCGTCTCAAGGGAATGTGCACTTTGTGCATCAAGTAATAGAAATTTTAAAATGAAATCCACAAAACTTTTATAGTCCACAACACGCATGAGTACTTAGTTACATCAAAAGTGCAGGCACATTTGTTTTACTTGCCTTCTTCTTTCTTCCCAAAGGCCATGTCAAGTGTGAGCTGGTTAGTTGGTATAACTATAGGCCTAAGCCCATGGGCTGTATAAAGATTATGCATATGCTAATTGTCTCCACATTGCACACCTTAAAATAAAATTGCTATCAATATGGCATGCAATTGAACACACCCTCATCTAACATCATCATCAAATAAATGGATTCACACATGAATGGTAAGATAAAATCATACATATTCACTAACAATGATCCACCACAAGCCACTACTAATCTATGCAGAAAATACATACAAAACACAATTCAATTTAGTAATTGCATGGAAGGAGTGATGTCTCACAGCTTTTCCATCAAAGCTGATAATTTTCCAGTGTATTATTTTCTTCTATGACTCGGACTGCACGGCGATCCATACGGTTCATCTGCCAAAGGATGCCAAATTCTGGACAGTTGAAGAGGATCAGCCGACGCTGTCTTTAATTTTTGCACTCTTGATGGTTTGATTTCCTACAGCAGCAGGAGCAGCAAGGCGATGTCTGCACACAGCATCACTGTTACTACCATGGCTGCCGTGCGAGGACGTAATGGTGCGGAGTTGACAGTTGGAGTGGGGGCTTTTCCTGGTGAATGTGATGAGGCCGATGGTGAGATGGAGGGAGCTGAAGACGGAGCGATGGGCTTGGGTGCAGGTGCAGGTGCAGGTGCAGGTTCCGGAGCTGCTGTTGGTGTTTTGGTTGGTGCAGGTGAGCTGCTGGGTGCGGGGGAAAGAGTCGGAGCAGGCGAAGGTGATGCAGTACCTGCTGTCACAGACACTGACAAGGCCATCCCAGATGCGCAGTGGCCGAGAGTGCCACAGATGAAATTATATGTAGTCGCGTTGGTGAGGGTGAAGGTGTCTTTTCCTGTAGAGTAAGTTCTGAGAGGAGTATTTACGTTGCAAGCTGTGAAGTCTGCTTGGCTTACTAACAGCACGGAGTGAGTTGATCCGCTGTAAGTGAACACTGCTCTCAGATACACACATGAACAGACTAGTTTAGCAATTTGTCATTTACCTTCATTCACAGTAAGCGTCTTAACGATCAATCGCTTGCTACGCCACAAATTTTGAGTGATGGGTCATCATCCCATAGGATTAGCACACCGATTACAATCTCAGGCAAAGAATATGAATTCTAAAGATCAAACCACACGTACAAACATCAGAATTGAATGGGAAATACCTATAGTGTCACCAACTTGGAAGGTGTGAGAAGACGCCCATGTGTTGTAATTTACATTTTGACTCCAGCCTTGACTATCTCCCACGTTGTAGGTCGCTGCCATGCAACATTGTGCTGCAATAAGAATGGCCAATCCGGTGAGAGCAATTCGTGCACTGCCTATTCCCTGCATGCCAGCCATATGGTTGCCTCAATCGCATCAAGATCAAATCTTCTGCTGCAAACGTTATAATCTTCGAGCTTGAATAGACGATCCTCAATCTTCTGAACATTAATCGACCTCTACTACTTTAGTCAGGTCGAAAATCATACAGTTTGTGAGTGGGAATCCGATATGGGTGGGGCAACCGCTTTATCCCATGTGCTAGAGCAGATGCTCTATCTCTAGACTCTATGTAAGAGGTGTAAAGCTCCGGAGGAGAGCAAGAAGCTTTATAGATGCTATGATGGGTAGCGAGGCCAGGAATGAGGTAAAAATATGAATTCTGGACATTACAACCTGTCGCTCCGGCCCCACACTAGACCTGGGTCCTGTAATTCACCTGAGTCTACAATGAAATCTACCAGTGCCCACTGCGGCCTGCCCTTTACTTTCGATTTGACAATGCCTTTCCCATTGATTTCGTCGTTTCAGCCAAACTAAAGCGTCTTCTCTTCTTCAAGGATTGCATAGATGTGAATGTGTATGCTAATTGCACACAGAAAATAGAGTCTGCCTTGAGAAAGGAAATCAGGGCTGTGAAAACTTGCCTGGAGATGACCTTCAGGCTTCCATACCGCTTTTTTGAAAGGTTGTCAGCTTTTTAATGTTATTGCATTCTGAATTATGCAAACTCAGAATGCTTGCAGGCTAATATCCTTCAAGCACTAAACTTTGCAACTAATTTTAATATTGAAAAACTGGTAGTTGAAATTAAATTACCTTAATTGGGTATACATCCTACCGATTGTTATTTTAGAACGTCCGATTCTTGGAGTCCTAGTACCAATAATGACCTCTGTACTGGCTCCTCTCCCAACTGTGGAGATATTGAACATTGAGAGTTTTGGCTTAAAATTGTATATAGGTCTTGTAATTGTTTAGATTCACCCTTTTCTTAAGAATGCAGTTTATTTAGGCTTATCTACTGATATGCAAATACATAAACTTATATTTCAACAATATTACTTTGCGTTAACATTATCATATACAATATTAACACTTTACAGCCACCTTTTAAGCCAAGTCAATTTTTACAGCTTATGCGCTATTAGATGTCCCTTTAATTAGGCAAGTAGACCGAGATTTGAGCAAGAGTCGCCCTTGCCATATCTAAATTAGCTACCCTAGGAGCCATGTGCAAAACTTACGATTCATGAGACATAGCTTGGAGATATGGAGTCATAGTTAGAATCCTTTCTGATTTTCATAAATTATTATTGTGAGATTAGAGAAACCATTATAAAGTCCAAAAACTGTAATTATTTTATGAGACTATTATTGGAGGTCATTTAAAATCCTGTAATTATTCTATGAGACATTAAATCGAGGTCATTTAGAAACAAGTATCTACTATCCACTCGTCCGACGTCAACATCCTTCGATTATTCTATGAAATCGTATTTTGGAGAATTACGTATTCCAGCTCCATTGTCAAAGAATGCCGGTTTACAAGCACAAGATACAATTTACCAAAGCTCTGGATAAAGCCAAAGTAGATGGACGAGCTCAGTCGTATGATTAGGCTTGCGAGGAGAGGGATAATTACAGATATCAAATTCAAGTATATTTGGGTGGGGATAGTGGATAACTATTTTGACAGCCTACGGCTACTGTTGTGGCTTTTTTTATGTAAACAAATGATTCTTCGTGTTATCCCAAAGTTTCTTGGGCATTTAGTCTGTACTACACTGTCGTTAGGAAATATAGTAATCTCTGTTTTAACTAGTCGTATTCTTAGCCAAGACTTATAAAATAAAATTATTAGCAGCTAGCTTAGTAAAAGCAAACTACCATGGTGGCATGGCCCATTGCTGAGGTTGACAGTAATGACATACCGTATACGTATATTTTATGTTTGCTTGATTAAATCTTTTGAGTTATATGTGGGTCCAGGTGTCAGAAAGACTCCATCTCATGTGACAGACACACAGGCTCTAAGAACTTACCTCAAGACAATAATGACTCAAATATGATGCTACCTACAATCAGCACCCCTTTTCTTCAAAGTTCAGATCTTTCTTCAAATAAACATATAACACGCAGCACGCTTCAAAGTTCTCTGGAGCCTGGCTTTTGCGAAGAAAATGACCCAATCACATGACATAAGGCTTAACCAGTTAAGCTCTGGCCTTGAGCTTCAAGGATGTCTCTCACCACTCACAAAGTCAAAAGATCAAAAGGGACACAAAACAATGACAAGCATCCAGGTCACATTCTGCAACATTGTGGTGGGTGAAAACAGTAATCTTGATAGCTTAACTGTAAAGTACGTATGAGTGGGCCTTTCCTGGACCTGCTAACTGCAACAGACAATCTCGACTGCATCAACAACTGGGTATATTATGCGCACCTTTCCCCTTATAATAAGTTCAAAATAAAATGCTTGTCCCTTTATCTTACAAGTCTTTTGGGAGGTGAATGAGGCTAATAATCATTTTCTTGGTTCTATTGTTCCTAAGCTGAAACATCTTCTGATTTACTATTATTAAGTTGTTTGTCTGCCTTTGACGCATTCGGCCTTTTGATAGGAATAATTGAGTTGAAAGTATAAGTTTTCGATAGTTTGACTATATGAGCTTTGCTCTTGCCCTTAAGGTTGATAAAGTGATTCTCGGTAAAGATGATTTCTTGGCTGGTGAATATCTTCAATTTAACGAGATCATACAACTTACTAAGCTTTATTGTCATATAACCAGTGAAAATGGATTGAATATTGTGGGAGTCCAGCATAGGCAATACATTCGAAAACTTTAAGGTTCGATACTGAAGGTTTGGTGCCTGTTTAAACTTCATAAGGTATTTTGTTTGAGAGTCCTTTAGTCGAACATCTGTTATGAATATAAGCTGCAATGGAAACAACTTTAGCCCAGAAGAATTTAGGCAGTGTCGCGTGAGCAAGTATACACTTAGTCGCTTCGACTAAGATTCCATTCTTTCTCTCAATAAGTCCATTTGACTAAGGCAAATAAGAAGTAATAGATTGTTTTTCAATGCATTTGCTAAGGCAATTTTCCTTGAATTCCATTGAGATGTATTCTCTCTCATTCTCTGTCCTCGGTGCTTTTATTCTCTTACTAGTTTTGAGTTCTACACAATCTTCATGAACAACATCTAGAACATCTTTTGATGCATGCTTATGACTTGATTTATATGGAAGCCTAGTCTGCTTTCGGACAATGCAAGTATGGCAGACGGGGAGGTCGATCTTCTTGTCTAGATAATCGAAATCAAGTACTAAGGACTGTCTAAACATATTCGATACATATGTATGATTCAAGTGACCTAACCTATAGTACCAAAGTAATGCTTTATTGACTAAACTAGAAGTATTCAAGATTTGACTAGAAGTATTCAAGATTTGAATTGTGTCATATTAACAATAAATAAGTCTATATAAGTATCCAAGTTTCTTTTCAAGTGAAATGACCTTATTTTTCCTATCAACAATTCATTAATCAGATTCAAATTCTAATCTATGACCTAATTCGGTGATTCTGTTACTGATAACAGATTTGTGGATAGTATAGGTACATACAAAACATTCGATAGTAACTTGAATTGATCATGCTGGAACTTCAATCTTATAGTGCCTTCACCTTCAATAGTGTGTGTACTATCATCACCGAGATGAACGAATTTATTTGTATTGTAATGCAATGATTCGTATAGGATTGAAAATGTTCGAGATGACTGGTCATATGTCATGGCTCCAAAATCGAGAAACCAAATATTATCAATTTGCATTTTTTGATCTTTGATCATAAATGCTCCTTCATCTATGTCTTGAACTAGGGATTGAGATATAACTACAACTATGCCAGTTGATCTGACTGCTTGTTGTTGGCGTTCTTTGCTTTCAATATCTTGCAATTTTGGATCTCAAAATGATGACTTAGAGCTGATACAAGAAACCAAGGATCTTATAAAACAAGAGTTTGAAATTACAAACCTTGGAGAGGTCAAATAATTCCTAGGAATTGAAATCACCAGAAATAAAGTTGTCGGAAAGAGGTGTGTAGAAGATAGGTCGAACTCGAAAAGAAACGAATGAAAAATATTCGAGTGACAAGAATAAAAACTTTTCGTGCACAGCGGAATAAACTATCTTCCTCTTTTTCTATGCATGACTACGCCTATCAATTTCAAACAAAACAATAGTGATAGAAATCACGTTCGATCTTATAGTAACTAACTTTGAAATCATCAATACTACAATGATTACGTAGCCAAACAATAATGCATTGAATTATCAAACAAATAAGTTGTCACGAATCATTCGCGAATCACAAGACAAATAATTAGTCGCAAAGAACTACAGAGAACGCATACATTCTGAGACGAAGCTGAATGCAATAAAAATAGTTAAAACAACTCTAAGAAGTGAGCTAGAATGCTCAAGAGTGTTCAAGCTCGCAGGCTTGAGAGAGAGAACTAACTATTCAAATTGCTTGATCATAACTTGAAAACTGTATGAATATGAACAGCTATATATACTAAGCAATTAGGTTGTCAAATGCAATCGCCAATTGGCTGGTGTCCGCTGGCATCCATCCAGTTTCTTCTCAGTGATTGCTGATAAGTGGTGGAAATTGGCCGTAAATAGTTTGTCTGCATAAATGAACCAAAACTGTCACTCTGCAGAAATGGACTAAAACTACCACAGGCAAAAAAGGTGACAGTGTTGAGATTTTGCAAAAAACGTGACAATGTCCTTAAATCTCATTTAGGATAGCCCCACACTTTGCTAGAGTCATTTCCTTAACATTTGAAGCACTTTGAAAAAAACAAAAAATGCGACTCTGCATATTTACTCGTAATTCCTGACAGGCGACAGTGTCGCTAAAATGTGAAAAAGCGACACTGGGGTTTGAGGCTATATAGCCTAGTGGAAACTCGCCCATCTTTGTTCCTATTTTGGTGATTCATTTCCAGTTTCTCTCTCTCTGCACTTGTCTCCTATCTCATGGCTTGGGGGTGAGGTTGCTGGAGATTGATTAGTTGCTTCTATTTGGTTGGGTTTTTTTTTTTTCACAGTGTGTTCTCTTGTGTTTTGACTTCTAAGTAGGATCTTGAGGAGCTTTCCCTTACACATTGTGTAGGTTGCAAGTCTATTGTTTTTTTTTATATTTCTTTTGCATCGTTGTCGCATCCCCGTCTATTCATGTTTACTCTATTACATTGCTATTTTTTTTTGCACACAGCCATGAGTGGAAGTGCATCCGGTAGCGGTAGTGGCCGCCAGGAGCAGGTCGACATATGAAGATTATGCTGCCAACCTGGCAAGATCCATGTCGCCTGAACAAAGGGTGGTAGTTTTGAGTTTGTTGGCCACACAAGAAGGCGCCATAGGTGGCCTTTCATCTCCACCTCTTAGCTTCGAGTTCACTTCCACCCTCACTACAATCGAAATGCCGAAGGGGATTTAGTGAGGGATGAAAAAGGCAAAAAAATTATTAATAAATTACATTTGTTATATTTCCCTTCTTTTGGGACAAGAATATTTAAAAAATGGAGTGACCAACTTGGAGAATGAAAATCCAAAATTATGCAGGAGCTGCAGAAAGAATTCTTGCAAGAAGATGAGTTCAAACCAAGAGCCATATCAAAAAGTATGAGCGAATGAATTTGACATAAGAGGGATGTCATGCGGGATGCACATTGGGCAAACAAGTCAAAGCCCGCTTGGTGCTCCAGGGCAGATTGGAAGGCTTGCAAGGATGAGGCCAAAGATCTAGATCAATACCACTTGTAGAAGGACGTTGCGGCGAGTAGGATGACCTTTGGCAGTAGGATGTTCAAGTGGAAAGACGGGCCACTCATTTATATTCTACAATTCATTCTTTAATGCCATTGCATAGGGATCTACTTTTTGTGACTCATTTTTAAATTGCCAAATTTGCTATTTTCTACAGCTTCATGACTTCGGATGTCATCCCACCAAGGCGGAATATGACTTCGGATGTCATCCCATCAAGGCGGAATATGACATTGCATTCCGCACATCATATGACAGTTTGGTGGCAAAGCTAGCCCATCAGGGCATTCACACCATAGTGAGTTATATTCTCACTGTATCCATCAACTTTATTTATTTTTATATATAATCAGTAGATTGAAGGTGGTCAAAAACTTATTATTGTCATTTTTTATGTTTGTATTGATGCAGGCAGGCACAGGTCCAGAGCACGTGGCATCTACATGTGGTGTGCATCTGACGAAGAGTCGTACTCTACAGTTTTTTTTATTCGTGTGTGTGTGTGTGTGTGTGTGTGTGTGTGTGTGTGTGTGTGTGTGTGTGTGTGTGTGTGTGTGTGCGCGCACGCGCGCGCGCCCGTGTGTGTATTGGACATGAGACAGAAAGTCTCACAATATGTAATATATATGATTTCGTTTAAGCATTTTGGTTTATTGTTGGAATTTCAATTATATGTGATTTGTGAGTGAATATAATGTAAGTTTCATACGTTTGAAACATAGCTTTGATTCATTGTATGCTTTGTAATCATTTTCATTATATGCCTTGGAGTATATGTTTCTATTCGATATTAATTATATGCTCTATAATCAGTTTCATTATATGTCTTAGAGTATATGTTTCAATGATTTGTGATTTTTGAATGAATATAATGTAATTTTCACAAGCTTAAAACATAGCCTAGATTCATTGTATTAAGAAAGTGCAATAGTTTGCTACTCTTAGGGGCATAAGAAGATACAGTTTAGATGATAGCCACTGGACAAAGTTTAGATGTGATAAGAGGTATAGGATTTTGGGCAAGGGCCCAAATGGTTCTAGTAAGCTTTTGCTTTTGACCCCAAACAACATGTCAAAATGCAAGTGATATTTTCAAGTTCACATTTCTTTTGGATGATTGTTTTAACTTTTTTTTCTGAAGGCTTTGACTGGTTTTGCATAGATTTATAAGATCTATTTAAAGAGCCCTTGGAGGGTGCTACTTGATGGTATGAATATGACCTAGAACAACTTATTTGTCATCAAAGATTTAAGCTCACATTGTATGAGCTGAAAATCTTTGTTCTCTAGACTTGAGGGATATAACAATGTTGCACTGTTACTATATATCTTACAAGTTACTTGACAGTTAGCCTCAGCACTTTAGATTTGCTGAAACATGAATGCTATTTCAAATAGACTAGCATGCAACCATAAGTCATGCCTTCTTTGAGACTACTATGTCCCACTGCTCAGCCTCTCATGCATTTTGCTTCAAGGTCGAAATAAAGCTCTTATTTGAAGCCTCGTCCGATTTCGTTCAACTACGTATAACCTAAATTGGGCTAGCTAACTAGTCTACCTAACTATTACGTCCATGTCCAATATGAGGGATTCAGAATAATTCCTAACATGGATAGTTGGTCACTCCAGTTGTATGTGGTTATTAGTTATGCCTCATCTTTCCGGGCTTGGCCGATAAAGTAATTAATAATCATATGAGGGCCCAAACCTATAATTGGACATAGGAGCACTTGCATGGTGTTTGACAATTTATGTAAGAATAGGAGGTCAACTGATATTCCAAGTTGCATGGAGATCCTAAAAAAATATTCTCTTCTCCTGGGAGAGAATATATACTAGTGAAAACTCGCCCATCTACCTATTGAAGATCCATCGTTGTTGTCCAATGATGAGATACCAAAACATTTTTCATAAACTGTCCAGCGATGAGCTATGTAAGGTTTCTGGAATGTATGATGTCTCTTATCATGATGAGCACTCTAAAAGCGTATGTTTTTTGACGATACTTGCTATCATCTCTGTCTTTCACAGTATAGCAGCAACTTAGCACGAATATTAAAATCATGCCATTGGGTTCCAATATATTGCAAGAGAAGGTATGTACACTACTCTTAATCTTCGTTCTCTAAGCTATGCAAGAGCTATAGAGTAATAAACCACTACGAAAACTTTGATAATGGGTTTTTAGAAGTTATGGATTATAACAATAACATATATGTCCTACATATGACTATGTAATGCTATACATAGAATTGGATACGGATTTATATGTTTCTCAAAGGCATTCAAAAGCAAACATGACCAGTTCACAAGAGTCGCTAGCGTCTACCATTTAGGTTGGTGCTTCTCACATATCTCAGTGCTTTTTTTAATAAAAACTTCAAAAGAGTATGTCGGTAGAATAAGAGATTGTTAATCATTATACGAGCAAGATTATTCTTGAAGCAGTTTGCTACATATCTCTTTCTCTAACATGCATTAACGCAGCATACAGAATCATTGCTTATTACATAAATGAATGATTATAAACGCTTTTGTCTATGAATATGGGTATTGTGTTTGATTGCATTTTAAGTCACGATCATGATGCAAATGTAATATAACGGTTAGATAGCTCGTGGACTCTTGTAAAGCATGGATTTTTTTTGCTCAAGAAGTTACGAGAATCGTACATGACCTGTTTACAGGTAGGAATGCTGGTATGGCATGGATTTGCCCCGCATTTCATGTACCAATATCCTCAACCCAAGATCCAAGCAATCTAGCATCAAGGTGATGAAGTTAGTTGTCACGCGGAGGTTCGTTCCCATCAGAGCAATAGCATATTGTAGGTTACAGCATTAATGGAAGATCCACATCTAACTCTAACATCCATTAACCCTAAGAATTAACACTACACCATTAACACTACGATCCATAATGAAGATGGCTTACTCTTTCTCTCTCTCCCTTTCTCTCACAAAAAGTATAAGAAATAGCAATTCCCATAACATTCAAATCCAACAATTAGCAAATACAACAAAAACATGAGAGATGGAGAAAAAGCGATATAGAGCAAGGACATTCACAAATCCATTCCATAAGAGAACCAACCTGCTTGTATGGAAAAAGTCCTTTTATTGACTTGTAACTAATCAAATAACTATGTGATCATCGAGTTGGACTTACACACGCAAGGTGCCAAATCACTCTCACTTATTAACTAGGGTTCGGGTTGCTTTGGGATCCGCAAACCCTCCAATAGTATCCCCCACCAAAACTGGTGGCGGTCCCACAGCACCTGCCTCGAAGCTTGAATGCAAATTTTCAATAAGAGCCATATGGGTCCGATGGCCATTGATGATAACCTTGTTCATTGATAAATGGGTAGTCGACACCATCCAAAAAAGCATCCCAAGATAATGCTTGTTGATTTTGATCCTTGTAGATAGGTGCAACTGCTAGCAATGCCATTGTTGAAGCTAATGACAAGGTTAAAGAAATTCTTTTTTTTGACATTTTCAAAAATTTATAGCTTTCTCAATACTTAACAAAATGAGAAAAAAAATATATCTCCACAAAGCCCTTTCAATGCTCTACAACATGGCTATTCAGATGGAATTATAGAGAAGAGAAGGTTCGGCGAAAAATGAATCAAACAAGACAAAAAAAATATAAAAAAATCTGGAAGTTTCTGGTTTTTGACAAGTTTACAGAATTTTATTATGTTTGGAGATTAAAATGAAACAGTTGTAAAAGATTTGCAACTTTTAAAGATAGCACACCGACGTGCTATATAAAATGAGATAATTTTTGCAACCTCCAAACATAGCATGCCGACGTGCTATATAAATGAGAAAAAAATTTGCAACCTCCAAACATAGCACACAGACATGCTGGGCTCGGCCAAAAAAAATTAATTAATTAAAAAAAAAAAATTGGGCGACCAAGACAAGCATGCCAACGTGATATGTTTGGAGGCTGCAAAAAAATTTAATTTGAATTTTTTTTTTTTATTCTGTGAGATTTTGAACTATGTGCCAAACCACATTCTTAATAATAAACATTGAATTAGTGGCATAAAAAGGGTAGCACACCATGTGCTATATTTTTGTTGAATCATGACAAGAAAGAAACTCAAAAACCTCACAAAATATTTACTCGCAAAATGTCAAGGCCCCTCCTCCATCCAACCTTGTATCAAAGGGCCCCAAGATGCAAAACACAAGTGGAAAAAAACGCCACCCTAAGCTGCCAAAAGGAAATGCAAACCTAAATACGCAATACTTCACCCCCTTATGTGAGTGTACTTGCAATGTGTTAGCAAAATAAGATCATAAATTAAGCAATCATTAGCCTAACTATGACAAATGAGACCCACCTATGGGCCCTCTCCATTCCAGAGTGGAGAATGCACCACAATGAAAGATACTCTTATCCATTGAAAAACAACCAATATAGAGATGGAAGTCCCACTTCTAAGCCTTCAAGAGATTATGCTCCAAGTTATCCACAATCGCAATATTGCACATGTTGATTGGCTTAAGATTTCTCATGTGAAATTGTACCGCCGAGGCAAAGGGCATCAAAACTTGAGCAATTTTTCCAAAACACGCTTAAGTTTAACATTCATTCGACATAAACTCAATGAAAAGCCAAATTAGAAAACGTAACCAACCTAACCATTTAGACGTAAGAAAACAAAAATCCCAACCAATCTGAAAGCCAACTTAAGATCCATTCCAAAAAGTAACCGAAGGCAAAGACAAGTCACTTTCGAAATCCCAAGGCATAGTGATCGCCAAACTGGCCAAATGGCACAACAACGAACCACACATCGATGACGTAAATCTTTTGGCACATGCGACCTAAAAAATTTCTAGTAAGAGTCCTTCCACTTAGGCCAATCCCGAAGGCGAAACCAAAATGACAACCGTCCCCAATGATCAATTTATTAAATTTAGAAGACGATACATTCATATGTAGATTGATTGGGATCTCCAAACCACCAACACATGTTGGCCATTCACTAGTAGAGGGCATTGAGACTTAGCGACTGAATTCTTGGCGCTGGTTGAGGTACCCAAGTTTTTGTCTACATGATTTTCCCTATAGTTATGCTATGATTCAATGCACCCCCTCTATCTTGAAATATAGTGCTCTCTAGTAAAACTCGTTTTTCTCAACTTAGTTTCATTTTGATGATTAAGCCTGGCTGAATCAATATAGCTCCCGAATACGGATCCCGAGAGCTAACTCAACGAGCAAATAAGCTTAGCTCATGGACATGAGTCCCAAAACCTGACTAGGCCATGCCTTGAGTTCCAAAATTGTGACTACTTGACTAACTCACCACAAGTCGGAGGCTCAATCCTTGAATTCCTAACTTGCCCTACAACTTTTGGGGGTGTCACCCCTCCAAGTCTTACGAGACACTAGGTGCACCCAAGTCAATTTTACAACAAAAACCAAAATCCATGCAACAATGACTCTTGATGGACAACATGATGCAACACCCAACAAATGAAACATTCATACTCTCCCACACCTGCACACGATTTTCAAATAAGACTTCAACAAACTTGCATAACAATGCAAGTGTTGGAATTTGCACATTTTGCTTACATCACTTGCAATGTGTCATGTGATGAGTGTCTGAGCTTGCTATTTTTGTTCTAGTGTGACAAATGGTCATGCTACCCCAAACATGTAGCCTTTCTTTGTAATTGTAACCTTGTGCTCAAAAATGATTTGAATTCGCAACGCCTTGGAAATGCCCCATAGGGCCCACCTCCCATATGGACCTATTGAACTAATCCGACGGTAAGCACTAAATATTGTAAGATCCTCCATCGTTACAAAAACCTTGAGAGGTCCTTTAAACTTGAGACATCTCAAGTGCCACGATCCTAAAGTTTCCATTATAAGTGTGATGTTCACTTCAATATTCCATTCCATGATCACCAAAAACTAATAATTTACACTTGTACTATATTTCCCCCCTTTGACGTGTGCTACAAAGGGTTGCAAGAAGCATAAATTATAGCAAATTAGGGTGGTCAAAGGTCTTTCTAAAAATGCATTTGAAAATTTGAAATCATACAATATCACGTGGGAAAAAAGTGCTACAAAGGGTGTGCAAGAAGAAGCACAATTTTTAGCAAATTAGGGTGGTCAACGGTCTTCCTAAAAATGCATTTGAATCATACAATATCACGACTCACTTTTACTTTTGCGAACATGCCAACAAATTAGGGTGGTCGAAGGTTTTTCTAAAAATGCATTTGAAAATTTGAAATCATACAATATCATGACTCATTTTTACTTTTGCGAACATGCCAGGGGGCTGACTTTCAGCCAATTATCTCTTTCAGCCTAAACCCTATATCCCTGAAAATTCGCATGTTAAATAAAGCTCCTCGATAACCAATGTATGAAGACAGGAGTTTGTGACCTGGAAATTGGAGATGTAGACATATTTAGTTTACAATAAATCGTTATGTTGCCTTTGGTCTAATACAAAGTTATAAAGGCCACCTCAAGCCTTTGAGCGTTTCAACAGCCCATAAATAAATTATTATAGAACAATTTCCTAATTTATTTACAATGTTAAATTGGTCCCTAAGAGCACGAGTCTATTGGCCTTCATAGTCTATGCATGCTATATATGGCTGAATTTCAAACACGTAATGGATCCAAAAGCTCCAGAGAGGAACATTAGCTCATTTTATTTATGTCATGATTTCCAAATTATTGACTGTTTATCCATTAAATAGCCCATTAAGTTGTCTTTCACAAGTTCATCCTTATCCTCACTCATCATCCATGACTTTGGAAAATTACTTGCCATTAAGAGCTCAGAATTCCAATAGGGCTTTTGTGGTACGCAATTGTACAACAGTCTACTGGTGATAAAACCGCTTACTTCCACCCTTTCAACACAATTTTTCTGAATATTTCAAGGAAACACAAAACAACTATGGTAGACACACTACGAAAATCGTACAGTTTCAATCAATAACCTACCCAAGACTCCATAATACAGTTGTAATTTACAGTTAGAACATTGACCATATTAACCATAAATTGTTTCTTATACCAAAATGACATCCATAGTAGAAAAAGCTGAGATAGCCTAAAATACCCATCTGTAGAACAAGCTACCACTTCTAATACAGCTTGCCACCCTTTGCTAAACATAAACGAACATAGTTATAGCTCAAAAAATTTCAGACTTGCTCAGGTTTTGGCAACAAGATAAGTGCCATTTGATCTCCACCAGAAATAAGTAAAGTTTCTCATTGAAACTACCAATCAATCATCTTCATCATCTTCCTCCTGCATACGCATTGAAATTTAAGTATAAAAATGAAATAGATGCTTACTGACTGCTGATGAAAAGAAGTTAAAATAGTAAAAGCAAAATCTTTAAGTCATACCTCTTCACTTTCGTCATCATCGTTAATCTCAGACTTTGACTTCTCGGATTCTTCAGCTGAACCCTCTTCCTCATCATCAACCTACAATTACGAGGGTAGATTAGATGAGGGACATAGAAATACGTACTCAGAAACACAAACTACAGGCTAAATATTGACTACAAATAAATCTGCCTAGATGTAATACCTTTTTCTGCTTGTAAGCGGCTAAAGTTTTATCATAATCAAGTTTCTTTTGTGCTGCCTTAGCAACATATGTAGCTTTTTCCTGTCAAAGTCAATAGGTGAGCCAAGAAATGCTCCTTCTAACATCAACTCACAAACTTTAGAATCGAGATGGCACACTAATCAATGCTAATCAGAAAAGCTAGGGAGTATCCTGGCCTCAAACTGCAAACACTTTGACAGAGAATCAAACCTGAAATTAAAGCAATCTAATTCTGAAACGTTGGCCCATCTCAAGTGGTGAATCAACTTACCGCACTAGACATCTCTTTCCATTTGTCACCTCCAGCTTTTCCAACCTAAACGCAGAAAACATTTTTTGTATCTTACAAACAGCGACTCTAACACTACATACGGTGACAATTCTAGAGTCAATAAAATAGACCTGTAAATGAGGAGAATGCATTTTAAGAAAGATAACGGAGACAAGCCTACTACTTCCCAACAAAAGACTCGGGCCTCTTGGTAAAAAACCAACTGCATGGACTTACCGCTGCAACACCTTTCACATTGGGGTGCTTCTCTTTGTAGGTTTTTCTAAACTCCTCCCTGTCAAAAACAAGAAAAATTCCAAGTCACGGAGGCCTTTTGGAAATGCACATTCATTCAGTACGCAATTGAAACCTCTTAGATATTTATCGAGAATCACAATGCCATAATCAAATCTCGAAGTCACATATGCAATAATAAAATGCACACGAGGTTTTCATAATTTCATTGGATTTTCAAAGAGATTCACAGCTGTTCAAACTGCAAGAAAAAACTTAAACATCAGGAAAATAAATTCTTTATCAGCAGAAGTAATTAACGCATATTGTATTATATGTACCAAACCATACTCATCAAAAAGACTGCAAATGTCAGCTTCAGTCAAATGAAACTGCTACACACAGGAAGTGCATAAAAATCACAAAAGAAAATATTAGCATGTCAAGGGTCTGCAAGTTTCATGTGCTCTATATAGTCTCGAGCAGTTTGCTTTCAATTTTCTGTTTATTTAAGGAACAAAACGTCAGTGAAGAATGATGCAGAAGCTAACTATTTTTAATGCACGTTTTCTGCACACAACAACAATCTTCATAAATGTGTGATTTCTACAAATGTCCCACATTTGTGCAGGCAGTAAAGGACGTTCCTATGTCTTCATATAAGCCTCGGATATAAGTTCAGATTGTCTTTGCCTTGAAGAGAACTAAAAACACATACAAGAAAATAAAAAATGCTGTCGCAGGCCGTTTGGGTTGATTAGGATCCTTTTTGGCCTTAGTCTCCTTTCTGCGTTGCCTTTTCTTAGTCTTATCATCCTTCACAGACAACTGCTTCTTTTTCTTCAGCTCCCTGTATTAACAAATTATTAGAGCCTTTCTCAAACTTCCGGAGCGTGCAGCAAAAGAGTTTTGTTCCTACTAAGCTCGGTAAGCCATCAAGAAAGGTCAATAGAAAGATGAGTGTCAACAGAAAGAGTCCGAGATATGTTGAATCTACTTTGAGATGAATACATACTTTTCTTCGTTCTTCTGCTTTCCATCTTTCGTAAGTGTTGACGCTGCTCCTTTCTTAGCCTTTGTGTCTTTCATCCTGTAAAGAATAGGAGAATAGAATAAGCCCTTCATGACGAAAGAAGGCCTCATAAACCCCATGTTCAATACTAAACAGGAAAGAACAGGTTAATCCAAAAATGCAAGATCGATAAGAAAAGCTTGTTGAATATCCAACCTACGACAATGAATAGAACAGACACGAACAAAATAACCTAATATAGTTAGATCCTTCTACCAACAACGAACTTTGGAAAAGCCTACGCGTTAGTAATAACACATCAGGGCAGTAAAACTGGAAACTATGATTGAAAGAACAACCAATGACTCTATAGTACTACACGTCATTCAAGATTTCACCTTTTTCTATTGAAAATTCCTCCAAAAAAAAACTAGTATTTGTGTAGTAAAGGCCAAGCCTGCTACAAGAGCTTCTCCATAGGCGGCTTGTACTATTATGAAACTAAGTACATCAGCAAGAGTTAATATATACGAGAAATGTTTACCGACAAGCTTGTATACCACCGAACACTAAATAAACCTTTTGTAAGACGCGCTACAATAATTCATCAGACGATTTCAGCTCGCATTAAATGGACTGACCAAACAGACTTCACAAAAAAAGGCAGCAATAAGTGTTTCACTAAAACTATGTAAATCGTCAATGTGTAGAGTTCCTGAATAGTACGTCAAAATTAGCTCAACAGGATTGCGATACGCATTACCTCAAAGCTTACTAACCCAAAGACTTGATGCTCATGAGTCACAATAACTAAAAAAGATTATCGTCCGTCGTAAAGAATTTAGCTGCTTCCTGGGAATTGCAGCTATAGCAGTATTGTTATATAGAAAAGCACAGATGACTTTAAATTCTGAGTTACAAGGAGTGACATTCAGTCAAAAAGCATTCCTATGAAAAACCATAGATGCGGACAACATCAAAGAAACAAAAAGGTATCAGCTAACAAAGCTACCTTGAGTCTTACAGAAAGATGGAGCGTAAGTACAAAGGCAGCTTCTTAACCTTCTACTAGTTCACGGAAAAGGTCAAAACCTTTAAATAACTCACTACCAGCTCTAACTCTAATTCTACCGTATGAAAAATAGAGTGCTTGCCTATGATGGTAATCAAACCAACTTTTACGAATCACGGATAATTACGAATCCAGCTAAAGAGACGCCGTAGCAAACAGCAACAGCAATTGGTCGGCAGCCACAATGCATGCAGATACAGAATGCGATCTTAGAGGACGACAAAGGGTTAGGGTAAGGAAGAAAGCTATCCTTTAAACAGCAGACAAAGCTGGGAAATGACCACCACAGCCTCTACAATGCAAACAATAGATCGCGTCAAAGGAACCACGGAAACAACAACACAGCGAATACAACAACACGAGACAGGATCGTGAACGAATGCGAGAGAGAGGAGATGGATCGGACGAGAAAGGAGAGATCTTCTACAATGGTGCGGTGGAAGCAGAGGCCGAAGGCCGAAGATACAGACGGGCCTGGAAATTACTCACAAAAGCAAAGAGAGAGAGAGAGAGGCGGGAAAATTGTTGAAAGAAAAACACAAGCAAAGCAAATCAAAGGGAAAGGCAAGGAAAGGAAAGGAGGGTAAGGCAAATACGAGAGAGAGAGAGAGAGCGAGAGAGAGAGAAAGAGAGACGAAAAAGAGGGGAAAGAAAGCATGCCACACAACCAAGATTGGGGTTCAGGTTGAAATTGAAGGTTTGTTTCATCCTCCTCCTAGCCTCCTCACTTGTGGACCATTGTTTGAAAGGGGAAATGTTAGCCCAACAGCAATTGCAAGGAAATTGGTTCGCCTAGCAAGTGCTTCTGCCATAACACTTTATGGGAGTTGCTAACGATGTCATTTCAGCTTTTCTGCATTTTTCTCAACAACTCTCAGTTTTGGCTCTCTCTAAGTGCATCACTTCGTTTCAATAATCCGGTTGGTGGGATTCGAGTGCTCGGTATCCCTATAGGTACCTCTGACTTTGTGGCTTCTTCTTTGCGACACACTTTGGACATGCATGATTGTCACATTGATTTGCTACCAAAGCTTGGCAATGGTCAATTTGCTCTAGGAGTGGCAATAGTTATGGGACATAAATCCATTTTTTGAAATGCACATAGTCCCCTTGTATTTGCAAGCACCACGAATTACACTGTCCCATACCTTCTTGTCTAAACTCCATTTAGTGTGTTCTAAGCCTCACAAGGATATTAGTTACTTTCGGGTCACGTCCAGTATGACGTGGCTTAACTAACAGCTTGTTTCACTGGAGTACCGTGTATCCAAGACTAGGAGTATATTGTATCCTATGTACTGGTCATGGACATAACATTCTTCCCTCCTTAAACTATTTATATCCTTAGAAACTAAACTTCGAGAAATTCTTCTTTATGCTATCAACTCTCTCCTACGAATCAGCATCCTAAATACGACCCTTTCACCGAATTAAGCACTCAGAGATAGAACAATTTCTCAATTGTTTATCTCTAGTTCTGAGCACTTTCTCAGGTTCCAAAGGTAGACTAAGTGACAAATCTTCCAAATGGGATAAATTCTCATCCGATCCAACTGTATCACCATCATGTAAACTAAGTTTCAAATGATTTACATGAAATACTGGGTGTGTAGTTGATTTTCCTTGAAGATCGAGTTCATATGCCAAAGAACCAATTCTGCGTAAGCTTTCTTGAAAACTTATGCAAACGCATCCCAAGTAGTTGGCTTTACATGTAAATCTCGCCACCACGATGACGCTTTGTCGCGTAACAACATCACGACACTTTCAATTTTCTTCTCATCAGGAACACCGTGCAGATTGAAGTAACTACTCCACTTGGCTAGCCAGTCCTCGACGACTTCAAGTTTCTTCTCCTTCTTCTCCCCCGCATAAACCTCCGGTTGAAAACCGAGATTGGGTTGTTGGGGTATTCCCAACAAAGTGTAAATAAATAAAATCATTCAATAAAATGTGTTGCGAGGGCATGGCATCATGTGCGCATAAGCCCATGGCCCAATGAGCATGCAAGTAAAGTTGTAAATAAAATAAACTTGACTTGGACCTTGGAATTAAAATAAAACTAGAGGCCCAAAGTCATTTTTAAACTTAGAGATTATTTTTTAGAGTTGGGTCCAAATTGGGACTCACATGAATCTTGTGATTACCGATGTACTTTTTGTGGATCCTTGGATTAAGTTGGGTCCAAGATGAATGGATAAGATCATTGTGAATATTAGCCAATAGGATTGAGGGGCAAGGGCCTTCCCCATTTTATAAAAAGGCACCATTTGTACACTATTAGGATGCTTAATGAGAAGGAGGAAACTCTACCAATTTTGGAAGAGAAGCATCCTCATTTGCAATTCAATGCTTGCTATTGCTCTTGGTTGTTTTCTATTGCTTTCAAGTTCATGCTTTCTGGTTTCAATAGTTTATGTTTCTTCTTTAGCAAGTACAATGTGCATTTGAGCTAACCTCCACCCTCCCTCTATCTCTCTCTTCTATCTTCTTTTCCCTCCATCTTTTCTAATCATCCCCTTCCTTTCACCTACAATCATGATGAATGTTAGTGTAGAGGAGTAGAGTTAAGGAAGAGTAGTGTTAGTGGTGAGTAGAGTTAAGGGAGAAAGTAGGAAACTAACTAAAAATAGCATCTATGCATAGTTAAGTACCTATCCAGTGATCTAACCCTTGTTGATAGGCGGGAGGGCTTTACTACGCAAGATCATCAACCCTACAGTGATGCCGTTGCTGGGGATAGGTTTTCACTAACTAATTTAGCTGCATTTTAGCTATTTTCTTGCTTTTTAGAGTAGTTTTAGGTAGATTTTTGGGTGTTTAGAATTAGTTTTCTGTATTTTTTTGTGTTTGGACTGTTCACAACTAGTGGAGGAGGTGTGAGAGGGTAGAAGAGGCCCTGAATAGCCTCTAAGGGCTTGAAACCCAAACCAACCAGCCAGAAAACCCAAAAAAACACACCAATCTACATTTTGGAGGGAAAAAGAGCCTAAAATCTCATCAGATTTTTATATCTCCAAAATCTGTGAGAATTAACCCTTGCATGACTGGTAGCAACTCCAGGGTACTGTCCCAGACCTGCATAGAAGCCTGCGAGAGTTAGTTCCAAGCAAATTGTGAAAACTAGTGAAAAATCATAAAAAATTCAAAAAAACCCTTGAAAAGAATCCAAAAAATTCAAATCTTCATAAGAACTCTCGCAGAGCCCTTTGAAGTTCCATCTCAGTGAGACCAGGACACAGAGAAGCTTGCGAGAGTTAGTTTGATGTCTAAGTGCATGTGCGAGAGTTTCCAGTGAAAAAAAGATGGGAAAGTACTAGTGAACCCTCGCAGACAACAAAATTTTCAGTTCCAGTAGTCAAGAACTCTCGTAGAGGATTCTGAAGTTCCATATCAGTGAGACCAGGACACAGAAGAGCTTGCAAGAGTTAGTTTGATTCCAGTGAGCAGAAAATTGGATATAAGTGCAAAAAAATCACTAAAAAGTGAAGATCCAGCAAATCTTTCCAGTAAGAACTCTTGCAAACTCTCTCAATCGATTCAGAATGTCAATTTACATCAGTGATGAAGCCTGCAATTGTTAGTGTGAAGATCTGGTGAAGATCAAGTCAAAAAAGTGGTTTTGACCTTGCAAACAATGAAATTTTCACTTCTTGTGAGAGCTAACTCTCGCAGAGATTTCTATAGTGAGATCTGACCCAGATCCAGCTATTGTGAGCCTTGCAAGAATTACTTTCTAGAGATCTGAAAGATATCATGTTTTTTACCTGCAAAAATAGCTAAAGAACCCTCGCACAACCAACCCTCGCACAAGAGAACCCTTGCAGACTAGATCAGTGGAAAGATCTGCATCAGATCTAGCTACTGTCCAAATCTCAGATCAATCAGTGCAAGGAGTAAAAAGTTATCAAGGAAAAACCACCATAAAGGGCCTAAAATTCACTTCCGACCGATCTAATTGATCAGATCCTTAGAGATCCAAACTGCATCCTACTGTATAAGCAAGATCCAATCACTTTTGAACCCACCATCAGATGAATCTGAGACCAGGACGATCAATAGCACGAAGGATAGAAAATCAAGCACCACACCTTCCCAGATTAGCAACTGTCAAACAAGAGGCAGAACCGGAACCAACACCAATGGATCCAATGGGCCAACCTGTACATGTCGCTCCCTTGCAAGCAGTCTGGAGAGCACCACGGATGGAAATACCAAAATACGATGGATCATCAGATCCCATCCGATTCCTCCAGATCTACGAGTAAGCTTGTGAAATCTACGGTGAACGGACACCTGCGGAGAAGCTGATGTTGTTCCCCATGTCCTTATTGGCAATGGCTCAAGATTGGTTTTTCAACCTGTTAGAAGAAGAAAAATCCACCTGGGAAGCAGTTAAGGCGGCTCTCATTATGCGCTTTAAACCAAGAAAGTTCCTGAAAGACCCGTTTCTCCTACTGAGCAAAGTCAAGATGGGAAAACGAGAAAGGGTCAGGGACTATATTGAGCGGGTTAAACACTTACGATCCAAGTGCACTGCGGCCCTAACTCCGATCACGGGGTGATCATGTGGTTCCTAGCCGGACTACCACGAAGCATCAAAAGAGAACTGAAACGATAGGAGCAGTACGCTACTCTGCACGAAGCTATGGAAGATGCCATCAGAGAAGAGGATGAGGGATTTGATGACGAATATCCATTCCCCCACACCCCTACTCCCTCGGTAGCATCATCATCATCAAACGCATCTGCTCCATCCACCAAACTGTTGTTGGAACAAATGACAAAATTACACAAACAACAGATGGAGCAACTTATGGCGCAGTTTGACCATAAACTGAAGGCCTTACAAGGAGCTGTAGCAGTAACGCCACGTCAACCGGAACCAAACCAACTGCAGTATCCAAGACGAAAAAATGTATGGTGTTCAGTGTGCATGCAAAACCATACAGCGAAAGAGTGTCCAGTCCTAAAGCAAAATCTGAGACTGACACATAGATCTGCCATCTGTGCAATGCAACATTGCACAATACGGCATTTTGCCCGTTCAACCCCCGGATTGTTCAACAGAAGAGAAGTCCTTATCAAACTTTCTATCCTTACCATCAAGGGGCACCCAACGCGGCACCAATGTACGGCGCACCAAATCAACCACAATGTATGGCCTTACCTGCTCCACCAGGGCCAGCCAATCAACAAGTGGCCCATGTAAACCTGACAGCAGCAGAACCAAAGATGCAAATGCAACCTCAACTTGAGCAGCAGCAATGGTACGGACCAGATGAACCATTTATGGATCCTACCATAAATGAATATGTTGCGGCCTATGCAGCTCAAACTCAATGTCAAGGCGGAAGAAATTACGGCTGCTACAGATGCGGCGAAGGATTCAGAATTGCAGAATGTCCCTACAAGGGACAATATACATCCTTCTGTCGAGAATGCGGTTATGGACACTGTTTCAAGAATTGTTCATTTAAACCTGGAACCAGTGCACCTCTGAACACTTCATTGCAATACAGCAACCAGCAGTTCCAGAGTAACGTCCTCCACATCGAAGCAGCATGGGAAAGTGGGGAACACAACATCACTTTGCCAATCAAACTCAAGAGATACAAGGACGAGGCAGCAATGGTAGATGGAGGATTGGGTGTCAATTTGATTTCCACTACTTTGTACAAAAAATGAGGTTTACAAGGATTGAAGCCAGCAAGATTCGCCATCAAGCTAGCTGATCAATCTTGTGTGAAACCAAAAGGTGTGGTTGCCAATATCCCTATAAAGATAGCAGGCATGCAGTTTGTGATTACTTTTGTAGTCATGGATATACCTGAATCTCCATCTGCATACCGTGTTTTGAAAACTGCACAAGTAGTACACAACTGGGGTACGGGGTGTGAAAGATTTCAGATCCTTAAGATCCAATCTACTTGAATGATCTTTGGTTAGAAAGAGAAATACACTACCAATTTCACCAATGTAGAAAAATCAGCATCTACACACAGTTTGAGATGCAAACACTAATAGAACTTGATCAACCTTGAATGAAATGATTATGTACTGTTGTTGTCCGTACAAAACCAGCAAGCTACTGTATTTCACACGTGTGGATCCAAAAATAACAAATATAGATAATTCTACACATAGAATTGCAAGCAATCACCAAGATAGTGCACCAATGGATAGTAGAACCCGAGAGGACCATGTATAAGCATGAAATGAGATAGAGAAGAGAGAAGATGACTCTCTCCACGAGTTACATCCTTTTATAGCAGGTCCAAACCCTATTTGGCCACTTGGCTTTCCCACCAAAATGCTAACCCTACCAATTTTGGGTCTAGATTCAATGTACCCAACTTATTCAAATTGAATCTACTCAAACTCGCATTCTATCTTTCCCACACTTTCAAAAAGTGTTTATTCAAATGAAATTTAGACTAATGAACTTTGAAAAGTCAACCTCTAAGTCTAAAACAAGTTTTGGCCTCAATATGCCAAATATGGAAATATTGCAAAATGTGATGAAACTAGTTGAATCTTTCACACGGGGAAACTCACCTTCGAGAACAGAGAGTAGGCTATAAAGGTTGATCCAACCACATGGGCGGTGAAACCTATTGCACCCAAAGCTGATGACGGATCATCCACGACAGGTCACATGATTGATCGCCCAAGGGCAGCCAAGGGGAGTCACTATCATTCAGAGACAGATGTCATGATGTGGACGGATGCATTAGTAACTATTGACTGCCAGGCATGTCAATATGAATCAGATCCGGAACCTAGTACATCTTCACCCAAGTGTTACACTATGGACACACCCATCACATTTGGGATGAATATGATAAACGTAGCATGATTGTCAGCGGAACCTATCGAGAACCTAGTAGACGATGATTTGGTCCCTTGGCAACATGCTCTAACTTATAATAAAGAGATTGAACTGACTGATGAACAGGTCTTACACCATATGGACCCAGATCGTTACGGAATCAAGAAAGTACCAGCTCAACCACCGCAAAAGTCTGCTATGGCAAAAGTCTCAAAGGTTGATCCACCCAAGGCACCTGCGAATAAGAAGAATCAGTTGAAACAGCGCTACAACCAGGTGATCCATTTGAGTGATTTACCCGATGAGGCGATAGCTATAGCAACCATGAGGCGAATGTCAAGGCAGCCCCGATGAAGGATAACAAGGACGAATCCACCGAGATGACAAAAAAGAGCAAAAAGAAAGTATTGGAGTCCTTGAAGTCAAACAAGTTGGACTTAGATACAGCGTCATCTTCTATAGAGGTGAAAGAAAATCGAAAAATGACCAGTCGGGCTAACATCAATATGCTAAAAGAGGAATCTCAACGAGCACCAGTTCACGAGATGCTTGAGACTTTCAAGAACTATACCTTGGACGACGTGGTAATCATGATTCCGCAAGCCCAGAGAGAACTTGATCAAAGTTAGGCACCAGCGGAACAAGTCTTCGAGGGACCTGCGCAAACACAACCGATGAACCTTGCCGAGCCAGGTAAAGAAGAAAAGATAGTGCATGTGGGGGAGCAGTTAACACCCACACAGCTCAAGAGACTATGATCGTTGTTGGTGGAACATAAAGACCGTTTTGCATGGAGTTATAGTGACCTGAAGGGCATTCCACCAACAGTTGTCCAACACACCATACCCTTGGTGGACGGAGCAGTCCCCAAGGTAAGCCGTTATTACCGCTGCAACCCGAATTATACTGAGCTGATCAAGTAGGAGTTGCAAAAGCTGATGGATGCAGATTTCATCTATGAAATTGAGCACACGGAATGGATATCACCGATAGTTATAGTACCCAAGAAGAACGACAAAATGCGGATTTGTGTGAATCTGAAGGCGCTAAATGCAGTCACCAAAAAGGACCATTTTCCTTTACCATTTACGGAAAGTGTCCTTGACAGGGTAGCTGGCGCCGAAGCCTACAATTTTCTAGACGGCTTCAGCGGCTACAACCAGACGAAGATAGCCCCCCAAGACTAGCACAAAACAGCATTCGCCACGGAATGGGGAACCTATGCCTATAAAGTGATGCCATTTGGACTTTGCAATGCCCCAAGCACTTTCAAGTGAGTCATCCAGATGGCATTCAAAGATTATTTGCAAAAATTTTGGGAGATTTTCTTGGACGATTTGTGCGTGCATGGACCAGATTCAGAACACTTATCTAACTTGGAGAAGGTGTTACAAAAATGCCGTGAATACCAGATCTCCCTGAATCCAGAAAAATGTCAATTCTGGGTGACACATGGCTTGATTCTTGGCCATAAAGTGTCAAGACACGGGATCGCCACAGATTTATCTAAGATCAGGATCATTGTTGATCTACCACCACCGAGGACAATCCGCGAGGTCTACATTTTCATGGGTCATGCTAACTATTATAAGATCTTCATCTTGATTTTGTAGAGTTAGCCCGACCAATTTACAAACTCACAACGGATCCACATTGGAACGAGGAAGCCCTAAAGGCTTTTCAGAGACTTAAGGATGCATTGGTTTCAGCACCAATCTTATGCCCCACCCAATTGGTCCACTGATTTTCATGTGCATACGGATGCATCGAAGTATGCAGTTGGAGCAGTCTTAACCCAGCCAGGTGAACACAAAAAGGATTTTCCAATCCGATTTGCAAGCCGACAGCTCAGTGATACCAAAATGAATTATTCAACCACAAAGCAGAAAGCAATGGCAATGATCTATGCGGTTAAGAAATTTCGACACTACTTGATGGCCACACGTTTTGCTTTTTATACGGACCATCAACCCTTGCTCTATCTCGTTAATAAAACTTGCAACACTGAAAGAATCACCAGATGGCTACTTCTATTGTTGGAGTTTGATTTTCGGATAGTAGTTCGCAAGGGAAAACAACAGTTAATGGTAGATCACGTGTCACGAATCAAAGGGAAGGAGATTGCAAACCAACCCGACGATGAGCTGGCAAATGCTGTCTTATTTTATGTGGACACAGTACCAGAATGGGCGGCCGACATTGTTGAATATCTAATGCGGGGCCAACCAGACAAATCTTTACCAAAGGCGGAATAGCGATTGATCTTAAAGGCTAGACCTTATCAGTTGATAGCCGACCAGTTGTATTGAAGAGGTCCAGATGGAATTCTTCGGCGGTGTATTCTTCCTCATGAGGCCACCCAAATGGTTTCGCTTTCACATGAAGGCATGGGTGGAGGTCATTTTGCATCTAACAGTATAGTTTGCAAGATCCTGTGTTGGTGGCCAACGATTCATATGGATACGGAAGAATACTTGAAAAAGTGCGATGTGTGCCAAAGGGCAAGGAGACCAACGAGATTGAATTACAACTTACTACACCCGGTCTTAGCCCAAGTACCATTCGAAAAGTGGGGATTGGATTATATCAGTCCAATTCACCCTGCAGCAAGGAGTTCCCAGGCTTGATACATAATCGTAGCCACAGACTACCTCACCAAATGGGTCAAAGCCAAGGCAGTAAGAGTAGCTGATGCTAGGACCACTGCCAAGTTCCTTTATGAAAATATCATTATACGTTTCGGATGCCTGGTGGAGCTAGTCAACGATCACGGAAGCCATTTCATCAACGAGACCATCAAGGTCTTGTTGGAGGAATTCTTCGTGATCCATAGAACCAGTACGCCTTGTTATCCTCGTGGTAATGGGCAAGCAAAGTCATCCAATAAGATCCTGTGTAGCATGCTCAAGAAAACAGTTGAAGCTAGCAGATCGGATTGGGAACATAAGTTGCATGCTACATATGGGCATTCAAGACAACATATAAAGGAAACACTGATCAAACACCCTTCCAATTGGTATATGGTCAGGATGTTGTAATGCCAGTAGAGTTTTTAGTTCCTTCATTAAGGATTGCCACCACGCAACGTCTTAATGAGTCCAAATCTCTACAACTACGCCACAAAGGTCTGCAAAAACTCTGTGAAACACGCTTACTAGCAGTGCACGCACTGGCAGCTGAAAAGAAAAGACGCAAGGCATGGCATGATCGCAAGTTACAAAAGAAGGATCTTCGCTCCAGAGATCTGGTCCTGATGTATAAAACCGAGGCGATCAAGGGATAGTTAAAATTCATGAGCAAAGGTCCTTATAAGATCAAGGAAATTCTTAATCATGGAGCCATGAATTTGGAAAAGCTAGATGGGACACCATTCGATACACCCATCAACGGTATCCGGTTGCACAAATACTGACCACCGCAGTAAGATAGATCCAGATTGGCGATGGCACATTACGAAAAGCTATTCTACTAAACCACCACTGCTAGATCTAAGAAGGTCAAGCCAAATCAAGCTAGATCTCTTCAGATTCAGCCAGATCTGGCAAGATCGGAAAAATCCATTAGAATCCAAGAAGGATCTAGATCCAGATAGGATCAAGAAGGAAGCTGATCATCAGACTGACTGATGGATCTACTACCAAGTATCCATCAAAACTTCCAGAGAACCACCAACAGTCAGATCAAGCATGGATGAAGCTGATTACCAGTTTATAGAAGTTAAAAAGCAGAACATCTCGAGATCTCATCTAAAAACACTCTGAAAGGGCACTTTTCTCATGATTTTTTGAGATCCCCTGGGAGATAGCTCTTGAAACTTGGACAGTCACCAGATCTAACTTAGATGCATCCATAAAAATCTCTGCGAGAGTTCCTGATGGAAAAATCATCATTTTTTAGTGTATGTGAAAGTTCCCAGAAGCTGAATTTTCAGAACCCTCGCAGAGCCTCAAGATCATCTTACCAACCCTCGCAAGGTGTCTAAATGAAATCAGAGTAGTGAAATTAGCATGCCTACATGTTTTGATCTTGAAAATCCAATCACAGCAACAAGTTGTGCGAGAGATCACTTCCTGCAAGAGTTGGACCCTCGCAGACAGCCTGAACCCTCGCAGAATCTTCGCATAGCAGTCAAATCACCTTATGAACTCTCGCAGACTTCCCTGAGGTCTTAGAATTTTGTGAAGAAGGTGCCTGCCAAAATTTGGGTGGAACTGAGCAAGGGAAAGTGGATTTCACCTAATACGCACTCTAAATTCCGCTATATAAGGGCTGAATTTGAGTCATTTGTCACCTTTGCTAGCAAAGCTCTGTCGAAATTTACACTGAAATTACTAAGTTCTCCGTTTGTGACCAAACTTCCTACCAGCTATCATCTGATCATACTGAACACTGATTTGCGCTCTGAACTACACTTCTTATCATCCAACACTCGTTATTCACAGTTTTCTGTCGTTTCCACACTCTTTTCTATTTTTCACCATTTTTTCTATTTTTTCGACCGCTAATCATCACTGCTAACATGGCCTCCTCATCCTCTGAAGACTTTGGCGCCAAACAGGTGATCCAGCGTGACATCCCCAAGGCCACACAGATTTGGCCTCTACCCTCTAACACTCTGATCCAACCATGGCTACAGACAACCGGTCCACTTCTAGCGGCAATGGGTTTTTACCCGACGCTCTTCCATTTTGAGATTAACATGGGCCTCGCC
Organism: Diphasiastrum complanatum; assembly: GCA_029204225.1. Taxonomy (NCBI): domain Eukaryota; kingdom Viridiplantae; phylum Streptophyta; class Lycopodiopsida; order Lycopodiales; family Lycopodiaceae; genus Diphasiastrum; species Diphasiastrum complanatum. The sequence goes on along the minus strand of CM055098.1, from coordinate 14,179,116 downwards.
CTTCATGTTACGCCACCTGGGACGAGGAAAAGACTCGTTTCTATATCTTGTACCAAGGTACCACGTAGAAGGTCAAGATTAACGTCGACTCGATGGTTACCATTGGCATTATGTCCGGTGATCTTCAGCCCTTCTCCCATTGCAACGCCAAAACTTTGATCAAGCCTTTTGTCACCCAAACTGCACCAGAAATTCCCATACAGACTAACAATGGTTACCTGATAGAGGCTATCATGGAACCCGTCATTCAGACGACTGCACATCTATTGAATAACTTTTTGGTTATTTCAACATTTCGCAAAGACAGAATCCAGTCTAAGCTGCTAAGTCAGATAGTGAGATCCTTTTTGGAATTCTCTGGTCCCTCCGTTGTGCCATACAATTGGCATAGCTTCCTTATTCAAGAACTAACCAACTCCATCAAATCCAACAACCGTGAGCAAATTGCAGCAGGCCCCCTATTGTGTAACTTTGCCTGCACACCTCTCAAGGTGAAAGTGCGCGGTTTCCAATGCTCATCCCTTTTGTCTACCCTTGTGCCACATACTAACCTTTATCCACCATCTCAAGCATCCACCTCCTCCCAACCTGCAGTTATTAACACAACGGCCAGCAAACGAATGTGTGGCGCTGCCTCTACATCCATCTCCACCTGCTACCCGAAGACGCACCTCCACTACCGCACTAACCACCCCATCAACAACCGCCACTTCTTCCCGTGCAACCCCCCACTCCGATTTCTGTTGTCGCTACCTCTCTTCCTGTTCCATCCACATCTATTTCTGTCTCCATCCTCGTTTCTTCTGTTGATACCACTCCTATTTCTCTTCCAGTATCCACTACTCCATCCATCACCATCGCATCTTCCATCACCCCTGCCGCCACCATTGCTTCCATTCCATTCAATCCCTCTGATTCTCAATTGTCTCTCGACACTCTAGCGTGGATGCAAGTCATCAATTTTTTACCCCCACGCCAGACGCTTTCTGCTCCATCCTCACCTTCTTCCACACTCCACACCACCCTCCAGTTTTCTTTTGTTTCTCTCATCCTCTCGTTTGGACAAACCGTCCTCACCCCTGTTTCCACAGTTGCTTCTCAAACCCCACCTGCTTCGCCAACAAAGGTTGTCGAGGGCAACCAACCATTGTCTGATGACGCATTTGTCCAAACAGTGTTTGCACCATCGCCAGATCAGGCTGATCCTACCGCCCCAGATGGCATCAGGTCCAATGAGAACCTGATAGAAGACAATGACGACGGTACTCCACAAGTCGTCGGGGCTGATACAACACACGCCCTTGCCAGTGCCAGTGTATCGGCTGCTCCCAGAGATCTAATGACTCTGGGGAAATACATCTTGGATGCGGTAGCGGCCAAAGCCATTCTAGAAAGCAGGGTACTACATCTGGAGATGAATAACACACAGCTGTGAGCAGACCTCACCAAGCTGTAGCAAGAGCTGATTTTGGCTCAACAATACAAACAAGCAAGGCACCAAGAGATTGCCAAGCTGCAGCAGAAGGAGGAGGGCCTCAACAACTATATCCAAAGCCTCTCCAAAGCGCTGACATAGGCATCCATGAAGGTGCGAGAGCTTCAATCTGAAGGGTCCCAATGGCTTGCTCCCATCCAGACGTAACTAAACCTTTTGGAAGTAGAGAATACGCACCTGGGGACGGAAGTCAAAGTCTTACAAGAAGAAAAACTTGTCTAGTTAGCTCAACCTGCACCGGACTCAAGGCCGCTTCTCAATCAGAAATGAATCTTCTACGGTGTCAGGTGCAGGTTTATAGCCAAACCTTAAATAGCTACCAGGCAGAATTCAATAAATATCGGACAAGCGCAACGCATGAGCTCGCCCAGGCCAAGCAAGCCCTCAAGGCCTGTCAGAAATTCATGGAAACGAAGGCCCAGCTTACCCCCATGGTAATTCCACCGCCACCTACTTTTAACGCTGCCCAGGCCAGTACAAGCCAAGACCAGAGCCAGCAGGCAGCAGGGGAATTTCAACAAGATCAAGGGTCCGAAGGCCAGGACCAAGGGCAGACAGATACGGCTGCTGAGACACGAGACCAGGGCTAAGGCGCAACTACCAACTAAAGCCAAGCCACATCATCTAGAGGATCACGCACGATATCTACCAGCCGAGCCTTCCGAAGACCAAATTCTGTGGAGGAGAAAATCAACGAATTTTTATCAAAGTATCTCCACGAGTCATCAAGAGGCAGCTGACAGATATCGTTTTCTGCTCAGACAATCAAAAGCAATGAACTGCAAGTATTGCTCGCCCTTTAACCACAACCATGGTGGCGTCAGCAGTTGTTCGAAAGAGACCCTATGGCCATCAGGGCCTATGTGATGAGTCCACAACAATTACGGGTGAACTTGCACTTCCTACCATGTCCACGAAGATCCAAATGGGTGGAATGCGGCACCCCTATGGACAAGATCACACTGTAGAATTTCAGTTGGCCGGTGATACCATCAGAATATGGATGGATCACGGATGTAGACACCACAAGGGCTCTCACCGCGTTCGCCAACCAATATATAGATTGCCCTGATCCAACAGTCCGCACGGCAGCCACTTACGCCCGAGACTTGGAACATCTGATGGGGATCGAAACTAAATGGGATAATTTTCTCCCATCCATATTCTTTGATGTTAATAAGGCGCTACCTTCAGACAAAATCGAAGATCAGCTGCCAATAGCTTGTGTCTATTACCGAGCTGCACTTCAGGGTGATCCATGGACACGTTGATTCCAAACATGGTTCGACCAAGATTGGCTGCGGGGGGCTCACAAGTCTCTTCACATGCCAAAGGACTTGAAGAAATTGGACCGCCTCAACTTTATGGAGGACGTCACCACCTACCTCATCTAGCAAAGGCGAGCGAAGAAAACGCTCTACTAAACCGGCAGAGTGCCGAGGGACCTGCACTACTTCAGGTCGTGGTCCTGTTGGGGGTATTCCCAACAAAGTGTAAATAAATAAAATCATTTAATAAAATGTGTTGCGAGGGCATGGCATCATGTGCGCATAAGCCCATGGCCCAATGAGCACGCAAGTAAAGTTGTAAATAAAATAAACTTGACTTGGACTTTGGAATTAAAATAAAACTAGAGGCCCAAAGTCATTTTTAAACTTAGAGATTATTTTTTTAGAGTTGGGTCCAAATTGGGACTCAAATGAATCTTGTGATTACCAATGTACTTTTTGTGGACCCTTGGATCAAGTTGGGTCCAAGATGAATGGATAAGATCATTGTGAATATTAGCCAATAGGATTGAGGGGCAAGGGCCTTCTCCATTTTATAAAAAGACACCATTTGTACACTATTAGGATGCCTAATGAGAAGGAGGAAACTCTACCAATTTTGGAAGAGAAGCATCCTCATTTGCAATTCAATGCTTGCTATTGCTCTTGTTGTTTTCTATTGCTTTCAAGTTCATGCTTTCTGGTTTCAATAGTTTATGTTTCTCCTTTAGCAAGTACAATGTGCATTTGAGCTAACCTCCACCCTCCCTCTATCTCTCTCTTCTATTTTCTTTTCCCTCCATCTTTTCTAATAATCCCCTTCCTTTCACCTACAATCATGATGAATGTTAGTGTAGAGGAGTAGAGTTAAGAAAGAGTAGTGTTAGTGGTGGGTAGAGTTAAGGGAGAAAGTAGGATACTAACTAAAAATAGCATCTATGCATAGTTAGGTACCTATCTAGTGATCTGACCCTTGTTGACAGGCGGGAGGGCTATACTACACAAGATCTTCGGCCCTACATGGGTGAAGACATCAATTTGACTTGATTCAACAGAACCTCCATTTGCTGATCTCTCATCTGATTACGATTATTCATATCATTGAGCGCCGTACTCAACTGTTGACAAATCACCATATAAGATGGCGCACCTGGATTTGCAGCTTGATTTGAAGTTTCTTCGGCCATCTCGATATCTATCTTGAAAATTACTAAATTTAGTTAATATCAGATTAACTCATAGTGAAGTACAGTTGACCAAAACCGACTGAAATTGACTCCAGCATGGTCAAATCACTATTTTTAGTCAATTTCATAGATATTACAAGAAACTGAAAAAAAATTAAAAATTTTGTCCTTTTATTTTTTTTTAAAGTTTTTTACGTTTTCTATTTTTTTTTTTAAATCACTGTCAATTATTAAGCAAATTGAAAACTCGATTCACTGTTTAATTCTTAATTTTACTACATTAATGTCCACCAGGCATGCAAAACATGCGACATTAAACTGATTTTTCACAATTATGAAATTTTACATAAAATCAAGTTCTACGGAAATTGTCAGCTATAAAACCCAGTTTTGTATCTATCAGTCAGAGTACATGCGTATAACCACTCAAAACAGATCTAAACCACTCATGCATGTCAGAATCACTTTGAGAATCAACATGCAGACATTCCATGCAAGCACAATACCTCAAAATAGGAAATTGACTTGCATGCAATCAGGACAATTCGAAATTCTATCAATTTTGCTCACAAAATCGCAAAACTTCAGATGATCATATCTTTGGCTACAGGACACCAACTTGGGTGCTGTAAAGATCAGTACAGAGGGAGACCTAGTGAACAAGACACTTGCCATGACAGCCTGCCACCTAGGATTCACACGTGCGAGTTCAAAACAACCAAAGAACTTGTAGGAGGGCGCACTTTTTCAAGCCCTATCTGCCTAAAAACTTGTGAACACTCAACCAAGCCTAAAAGTGATGATCCAAACAATCTAAAATGGTCACCCCCAAGCCAAGGAACAAGAAGCATGAATTTAGAGTGAGAGTCTGGCAATGAATCCACAACCATAATGAGGAGTAGGGAGAGTTAAAACCCAATATACAGAGCCAAAAGCATCCTGGGCACATAGCCATGCATAGCCCTAAGTTCCCTATACATAGATTCATCAATAATAGAGTCCTAAGCATGGACCAACTATTCATAGAATTGCTATTGATAACTCTACACATGCATACACTGTCTCATACCTTGTCTAAACTCCATTTAGTGTGTTCTGGGCCTCACAAGGATATTGATTACTTTCGGGTCACATCCAGTATGACGTGGCATAACTAACAACTTGATTCACTGGAGTACTGTGTATCCAAGACTAGGAGTATATTGTATCCTATGTACTGGTCATGGACATAACAAAGCTAACTATTCAATACTTGTTGATCTCTTGATCACATCAATGTTGTAAGATCAACCCACTCAAATGTACAATAAGAGCAGCTATTTATACTAAGCAAATGCGGCAATGTCCAATAGTAGGACAACTAATTAGGTCGTCAAATGTGTCATCTAGTTGGTTGTGATGTGCTGGCATCCCTCCATAGTCTTTTGAAAATTCACTTGCTAAACGGTTAGAGCAAGTCTGTAGCCTTTAAGACGAACAATAAATTGTCTTGCGAAAAATACGAAAAACGTGAAGGTCTTCGCTAAAGTCATTTCCTCAACATTTGAGGCATCTGGCATTTTGCAAAAAAGCCAAAGTGAGAGAAAATCCCGAAAGGCAAAAATCCCGAAAATGCCGACATTGTAAACTACTTCCAAGTAGTTATGCAGACTGTGTAAAAACATGAAGAAATCTGCAGGTCTGGATAAAATTTGGACGAAGATTAAAATGTCGATTAGTCAATTAGTAGGAGAATAATCCAATAGGCCCTTCACTCATCTTGAGAGACATGAACTTCTTCCTCAAGAAGAGACGAGTCGACACATCTGTTGTCTTGTATAGACCAGTAAGAATGTCCCATGCTTCCTTGGAGCTGGAATAGTTAGCTACATGAGCTATTTGTAAATCATTAAGATTCAGAGATACAATGGCAAGAGCTTTGCCATCCTTACCAGAAGGTCAGCATGTCAGGTTTAGCAGGTCTTGCTATTGAACCAGTGACGTATCCCCAGAGATTTTTTTTTGTGAGTATCATCTTTATCTTGAACTTCCACGTGTGGAAGTCATCACCGTTGAACTTGTTGATCAAGCGGATTTCTAAATATGTTCCTTCCATGATGAATGATCCAAGTATAGTGAACACTTTTGTATACTAATAGTAGTTTGGAACAAAGGCTCTGATACCACTTTGTTGGGGTGCTCTTGAATAGATTATGTGCGGAAGAAGAAACATAGCTCCAACATAGAGAAATTTCAAGATCTCTACCAAAACTACAATAGAGTATTAACTTAGATCGAATGGAGGAATGTCTTGGTAGGTGTCATAGACAACCATAAAGGGAGCGAGTAATTAGGCGTCTGAGACAACCACGCTTCCTTCAAGATTAGACATTTCGAATTGAGTGTGTGTCAATATAGAAAGAAAATAATCAGAAAGCATTTGTAGTGCAATACACATGAGAAGAATAGAGAATCTGAATTAAGCAGTTGTGAATACAACAATCAAATCACAATCCTATGCCCAAGAATGGCACTGTGTGCAGTGATCTTACTTAGCTAGTTACAGATTAAATAACTATCTCTATCTTCTGAATGGCTTTCACTCTCTCTTAGATCTCTGATCCTATGAAATCAGATAATTAAGACACAATGGAGTTTGCACATGAACTTTGATTCAGTCTTCTCCACTTGCATGTATGTTCATCACAGATTGTCTCATCATCTACTCATCATCGTATACGTGAGTTGGCGTTATGTATATATGTACATGGAGCAGTTACAATGACTGCATGGGCAACGAGCGTGAAACAGTGCAGTTACTGAAAAGTACTAAAGTGAACTGTGATATGGTCTACGTTTGGACATTGCACTTAGTTCAGACTTTTATTTAGTCGCTCAGAGATAGCTTAGAGTACGCGGCTTTGATCCGCAAACTTGTTGTACTCATTTACATTTGTTTTGTTTTCATACCGAATCAATACTATCTTCTTATTGCATTCAAGATCGTCTCATAATGTTTTCGTTTCTGTAGTTCTTCGCGACTGATTATTTGTCTAATAATTCAGTGCTAATGTTTGGCTACGTAATCACTTTAGTACTAATGATTTCAAAATTACTATAACGAACATGATTTCTACACTATTGATTTGTTCAAAATTGATAGGCGTAGTTATGCATAGAGAAAGAAAAAGATAGTTTATTCCGCTGCACACGATAAGTTTTCTTTCTTGTCATTTGAATTCTTTTTATTCGATTCTATTCGACCTATCTTTTACACACCTCTTTCCAACATGGTATCAGAGCGTTGATTCTTCTTCAAGGCCTGAACCTATATCAGAGCACAAGCTCTTATACTTGATATCTTTCACAATATCAAATTATTCTTCAGTTCGAATCAATTTGTTTCGGTATCAGAGAATTGATTTCCAATTGTAGCACAACACGATATCTCTCTTAACATCGTCAGACTAAAGTTTCAGATGGATTCTCAAAGTAAAGTCAGTTTTATTGCAGACAAGCTGAATGGATCCAATTATCATTTATGGAAGTTTAAGGTGATCTCTTGCAACAGATGGTCGTTGTTGGATCAGTTATAGACAATCAAGACGCAATTATGACATTGCTTTCAAGCTTGCCCTCTACATATGAGAACTAGGTGATGATCATCATGACACACTCAGATTTAATTCTTACCAGAGTTATCACTATGTTGCTGCAAGAAGATAATCGAAGAAGTCAAGAGACTCCGTCTATCTCTTCATCTCATGCTCTATATGTCAACACGGGCTTGAAACGACAGAAGCAGAAAAGCTCCAAGCAGTCTACATCGAATCAGAAACAGACTCAAGATCAAGAACAATCATCGAATCCACATTTGTCAAAGAAGAAGATGTTTTGCAAGAATTGAAAGCGCACTAATCATGAGATCCAGGATTGTCGAATTCTCAAAGCGAAGAATGCAGCCAAGCAACCTGATCAACAAGCAAATACAGTTACAGAATCTCTTGAAGTTGAAATAGAAGAAGGTGCTTTTATGGTCAAAGACAAATACGCGAATTTGGATGATTCGTGGTTTCTGGATTCGAAACTACTCAACATATGACCAATCATCATGAGATTTTTCATTCCTATACGTCTTACAACACAAAGAAGTATGTTCATCTTGGTGACGATAGCACTCACACTATCGAAGGTGAAGGTATTGTAAGATTAAGATTCCAGCATGATCAATTTAAACTACTGTCAAAAGTTTTGTATGTTTCTAAACTCTCTACAAATCTGTTATCAATAATTAGAATTACAGATTTAGGCCATAAGGTGGAGTTTGAGTCTAATCAATGTAGAATTATCGATAGGAGCAATAAGATCCTTGCACTCGGCAAGAGGCATGGATACTTATATAGATTGACACATTGTTATTCTGATTCTAGTCAAGCCTCTAAAACCTCTGTTCTTGTCAACAAAGCATTACTATGGCATCATCGCTTAGGACACTTGAATTATGCAGATGTTTCAAACATGTCCAAACAATTCCTAGCACTTGATCTTGACTATCCTTCTGGTAAAATTGATCTCCCTGTTTGCCATAGCTACATCTTGGAAAGCATACTAGGATTCCTTTTAGATCGAGTCATATGCATGCAAAGGTGCATTTTTTGAGTAATCTCTCCATTTGTCTTGCTATTTTATGCATTGATTGGGTTCTTAGCTTAGTATACTTCATACGCAGCCTACGGTCCGTACTCTGACATGTTTTCACACGTGTGAAACCAACAAGCTCAAATTTTGGTCATTAATGATTGTCCTTGTTAGATTTCTTCATCTGCATTTGATCTAAATGCTATCTAATCTTGTCTAGATTGATAGGTTGATCTAATCTAACATCCAATCACACTTGTGGATTTGATTCAGACCTATTCTTGGTCCATTTTGTTGTAAATTGACAATTTTGAGCCCATTAGATGTTGTTCATTTATGCAAACTCCATCGATCCTAGATGCAAAGTATTTCATTACCTTTATTGACGAATTCTCTAGAAGAACAACTATTTACTTCATCAAGCAGAAATCAGAATCTTTCATTAAGTTCAGACAATTCAAAGAGCATGTTGACTAAGGACCTTGAGAGGACCCAAACGCGCTAATTGAGACATATGGAGCAATGCATGTACATGTGACTGTTATAGGCAGGAGGTATGCATGAAGAGCTGTGATCTATTTATAGTTGACCTGCATGGGGATTGCATGGGTTCATGTACTGGGTCCTACTCTATAGATATTGAGGTAGTGATTATTTCGTCGACGATTTTTGGTCTAGGTTAGTTGTAGAGCTCTTCTCCTCTTGCTATCACATGGCATGGCTTTGGGGGCTAGATAGTTAAAATCGTTAGGATCTAGTGCAGTATGCAGATCATATCAATCAATCACCATAGACACTCCTCACAAGCTCTCAAAGATGGCACAACAAAAGCTCATAGATTACAAAGAAACATTGTACATATAGAGTATTCACAAACTGCATGAAAAGGCAGGTGTCCTAAAATTGACCTACCACCTGTCAAACTAAGGTCGGGCCCAATCTGGCCAAATTCGACCGACAAACTTGGGACATGCCCCCAAGTATAGCAAGTACTATAAATAACTTTGTACAAGATAATTTTGCCTATGTGTGGCTACTCAGCTAACCCAAGTAGCCGTCTACGGGATCAGTGCCTGATCAATATATCCTAACGGGTCACGTCCCAAACACAACTGAATATAGCAAATATAATTAATTGTATACTAATTACAATATCATATTTAGAGCTTACATAAAATGTATATTAGATTAACTCTGATTTCTAACTCTCTCCCTTAAGCTCAAATGTGATGAGGGTGAAACACAATAATCTGTAGCAATGTCTGGAGTGTCCAAAAGATGTTATGCATGTCCATGCTACTCTGTACTTGACTCACACTCAAGCACACCAACAAACCACCAGGTTTGACTCACAAAGTATCATGCAAACACAATGCTCATGCAGAGAGTCTACCACACTCTCGACCAACTGACTCATCCCCATCCAACTTGAAACACAAGTGGATCACATAAGCGACATGGCTCAAACTGAGGAAATCCCACTGCCACCATGAGACTTACATCCTCCATCTAGCTAGGCTGACATCCTATCAGACACTTACAAGCACAAATCTGTAAAACTGACATAAATGAACGACTGAGGCTCAACCTGAGGAAATCTCACTGCCACCATAAGACTATACCCTCACCAGATAGACAACTAGCAGACATAACGACAAGTCAATGAGCATACCAAATGATTACTTTGCTTCTAATGTAACAAATGCACAACCACATACAACTCCGACTCAGATCTAGACCCTCGTGACAAGGCAACATGCAAGCCCACACACACTCATGCAAACCAACACAAATGATAAAGCGTCAAATACATGACCAAGGCCTACCTATAAGTGGTATCCTGTCGTACCAACACTTGTGTCACTTGTAGATCTGCTGCTACACCATTGGTCACCAAATCAGGTCCTCAATCATGGCATGCACCTATACCAAGATGCCCTCACGTCCAAGCATATCACATAGATGTCCTTATACATCATCCACAAGCAAGCTCTAAGGGCCTGGTTTGATAGAATCCATCGATTCTTGATGCAACATGACTTCATTTCAAACTTTGTTGACTCTAATGTTGATCTCAAACACAAAGGCTCAAGCTATGTCATAATAGCTCTATACATTGATGACTCATTGATCATCAACAATTCGAATCAGCTACTTTATGAGACGAAGAATTTTCTGTCGAAGGAATTTGAAATGACTGATTTAGGCCCTGTGCACTACCTTCTGGGGGTCAAGATAACCAGAGACAGAGCAAAGAGAAGTATCACACTAAGACAAGAAAGGTATCTAACCAGTGTACTCTACGGGTATGGCATGGAAAACTACAAGTCAATAGACTTGCCTATGGACCTAGGATTCAAATTGTCAAAGAATATGTGCCCAAAGACTAATGCAGAGAAGAAAGATATGTGCGGATCGATCATGTATGCCATGGTCTGCACCTGTTGGAGGGTTTGCGAATCCCAAGACAACCCTAACCCTAGTTAATAAGTGAGAGGGATTTGGCACCTGCTGTGTGTGTAAGTCCAACTCGATGATCACATAGTTATTTGATTAGTTACAAGTCAATAAAAGGACTCTAGGCCTTTTTGCGGGACTTTTAATGTCGTAGGGCCTAAATGTCAAGTTAGTGAATAAAGTTGGATTTTCCTCCAATTTGGATGGTTCCCACTCTTTTTTAAAATTTGAATAATTAGGGAGGCAAAAATGGACCAATAGGATTCAGAGGTCAGGGTCCTCCTCTCTACTATAAAAAGAGACCAACTCGAGTTCCTACACATGTTCATTCTTCATTTCAATAAAGCAGATTGGTTCTCTAGTGAAATGGATTGATGAATGTCCTTGCTCTCTATCATTTTCCTCCATCTCTCATGCTTCTTTGGATTTTGCTAATTGTTGGATTTGATTGTTATTGGGATTGCATGTTATTATATTTTTTATGAGGGAGAAAGGGAGAGAGAGAAAGAGTAGGCTACTTTGTTGTGGATCTAGTGCTAGTGGATGTAGTGTTAATGCTTAGGGTTAATGGATGTTAGAGTTAGCTGTGAATCTTCCATTCATGCTAAAATTTGATCTATACTATCGCTCTCATGGGAACGAATCTATGCGTGACAACTAACTTCATCTCTTTGATGCTAGATTGATTAGAACTTGGGTTGAGGTTAGGCAAGGAAAGAAACCCACTACAATTTTGGCCCTGTCGCCAGGGAGCTACGCTAGTTTTTCAGTTTGCAGCATGTTTGTTGGATGGTTAGCTTGCATTAGGCATCTTCTCGTGGCATGAATAGTGTTAGATCTGCATTTAGGATTAGTTTTGGAGTGATTTGCTTGATTTGAGTGGATTTGCTTGTTTGAAATCTAATTTGATTGTGGAACAGGGAAAGCTATTCAGATCACCAATCTTAAGATCCATTTGGATCTGAGATATCAGAAAAAACAACAAAAATTGGTCAAATCTACCAGATTTTGGTCAAAAGGAGACAAAATCGTCATCAGAGCTGATAACTTTTTGCCCTCTTTTAGGAAACCTTCGCCGAGTTGCAAAAACCTTTGGTTTTGATCACAAAGCCTTCAGTTTGAAGGGAAAACAATCCTTTCTAGTAGATTTTCATAAACATAAGAAAAACCATAAAAAAATATCAAAAAATCACCAAAACCCTAAAAATACAGAAAAAGAACCTTCGTTCGATTCACTATGCATAGGTGTGATTCAGATATATCTACTGCGAGGTCGGCAAAGAATAATATCAGAAATAAAAGGTTTTATCAGAGCATCAGTTGTCATATTGCCATATTTTTGCCAACAAAGTCTCTTTTTTGTGAAAATACAAGTATTACTCTTGATTCTTCGCCAAAACCTTCGCCGAGTTTCCAAAACATTATATTTGTAATAATATATTATTTTTGAGCTCGACGAACATTCTTCTTATCAGATCATAGAAAATCTTGATTTCTACCCTCGCCAAACTACATAAACTGTGTTTTTGTGTGCCAGAAACCTTCGCCGGGTTTATACTACCTTTATTTGTGTCAAATTTCTAGTCTGAGAGTTCGATGAAGGTTATTTCCATAGAAATTGTCAAAAAAGCCTGATCAGAGAGTTTTTTTTTCCCAAAACAGTACTAGCGAAGGTTCCCTAGGCGAAGATTGACTCGGTGAAGGTTCAGTGGTGCTATTTCGAAGGTTCATGCTGCTTGGCGATCTTCAATTCTCTGTCCAGCTAAATAGTCTTCTAGCTGATGAGAGTATTCACCGATCCCATATCCGAGATTCGCTGCTCCATTTCTTTTTTCTTATCAAGCATAGACTAGATCACTTGTGCAAGGCTTGAGACCAAACCGAAAGCATCACCAGAATCTATTGTTGTGGAGGTGGTAGCAGCAAAAGGACCTGATGGTACTATCCTTGGTTGGCGTGAAACAGGTGCCGGTAACTCTTCTTCTTCAAAGAGATCTTTCTCTTCATAGCCCTCAAGCACGGTGGCGTCGAACTGCTTTGGTGATTTCACAGCTTGCGCGACCCGAAGTGTGGCTGGTGCGGCTTCAGCTTGAGGTTGATGGGGTAGCTGACATGAATCTTCAACATCAATAGTAGTATCATGGAAGTGTTCAAATCCTCTTCCAAGGGATTGGAGTTCAAAGGACGCAGGGCTCTGGGACATTTAAAAAACTTTGGAGGCCCCAAGGGGGTCGAAATCATCGAACATAGCCATGAAATACTGTGTGTCTGGAGAAACAACTTCTGTGTGCGGGGTCAGGCGGCCTGGGCAGCTGTGATGGGAATGGTAGTCCTAATGGTCATAGACTGTCCTTGAGTGGAATCAGAGACAAGGGAAGCATCAGAGGCAGGGAGAATAGGAAGTTCAGTGCAAACAACAGCAGGGGGTGGAAGTGCAACTGACGATGTATGCCTAGTACGACGTCGTGATGTGGAAGGCGAGTCAGGAATGACGATCTCGCTGCGTGGACGACATCAACTATGTGAATTGGAGGTCTGGTGAGATGACTCAGCCGGTGTTTCTTCATAAATCGAAAGCATAGAATCCAGACAAAATCCATGAATTTTGTTTTCAAGGTGGGAGGCTGCTAGGAGAGATAACAAGGAGCCAACAACAAACTGCTGCTTGGTATTGCTCTTAATGGCTTGTTTGAGCTCACCAGAAACAGTCTTGAACCAGTTATATGATTCGAGAAGGGCCTTGGCTAGCTTGACGTATGACTCAACTATCCTATATGTAAGATATGAGAAGTAATACGTTCTTTTCTAAGGTTACCAACCATCAGGAAATTATTCAAGAGTTGAGCAGCGGCGTGTATGGCAGGCTCACTAATGGCATCAAGGAGGTAGCCGTCATTGGCCCAATGCAAATCATTTGTAGGGTCAATGTAAGGCTTAATAGCCTGTTTGGCCTGCTTATGATCTAGTGAGGCTTGGGTACCAGACGCTATGCCTATGGCAGCAAGGGCGGCCTCAATCACGCGCACCTTGTGTGTGGCTCCTTGGAAAGTGATGTAGAACTTGGATTTCTCCTCCTTCCAAGTACTGAAGGCAAGAGTAATAAAATCCATGTTGATTCTCCCTGAAAAGGCTCTCTCATGAATACCCATTGCAATAAGCAAAGGCTCCACAAGGTTCATCCACTGAGTGACCATGCTTGTGCTAGGAAGTATTATGATATCCGTCGCAGATGGGACATCACGATGGATAGTATAACGAGGCTCTCGGGAATCTCGCTTCACATCCTAGACAACTTCAAAGTGGATTGCCAGAGCTCATCGTTGTTTTGTGCCGCATAATTTGGATTTTAACACTGTTCGACTCAATTTTATGGAGAAGGTACAGTATCATTTAATAAAGATTCATTGCGAAGCCAATAAAAGTCCCCAGTAACTGCATCTCACAATTGTCGTGGGATTGCCACCAGTTTTGGTGGGAGATATTGTTGGAGAGTTTGCGGATCCCAAGGCAACCCTAACCCTAGTTAATAAGTGAGAGGGATTTAGCACCCTGTGTGTGTAAGTCCAACCCGATGATCACATAGAAATTTGATAAGTTACAAGTCAATAAAAGAACTTTAGGCCTTTTTGCGGGACTTTTAATGTCGCAGGGCCTAAATGTCAAGTTAGTGAATAAAGTTGGCTTTCCCTCCAATTTGGATGGTTCCCACTCTTTTTTAAATTTGAATAATTAGGGAGGCAGAAATGGACCAATAGGATTCAGAGGTCAGGGTCCTCCTCTCTACTATAAAAAGGGACCAACTTGAGTTCCTACACATGTTCATTCTTCATTTCAATAAAGCAGATTGGTTCTCTTGTGAATGGATTGATAATTGTCCTTACTCTCCATCACTTTTTCTCCATCTCTCATGCTTCTTTGGATTTTGCTAATTGTTGGATTTGATTGTTATTGAGATTGCATGTTATTATACTTTTTATGAGGGAGAAAGGGAGAGAGAGAAAGAGTAAGCTATTTTGTTGTGGATCTAGTGTTAGTGGATGTAGTGTTAATTCTTAGGGTTAATGGATGTTAGAGTTAGATGTGAATCTTCCATTCATGCTGAAATCTGATCTATACTATCGCTCTCATGGGAACGAATCTATGCGTGACAACTAACTTCATCTCTTTGATGCTAGATTGATTAGAACTTGGGTTGAGGTTAGGCAAGGAAAGAAACCCACTACAGCACCAGATTTGATCTAGCATTTACAGTCAGCACATTGTCACAGTTCGTGTCCAATCCCGGCCTACCACACTAGAAGGCTCTACTCAAAATACTAAGATACATTCAAGCCACCAAGCACTATGGTTTGTGTTATAATGGAAATACAAAGGATGCTTTGACATTACTTACTTATTCTGATTCTGATTGGGTTGGTAATGTGGATACAAGAAAATCCACTTATGGCTATCTTTGCTTTCTAGCAGGAGGAACCATTTCATGGAACAATTGAAAGCAAAAATGCATTTCTTGTCCTCCACATAATCAGAATATGTCGCAGCTACCTCTATAGTGAAAGAAATCATTTGGCTCAGAAGATTGCTTCAGGATCTTATGATCATTCAAATTAGTCCAACTATACTCTATTGCGACAATCAAAGTTGCATTGCTCTATCTCTGAACCCATGAACTCACTCTAGAACTAAACATATTGAAGTTCAATTTCATTTTCTTAGAGAGAAAGTTCTAAATAAAGATGTCAAATTAAGTTACTGTCCTTTGGCCAGTATGTTGGCTGATATCTTGACTAAGCCTCTGTCAAGAGAAAAGCATGTTGTATTATGTAGCTTGCTCAATTTATTTTCAGGATTCTAGGAGTTAAGCTTAAGGGGGGCTGTTGGAATTAAGCATCACTCCAACTCACCAGAATTCGAATCTCCAGAATTTGAGTCATCAGAA
This sequence comes from Diphasiastrum complanatum, assembly GCA_029204225.1. Classification (NCBI taxonomy): domain Eukaryota; kingdom Viridiplantae; phylum Streptophyta; class Lycopodiopsida; order Lycopodiales; family Lycopodiaceae; genus Diphasiastrum; species Diphasiastrum complanatum. The sequence goes on along the minus strand of CM055098.1, from coordinate 14,163,153 downwards.
CACAAATCATTCGAGTTCTTCTTGAGCACCAGTACACTATGTAAATACTCTCTCTCTCTCTCTCTCTCTCTCTCTCTCTCTCTCTCTCTCTCTCTCTCTCTCTCTCTCTCTCTCTCTCTCTCTCTCTCTCTCTCTCTCTCTCTCTCTCTCTCTCTCTCTCTCTCTCTCTATGACAACTTTGCAGTCTTACTCTCTGAAGATAAATGTTTGCACAATTATCAATTTGAGCATAAGCAGGATCGATGTCGATCTCTTCGCTTTCGAGGTCTGCGACTACATCCTCTTCGTTCTCCTATGAAGAGTGATGTATTCGGTTCGAGATCCATGTCACCCAAACTGTCCTATCCAAACGCAAACCACGTCACAGTTCACTTTAGTACTTTTCAGCAACTGCACTGTTTCATGCTCGTTGCCCATGCAGTCATTGTAACTGCTCCATGTACATATACACATTAGATGATGAGACAATCTATGATGAACATATATGCAAGTGGAGAAGAGTGAATCAGAGTTCCTGCACAAACTCAATTGTGTCTTGATTATTTGATTCCATAGGATTAGAGATCTTAGAGAGAGTGAAAGCCATTCAGAAGATATATATAGTTATTTAATCTGTAACTAGCTAAGTAAGATCACTACACACAGTGCACCATTACTGTGAATCATTCTTGGGCACAAGATTGTGATCTAATTGTTGTATTCACAACTGCTTAATTCATATTCTCTATTCTTCTCATGTGTATTGCACTACGAATGCTTGATTGTTTTCTTTCTCTTTTGACAAACACTAAATTTGGAATGTCTAATCTCGAAGGAAGCATGGCTGTCTCAAATGTCATTCTCTTATAATCTTCTAACGTCCATTAAGTATCAATTTATGTTTATTTAATCATAACATTTATAATCTTATAATTTGTCAATCATAATTTACAAGGTTCCAAAACCATACTTAATCATTAAAAGATACTAGAATATATGTATAACATACCACTCAGGAAAATGATAAGAATAATTCTGAAATCTTTTTCCACAAGGAAATTTACTGGATCCCATGAATATTCTTCCAACCCGATTCTTTAACAGATTATGAGCTCCAAATTCTACAATCAACCAAGTGATTAAAGACCATTATAACATCCATATTGAACAACAGAAACTTTATACAATTACCTAGAACAACATCTAGAAATTACAAAGCTCTGCTGGATTTCAACTAAATTCAATGGTTATCCTTGATATTAGTTAGACTCTATCATCCAATATGAGTTCACTGGGATTCAGTCAATAATCTAGAATATTCCTCATTCAAGAAATATTCTATATCAAGAATCTCCTATATTATATGCACACAACTCTCATAGATGAATTCTGATGACTCCTTATAAGCAATATAGATCAAAATAAACAGTTCCTGGTGAATTCTCTTCACACTGCTTATTCTACCAATTAAGTTCAAAATAGGAGTAATTCAATTACTCAAGTCAATTGTAAATGATTCAGAAATCTTAAATGTCTAGGTGTAGAATTCAACTATACTTGTCACTGCCGAGTGTATCACTCCTACAATCCTTCAGAGAGTAGTCAGACAATGCTACAAATTAATGTAGCATTCAACAAGATCAAACCCAAGTGCATAATAAAATGAACAAGCGAATCAGACACACGAATAGTAGCGGATGAATTTACATATAAGATTATACAACCATACAAATTAATAATGTGCACAACAGCTACAATATCATCTATTGATCTCTGCACTCTGACTAGTTTAAGTATACGATATAAACTCAGTACCAAGGAAACACATAGCAGATCCACAAGATTAGGATGTACATAAGCAACATATCCAACTATGTTCCTATACATAAACATAGGCTGTAAACCGGTAGATATCCATAATCCGCATATGTTACTCACATAACTCACTGAGAATCTTGGAGGAATTTAATTTCCGTATAGTCATTTGGAAAGGGTCCCAACATTTCATGGCGGATCTACTTTCTAGACTACCAAGTGCCGAAAAAGCAACTGCACCAGTCAACGATGATCTTCCTGATGCATGCCTTTTTTAGATCGATGCCACACCCCTATGGGCTGAGGAGATCACTCAGTTCCTCACAATAGGCCGACTAAAAGAAGGCCTGAGTACAACGGAAAAAAGAAATTTTTTAATAAAAGCAGCACCCTTTTAGTTAATTGCGGGACAACTTTACAAAAGGGGCGTTGATGGCATTATTCGACGATGTGCTTATGAATCTGAGATACGACCAATAATATCTCAGGCTCATGAGGGCATTGGAGGTGACCACTTTTCTGCTGAAGCCACAACGAAGAGTATCCTTCGAGCAGGATTGTGGTGGCCATCTTTGTTTAAAGACACGTTTGCTGTCATTAAAGCATGTGATGTCTGTCAAAGAGCAAAGAAAAATACCAAAGCAGACTTCACACCATTGACTCCCATTATAGAAGGCAAAGCCTTCCATAAGTGGGGGATTGACTTTGTTGGACCCATCAGTCCAGCAGTGAAACATACCCAAGCTTGATACATCCTCATAGCCACAGATTACGCCACTAAGTGAATAGAGGCCCGAGCAACGAAGGATGCCAATGCAAAAATAGTTGCACGTTTTCTTTACGAAAACATTATTACCCATTTTGGTTGTCCCATTGAGCTTGTTAGTGATCGCGACACACATTTTTTAAATGTTGTCATTGATAATCTCACAGAAAAGTACACCGTACTATCCTAGGTGTAATGGCCAGGCTGAATCAACTAACAAGACGATCTGTAAAATTCTAACCAAGATAGTTGAAACTAGTCGCTCTGATTGGGAAACAAAACTTTTCTCAGCTATCTGGGCTTACCGCACCACTCCGAAGAAAGCCATTGGGTGGGTAACCCCTTTCCACTTAGTATATGGTCAAGAAGCGGTAATGCCCGTAGAATTCTTAGTACCTTCGCTAAGAGTTACAGAGGCTTTTTCAACAGATCTCTGTGAAAAGGCCTCAATCGAACAACAAGTCAAAACCAGGCTATTTATGTTAGCCCAGTTATGCGAGACAAGACTAATATCTTATCACGCACAACTAGTTAACAAACGACGCCAAAAAGCTTGGCATGACCAACACTTGCGATATAAAGATCTACATTTAGGTGACCAGGTACTTCTTTATACATCAAAGAAGCACCCCGACAAGTTGAAGCTCAGAAGTGAAGGGCCATACGTTTTAACAAAATATTTCCTAATGGTGCAGTCTAGTTACAAACAGTTGAGGGACACTCCTAGACACTGTCGTAAACGGTGGTCATCTACGGCGATACTACGAAGAGTTGTTCTTTGTTGACCCAATTTAGGATCTTTTCCCTTGATGAAAAAAAAAAAGTGTTTTTAATGTTATTTTATTCCTTTCCTTGTACATCTCGCCTATTGTTCACCTCGTTCCTTGTTTATACTTCATATCATTACTTATGTACATTCTATGCATTTTTTTCTTTTTTTCTTTTGTTCATACTCATGGGTCATGGGTGTTCTAGATCGACAACTGATAGGCTACACCTTAGGAAATCATTCTCACACTTCGGCCACCTCATCTCTGTCTCACTGGTATCTCAGGGTAACCAACATTCATGGAGATACACCTCTTTTATAAGAACTTCTACTCTGAGCTACAGTCCTATTTTCCTTGAAGTTCTTCACTTGCATCAAATAGATCCATTTATGCATCATGAGATTTTTCTCAAATCTCAACCGAAGTGCCTCTCTCAAATCTCGACCGAAGCAGTTCCTTCAGATGTCGACCGAAGCAGTTCTGTCTAATCTCGACCGAGTAGTTCCTTCAGATCTCGACCGAAGCCTTCCTTCAGATCTCGACCGAAGCGGTTCTATCAAATCTCGACCGAGCAGTTCCTTCATATCTCGACCAAAGCGGTTCTGTCTAATCTCGATCGAGCAGTTCCTTCAGAACTCAACCGGAGCCTCCTTCAGATCTCGAACGAAGCGGTTCTATCAAATCTCAACCGAGTATTCCTTCAGATCTCGACCGAAAGCTTCCTTCAAATCTCGACCGAAGCGGTTCTATCAAATCTCGACCGAAGCAGTTCCTTCAAATCTCAACCGGAGCAGTCATTTCAAATTTCGATCGGAGGACATACATTCAAATTTTACGAACCGGCACGTCCCATCTCCCTTGCAACCAGACGACGGCGGCAATGAATGCCCTCTCACCGAAGCCATTCGCACCTCAGCGAAGTGCGAAGCTAAAGCATTTTCTAGCGATGATTTGCGGTGATCTTCCTGCTCTTGACACCGATCCTGGCGCTCGACTGTTCAGTCCGTCCATCATCATCATCATCATCTCACCATCATTATCAATCCCTTATGAGCGCCATCACCAAAACCTTCAATACAAACGTTGTCGGCATAATACCTTATATCTCAAGTTTCGCATGCTGAGGGGTAGTGTCACACGAGCACTTATCACGCTCCTGTCACACTATTAAACATCCTACAATCACAATCACAAACCATACACCTTCAACCTGCTTCATTGCTGAAAGATACACATCCATAACATTAAAACCATTGTCAAACACCTCCATTTCCTCCTATTCCACTCCCCATTTTCTTAACTCGACCTCACTCTGTTCACCCACCTTTACTTCATCACCCACACCGCTCTACCCAACATAGCCATCTTCCACATATCTCCCTTTCCAAACCCGTTCATACATCCCTCCCCCCACACTTTTCGAACCATTCTGCACCGCCACTTCCCATCTCAACCGGAGCCCCCTCCTTCAACACTCGACCGAAGTCCTCATTTTCCATCTCAACCGAAGCCACTCCATCAGATCTCAACCGGAGCCCAACCCTTCAGATCTCAACCGAAGCCACTCCATCAGAACTCAACTGGAGCCCAACCCTTTAGATCTCAACCGAAGCCACTCCATCGAATCTCAACCAAAGCCACTCCATCAAATCTGAACCGGAACCCAACCCTTCACATCTCAACCAACGCCCTTCCAGCTCTCAACCAAAGCAGTTTTTTCAGAACTCTCCTTCTTCCATTTTTCGACCATGTCGTCCAACCCCAGTTCAAGTTCAGATGATCCCGAAGCAAGCAAGCTCGACATCCAGCTATGCAAGCTTGACCTTACAAAGATGCAGACCTGGTACCAGCAGGAGGAGTCCTTCTTCAAAGAAATCGAAATTCAGATCCCTGTCTTGATAGGTTATCAAAGCCCCTATCTGGTACACATGGCATATGCCAATTATCATACCATGGCAAGATCATGTCAGATCATAGTTCCCCCTATCACGAATTATGTCTATAACGTATCCTTTGCGGCAGCTGACTTGCAACCTTATGGTTTCCCACGAGGACCAAACACTGTCACACGGACACTCCAGAAGATAGAGCAAACGACATATTTCAAATATATTGATCCCTCTATGACCAAGTGGAAGAACAAGGATGGGTACAGGTTGGAAGCAATCAACGACAAGCAACTTCAAGCAGCATGTGCATATCTCACCAGATGCACACAAAAGCCTCGAATGAAATTGTTGAGGGTACCCATGTCCTTGTTTCACATGATGGCAGATTCACGACTGCATGCCCAGAACCTCTATGATTGGGCATAGTTTGCTTCAAATTGTCTTCATGAGTGCATTAAGAACAAGCAGCCTATCACGGTATTAGAATATCTGATGACAGATATCACTATGCATCAAGTACAAAACGGGCTAAAGCTCCAACAACAACTACAGCTTGCGGACAAGGCATGGGATATTCCCATTGAACACAAGAAGCCCAAGCGTGCAAGGACAACTTCACCATCGGGGTCCCAGGCCAAACGAGTCAACACCAGTATCCTCCCTTTGGTACACAAGCCAAGAAGCCCACCCTAGGATCCACAAACAGCTGCAACCTTTGGAGCTCAACATGCAGATACCTCAAGGGCTCAGTTGCCAGATACACGGCAACAACAAAGACAAGAGAAGCTTCAAGCTGGGAGCACATCACAGGTGGGATCAGTTTCACATGGTTCCACGTCAGATGGTGGCAGCTCGTCTACAGCATCACAACAACACTCATCACCCTCACATGTAATCGACGAGGGTGATGGAGCAACTAGATCCACATTGGCACCTGACACGACAATACCTCAAGTCCCAAGTTAGCCAAATGAAGCCACCACCCCACCCACACTAATTACAACGCCAACGCCACCAACATCACCACTGGCACAAGTTTTTTTTTTTGGGGGGGGGGAGGAGTGGGGATATCCAGTCCCCAAGACACGGGAGCAGCCCAACAGTCACAAGATCAACAATCATAGGCCCAGCAAGTCCACATATTGGACACATCTCAATATTTTGATGCTGCGGACCTGATGGAGATAAGCGACGATGAACCAAAAAAGGGGAAGCAGCCAGGAAGAAGTTAGACCCCTCCACCACTACCACCTCCACCTCCACCTCCACCTCCATCTTTAGTTCTAACACCACACCTATTTTTTGGTTTAGCCTCACCATCCCACACCCTTGATCAGTACCCAACCCTCTCTAACCCTAAAAAGCTCACTGAAGCAGCCAAATGCTCAATGATTGGCCTATCCGAAACGAGCTACCACATGCATTGGTTGGTGAGCCAACATCAAGTTCTAGAGAGCAAGGTCCAACATCAAGACCAAGAGATTGAGCGATATCAAAGGATGGCCAAAGAAAAAAAAAAAAAGAGGCAGTAGAAAGCAGATCCGTGATGGCTGGGCAGAAATCCACCTTGGAAGAGGTCCAACAGCAACTGAAGCACCAGATGGTCCAAATCAACCAAGTACGAGACGGATCGTCGGGTGTAATGATAGTCAATGCTCCTCCAGTCAAGCCTGAGACCTTCAAATCCAGGTCCCACAGGCCTCAGCCATCCGAATGGAGAGATACATAAGGTTGATCCAAGAGCGAGAGGCCAATAAAAAGAATTTTGAAAACATTGTGGCGAAACAAGAGAAGATCATCCTGGAGTCCCAGAAGCAGCTGGAAGAAACAACGAAGGCCTTGCAACAAGTCTTGGACAAGGTGAACCAATTATGGGACACGACATGCAAGGCCCAAGCAGGTGCTCACGTAACGAAGCCATGAGACGATGATGGGAATGATGGAGCACGGAATTAGGACGGGCAAACCCACCCATTTGATGGTAGCTCAGGATCGGGTGGCCAGAGAGCCAGTGTTGCTTTCATGAGCTTTTCCCGACCCCCTCCCACTTTTAACCCTTCCTCCTACTCCGCATTTAATTTCTCTGAAACATTCATTCCAACTTACCCAATTCTTCCATCTCCCCTTTCTTCATCACCTCCTAATCAAATAAGGGCCCATCAAAAGGTCCAGCTGACACCTACAAAGCCCGACGTGACGAGATCTTCCAACAACTCCACTCCCCCGGTGCTGCGTATAACTTATTATCTCCTCCTCCTCCTAAACCGTTCACCCCTGCACCCCTCTCCCCAGATCACTCCATCCCCGACCTTCCAGAAACTAACAGAGACATTGGAGTCGATGATGATTTCCTGGTTGACCAACCGGAGACAAGAAGATTCTCGCCCAGGCCAGACATGGGTGCAGATGAGTCGTCGACAAGCGAGCGAGCAAAAGAGAAAGACACAGGCACCAAGGCCCTTGATGATTATCTGGTAAGGCCGCCCCAGTCGCGTAGGACAACTTCCCCTACCCGGCCTAGAAGTAAATTGGCTGATGTTGGGGGTATTCCCAACAAAGTATAAATAAATAAAATCCTCCAATAAAATGTGTTGCGAGGGCATGGCATCCTGCGTGTATAAGCCCATGGCCCAATGAGCATGCAATTGAAGTTGTGAATAAAATAAACTTGACTTGGGCCTTGTAATTAAAATAAAACTAGAGGCCCAATGTCATTTTTGAACTTAGAGATTACTTTTTAGAGTTGGGTCCAAATTGGGACTCACATGAATCTTGTGATTTCTAATGAACTTTTTGTGGACCCTTGGATCAAGTTGGGTCCAAGATGAATGGCTAGGATCATTGTGAATATTAGCCAATAAGATTGAGGGGCAAGGGCCTTCCCCATTTTATAAAAAGGCACCATTTGTACACTATTTTCATGCTTAATGAGAAGGAAGAAACTCTACCATTTTTGGAAGAGAAGCATCCTCATTTGCTATTCACTACTTGCTATTGCTCTTGGTTGTGTTTTCTATTGCTTTCTATTTCCATGTTTTTGTTTGCCATAGTGAATGTTTTTCCATTAGCAAGCATAAGGAGCATTTGAGCTAACCTCCACCCTCACTCTCTTTCTCTCTCTTTCTCTTCTCTTCTCAATCTCTTCTTCTCTATTCCTTCCCTTCAACCAAACAATGATGAATGTTAGTGTAGAGGAGTAGGTGGGTTTCAAAGTGATTAAATCTTGCTTATACAGTAAGATGTCGTCTGGATCTTCAAGGATCTGATCGATCTGATAGGCCGGAATGAATTTTAGCCTTTTACGGTGGTTTTTCCTTGATAACTTTTTACTCCTTGCACTAATTGACCTGAAATTTTGACAGTAGCTGGATCTGATGCAGATCTTTCCACTGATCTGGCCTGCGAGGTTTATCTTGTGCCAGAGTTGGCTGTGCGAGGGTTTTTTTAGCTATTTTTGTAGGTAAAAAACTTGATATCTTTTAGATCTCTGGGAAGTAACTCTCACAAGCTTCACAGTAGCTGGATCTGGGTCAGATCTTACTATAGAATTCTCTGCGAGAGTTAACTCTTGCAAGAAGTGAAAATTTCATTATCTACGAGGGTTCAAAATCACTTTTTGTGCTTGATCTTCACCAAATCTTCATACTAACTCTCGCAGGCTTCATCACTGATGTAATTTGACATTCTAAATCGATTGAGAGGGTCTGCAAGAGTTCTTACTGGAAGGATTTGCTGGATCTTCACTTTTTAGTGATTTTTTAGCACTTAAATCCAATTTTCTGCTCACTAAAATCAAAGTAATACTCACAAGCTCTTCTGTGTCCTGGTCTCACTGAGATGGAACTTCAGAATCCTCTGCGAGAGTTCTTGACCACTGGAACTGAAAATTTCACTGTCTGCGAGGGTTCACTTGTACTTTCTCGTCTTTTTTTTCATTGAGAACTCTCGCACATGCACTTAATCATCAAACTAACTCTCGCAAGCTTCTCTGTGTCTTGGTCTCACTGAGATGGAACTTTAGAGGGCTCTGGGAGAGTTCTTATGAAGATTTGAATTTTTTTGGATTTTTTCAAGGGTTTTTTGAATTTTTTATGATTTCTCTCTAATTTTTACAATCTGCTTGGAACTAACTCTCGCAGGCTTCTATGTAGGTTTGGGACAGTACCCTGGAGCTACTGCCAGTCCTGTAAGGGTTAATTTCCACTGATTCTGGAGATATAAAAATCTGATGAGTTTTTTTTGGCTCTTTTTCCTTCCAAAATGCAGATTGGTGTGTTTTTTAAGTTTTTTGGATGATTGGTTTGGGTTTCAAGCCCTTAGAGGTTGTTCAGGGCCTCCTCTACCCTCTCACACCTCCTCCACTAGCTGTGAATAGTCCAAACACAAAAAAATACAGAAAACTAACTCTAAACTCCCAAAAATCTACCTAAACTACTCTAAAAAGCAAGAAAATAGCTAAAATGCAACCAAACTAGTTAGTGGAAACCTATCCCCGGCAACAGCGCCACTGTGGGGTCGACGATCTCTCGTAGTATAGCTCTTCCGCCTGTCAACAAAGGTTAGATCACTGGATAGGTGCCTAACTATGCATAGATGCTACTTTTAGTTAATTTCCTACTTTCTCCCTTAACTCTTCTCACCACTATACTACTCTTCTTTTACTCTGATGCTATTTCCAATGTCCTTGCTTGCAGTGGCTCAGGATTGGTTTTTCAACCTGTCAAAGGAAGAGAAATCCACCTGGGAAGCGGTTAAAGTGGCTCTCATTACGCGCTTTAAACCAAGAAAGTTCCTGGAAGACCCGTTTCTCCTACTATGCAAAGTCAAGATGGGAAAACGAGAAAGGGTCCGAGACTATATTGAACGGGTCAAACATCTACGATCCGAATATAGTGTAGCCTTGACTCTCGATCATGCGGTGGTGATGTGATTCCTAGCTGGATTACCACGAAGCATCAGAAGAGAATTGAAACGACGGGAGCAGTACGCTACTCTGCAAGAAGCTATGGAAGATGCCATCAAGGAAGAGGATGAGGGATCTGACGATGAATATCCTTCCACCCACACTCCTACTCCCTCGATTGCATCATCATCATCAAACGCATCCGCTCCATCCACAGAACTGTTGTTGGAGCAAATGACAAAATTACACAAACAGCAGATGGAGCAACTTATGGTGTAGTTTGACCAGAAACTGAAGGCCTTACAAGGAACTGTAGCAGTAACTCCACATCAACAGGAACCAAACCAGCTGCAGTATCCTCGACGAGAAAATGTATGGTGTTCAGTATGCACGCAAAACCATACAGCAAATAAGTGTCTAGTCCTAAAGCAAAATTTGAGACTGACACATAGATTCTGCCATCTGTGCAATGCAACATCACACAGATACGACATTTTGTCCGTTTAACCCCAGGGTTGTTCAACAGAAGAGAAGTCCTTATCAGACTTCTTATCCTTATCATCAAGGGGCACCTAACGCGACACCAAGGTACGGTGCACCTAATCAACCACAACGCATGGCCTTACCTGCTCCACCAGGGCCAGCCAATCAACAAGTGGCCCATGTAAACCTGATAGTAGCGGAACAAAAAATGCAAATGCCACCTCAATCTGAGCAGCAGCAGTGGTACGGACCAGATGAACCATTTATGGATCCTGCCATAAATGAATATGTTTCGGCCTATGCAGCTCAAACTCAATGTCAAGGTGGAAGAAATTACGGCTGCTACGGATGCGGCGAGGGACACAAAATTGCATAATGTCTCTACAAGGGACAATATACAACCTCCTACTGGGATTGCAATTATGGACACTGCTTCAAAAATTGTCCATTTAAACCTGGAACCAGTGCACCTCTTAACCTCATTGCCATACAGCAATCAGCAGTTCCAGCGGGGATTCCATCAAAAAGTCGACATGACCACGCTCCTGTTTTAGCTGTTACGCGAGCACAGAAGAGGAAGGAAGTGGCTCCCTCACCACCACCATCGGTCACTGACAACCAACCCTCAACTTCAGCGCCATATCCATATGTGAGAGAAGAGAGAAGACAGTACCGGAAAATAAGACATTGGGTACAAAAAGCACAAGAGGAGGAAAAAGAGCAAGAATGAAACAATCCCACAGAACTTCCAGTCGGCGTCGAACGAGAATCACAAACGGGCTCACACTGTGCACTGATTAGAATGATCGGTTGCACCAACATGAACCGCCTTTTCACATGGTGGAGCCTGAGGAACCACGCAGTGAAAGGCTCACACTCTTGTTGTCAAGCCACATTAGTTTATCACTCCGAGAACTACTACGGATTGCACCACAAGCGAAAATCCTTTTAGCGGAATGGGCCAACGCGGATGAGGAGCCAGTAGTGCCTGAGCCCATCTATGGATGAAACAAGTAACATCCTCCACATCGGAACAACATGGGAAAGTGAGGAACACAACATCACTTTCCCAATCAAACACAAGAGATACGAGGACGAGGCGGCAGTGGTAGATGGAGGATCGGGTGTCAATCTGATATCCACTACTTTGTATGAAAAATGAGAATTACAAGCCAGTCAGGTTCGCCATCAAGCTAGCAGATCAATCCTGTGTGAAACCAAAAGGTGTAGTTGTTGATATTCCCGTAAAGATAGCAGACATGCAGTATGTGATTACTTCTGTGGTCATGGATATACCTGAATCTCCATCTGCATACCATGTTTTACTGGGAAGACCATGGTTGAGAGCTGCGCAAGTAGTAAACAATTGGGGTACAGGGAAACTCACCTTCGAGAATAGAGAACAGGCTGTAAAGGTAGATCCATTCACATGGGCGTTGAAACCTATTGCACCCAAAGTTGATGACGGATCATCCATGACAAATCATATGATTGACCGCCCAAAGCCAACCAAGGGAGGTCACTATCATTCAAAGACAGATGTCATGAGATGGATGGATGCATTAGCAACTATTTACTGTCAAGCATGTCAATATGAATCAGATCCAGAACCGAATACATCTTCACCCAAATGTTACACTATGGACACACCAATTACATTTGGGGTGAATATGATAAACATAGCATGACTGTCAGCGGAGCCGATTGAGAACCCAGTGGACGATGATCTAGTCCCTTGGCAACATGCTGTAACTTATAATAAGGAGATTGAGTTGACTGATGAACAAGTCCTACACCACATGGACCTAGATCGTTACGGAACCAAGAAGGTACCAGCTCAACCACCACAAAAGTCTGCTATGGCGAAAGTCTCAAGGATCGATCCACCCAAGACACTTGCGAATAAGAAGAATCAGTTGAAGCAACGCTACAACCAGGTGATCCGATGGGGTGACCTACCCGAAGAGGCAATAGCTACAGTAGACATTGATATTTGCAACCATGAGGTGAATGTCACAGCAATCCCGAAGAAAGACAACAAGGATGAACCAACCAAAATGACAAAAAAGAGCAAAAAGAAGGTGTTGGATTCCTTGAAGTCAATCAAGTTGGACTCAGATACAGCGTCATCTTCTACACAGGTGACAAAAAATAAAAAAATGACCAGTCGGGCCAAGATCAATATGCTGAAAGAGGAATCGCGACGAGCTCCAGTTCACGAAATGCTTGACACTTTCAAGAATTATACATTGGACGACGTGATAATCATGATGCCGCAAGCCCAACGAGAACCTGATCAAAGTTAGGCACCAGCGGAACAAGTCTTTGAGGGACCTGCGCGAACACAGCCGATGAATCTTTCGGAACCAGAAGAAGAAGAAAGGATAGTGCATGTGGGAGAGCAGTTAACACCCACGCAGTTCAAGAGACTACGATCCTTGTTGGTGGAATATAAAGACTGTTTTGCCTGGAGCTATAGTGATCTAAAGGGCATTCCGCCAACAGTAGTCCAACACACCATATCTTTGGTGGACGGAGCAGTCCCCAAGATAAGTCGTTACTACCGCTGCAACCCAAATTATATAGAACTAATCAAGCAAGAGTTGCAAAAACTTATGGATGCAGATTTCATTTATGAAATCGAGCACACGGAATGGGGATCGCCAATAGTTATAGTATCCAAGAAGAATGGAAAAATGCGTATCTGTGTGAATCTGAAGGCACTTAATGCAGTCACCAAAAAGGACCATTTTCCTTTACCATTTACGGAAAGTGTCCTCGATAGAGTAGCTGGTGACGAAGCCTACAGTTTTTTGGATGGCTTTAACGACTACAACCAGGTGAAAATAGCCCCACAGGACCAGCACAAGACAACATTCGCTATAGAATGAGAAACTTATGCCTATAAAGTGATGCCATTCGGACTTTGCAATGCCCCAAGCACTTTCCAGCGAGTCATGCAGGCGGCATTCAGAGATTATTTGCAAAAATTTCTGGAAATTTTCTTGGACGATCTGTGCGTGCATGGACCAGATTCAGAACACTTATCCAATTTGGAGAAGGTGTTACAAAAATGCCGCGAATACCAGATCTCCCTGAATCCAGAAAAATGTCAATTATGGGTGACACATGGCTTGATACTTGTTAAAAATTCACAATTCTAGCTTGACTAGTTTTGGTCATGTGACTTGTAAATAGTTAGATGGTCATGATGTGGCTTGTCACACGTGCCAAATAGCATAGGATTCCATTCATAAGGATGTTCTCAAGTAGACCTAAGTGTTAGAACCTTTGGAATGAGTCCAAATTATGCTTAGATACAAGGGAGAAAAAATAGGAGCTATTTTTGGTAATTTTTGCATTGTTGAGGGATCTCCAAGATTCCAACCCTAACTTGGTAGGGATGAAAGATCCACCAAAATTAGCATTAGGGATAGGTTTAGGGCTACTCATACCTGCCCAAAACCGTGATGGATCATGTATATATAGGTGATGATATCTCACCAAAATCAATCAAGCAATTTCATGTTTTTTCTCTCATAATGGTGCAATTGCTCTCTATGTTCATAATTGTTCGAGTACTTGTGATTACTAATGATTATAGGATTGAATGTAGGTCTGGTGTACAGTACTCAGACTGTGGGAGGCCGTACTTTCACACGTGTGAAGCCTTCTTCAAGGATTTGGGCCATTTAGTGAGGTTCAAGCATATGTTTCTGATGGATTTTGATGGTTCAACTAGTGCTAATCTTATGAAATCATAATCTATTGTTTTCCTCATCATTTCAAGTGTTTTAGGATCCTTATTTGCTGTAATTTTTACATGGTATCAGAGCCTAAAGGCTGAAATGAGCTAAATCCTTGGTTTTCATTCAATTTGATCACAATTCTTGATCTAAATCTTGTGTAGATTGGATCTTAGCATCTAGTATTGATTCTAGAACTCAAAGTGAGTCAAATACATTGGAGATTGGTGTTGTGTGACTTCATTTGCAGGTGTTTAGGTGTCTAAAACCAGAGGCAAAGTTGAATTCAATTCACATTACCAAGATAGCAAGTTTTGCTTGCTCCAAGCATTGATTTCTAAGCGAGTTTTGGAGGTGATTTCATAGAGGAGGCTTTCTAGCATTCAAGAAGAGGGAAGATCAGAGTTTTGGGCACTCTTCAAGGCTGTTCTAAGGTGTAGTAGACACCTCCTAAAGTGATTTAGGGTCAGTCCAACCATTGCTTGACTTATGCACCAAATTAGATCAATTTTTCATCAATTTTGATCATTTTTTGCTTGTGATTGGATAGTAGATTGTGTTGCATCCTCATTAAGTTCCATTTAGATCTTTTACAAGTGATTTTGGAAGTATATTAGGTTGCTGAAATTCACTCTTGATCAGATCATTTGGAAGTTTTAATGTTCTTTATAGAAAGAGGGGCAATTCTACTAGTATTGTCTACTTCAATCAAGCAAGTGCATTGTTTCTAGTATTCTATGATTTGATTTTGTTAGAGATCATTCTTAGATCTTTATAGGAAGTCTATTACTGATCTTTTCAGGTCCCTAAGAAGTGGGATAAGGTAGACCTTCAATCAAATCAATAGAAGTAACCTTCATTTGTGTCAAGTCCTTGATTAGGAGACTAGATGGCATCTATAAATGCATATCTTTTGGATACTAATGAAAGGCTCAACAAAACTAACTATTCCATATGGAAAGTTAGAATGGAATCTATCATGATCATGCAAGATCTGATGGAAATTGTAAATGGTAAGGAGGGTGAACCTATTCATCCTCAAGAAAAAGCCAAATACATCAAGAGGTGCAATGTTGCACTACATTGCATAAAAATGAATGTTGCAAATGAACTCTTAAGAGAGGTAGGAGATTGCACTTCAGCTCAAGATGCTTGGGAGACTTTGCAAAAGGTCTATGAATCCAAGAACCAAACTAGAATGTTAGCTTTGAAGAATCAAATCTATAGAAGCTATCAAAAGAAAGGAGAGAGTGCACATACTTTTGTCCTAAGAGTAAAGGAATTGAACAAAGAGCTAGCCTTTATAGGTGACCCTATCAAGGATGAAGAGCTTGTTCAACTCATATTGAATGGACTAAGCTTTGAATTTGACAATTTGGTTCAGGGATATGCAATTATGGGTAAGCTACCCATACTTGAAGAACTCCAAGGCACGCTCATGGCCGAGGAATCAAGAAGGAGCCAAATGCAAGAGAGGATGGATAGGCTTTCCATCCAAGGTGGAGATGACCAAGCTCTCTTCACCAAAGGCAAAGGCAAGTCCAAAGGCAAAGGATCAACATTCAAGAAGTCTACAAAGCTTGAGGATCAAGAAGGACCCCCAAAGGCATCTCCATCAACCACCAAAGTCAAGAAGGACAAATCAAAGGTGAAGTGCTACTATTGTAGCAAGATGGGGCATTATGCCGCGGAATGCTTCAAGAGGAAGCAAGATCAAAGCCAAGCCAACATGAGCAAAGAGGAGGAGGAGGAGATTTCACATGAGGACTCTCTCATGATGTCCATATTTTCTTCAACAAGCTTCAAAGGAGAAGATCCTTGGTGGATTGACTCGGGTGCTAGTTCACACATGACTAGTAAAAGGGAGTTTTTCTCTTCTCTCTTATCTTATGATGGACCTATAAAGTCTATCTATACAGCAAATGATGAAGCTTGTAAGATTGAAGGAGTTGGTAGCATTCCCCTTTGCTTAGGATCTTCCAAAAAGATCAACATAGAAGGTGTTTTGTACATTCCTACAATAACAAAGAATCTACTAAGTGTTGGCCAAATGGTAGACAATGGTTTCAATGTTGACTTTGCTTCAAATGAATGTTTCATCAAGAAGAAGGGTAAGATAGTGGCTAAGGGCACTAGACTTGGCAAACTTTATAAGTTGGATGCATTTGTGGATACTAATGTTGTCATGTTGGCCGAGAAGAGCAAGATATCTACCTTTACTTTATGGCACAAAAGACTTGGACATGTCAACTCGGGTTCCATGGAGGCTATGATCAAGGAGGAGTATGCTTTAGGCCTACCAAGGTCTATTGGGAAGGAAGTCAAGGTTTGTGAAGCTTGTGCCTTATCCAAGGCACATAAGAAGGTGTTTCCTAACTCCATCACAAAGTCATCTCATCCTCTTGAACTCATACACTCAGATGTGCACATTGCTAGCACCAAATCTAATGGAGGTTCATCCATGTTTTTAACCTTCATTGATGACTACTCAAGATATTGTTGGGTGTTCTTACTTTCCCTCAAGTCTCAAGTATTTGATACTTTTGTAAAGTTCAAGTTGTTTGTGGAAAAGCATGATAATCATAGCATCAAGATTCTTAGAAGTGACAATGGTGGAGAATTCATCTCCAATGAGTTCAAGGCCTTTTGTGAGGAGGAAGGGATCAAGAAAGAGACTTCTTGTCCTTACACTCCTCAACAAAATGGAGTTGCTGAAAGAAGGAATAGAACATTATGTGAATGTTCTAAGTCTTTAAGATTAGATGCTTGTTTGCCCAAATCCTTTTGGGGTGAGTCTCTTGTATGTGCAAACTACTTGATGAATAGGGTGTCTTGCAAAGCAATTGAAGGCAAAACTCCTTATGAGATGTTGTATGGAAAGAAACCCAATCTTAATCACTTGAAAGTTTTTGGGTGTATATGTTATGTGCATGTGCCATTGGAAACAAGAACCAAGGCGGATCCATCTTCCACAAGAGGGATCATGCTTGGATATGCAAGCTCAAGCAAGGGCTACAAAGTCTATCTCCCATCCTTGAACAAATTTGTTGTTTCAAGGGATGTCATCTTTGATGAACATCATATGCATATGCTTGAAGAAGGCTCAAGTGCTCCAACAATCAAGAAGAAGATGGCCGAGGAGCAAGATCTTGGTTTTGAGGAGGAGCTCATGGAGGAGCAAGCACCAAACCCACCTATCACACCAAGGAGATCTTCAAGGGCAAAAGTGGAGCCATCAAGGCTCACATATCAAGGAAAAGGACAGCAAGTTGAGGGTATCTCATCCACTTCTTATGCTTTATCTAGTTTTGAAGAACCATCTAATGTTGAAGATGCATTGAACTCCAAAGAATGGTATAAAGCTATGTTGGATGAGTATGATGCCTTGATTGAGAATGAAACTTGGTTGCTTGTTGAGAGACCTCAAAGGAATGTAATAGGATGCAAGTGGGTCTTCAAGCTTAAGTTGAATGCAAATGGGAGTGTTAACAAACATAAAGCAAGATTAGTTGCAAAAGGTTATGCTCAAGAGAGAGGGATAGACTATGAGGAAACTTTTGCACCCGTGGCCAACATGGTCACAATAAGACTAATCATTGCACTTGCATCACATTTTGGATGGATTCTATGTCAAATGGATGTCTCTAATGCTTTCTTGAATGGTTTTTTGGAAGAGGATATCTATATGGAGCAGCCACAAGGGTTCATCAAGCATGGAATGGAGAACAAAGTATGCCATCTCCAAAGAAGCATCTATGGCTTGAAGCAAGCCTCGAGATCTTGGAATTCAAGACTACATTGCTATCTTATTTCACTTTCTTTTGTTCAAAGTGAATATGATCCCACTCTTTACATTAAGTTTCATGATGTTGGTATTGTACTTTTACTCATTTATGTAGATGACATCATCATTAGTGGAAATAGTGTTGATGGTATTGAAAAAATCAAGATAGATCTATCCTTAGAGTTCAAGATGGTAGATCTAGGGTGTCTTCACTTCATCTTAGGCATAGAAGTACTTAGAGGGTCTGATTTTATCTTTATAAGTCAAATAAACTATGCTCAAAGTCTTTTGAAGAAGTTTAAGATGGAAGTATGCAAAAGTGTTGACACACCAATGGAGCAAGATGTAAAAGTGCCAAATGAAGATGATGAAAGATCCTTCATGGACATCACTTTGTTTAGGCAACTTATAGGTTCCTTAATGTGGATCACTATAACTAGACCAGATCTTAGCTTTAGTGTATGTAGGTTGAGCCAATCCATGAAAATCCATTGAATATCCATTGGAAAAAGGCTAAGAGGATTCTAAGATACATCTCAGGTACATTGGATTTTGGGATTCTATATAGAGGAGATGTGATTAACCTTCATGCATTTAGTGATTCAGATTTTGCAGGGGACAAGAGGGATAGGAAATCAACAAGTGCCTATTCAACTTTCATAGGAGAAGGTGTGGTTTCATGGCTTTCAAAAAAGCAAGAAACTATATCTCTATCTTCAACCGAGGCTGAGTACAAAGCTTTGACAACTACTACAAAGGAGGTACTTTGGATCAAGAGATTATTGGTGGAACTAAAGATCATGGATTCAGAGGAGGCACCAATCATCTACAATGACAATATATCAGCCCAACACCTTGCATCTAACCCAATCTTCCATGCAAGATCTAAGCACATTGAGATATGCCATCACTTTGTGAGAGAAATGGTGCAAGCCAAGGAGATTGCTTTGGAGCATGTTCCAAGCAATGAATGTGTAGCTGATCTACTTACTAAACCACTTCAAAAGACACCTTTTATGAAGTTCAGATCATCACTTGGAGTGATTAGTAAAGCAATGATTGAACCAAGCTAGATAGTGAGGAGGAGTGTTAAAAATTCACAATTCTAGCTTGACTAGTTTTGGTCATATGACTTGTAAATAGTTAGATAGTCATGATGTGGCTTGTCACACGTGCCAAATAGCATAGGATTCCATTCATAAGGATGTTCTCAAGTAGACCTAAGTGTTAGAACCTTTGGAATGAGTCCAAATTATGCTTAGATACAAGGGAGAAAAAATAGGAGCTATTTTTGGTAATTTTTGCATTGTTGAGGGATCTCCAAGATTCCAACCCTAACTTGGTAGGGATGAAAGATCCACTAAAATTAGCATTAGGGATAGGTTTAGGGCTACTCATACCTGCCCAAAACCGTGATGGATCATGTATATATAGGTGATGATATCTCACCAAAATCAATCAAGCAATTTCATGTTTTTCCTCTCATAATGGTGCAATTGCTCTCTATGTTCATAATTGTTTGAGTACTTGTGATTACTAATGATTATAGGATTGAATGTAGGTCTGGTGTACAGTACTCAGACTGTGGGAGGCCGTACTTTCACACGTGTGAAGCCTTCTTCAAGGATTTGGGCCATTTAGTGAGGTTCAAGCATATGTTTTTGATGGATTTTGATGGTTCAACTAGTGCTAATCTTATGAAATCATAATCTATTGTTTTCCTCATCATTTCAAGTGTTTTAGGATCCTTATTTGCTGTAATTTTTACAATACTCGGCCATATAGTGTCAAGAGACGGGATTGCCGCAGATCTATCAAAGATCAAGATCATTGTTGATCTACCACCACCGGGGATGATCGCGAGGTCTACATTTTCATGGGTCATGCTAACTATTATAGGATCTTCATTCTTGATTTTGCGGAGTTAGCCAGACCAATTTACAAGCTCACAACGGATCCACATTGGAATGAGGAAGCTCTAAAGGCTTTCCAGAGGATTAAGGATGCATTGGTCTCATCACCAATCTTACGACCACCCAATTGGTCCATTGAGTTCCACGTGCATACGGATGCATCTAAGTATGCAGTTGGAGCAGTCTTAACCCAGCCAGGTGAACACAAAAAGGATTTTTCAATCTGATTTGCAAGCCGATAGCTCAGTGATACCGAAATGAATTATTCAACCACAGAACGGGAAGCACTGGCAATGAACTATGCGGTTAAGAAGTTTTGTCACTATTTGATGGCCACACATTTTGCTTTTTAAACGGACCATCAACCCTTGCTATATCTCGTTAATAAAACTTGCAACACTGGGAGAATCACCAGATGGCTCCTTTTGTTGTTGGAATTTGATTTTCGGATAATAGTTCGCAAGGGAAAACAACACTAGATGGCAAATCATGTGTCACAAATCAAGGGAAAGGAGATTGCAACCCAACCCCACGATGAGCTGGCAGATGCTGTCTTATTTTACGTGGATACAGTACCAGAATGGACTGCCGACATTGTTGAATATCTAATGCGGGGCCAACCAGACAAATCACTACCAAAGGCAGAACAGCGGAAATGATTATTGAAGGCTAGACCTTATCAGCTGATTGTCGGCCAGTTGTACCGAAGAGGTCCAGACGAAATTCTTCAGCGGTGTATTCTTCCTCATGAGACCACCCAGATCATTTCGCTTTCACATGAAGGCATGGGTGGAGGTCATTTTGGATCTGACATTATAGTTCGCAAGATCCTGCAATCAGGATGTTGGTGGCCAACGATTCATATAGACATGGAGGAATACTTGAAAAAGTGCGATGTGTGCCAAAGGGCGAGGAGACCAATGATATTGAACTATGATCTACTGCACCCAGTCTTAGCCCAAGCACCGTTCAAAAAATGGGGAGTGGAATATATTGGTCCGATTCACCCTGCAACAAGGAGTTCCCAGACTCAATACATAATCGTAGCCACAGACTACCTCACCAAATGGGTCGAAGCCAAGGCAGTAAGAGTAGCTGATGCTAGGACCACTACCAAGTTCCTTTATGAAAATATCATTGTGCGCTTCGGGTGCCTGGTGGAACTAGTCAGTGATCGCGGAAGCCATTTCATCAATGAGACCATCAAGGTCCTATTGGAGGAATTCTTTGTGATCCACAGAACCAGTACGCCTTATTATCCTCGTGGTAATGGGCAAGCAAAATCATCCAATAAGATCCTGTGTAGTGTGCTCACGAAAACAGTTGAAACTAGCAGATCAGATTGGGAACACAAGTTGCATGCTGCATTGTGGGCATTCAGGACAACATATAAAGGGAGCACTGATCAAACACCCTTTCAATTGGTATATGGTCAGGATGTTGTAATGCCAATAGAGTTTTTAGTTTCTTCATTAAGGATTGCCACCACGCAACGTCTTAATGAGTCCAAATCTCTACAACTACGCCACGAAGGTCTGCAAAAACTCTGTGAAACACGCTTACTAGCAGTGCACGCACTGGCAGCTGAAAAGAAAAGACGCAAGGCATGGCATGATCGCAAGTTACAAAAGAAGGATCTCCGCTCAGGAGATTTGGTCCTGATGTATAAAACCAAGGCGATCAAGGGAAAGTTAAAATTCACGGGCGAGGTCCTTATAGGATCAAGAAAATTCTTAATCATGGGGCCGTGAACTTAGAACAGCTCGATGGGACGCCCTTCAACACCATAAAGTTGTCGGCGTCCGGCGTCCGTTAACAGAGTGATAAAAAAAAATGTCCGACGTGTGTCTGACGTCTATCCAACGCGTTAGGATGTCGGATTTCGACGTCCCAAATTAGATAAAAAATAAATAAAAAATGCGTAAAAAATAGCGCGCGTTTTTTATCGGGCTGTTCTTGGAGTTGAGTTCTTGGAGAAGCAATGTTTGTGAATTGTTTTTAAAAAAATATTTTTGAGTTGCATTCAATATTTGGATCAAACAACAAACTAAGCATGAGGTACTTTTCATTCTTAAACTACTTTTCATTTTATATTTTATTGCATTACTTCATGTTCATTATGGATGACAATACTTTATTGCAATGCCTTGTGCACATCATAAATTTGATTTAGATTTTTAGATATGATATTGATTGTTGTTTTGAAATCTGACATTGCACATGGTTTTAATTTCCTAGTTGGTTATTACGTCAATCCACATCCCTAAATTTGACATTGCAATTTTTGAAGAAAAGAACATTGCACATACAAAAGCAATGGCAATATAGCATGATCATTTGCAATAATAATATTTTCATAATATGAATCAATGTACTACAAAATTTGTGCTTTAATGTCGCACGAGTCTTTCTAAATCTAACATCAGCTAGAATTTATAAACCTAATCTACTCGTCGTCGTCGTGACGTCCAGTCTGCATGAACACAAGCAAGGGAACTACATTAATATTTAATGCTTGATCGCATTAAATTAAATAAAATTGATGTCATGATACAACCCACATTAGTATGAATACAAAAACTAGTACTTATATCTGGAGGATGACCCTCGCTCTTTAGTTTGTCGACTAATGCATCGTACAATTCCCTGTAGGCAGATTCGTATTCCTCCTTAGTTGGCAGACGTCCATAGTCTGCCAACTATCCATGCATTCAATTTAAGTTGAAATTAATTTAGGGCTACGTTGAAGCAGCTAGTCATAATGCAGATTAAAAAATAAAAGCATATGAAATCAAAGATAAACTATAAGAGTAGTGTAAGTTCACTTACCATGCTTGCTTGCAATCCCGTCTTTCCGCTCGAGCCCAACCTAGAATTGCCTATCCCATGCATCCTAGCGGTCGCAGCATCTTTCTGAATCTTGTATTTATCTGGTGTTCGTTCATCCGCTTTTACACAGTTCCAATCATTTCTTGAACACAGAGGGCTTGGATTGCCCGTCCCTATAAGCTCGTCGTGCCATATCACGACAATGCCTAATCCATAAGCTCATATGCTTATGAATTTCCTTCTTTTTGAATTCTTCTTCTTGTTGGAATTTGTCATGAAGGGTACCAATAACCTGTCGTTTATCAGCAGCAGGTTATTCGGACCATTTACTAAATAATCTGTTGCCAAAATGGCGTTGACATAAAGAATTGAGTCGGTCCAAAACCACCCTCCCTTTTCTATTGGCAATTATATTGCCTTGAGGATCCACGTCATAATAAGGATTTGTGGATGACTCTTCGGGAGAGGGGAGCGCGGCCGCTTGTGAGGGACCACCCTCATCTTGGCTAAGCATACTTTGCAATTGTGTTTTCTGCTCAGGAGTTAATGATTCAAATAAATTTTTTACAAAGTCTCCCGAGCTTTCACCACTGCCTGACCCCGACATGATTACTACATTCATAAACATACAATGCATTACAATAAACCCTAATATATATTGATGTAGTAGAAAAGAAAATTGATTATAGAACTTTAATGCATATTGGATTAGAACTTTCATACATGTGTTAACAAAAGAAGAGAGATATGCGTGTAGAGTTCGAGCCTGCACCAAGATGCAAAAGGATCATATAAGCGACAATGTATAAGAATACTACTATCTAAAATTAAAACATTAGAATCATACAATAATTTTATGTTATTTGTGTTTTGTACTTGTGCATATATGCAGTTTATCACAATGAGATGAATTACATTCAGATCAGTCTAGCGATGAAGACACTACTCAAGTTAACATGGTAAGTAATAAACTTGCATGTTTTCTTGTTCATAAAAAACTTTGTTATTATAAGTTAAAATATTGTGCTAAAGTGACATGTACTTGATTTTTGTTTCTCGTAGAGAAATTATTTTCAAAATAAAATATGGTGCACATGCCTCAAGTGTGATTGACAAAAAATGCGTGGAAGATGCATTGTTGAAAATCCTTTTTGGAAGTTTGGACGAAAAAAAGAAGGTCAACCATCGAATTTGGAAGACGTTGAGGTTTGTAAATTTTATATGATTGTTTTTTATTATAATTTTTGTCAATCTATATATGTCACTTATGGAATTTGTTTCATGTGTGTAGCCAATACATCGAATGCCATTCCACGGAGTTGATCCATCGTAGCTTCCCTCATTGAGTAGACATCGAAGACTTCGATGTCGAGGAAGTCGATGACGTGGAAGTCGAGGACTTCGTAGCTTTTCTTTGATCAGACATCAAAGTCGGAGACTTCGATGTCGAGGAAGTCAATGACGTGGATGTCGAGGATTTCGATGTCGAGGCCGGGCTCAAAACTATTTGTCAAGAAAAGTCGATGTCGGACATATCGATGCAGACTGTCATCGACTTCCCTTGTATTTTTACAGACTATAAGAATATTTACAACAACAAAATGAATGGATCTAGATTAGTAGAGAGAGATAGGGATGGAGAGGATAGAAATCCAACAATTTTGGGAGATCTCGTGCACGCCACCGGCATGCTGGATTTGGAGGCTGCAAATTTTTTTTTTTTCATTTCATAAAGCACGCCGGCATGCTATCTTTAAAAAAAAAATCAAGTTTTTTTCCTTAGCACACCGGCTTACTATGTTTGGAGGTTGAAAAACATATTCTGAATCAGTATTTTAACTCAAATTTTGATTCTCATATGTGTCAAAGTAGCTTTTCTATTTTATAATTTATTCGGCTAGCACATCGGCATGCTAGTCAAATTAGCTCCAAAAGTTTTTTTTATTTTTTCAGAAAGTTTTTCAAAAAAACTTCATTTTTTTGAAATAAATAATTTGCAAGCTAGCATGTCGGCATGCTAGCTTTTACAACTTCAACAACACTTTAAAAAAAAAATAAAAGTACACCTATATTTATAGAGTAACAAACCATTTTGTGATGGGCCTATTTAAAATTTGATGGATAGTCAAAGTTTTACGTATGCATCAAACCACAATTCTTATTCTTCAAAAGTCATGTAGTGGCATAAAAAGAGTAGCACACCATGTGCTACCATTTGTGGTGGAGCATGTCATGGAAGAAACTCACAAAAAATTTACTCGCAGAATGTCAAAACCCTCAAAGCCCCACCTTTCAATCCTCTTTCTCAAGAGAAGGATTCGATCAGACGAAGGAGTATGAGAAACAAGAAGCTGTTGAGACATTGTTGGGACTTGGATCTAGTGCTCCACCATAGATGATCAAAATGTCAATCAGGCCAGGAGTACAATCACTAAAGGTCCACAAAGGCTTCAAGGAACCTTAAAATTTTGAGGAATAAAAACCTTGATTGGAGGTAACAATGGTTGTAGATCAAGCAAGCCAAGCCACCACATCTAATTAAGTGACTCTTGATTCTCAAGATGTCTTGGGCCTTAATCAACAACTTAGCTAGGTTATCCAAAAAATGATGGAGAACAAGGTAGGTGTGGACTTCTGAATAACATAACTAGGCTAGGACAACACCCTAATAGCCCAGAGGTTGAATGAAGAATGACCTACTAGTTTCAAAACAGCATGAGAACAAGGCTACCATGTAGCTGAGAGAAGTACAAGCACATGAAACGACATTGTAAAAATATGTTCATCAATTGTAGGCTAGCCTACACAGTATGTAGGAGTACGTAAATCGGACAGTCCTCGAGGCGAAACAACAAATCCCATTACTTCAAGAACAATTTGTAAAAATTACAGCAAATAAGGATCCTAAAACACTTGAAATGATGAGGGAAACAATAGATGATGATTTCATAAGATTAGCACAAGTTGAACCATCAAAATCCATCAAAAATCTATGCTTGAACCTCACTAAATGGCCCAAATCCTTGAAGAAGGCTTCACACGTGTGAAAGTACGGCCTCCCAAAGTCTAAGTACTGTACATCGGACCTACATTAAATCCTATAATCATTAGTAATCACAAGTAATCAAACAATTATGAACATAGAGAGCAATTGCACCATTATGAGAGAAAAATCATGAAATTGCTTGATTGATTTTGGTGAGAAATCATCACCTATATATACATGATCCATCACGGTTTTGGGCAGGTATGAGTAGCCCTAAACCTATCCCTAATGCTAATTTTGGTGGATCTTTCATCCCTACCAAGTTAGGGTTGGAATCTTGGAGATCCCTCAACAATGCAAAAATTACCAAAAATAGCTCCTATTTTTTTTCCGTTGTATCTAAGCATAATTTGGACTCATTCCAAAGGTTCTAACACTTAGGTCTACTTGAGAACATCCTTATGAATGGAATCCTATGCTATTTGGCACGTGTGACAAGCCACATCATGACCATCTAACTATTTACAAGTCATATGACCAAAACTAGTCAAGCTAGAATTGTGAATTTTTAACACTCCTCCTCACTATCTAGCTTGGTTCAA
This sequence comes from Diphasiastrum complanatum, assembly GCA_029204225.1. Lineage (NCBI taxonomy): Eukaryota > Viridiplantae > Streptophyta > Lycopodiopsida > Lycopodiales > Lycopodiaceae > Diphasiastrum > Diphasiastrum complanatum. Next base: position 14,136,688 of record CM055098.1, on the reverse strand, counting down.
TCATTGCTGTACTAATCACTCCAAGTGATGATCTGAACTTCATAAAAGGTGTCTTTTGAAGTGGTTTTGTAAGTAGATCAGCTACACATTCATTGCTTGGAACATGCTCCAAAGCAATCTCCTTGGCTTGCACCATTTCTCTCACAAAGTGATGGCATATCTCAATGTGCTTAGATCTTGCATGGAAGATTGGGTTAGATGCAAGTTGTTGGGCTGATATATTGTCATTGTAGATGATTGGTGCCTCCTCTGAATCCATGATCTTTAGTTCCACCAATAATCTCTTGATCCAAAGTACCTCCTTTGTAGTAGTTGTCAAAGCTTTGTACTCAGCCTCGGTTGAAGATAGAGATATAGTTTCTTGCTTTTTTGAAAGCCATGAAACCACACCTTCTCCTATGAAAGTTGAATAGGCACTTGTTGATTTCTTATCCCTCTTGTCCCCTGCAAAATCTGAATCACTAAATGCATGAAGGTTAATCACATCTCCTCTATATAGAATCCCAAAATCCAATGTACCCGAGATGTATCTTAGAATCCTCTTAGCCTTTTTCCAATGGATATTCAATGGCTTTTGCATGGATTGGCTCAACCTACATACACTAAAGCTAAGATCTGGTCTAGTTATAGTGATCCACATTAAGGAACCTATAAGTTGCCTAAACAAAGTGATGTCCATGAAGGATCTTTCATCATCTTCATTTGGCACTTGCTCCATTGGTGTGTCAACACTTTTGCATACTTCCATCTTAAACTTCTTCAAAAGACTTTGAGCATAGTTTACTTGACTTATAAAGATAAAATCAGACCCTCTAAGTACTTCTATGCCTAAGATGAAGTGAAGACACCCTAGATCTACCATCTTGAACTCTAAGGATAGATCTATCTTGATTTTTTCAATACCATCAACACTATATCCACTAATGATGATGTTATCTACATAAATGAGTAAAAGTACAATACCAACATCATGAAACTTAATGTAAAGAGTGGGATCATATTCATTTTGAACAAAAGAAAGTGAAATAAGATAGCAATGTAGTCTTGAATTCCAAGATCTCGAGGCTTGCTTCAAGCCATAGATGCTTCTTTAGAGATGGCATACTTTGTTCTCCATTCCGTGCTTGATGAACCCTTGTGGCTGCTCCATATAGATATCCTCTTCCAAAAAACCATTCAAGAAAGCATCAGAGACATCCATTTGACATAGAATCCATCCAAAATGTGATGCAAGTGCAATGACTAGCCTTATTGTGACCATCTTGGCCACGAGTGCAAAAGTTTCCTCATAGTCTATCCCTCTCTCTTGAGCATAACCTTTTGCAACTAATCTTGCCTTATGTTTGTTAACACTCCCATTTGCATTCAACTTAAGCTTGAAGACCCACTTGCATCCTATTACATTCCTTTGAGGTCTCTCAACAAGCAACCAAGTTTCATTCTCAATCAAGGCATCATACTCATCCAACATAGCTTTATACCATTCTTTGGAGTTCAATGCATCTTCAACATTAGATGGTACTTCAAAACTAGATAAAGCATAAGAAGTGGATGAGATACCCTCAAATTTCTATCCTTTGCCTTGATATGTGAGCCTTGATGGCTCCACTTTTGCCCTTGAAGATCTCCTTGGTGTGATAGGTGGGTTTGGTGCTTGCTCCTCCATGAGCTCCTCCTCAAAACCAAGATCTTGCTCCTCGGCCATCTTCTTCTTGATTTTTGGAGCACTTGAGCCTTCTTCAAGCATATGCATATGATGTTCATCAAAGATGACATCCCTTGAAACAACAAATTTGTTCAAGGATGGGAGATAGACTTTGTAGCCCTTGCTTGAGCTTGCATATCCAAGCATGATCCCTCTTGTGGAAGATGGATCCTCCTTGGTTCATGTTTCCAATGGCACATGCACATAACATATACACCCAAAAACTTTCAAGTGATTAAGATTGGGTTTCTTTCCATACAACATCTCATAAGGAGTTTTGCCTTCAATTGCTTTGCAAGACACCCTATTCATCAAGTAGTTTGCACATACAAGAGACTCACCCCAAAAGGATTTGGGCAAACAAGCATCTAATCTTAAAGCCTTAGAACATTCACATAGTGTTCTATTCCTTCTATCACCAACTCCATTTTGTTGAGGAGTGTAAGGACAAGAAGTCTTCCTTGTCTTCCTTGTCTTCCTTCCCAATAGACCTTGGTAGGCCTAAAGCATACTCCTCCTTGATCATAGCCTCCATGGAACCCGAGTTGACATGTCCAAGTCTTTTGTGCCATAAAGTAAAGGTAGATATCTTGCTCTTCTCGGCCAACATGACAACATTAGTATCCACAAATGCATCCAACTTATAAAGTTTGCCAAGTCTAGTGCCCTTAGCCACTATCTTACCCTTCTTCTTGATGAAACATTCATTTGAAGCAAAGTCAACATTGAAACCATTGTCTACCATTTGGCCAACACTTAGTAGATTCTTTGTTATTGTAGGAATGTACAAAACACCTTCTGTGTTGATCTTTTTGAAAGATCCTAAGCAAAGGGGAATGCTACCAACTCCTTCAATCTTACAAGCTTCATCATTTGCTGTATAGATAGACTTTATAGGTCCATCATAAGATAAGAGAGAAGAGAAAAACTCCCTTTTATTAGTCATGTGTGAACTAGCACCCGAGTCAATCCACCAAGGATCTTCTCCTTTGAAGCTTGTTGAAGAAAATATGGACATCATGAGAGAGTCCTCATGTGAACTCTCCTCCTCCTCCTCTTTGCTCATGTTGGCTTGGCTTTGATCTTGCTTCCTCTTGAAGCATTCCGAGGCATAATGCCCCATCTTGCTACAATAGTAGCACTTCACCTTTGATTTGTCTTTCTTGACTTTGGTGGTTGATGGAGATGCCTTTGAGGGTCCTTCTTGATCCTCAAGCTTTGTAGACTTCTTGAATGTTGATCCTTTGCCTTTGGACTTGCCTTTGCCTTTGGTGAAGAGAGCTTGGTCATCTCCACCTTGGATGGAAAGCCTATCCATCCTCTCTTGCATTTGGCTCCTTCTTGATTCCTCGGCCATGAGTGTGCCTTGGAGTTCTTCAAGTATGGGTAGCTTACCCATAATTGCATATCCCTGAACCAAATTGTCAAATTCAAAGCTTAGTCCATTCAATATGAGTTGAACAAGCTCTTCATCCTTGATAGGGTCACCTATAAAGGCTACCTCTTTGTTCAATTCCTCTACTCTTAGGACAAAAGTATGTGCACTCTCTCCTTTCTTTTGATAGCTTCTATAGATTTGATTCTTCAAAGATAACATTCTAGTTTGGTTCATGGATTCATAGACCTTTTGCAAAGTCTCCCAAGCATCTTGAGCTGAAGTGCAATCTCCTACCTCTCTTAAGAGTTCATTTGCAACATTCATTTTTATGCAATGTAGTGCAGCATTGCACCTCTTGATGTATTTGGCTTTTTCTTGAGGATGAATAGGTTCACCCTCCTTACCATTTACAATTTCCATCAGATCTTGCATGATCATATGTATTCCATTCTAACTTTCCATATGCAATAGTTAGTTTTGTTGAGCCTTTCATTAGTATCCAAAAGATATGCATTTATAGATGCCATCTAGTCTCCTAATCAAGGACTTGACACAAATGAAGGTTACTTCTATTGATTTGATTGAAGGTCTACCTTATCCCACTTTTTAGGGACCTGAAAAGATCAGTAATAGACTTCCTATAAAGATCTAAGAATGATCTCTAACAAAATCAAATCATAGAATACTAGAGACAATGCACTTGCTTGATTGAAGTAGACAATACTAGTAGAATTGCCCCTCTTTCTATAAAGAACATTAAAGCTTCCAAATGATCTGATCAAGAGTGAGTTTCAGCAACCTAATATACTTCCAAAATCACTTGTAAAAGATCTAAATGGAACTTAATGAGGATGCAACACAATCTACTATCCAATCACAAGCAAAAAATGATCAAAATTGATGAAAAATTGATCTAATTTGGTGCATAAGTCAAGCAATGGTTGGACTGAACCTAAATCACTTTAGGAGGTGTCTACTACACCTTAGAACAGCCTTGAAGAGTCCCCAAAACTCTGATCTTCCCTCTCCTTGATTGCTAGAAAGCCTCCTCTATGAAATCACCTCCAAAACTCGCTTAGAAATCAATGCTTGGAGCAAGCAAAAACTTGCCATCTTGGTAATGTGAATTGAATTCAACTTTGCCTCTGGTTTTAGACACCTAAACACCTGCAAATGAAGTCACACAACACCAATCTCCAATGTATTTGACTCACTTTGAGTTCTAGAATCAATACTAGATGCTAAGATCCAATCTACACAAGATTTAGATCAAAAATTGTGATCAAATTGAATGAAAACCAAGGATTTAGCTCATTTCAGCCTTTAGGCTCTGATACCATGTAAAAATTACAGCAAATAAGGATCCTAAAACACGTGAAATGATGAGGGAAACAATAGATTATGATTTCATAAGATTAGCACAAGTTGAACCATCAAAATCCATCAAAAATCTATGCTTGAACCTCACTAAATGGCCCAAATCCTTGAAGAAGGCTTCACACGTGTGAAAGTACGGCCTCCCACAGTCTGAGTACTGTACACCAGACCTACATTCAATCCTATAATCATTAGTAATCACAAGTACTCAAACAATTATGAACATAGAGAGCAATTGCACCATTATGAGAGAAAAATCATGAAATTGCTTGATTGATTTTGGTGAGATATCATCACCTATATATACATGATCCATCACGGTTTTGGGCAGGTATGAGTAGCCCTAAACCTATCCCTAATGCTAATTTTGGTGGATCTTTCATCCCCACCAAGTTAGGGTTGGAATCTTGGAGATCCCTCAACAATGCAAAAATTACCAAAAATAGCTCCTATTTTTTCTCCCTTGTATCTAAGCATAATTTGGACTCATTCCAAAGGTTCTAACACTTAGGTATACTTGAGAACATACTTATGAATGGAATCCTATGCTATTTGGCACGTGTGACAAGCCACATCATGACCATCTCACTATTTACAAGTCACATGACCAAAACTAGTCAAGCTAGAATTGTGAATTTTTAACACTCCTCCTCACTATCTAGCTTGGTTCAATCATTGCTTTACTAATCACTCCAAGTGCTGATCTGAACTTCATAAAAGGTGTCTTTTGAAGTGGTTTAGTAAGTAGATCAGCTACACATTCATTGCTTGGAACATGCTCCAAAGCAATCTCCTTGGCTTGCACCATTTCTCTCACAAAGTGATGGCATACTCAAGGTGCTTAGATCTTGCATGGAAGATTGGGTTAGATGCAAGGTGTTGGGCTGATATATTGTCATTGTAGATGATTGGTGCCTCCTCTGAATCCATGACCTTTAGTTCCACCAATAATCTCTTGATCCAAAGTACCTCCTTTGTAGTAGTTGTCAAAGCTTTGTACTCAGCCTCGGTTGAAGATAGAGATATAGTTTCTTTCTTTTTTGAAAGCCATGAAACCACACCTTCTCCTATGAAAGTTGAATAGGCACTTGTTGATTTCCTATCCCTCTTGTCCCCTGCAAAATCTGAATCACTAAATGCATGAAGGTTAATCACATCTCCTCTATATATAATCCCAAGATCCAATGTACCCGAGATGTATCTTAGAATCCTCTTAGCCTTTTTCCAATGGATATTCAATGGCTTTTGCATGGATTGGCTCAACCTACATACACTAAAGCTAAGATCTGGTCTAGTTATAGTGATCCACATTAAGGAACCTATAAGTTGCCTAAACAAAGTGATGTCCATGAAGGATCTTTCATCATCTTCATTTGGCACTTTTACATCTTGCTCCATTGGTGTGTCAACACTTTTGCATACTTCCATCTTAAACTTCTTCAAAAGACTTTGAGCATAGTTTACTTGACTTATAAAGATAAAATCAGACCCTCTAAGTACTTCTATGCCTAAGATGAAGTAAAGACACCCTAGATCTACCATCTTGAACTCTAAGGATAGATCTATCTTGATTTTTTCAATACCATCAACACTATTTTCACTAATGATGATGTCATCTACATAAATGAGTAAAAGTACAATACCAACATCATGAAACTTAATGTAAAGAGTGGTATCATATTCACTTTGAACAAAATAAAGTGAAATAAGATAGCAATGTAGTCTTGAATTCCAAGATCTCGAGGCTTGCTTCAAGCCATAGATGCTTCTTTGGAGATGGCATACTTTGTTCTCCATTCCATGCTTGATGAACCCTCCATATAGATATCCTCTTCCAAAAAACCATTCAAGAAAGCATTAGAGACATCCAATTGACATAGAATCCATCCAAAATGTGATGCAAGTGCAATGACTAGCCTTATTGTGACCATCTTGGCCACGGGTGCAAAAGTTTCCTCATAGTATATCCCTCTCTCTTGAGCATAACCTTTTGCAACTAATCTTGCCTTATGTTTGTTAACACTCCCATTTGCATTCAACTTAAGCTTGAAGACCCACTTGCATCCTATTACATTCCTTTGAGGTCTCTCAACAAGCAACCAAGTTTCATTCTCAATCAAGGCATCATACTCATCCAACATAGCTTTATACCATTCTTTGGAGTTCAATGCATCTTCAACATTAGATGGTTATTCAAAACTAGATAAAGCATAAGAAGTGGATGAGATATCCTCAACTTGTTGTCCTTTGCCTTGATATGTTTGCCTTGATGGCTCCACTTTTGCCCTTGAAGATCTCCTTGGTGTGATAGGTGGGTTTGGTGCTTGCTCCTCCATGAGCTCCTCCTCAAAACCAAGATCTTGCTCCTCGACCATCTTCTTCTTGATTGTTGGAGCACTTGAGCCTTCTTCAAGCATATGCATATGATGTTCATCAAAGATGACATCCCTTGAAACAACAAATTTGTTCAAGGATGGGAGATAGACTTTGTAGCCCTTGCTTGAGCTTGCATATCCAAGCATGATCCCTCTTGTGGAAGATGGATCCTCCTTGGTTCTTGTTTCCAATGGCACATGCACATAACATATACACTCAAAAACTTTCAAGTGATTAAGATTGGGTTTCTTTCCATACAACATCTCATAAGGAGTTTTGCCTTCAATTGCTTTGCAAGACACCCTATTCATCAAGTAGTTTGCACATACAAGAGACTCACCCCAAAAGGATTTGGGAAAACAAGCATCTAATCTTAAAGACTTAGAACATTCACATAATGTTCTATTCCTTCTTTCACCAACTCCATTTTGTTGAGGAGTGTAAGGACAAGAAGTCTCTTTCTTGATCCCTTCCTCCTCACAAAAGGCCTTGAACTCATTGGAGATGAATTCTCCACCATTGTCACTTCTAAGAATCTTGATGCTATGATTATGATGCTTTTCCACAAACAACTTGAACTTTACAAAAGTATCAAATACTTGAGACTTGAAGGAAAGTAAGAACACCCAACAATATCTTGAGTAGTCATCAATGAAGGTTAAAAACATGGATAAAACTCCATTAGATTTGGTGCTAGCAATGTGCACATCTGAGTGTATGAGTTCAAGAGGATGAGATGACTTTGTGATGGAGTTAGGAAACACCTTCTTATGTGCCTTGGATAAGGCACAAGCTTCACAAACCTTGTCTTCCTTCCCAATAGACCTTGGTAGGCCTAAAGCATACTCCTCCTTGATCATAGCCTCCATGGAACCCGAGTTGACATGTCCAAGTCTTTTGTGCCATAAAGTAAAGGTAGATATCTTGCTCTTCTCGGCCAACATGACAACATTAGTATCCACAAATGCATCCAACTTATAAAGTTTGCCAAGTCTAGTGCCCTTAGCCACTATCTTACCCTTCTTCTTGATGAAACATTCATTTGAAGCAAAGTCAACATTGAAACCATTGTCTACCATTTGGCCAACACTTAGTAGATTCTTTGTTATTGTAGGAATGTACAAAACACCTTCTGTGTTGATCTTTTTGAAAGATCCTAAGCAAAGGGGAATGCTACCAACTCCTTCAATCTTACAAGCTTCATCATTTACCGTATAGATAGACTTTAGAGGTCCATCATAAGATAAGAGAGAAGAGAAAAACTCCCTTTTATTAGTCATGTGTGAACTAGCACCCGAGTCAATCCACCAAGGATCTTCTCCTTTGAAGCTTGTTGAAGAAAATATGGACATCATGAGAGAGTCCTCATGTGAACTCTCCTCCTCCTCCTCTTTGCTCATGTTGGCTTGGCTTTGATCTTGCTTCCTCTTGAAGCATTCCGAGGCATAATGCCCCATCTTGCTACAATAGTAGCACTTCACCTTTGATTTGTCTTTCTTGACTTTGGTGGTTGATGGAGATGCCTTTGAGGGTCCTTCTTGATCCTCAAGCTTTGTAGACTTCTTGAATGTTGATCCTTTGCCTTTGGACTTGCCTTTGCCTTTGGTGAAGAGAGCTTGGTCATCTCCACCTTGGATGGAAAGCCTATCCATCCTCTCTTGCATTTGGCTCCTTCTTGATTCCTCGGCCATGAGTGTGCCTTGGAGTTCTTCAAGTATGGGTAGCTTACCCATAATTGCATATCCCTGAACCAAATTGTCAAATTCAAAGCTTAGTCCATTCAATATGAGTTGAACAAGCTCTTCATCCTTGATAGGGTCACCTATAAAGGCTAGCTCTTTGTTCAATTCCTCTACTCTTAGGACAAAAGTATGTGCACTCTCTCCTTTCTTTTGATAGCTTCTATAGATTTGATTCTTCAAAGATAACATTCTAGTTTGGTTCATGGATTCATAGACCTTTTGCAAAGTCTCCCAAGCATCTTGAGCTGAAGTGCAATCTCCTACCTCTCTTAAGAGTTCATTTGCAACATTCATTTTTATGCAATGTAGTGCAGCATTGCACCTCTTGATGTATTTGGCTTTTTCTTGAGGATGAATAGGTTCACCCTCCTTACCATTTACAATTTCCATCAGATCTTGCATGATCATATGGATTCCATTCTAACTTTCCATATGCAATAGTTAGTTTTGTTGAGCCTTTCATTAGTATCCAAAAGATATGCATTTATAGATGCCATCTAGTCTCCTAATCAAGGACTTGACACAAATGAAGGTTACTTCTATTGATTTGATTGAAGGTCTACCTTATCCCACTTTTTAGGGACCTGAAAAGATCAGTAATAGACTTCCTATAAAGATCTAAGAATGATCTCTAACAAAATCAAATCATAGAATACTAGAAACAATGCACTTGCTTGATTGAAGTAGACAATACTAGTAGAATTGCCCCTCTTTCTATAAAGAACATTAAAGCTTCCAAATGATCTGATCAAGAGTGAGTTTCAGCAACCTAATATACTTCCATAATCACTTGTAAAAGATCTAAATGGAACTTAATGAGGATGCAACACAATCTACTATCCAATCACAAGCAAAAAATGATCAAAATTGATGAAAAATTGATCTAATTTGGTGCATAAGTCAAGCAATGGTTGGACTGAACCTAAATCACTTTAGGAGGTGCCTACTACACCTTATAACAGCCTTGAAGAGTCCCCAAAACTCTGATCTTCCCTCTCCTTGATTGCTAGAAATCCTCCTCTATGAAATCACCTCCAAAACTCGCTTAGAAATCAATGCTTGGAGCAAGCAAAAACTTGCTATCTTGGTAATGTGAATTGAATTCAACTTTGCCTCTGGTTTTAGACACCTAAACACCTGCAAATGAAGTCACACAACACCAATCTCCAATGTATTTGACTCACTTTGAGTTCTAGAATCAATACTAGATGCTAAGATCCAATCTACACAAGATTTAGATCAAAAAATGTGATCAAATTGAATGAAAACCAAGGATTTAGCTCATTTCAGCCTTTAGGCTCTGATACCATGTAAAAATTACAGCAAATAAGGATCCTAAAACACATGAAATGATGAGGGAAACAATAGATTATGATTTCATAAGATTAGCACAAGTTGAACCATCAAAATCCATCAAAAATCTATGCTTGAACCTCACTAAATGGCCCAAATCCTTGAAGAAGGCTTCACACGTGTGAAAGTACGGCCTCCCACAGTCTGAGTACTGTACACCAGACCTACATTCAATCCTATAATCATTAGTAATCACAAGTACTCAAACAATTATGAACATAGAGAGCAATTGCACCATTATGAGAGAAAAATCATGAAATTGCTTGATTGATTTTGGTGAGATATCATCACCTATATATACATGATCCATCACGGTTTTGGGCAGGTATGAGTAGCCTAACCTATCCCTAATGCTAATTTTGGTGGATCTTTCATCCCTACCAAGTTAGGGTTGGAATCTTGGAGATCCCTCAACAATGCAAAAATTACCAAAAATAGCTCCTATTTTTTCTCCCTTGTATCTAAGCATAATTTGGACTCATTCCAAAGGTTCTAACACTTAGGTCTACTTGAGAACATCCTTATGAATGGAATCCTATGCTATTTGGCACGTGTGACAAGCCACATCATGACCATCTAACTATTTACAAGTCACATGACCAAAACTAGTCAAGCTAGAATTGTGAATTTTTAACACAATTATAGATGGCCCAATTTGAGAAGGACCTTGTTGAAGAACAATTATAGATGGCCCATATCCCCCTCCAACCTCAATTTTCACAACAACAAATCCAAGAAGAGCAAGGTGGAGATGGTGGAGATTTGCCAGATGAAGCAGGTCGGGTGTTATGTCCATGACCAGTACATAGGATTCAATATATCCTAGTCTTGGATACACGATACTCCAGTGAAACAAGCTGTTAGTTATGCCACGTCATACTGGACGTGACCTGAAAGTAACTAGTATCCTTGTGAGGCCCAGATTACACTAAATGGAGTTAGTACAAGGTGTGGGATAGTGAATGCATGTGTAGAGTTATCAATACCAATTCTATGAATAGACGATCCATGCATAGAGACTCTATTCTAGATTAATCTATGTATAGCGGAGTTAGTACCTTGCATGACTAAGTGCACAGGTGGTTCTAGGCTCTATATAAGGAGGCCAAACTCGTCCTACTACCTCATCATTTGGTTGATTCATTGCCAGACTCTCACTCTACTTTCATGCTTCCTATTCCTTGGTTTGGGTGTGAAGCTTCTAGATTTGATTGGTTGCTTCGACTTGGTTGTGTGGTTTCTCCATAGTGTGTTTTCCATTGTGTTTGTCTTGAAAGCAGGATCTTGAGGAGCTTTACCTTATAGTGGTATCAGAGCAAGGCTTACGAAAATAGGAGAACTTGGAGAAGTGCTACCTTTCGTCGAAATTTTGGTTTGGATCAATTGGAATTCTCTTCCAAGTGGATGGCAAGATGGCAAGTGGGTGTTCTATTTTGGTTTCCATTTGCATGTTGCTAAGATCCATTTCTCTCAGAAATTTTGGGGTTTTATGGAGAACTGTCCTAGAAAGCCAATTTGTCATGTTTTTTTGGAGCTTTTTCTTATGTACCTCAAATCTTGTGTAGATTTAAATTTTCTAGCAAGTGTACTTTCATTTTAGGGATCATTAATGATGAAATTAATGATGCATGCCAGTTCTTTTCATGATTTATGATTCTAGGCTATGTTTTGGTCAAAATTGCTTGTTTTTTCATGCTTTTTGACTCAAAATTGATAGTAAGAGCACAAATCCAGCACGATCAAATCAACTAGATGGCTATAATTCTGTAAATTGGTTTCATGTGCTAGAGAAAGAGTTGCATGTCATAGATTTTCACTTTATAGTGAAGAAAAAACCGGAAAAAAACTAAAAATTATGATTTTTGCTTGTTTTTTTCATAAATTTGGATAGTACGTGGCTGTAAAACACCATGTAGAGCTTGTAAAGAGGTGAAACAAAGTATTTTGAAGCTGTCCCTGAAGTTAGAACCAAGATTTCCAAAGGAAGTAAAAAAAAAGTGTAAAAAATGACCATTTTTGGTGATTTTTGGGGGATGGATCTCTCCAAATCCATAAGGAGATCATTCTAGATTTTTTTTATAGCATGATTAGCCTTCCTTTTTACCTTCCCAGCAAGCTATCAGACCTGTAAATTGATAGCCGGTGGCTTATGCACAATCTCCATCAAGTTTGAAGCTATTTTGACTTTTACAAACCAAGAAATCTTCGTTCTCAGCCTATACTGCTTCATAGGACCAGTATGAATACTTCACAGAAGTCTAATAGACCATTTAAGAAAATGGGTAGCACCACTTTTGGGCTAGGATGGGTGTTTGCATGTTTTTATAGCATGAGGCCTTGTAGAAATGCGCCCTACTACAGAATTTGGATTGCTCGGTTCTCACACGTGTGAAGCCAGTGTGCTTTGCATGCCATTTTGACATTGGTTTAGACACATTTGGAATCGAACAATATTTCGATTTTTCGATTTTGATTCTCTTTTGTACTAATAGTATTTTCGTCAGAATTTATTATAATTATGTAAATAAACCAAAAATTGAGTTTTTTTGAAACCGAGTTTTTCAATCGAAATTAATCACAATGTTTTCACTAAGGCTAAATTATTTCCTGGTAATAGATAAACTAAAATTGACAGAAGGAACCACAATGAATTTGTCGGCAGTCTTTACTATATGATATCTTAACTTTTGGAGTATGGTACTCCCAGGTTGAAACTTAAAATTGAATTTTTCCTTTTATGTTGGATTCCAAATTTGGTTAGAATTTGAAATCGGTTACTTGTCTCAATACTGATTGTTGGAAATGGACAAGTGAACGTTTGTACAAGATACTCGTCAAAAGCAAATTTAAAACAGTCAAACAATACGAAATGTTCAGACAGAATGAGTGAGGACAATACTCTTAATCCAAATAGTAAAATCTGATTGGATACAGTTTAAAGAGTTACTTAAATTCTATTGGTAGGATTTTATCGGATATTAGTTTCCTGGATTGAATTCATTTAGCTGAATTTCTAACTGTTATCTTGGAACCATTGAGTTATCTGCAGTTTTGGATGTCAATTGTCATGTTATAAGTGGAATATGATAAATGGATTACATTGGATTTGTTAGTTGACAAAAGCTTTTCCCTAAAGTTGATGCATCAATAGGGTTTTGAAGCTTATCACTAACTTGGAAGGATCAGAATGTAATATTGAACCTTATTAATTCTTATGTTTAAATCACAAAGTCAGGTATGGATTTGTTGTATCTATCCGATAGGCAAGTCAGTCATCCAAATGAATGCATTCTCCAGTTTTTGGGAACAAGAGATAATATCCTATTTGGATTATAGGACAACTAGATGACCAGTGGATCTCTAGAATATCAGAAAAGGCAATTATGGTTTTTCTGAAAGGAAGAGCTGGTGGTATGGGACATCAATAAATTTGGAAAGGAAATTCTAGGGCTGTAAAGATCTGATTATCAATGGAGTATTTTAGTACCTATTCATGATACGAGAAAAAGAAAAACCATTGATAAAATGTGGGGTATTTTGGAAAATTTTGAGGTTTAATCTAGATCCCAATGTAGTATCTCACTATTTACAAAATCAGAGGCCCTCAAATCTATTTCTCGTTTTATTAATTAATCCTTTACTTATTAATAATTTCTCGAATATAAGACATCATATTGGTTTACATAATTCTTTCCATGAAGTTATTCTTCTGAAAGACTATTGTATCCTATGAATTACTATTTGTGTGAATAGACTTGGAATTCGGACTAATTCTAAGGTCAAAGTGTTTCAATTTCTTGAACCTAGAATATCTCTTTTGCATAAATGGATTTCAGAGGAATGATAGTACTGTTACTCGGGCTGAAAATATTTGATGGAAAAGTCATGTTTGTAATAGAGTGAATCTTTTGTGGAAAACACTCATTACTGACTTTCCATGAATTTAGATATTTTCATATGTCATCTTTCCAGTTAACTTTCATAGAAATTGATAATTTCTTTAAAAGAAGGGGTGAAGTGATGGGATAAAATTCTGTTTGAGGATCTGCTAGTTGCATAGTTTTTGGAAATAAACCAGCTGTGGTATAGAAATGAGATTTTTTTTTAAAGTAATTTCAGATAGATTCAGATTAAGATACCTAATTGGAACTTTTCAAATAAGAGAAATTCTCTAGAAATTGTGTGGACAATTTGGAACTAGAACATGTTTAAAATTTGAATCATTATCTATAAGTAGTATAGTAAAAGGTCAAAAGTTACTAATTCCATTTACATTGGAATAGGAGCAAATTTGATCAGAAATAAGTCTGAGATGTCTGTATGTGACACTTTTTGATGTTGTGATTAGCTCTTTTGAAATATCTGCAGAAAAGCTTCTTGCACGATCCACCATGCTCACCTTGAGTGTGAGGCTTCTGCTGTTGCTGCTGCACTTGATTCTTGCCCTTGGAATAGTTTTTCTTCTTGGTGTATAGAGCCATGGATTTGTCTTTGATGGATAGGCTGCTGGTCTTTCTCTGTATTTCTTCTTGAAGAAGATGACCGATCACCTTTTGAAGAGTGAGGTCGGGTTGTGTGGAGATCATCACCACAAAGTGCTCATAGGACTTTGGAAGAGAAGAAAGCAAGGTCATAACAACATCATCATCTTGAATAGAACATCCTACAATAACTGATCTAACATGGACTTGAAGCTATTGATGTGGGAAGTGATGGCAGTAGAAAATTGGATTGGAAAACTGTTGGGAGTGAATATTATTCGTCTCAGAGGTTTTTCGGATATGTTATTTACTCATGAGAAATAGAAATCCTTTAGTAGCCAAGTTACAAGATTTTCAGTGAAATATGTGGGTAACATATGTGGGTTCTGGAGGAATCTGCCACGTAAGAATGTGTTTATGTACTGGGCCATAGTGAGATTATTCACATATGTGCACGATTAATCTTGTATGAATCTACTGTGTATTCCTGGTTACTAGGGATATTTGGGGCACTTAACCTAGTCGGTGAACATAAACATATGACCAAGTACTGTTGAGACAGATACTTGTAGAGTTAATAGATATTCCTGAGGAAGATTTATGGGTTAACTTAAAAATTATTTAGGTGAGGATCTAAGTGTGGTGTTATAGTATAATTGAATTCTTCACCTATACATTTGAGATTCTGAGTCATTGGCAATTAACTTGAGTAGTTGATTACTCCAGGATGAAGTAGTAAAACGATCAGTGTGATGAGGATTCACAAGAAAACTAATGGTTTTGAATTATATTGCTTGTAAGACGCATGATTAGTGAATCATATGGATTCATCAGTTAAAATTATGTGCATTGGATATACAATATTCTTGGTATAGAGTATTCCTTAGTGAAGGAATAGACTCAGCTCATTAGTGATTGTATCCCAGAGCACTCAATTGGATAGCAAATCATAACAAATTCGAAAATAATAACTGAATTGATATTTAGTAGAACTTTGGGTATCTAGATTTAATTCTAGACGGTAATCTAAAGTTTTTTGTGGTTAAAGATGATTGTTATTATCATTTTGGTATGCTTTTTGTCTTTAATTACCTATGGCTTATAAAACTTGAATATCTCGCACTTCAGTTAGAGAATCCGGTTTGAAGAATATTCCTAAAATACAGTATTTTCCTAGTGAGAAAGATTTTGGAATGAGTCTTACTTTTCTTGAGTTATGAGTCTTGCTCCAGTATCTTGTAAATGATTAAGTATGGTTTTGGATTCCAGAAAATTATGATGAACGAATCATATGAATCTAAATATTTATGATTGACGGATCATTAATAGATACTTAATTGTTGTTAGAGAATTGTAAGTAATTGTGAGGAATCTTCTTAAGTGGGATGATTAATTCTTGATCTATTTAAAAAAAGAATTCAGATCAGTGTTTTGAATCTCTTTACTCCAGTATTTTATTGAGAGCCTATAGATCTCACATGCATACTCACAGGATAAGTTATTTGTGGAGAAATTAATTAATTTAGTGGATGCTATTCTGCTACAGATTATGGTCTGCAGATGCTTGAGTACAATTCTTTTGATTAGATCTCCAGTTATCATAGAAGATAGACAAATATGTTAAGATGGATGATTGCTATTTTCTTGCATATAATGTTAGAAACAGGGGCAATTAACTCAAAAGAGTATCTAATATACTCATAGTTGAGTTTTCATCATTTTATATCTTAATGATTCTCCTAGAGATTCTAGTTCAATGAATTATCATATCTTAGAATTGGATTCTAAGGATTTTTGAGTTAGAAATCGGTTTTGATCTGATTCATTAGTATAAGCTCTAAATGTGATGATGTAATTATTGTACAGTTTATTCGGTTTATTGTATATGGTTGTGTTCGTCGGGACGTGACCCACTATCATTACATCAGTCGGGCACTGATCCCGTCGGCTACTTCGGTTAGAAGAGTAGCCATACTGGTAGGAAAATTAGCCTATACAGAGTTATTTACAGTACTTGCTATACTTGGGGGCATGTCCCAAGTTTGTCGGTCAAATCTGGGCCATATTGGGCCTGACCTTAGTTTGACAGGTTACCGGCCACTTTTAGGACACCTGTCTTTTCATGCAGTTTGTGAATACCCTATATATGTACAGTGTTTCTTTGTAATCTATTAACTTTTGTTGTGCCATCTTTGAGAGCTTGTGTGGTGATTGTGTGATGTGATCTGCATATTGCACTAGATTCTATCGGAATTTCAACTTGGTTGAGCGTCAGGGTGATGCAGGTATGCACGATCCGGTGGAGCTATGGGATAGCGTCTTTCACCAAGAATAATAGCACTCAGAGCGTCTCAAGAGAGAGGACTCCATACGGGGTATAGGAAGTCCGGATGGCTGGAGACAACAAAGTTCCTTTGATCAGAGCTTCGAGGAAGATCAAGACGATCGTCGCAAGAGAATTCTTGGAAGAATTCTGAAAAATTGCTCAAAATAGTGAGTGCTTTGGAAAACGGCTGTGACGGAAAATTGGCCAAAACTTCTTCGGTAATCCGTCAATTACTGAGCGAAGTGGATTGAAAGGTGGAGCAGGGTGGTAGCATCTTAGTCTTGAGAGGATTTTGAAATCCATTTATAGTGGGAGGAGAAAGGAGCAGTTTTGTGAATTGCCAAAAATTGGCCTAGTTGACAAAAAACGGAAAGTCACGGATCTTTCTCTGTACTTATGGAATTGGGCACTTGAAATTGCTACCCAGCATCTTAACGTAGGGGCCAAGCTACTGGTGAAGTCTCAGGGACAGTCACGAAGCATTGAAAGAGCAATTATCCTCCTTCTCATAAGCTATGGAAATGAGTAGCTAGGGTTTGCAGGAAAAAAAGACAGGATCTCTCTTAGTAGAAGATCATTCTCGATGCTATAAGTCTATGAAGCAGGGCGTCCTAACACTGCCAATGAGCTGCCAAATGCCGTGGGAAGCCATGGAAGGGTGGAGGCACAATTCTCAGTTCTTTGAGGCAACCAGACTTGAGAACCAGGGTTTCTGATATGAAAATGATGGATCTTTCCATGTAGAGAACATATTTGAATGTTGTAATGCTCTATGGAAGGTCGCACTGGTTTGTAGAGGAGGATGCCAAATGGCCGAAGCTGGTCGTGGAAGGAAGGAGAAGCTGGATCGGCGGATTCCAGCAAGGAGCCATAGCTGGAAACATAGGAGCTTCCATGGAAGAGAAAGGAGGTGGAGGTGCGGGCTGCCTTGCGCGCACCCATAAGCAATGAAGCCATAGTGTTTTGAGTGGTTAGCTACCGGTGGAGTCATGATCAGCGCACGAATGGGCCAGCAGCCTTGGGATCTGGATCTCGATCGACGAACGGTTGAGATGAATTGCTCGGGGAGCAAGGTGGGCCATTAGATGTGGCAAGACCATGGGATTTACTTGAAAAGGACCCATGAAGCGTTGAAAGGAAAATAGGCCTTCAACTTCATAGAAAAATTTCAGTTTGAAATAATGAAAGGGACCCGAAGGGCAAGAAATGCCATTCTTCATTAAAAATCTTCTTTGCGAATTTGCAAGTACCCTTTGGAAAGGGATAACTTTGGCTAGAAGGCATCTTTTTTGGCCATTTTTGGGCCAAAATTACCCTTGAAACTAGCTGCTCAGAGCTAGCAGACAAAGCGATGTCACAGAGCAGGGAGAAAGGCGTTTCGAGGAGTCTTTATTACCATTCCATGCGGGTGACCTAGTGATGGGCTACATTTGCTATTTGGGTACCCTGGGGCCAAATTTGGGGCAACTTTTGGCTGGTGGAACCTGCTACAAGGCGGTACAATGAGGTATAATCACTTCTAAATCATTATTGCTTACTTTTGACATGGTAACAAGGTGTTTGGAGGCGATAAATGCAGTATGGGGACGAATGGTAGCAAAATTGTGTGGAGAAAGCTAGTTTTGGCGACGGAAGTGCAGTTTGGTGGCATGACTACTCATCATTGGCGACAATTTTGAGAGGGCAAGCAATCACAGGAGAGAGCTAGGCATGGTATGCCGCTTACAGGTGAAAAATTCTCGTGATCAGGTTCAACTCTTGGGGTTAGAACCAACCAACGTCAAGTGGCGGTTTGGGGGAACGCTCTCACAAGCATGATCAGCAGTGACATTGTCGAGTCGGGTGATAGCTGCATTGACACATGCATCTGCAGCTTGAAAATTTCTCGTTCAGAGGGAAATATGGGCTAGCTTGGAGGTACACACATATTGGCAGTCACAGGTGATGGAAGTGCGAGGTGGTGAAAGTTGGAAGCCATTGGGCAGGATAACGGACTTGCATTGGACGGAGCTGTGTGTGGAACACGTAGAGGACAAAGAAAGGGTCAATAATCACACTTTGGATGCTCTTGGCGAGTGGTAAGTGTGATGATTTTGCAGTTTTGTAGTCGGTAAGTCAATTTTGATCAAGCCATAGTAGCTGTGGAGCATTGTATCAGGTTTGTCATCAAGGAGATACACTTCAACTGCCAGTTTGTGTAAGTCAAGTCAATTTGCCATATTAGTATTGCATCAGGGATGTAGATTCCAGTGATAGCAGGGTGCAGATCATTTGGTTTGGGCCATGGAAGATCTCACAGGTTCACTTGGAGGGATATTGGCATGCACAGTCATGTGAGAGACTTGATGTTGGCTTTGGAGTTCACATCTCAATGTATTCTCAAGGAGTGGTTTGGAACCATTCACAGGAGCAGCTTGGAGCTAGCTTGAGGGAATAGAGGTGGGCACTACAGGGTAGATGCTCAAATCTTTGTGATCATGGATGGCATTGGAATACCTGATAGGAATAGCACTGCAAGATGACATGGGATGATCATCAGGGGGCAACTATTTCATATTGGACTTGAGTCATTGGCATGGACAAGACTTGCAGGTGGGATTCATGATGGAATCAGGAAGCTGCAAATGCAAATGGGCAAAGCATGAAGCTTTGACAGCTAGCTCTAGGTTGGAGAGCTGATGGAGATTACATGATTGGGTGTGATCGGAGGGCAAGCACCATGATGGGTGTTTTGCTAGCAATCTACTGTAGGAGACACTAATGGCGAGGACTTCATGGTGTGCTCATTTGGGAGTACAAGTTGGCATTATAGTAGGGGCCCAGTTTTGGACATTGGAATCGATGGAGAGGCATCTACCATCACGGGTGTGGATAAGCTATCTATAGCTTTCATGTAGTTGGCTGTATTTGCAGGAGTCTAGGCTTGGCACAGGTGTTGGAGTTTTCGTGGTGCTAATTCTCAGGTGGTGAGATCAAGGATAAGCCTAGAGGGAGTCACTCATAGCCATATACCTCAGTACAATCAGGGAGACATCAGTCTCGAGATCCCATGAGGGGCGACTCAGAGATATGCTTGCGTTGGCATGGTGTCAGGTGGCACATAGCTAGGGAGAGTGAGCAGATGCTAGGAGCCATGTGGAGCAGGTGATGCTTTGGAGTTCGGCTTGTCTAGCAGGATGGTGACCAAGATTGGAGACATCAGGTGAGCATAGTATGTGGATGACGAGTCCATTGGGGTGGCACTCAGGGAGATGCTACAGTTGCTCAGATATGATATGTCATTTGATGTATAGACGATGTTCTTCAGCTAGTGCATCATGTGTGGTGACCTAGGGACGGGTCAAGCCTACTTGGAAGTAGGTGGCATGGAGTGTACCTGGGGTGGTACATATCCTGAGGGCATGGAGTGTATTACAGGGTGATGTGGATCCAGCATGCCCATGGTTGTGAGCCAACAGGAATGGATATGGTTGCTCAGGGAGTGATAGCTAATACTTTGGCGAGTAATCAGGTGAGCTACATGGTTATATGCACAGTGTCCAGGTTGGTGTCACATGTTGTTTCTATCCATCATTATTTGATAAGCAGGATGTAGCTTTTGGTTAGATCCAGTTGGAGTCTAGTTGCACTACAAGTGGACAAATTCTTGGGGAGCTATCAGCGGGTAATGGATACTTGGTGATCAGATGGTGCAGGGTACAGGGTTCTTGAGTTATCCTACCTGATATGCTATGGATCGTGGGTGAGTTGTTCATCACGATAGTGGATCTAGTTTGCATTTGCTTTGGTTTGGATTGACATGATGGATGTGTTGGTGAGATAGGCTCCTTGGTGGGAGGCCTATATACTGGTTAAATCAGAATTGGCAACGTCAAGCATGGGAAGTTGAGCCTACATCGGTTTTAGAGAGACAGACTATCATTAGTATCTTTGGGAGATAGGCGAGCTACTCAGGTATAGCCTATGGTGAGGTTTGTATACATTCATTCATTGAGTCCTTGGTAGACTCTTGTGCTTGGAGCATGGGGAATGGATGGAGATCAGCTTTCAGAACCTATTGGATAGTTGGATATGCTTGGACATGAGGGCATCTTGTCACAAGTGCAAGCCATGGTTGGAGACCTGATTTGGTGACCAGTGGTGTAGCAGCAGATCTTCAGGTGGCACAGGTGTTGGTATGACAGGATACCACTTATAGGTAGGCCTTGTTGTATTTGACGTTTTATCATTTGTGTTGGTTTGCATGAGTGTGTGTGGGCTTGCATGTTGCCTTGTCACGAGGGTCTAGACCTGAGTCGGAGTTTATGTGGTTGTGCATTTGCTACGTTAGAAGCAAAGTAATCATTTGGTATGCTCATTGACTTGTCGTTATGTCTGCTAGCTGTCTATCTGGTGAGGGTATAGTCTTATGGTGGCAGTAAGATTTCCTCAGGTTGAGCGTATGGTAGACTCTTTGTATGAGCATTGTATTTACATGATACTTTGTGAGTCAAACTTGGTGGTTTGTTGGTGTGCTTGAGTGTGAGTCAAGTAAAGAGTAGCAGGACATGCATAACATCTTTTGGACACTCCAAACATTGCTACAAATTATTGTTTTTCACTCTTATCACATTTGAGCTTAAGGGAGAGAGTTAGAAATCAGTTTTGATCTGATTCATTAGTATAAGCTCTAAATGTGATGATGTAATTATTGTACAGTTTATTTGGTTTATTGTATATGGTTGTGTTCGGGACGTGACCCACTATCATTATATCAGTCGGGCACTGATCCCGTAGCCGACTACTTGGGTTAGCCGAGTAGCCATACTGGTAGGAAAATTAGCTTTTATAGAGTTATTTACAGTACTTGCTATACTTGGGGGCATGTCCCAAGTTTGTCGGTTGAATTTGGCCATATTGGGACCGACCTTAGTTTGACAGGTGGTAGGCCAATTTTAGGACACCTGTCTTTTCATGCAGTTTGTGAATATTCTATATGTACAATGTTTTTTTGTAATCTATTAACTTTTGTTGTGCCATCTTTGAGAGCTTGTGAGGAGTGGCTATGGTAATTGTGTGATGTGATCTGCATACTGCACTAGATTCTATCGGAATTTCAACTATTTGTACCTGGAAGCTTTATGAATTGTCTACAGACTGCAATTATTATTTTTCTTTAATTTTAAATTCTTAAGCTAAGAAATACTTCACCCAGTATCTCATGTAAGAGTTTGACATGAAGGTGATATTACTAACTTGTAGAGAGTGAAACCCAGTTGAGAAAATTTAGCGCTTAGTGAACTTTTCAGACCTGAGTTTGTACTCCAGAGCATAGATTAACGATTAGAAAATAGGTTTATCTCAAAGTACTTGTTTGATAAGTAAGTCAGACTAAGGATAATAATTTTCTCGGTTAATATTGAAAGTTAAAGGAATTGTCCTGTAATTCTTTCCTGATTTGGGGACAAAACCAGGTTAAGCGGGGAAGAATGTTCTATCCATGACTAGTACATAGGATTCAATATACTCCTAGTCTTGGATACACGGTACTTTAGTGAAACAAGTTGTTAGTTATGCCACATCATACTGGATATGACCCAAAAGTAACTAATATCCTTGTGAATGCATGTGTAGAGTTATCAATAGCAATTCTATGAACATAGAATCCATGCATAGAGACTCTATTCTAGATGAATCTATGTATAGGGGAGTTAAGACCTGCATGACTAAGTGCACAGGTGGTTCTAGGCTCTATATAAGAAGGCCAAGCTCGCCCTACTACCTCATCATTTGTTTGATTCATTGCCAGGCTCTCACTCTACTTTCATGATTTCCTATTCCTTGGTTTGGGAGTGAAGCTTCTAGAGTTGATTGGTTGCTTCTACTTGGTTGGGTGGTTTCTCCATAGTATGTTTTCCATTGTGTTTGTCTTGTAAGCAGGATCTTGAGGAGCTTTCCCTTATAGCGGGGATACCTCAAAAGAGGTCCAAGCTTCGTCTTCTGCAACTACATCGCAATGACATATCTCGACATCAAGGGCTTTCAAGTGACCACGGTCACCATTAATCAGGACATACAAGAGTTCATCAAACAACATCCTTATGAACCTTCAAGGGGTGGATGGGTTCTAAAGTTTTGAATGTCAAAAATCATGGGAAAAAAGATAGAGCATATACACGCACTTAATGACCAACCCAAGAGTTGACTATCTATTTTTGAGTAGTATCTTAAGGCGATAAGCAGTTACATGGCAAGTCCACGCCAATTGCGGGTGGATCCCTATTATGTGCATATGCCAAGGAGGAAGAAAATGGGTGAAGTGTGGCACACCAATGAGCCAAATCACAATGCCCACTCACAATTGGCCAATTATTCTCCAACTTTATAATTGGGCCATTGCCATGGATTTTCACTGCACGCTAACAGAATTTGCCTGAATGTACTTGACATCACCAAATCCGATAGTGAGACAACTTGTGACATTTGCACATTATGAGGAGTTCAAGAAATTTGACAAATTTGAAACTGTTTTTGAATTCAAAAAAATAAAGAAGATTTGAGACTTTTTATTGTCACAAATCTTGTCCATTTATACAAGTTTAGTGGTTGTGGCATAATCTCACATACGTATGTAGGTGAACCATGTTTGTGAGAACATTTCAAAATTGCAAGCTTCTCTCGATAGTAGAATTCAGAGGTTTCTTGCAGGCTATGATAGAATGGGTTTGGAGTGGAATTAAATGGCTAGCAAATAGGTGCGCCTAATCACTAGTTTGACATAATGGGCTAGATTATAGAACAGAGAAAGATAGTTTATGAGATCAAGCTCAAAAGACGAATTGTAATATATGCCCAAAGCCTTTCAAGTTCTTACAATATGATTCAAACTTAGTCTCAAAAGAAGAATGCATCATCTAGGCAACTATAGTTTTCTTATATCAACCACATAAAATATTCACATGAGAGAGAGAGAGAGAGAGAGAGAGAGAGAGAGAGAGAGAGAGAGAGAGAGAGAGAGAGAGAGAGAGAGAGAGAGAGAGAGAGAGAGAGAGAGAGAGAGAGAGAGAGAGAGAGAGAGAGAGAGAGAGAGAGAGAGAGAGAGAGAGAGAGAGAGAGAGAGAGAGAGAGAGAGAGAGAGAGAGAGAGAGAGAGAGAGAGAGAGAGAGAGAGAGAGAGAGAGAGGGTGTGTGTGAAGAAGATTCGTTAAGTAAGAGGCATGTTGGAAGACATCAATCTAGTAAAGAACTTGTTTCTAGGGCCACCAGTGAGAATTTGGGTAATATAGTCAATTTGAAGATAGTAAGTGTGAGATTTCGGTCTAAGAGTCATGTACATGAAGATTATACATAGTGTTGATCCATCTCCAAATTGAAGGCCTAGTCAAATTCTCTACACATGTTTTGTGAGTTCTTGAGACATGGTGATGTGCATTGTGACTCATTTGCAAGATAATGTTAATGGTGCATTGTGACTCTTGGACATCGAGACATGTTGATGGTGCATTGTGACATTTGGACATTCTCAAGACAATGTTTATATGGAATCCATTAGTAACGTTTGCATGTACATATGTCATCGTTTGGGGGACTTGTCATCTAGGGTACCCAAGCATATAGGTGCATCCAATCATTAGTGTGACCTAGTGGGCCAAGTTTTAGAAGGGAAAACAGATTGTTTATGAGATCAAGCTCAAGAGAAGAATGATAGTCTATGTTTGCAAAGCAATCCCAAAGCCCCTCTAGTTCTTAGAATAGGAATCAAACTTACTCTCCAAAAAGAGTGGAGCATGTAGGGAATCTTGTTTTTCACTATGATACAATTTTGTTTTGTAACAATGGATTTTCATGATATAGTTTAAAATCTATTCTATTTATAGTGCATCAACAAAGTTTATGTGAAGTATTGACATAAATATTGGCAATCACTGCATGCACCTACTATATAATTCTCCATTTTCCCTAAGAAATAGGTGACAACACTATCAAAATTATCAAGCTTACAAAGCCACCAACATAAGGCAAAATAGAGGCAAAGTGGGCCAAGTTGTAAAAGGTATTGGCTTTGTACATGTATTTTATTTTTCTCTTGTATTGAATGAATGCTTTGTATAGTAATACATTTGATTCCTTGCTGTCCAACCAAAAGTAAGAGCCGTAAACAAAAGGCAGGGTGGCCTGGCTATTGGCAAAGTCAAAGGGCAACTCCTCCTACTGCCAGGGCACTGCCCTTGCGCCCGCCCCCTTTCACACCACCAGCTTTCACGACCACCCTCAAACAGCTGCAAGATGGGTGGAGCTGCCCCTACTTTTCCAATCTCATTTGCTGTCATCAAGCCTCCCCTTGCCCCTGCCCCCAATCGCCCTCTCTCTTTGGGCCCTCCTACAGCCAAAAAGTCAGAGCGCCACCTCCTCACGATGGACACCATCTCCTTTTCACATGCCACAAATACCTCGCCCACCACCTGCACGCCTCTCCCACTTCTACTTATATACACACCGTAGCCTCTTCTCTTTCTTCAAATGGGCTCTCTGCTCTCTCTCTTGGCACACCACTAGGCGCAGAAAAATTTATTGCAGATTTCTTATCATATATTGTGACTTCTTTCTACAGTTCTGTCTCATGTCTAGCAAGTAGCTACATTTTCAAGAGCCTGGCTGCAGCAATTGCGAGCTGGAAGCAAGCAAGCAAATTTATGAGAACATTCTTCTGTCTGCCGTGTGCCCGGCTGATAATCATTTTCTTGTCTCTTTATTGATGTACTTCATCAGCTAGTCCATCTAAATTGCAACTCTCTATCTCAACATTCTGCATTGGGTAGACATAAGACAGCTTTTATGAGTTATGAGATGAACATTGTTGATTGTCTGGATAGCTAGCACATACATTAATGAGGAGTTTTTATATGGTTTAATGGCCATAGACATAATGCAGATTGTCTTGAAAGCTGAAGGAAATTCTTAAGGCTGTCTAGTTATAGTATTCTATGAATTACTGTCTGTTCTGTATCTAGTAGATGGATCTCTTCAACAGAATACTGAGGTGAAGTTTGAATCTTTGCGCAATGCTGGCGTTGGCAAGTACTGGGGCAACTGCAGGAGTAAAAGGAGCACAGCTTGTGAGTACTAAGTTCTAACTTATTTCTTCTAGTGATAGTTTGCATAGATTTGAATTCACATTCTAGTGGAAAACCAGAGGTTGTTAGAGCTACGTGATGCGTTGCATTTTTTGATGGCATAATCATTATCGTGGCTATGTTAATTGCGTCGACCGAGAGATGACTATGTTCATGGCTGTGACGTTGTGTGGACATCTCTGTTGATTGGCCAGGACATGAACGATTCTTGCAAGTCAAGTTTGCAATTGGGAAATTCCGGAGAAGAACATGCAGCGTCGGTGCAGATGTTGCTCCAGAACGGACCTGACGTATCGTCCATGTGGGATCATTGGCCTTCTCACTCTCAATCTAACTCCGACGAGTGCGGATCATCCACATTGCTTGATTCAGAGCTGCCATGCTCCAGAGATCTACCCGCCTGCACGTGGCTATCCTCTTCTCTCTTCGGAGCGGTGTCCATGTCTCAACTCGGCTCACTATCGCTACGAAGAAGCGCTCAGACTAGCGAGTCCGCTTACGGAGAGGATTTAGTCAGGAGCATGAGCCTGTTCCCTGACATTGTCCCTGAAGATGAAAGCCCTTATGATCGTAGCTTGAAATCCAATCAACTCCTTTGGCATTCTTCTATTTCTACTCAACATGAATGTGAAGCAGGTCGGCGTGAAAGCCAATCAAAAAAGGATGGAAGCGCTAGCCCAGACTCTCACTCCGATCGTTCGCAGCCTCACTACGGCTTCAATCTTTTCCAGCAGCATGCATTTGGACAATCCACCGAGAATTTCTACAGTTACCCATCATCACTGCTGCCAATAGATAGCTCGTTGCATTATAAAAACCATTTAGATCATAGTCTTGGTCACGGCGAGATCTTCCATAGAGATTTATTCCCCAGCACATCCGAGCTACTACTCAGAAGATCTCTCATAGAGAGCCTTAACAATATCTCTATAGATCATCAACCCTTCATTGGATCTCGCCGCCAGAAACTGACCTCCTCCGATCAGCAAATCATACCCAATTTGCCATACGGAGATGTTGGGGCACCATCGTGGTCGCCATTCACAGACGCTGCCATTCCCCAAGCACAAATGAAAATGCTGGCATCTGGAGATTACGATAGCATTGCCAAGGAAGACAGCTCGTCTAGCACGGACGGCATGTCTAGGCTCAACTTCTTTGACGCCAATCTGGGTGTGCGTGAACCCGAACGAGCTCGAGGCAGTCCAGGGAAGCACGAGAGAGGCACCGAAATCGCACTAATTGATGAGAACGCAAAATGCCAGAGCAATAAACGCTTATGTGTTGTAAGTAGCGCTTTCACATCTGATCAATCAGCTACCTATAAGTTCAGACTTTTTCTAATAATTTTACTAGATTGATTCCCTAACAACAGTAATATCTATTTGAATCGCCGCTCGTGTTTTTTCGTATATTACCTGTAAGAATGAAGCAGTAGTTATGAGCAGGATCTGACGCTAGACAATCTCATGATTAAACTGGATGTGGCAGCAAAATACACTATGACCCTACCCGATTCAATCATAAATTTGATAGCTATTTTGTGAGAAAATAGCAGCATTTATGAGCAGTGTCTGACACAACGCAGTTGCATGACTAAATTGGGTATTGCAGCAAAATTCAGCTCTAAAACGAGCTGAGGCGAAGCCAGTGATATCAAACAGTGAATTTGCATCACAGGTTACAGAGGCTGGAGCTTCTGTGGGGCCAGCGCTGAACACCAACGGCAAGCCGCGAGCCCGACGGGGATCCGCCACAGATCCTCAAAGCGTATATGCTCGGGTACGATCTCTCTACATATTAAAAAGCAAAGCAGAATATGCATCTATTTCTTCTTCTTTTTTAACATCTTAAAAATATGCATCTTCTTCTTTTTTCAAAATCCTTATCACATATTAAAAAGCAGAATATGCATCTACTTCTTCTTTTTTTTAACATCTTAAATAGCATAATATGCATCCTCTTCTTTTTTCAAAATCCTTATCCTTGTGCTGAGCTTTCTACCCTCAAGTGAGACTGCCAAGTGGCGATTCCACTTTGGTAGAACAAAGTCAAACTGCTTATTAAGCTTCATAATAAACATGAAAAAAAGTCAAATATTCATTAGGTGTAAAAAAAAATCAAAGCAATGGCCAAAAGCACATCCAATGGGTAGTAGGCAATTTTAGTTTGTAGATTAACCTCCATGCTAGTAAACATTATCTTTCATATACAATCAAGCACCTACTACAGTTGCCATAAAGTTTTGCTACTCTTCTTTTGATTGTGGGTGGCCACTTAATCACAATATCTACATTATGCCACAATATTTAAGATGTACATCACAATAAGGCTAGCACAAGTTTGGAGCATGTAGGCTCCCCAGTCCCAAGTGTGAAGTAGGTAGAATTCAAACATGCAACTTTGTGGGCAAATGACCAACTTTTAGCTAATTTGACTCACACGAAGCACATGTAATTTGATATGCACACGACTGAGTAATAATTTAACTACACTAGAAAGTGAAGCAATAGTTTTTGTAATGAATTGAGGGATTCAAATACTTTTTATTTTTTACTTGAGATTTAAAATTTCCATATCAATACATGATAAGTTGTGTTTCATACAATATTATATCTCAAGGATTTTTAGATACTACTACCTCGCTATATTTGGCATTTGAAGTTACTACATAGAAAATTAAACATTTGTTACATGACTTTTGAGAAAAAGACACGAGTTATCATTTTGGCTCCTTCCAAGAAGTATAGCTTGTTTCTCTCTCTTTTCTAGCTCTTTATATGCCCCTTGCATAGGTGCTCTGAGAGTAGGGCCCTATTTGAAGCTGTCTAGTTCACCTTTCAGCCACTTCACCAACTTTTGTTGTGTTGATGATGGTATTTGCATAGTTGACAATCTTTTATTTGTGGTTTTGCAGCATAGAAGAGAAAGAATCAATGAGCGCTTAAAGATTTTGCAACATTTGGTGCCTAATGGGGCCAAGGTAAACAAAAAGTTCACTAAGAGGTTGATATTACAAAATTATCCAGGCTATTTGTGATTTTTTTTCATTTGTTATAGTGAAAAGAAAACTTAGTAACAAGGCGAATGCTTTCTAAATTAGGTTGACATTGTTACAATGCTGGAGGAAGCAATTAATTATGTCAAATTTCTTCAACTTCAAGTGAAGGTAAGTAGCATAAACAATCGTTCTTTCTTGTGATTTTCTTGTTTTTCTAATGATTAGCATTTTCCTTACAAGTCTTTTAGAACTTTTCATGGAAACATTTTTTTTAAAATTGCAAAGTCCTTCATTAATACCATTTTATGCTTGTATGTCATGATTTTGTAGTTACTAAGCTCTGATGAGTATTGGATATATGCACCAACTTCCTACAATGGAGTGAATGTTTCTTTTGGGATGCAAATTGGCATGTCCTCCACAACATAGTGCAATCATGTGTGCTTGTGAGCTTGAAATTATGAAGGAAACTCGATCTCCACAAAGGAACTAACTTGAGGCTATGGTAGCTTGTGCACCATCCCAAATTAGTACTGACAACAATCTTTTTCTCAAAGGACACAACTCCCTTGAAGTAAATCAATAATTCTTTGAATAAATCATGAAAAAGCTA
This sequence comes from Diphasiastrum complanatum, assembly GCA_029204225.1. Lineage (NCBI taxonomy): Eukaryota > Viridiplantae > Streptophyta > Lycopodiopsida > Lycopodiales > Lycopodiaceae > Diphasiastrum > Diphasiastrum complanatum. The sequence continues at coordinate 14,107,224 of CM055098.1, read as the reverse complement.
GAAGATGTTTGACTTCACTAGCTTGATGATGAGAACTAAACAAATTTATAATTTGGCGACTAGAATATGAGTTAGTCCCTAGGCAAGGAGTCCCAATTGTAAAAGTGGAGGTTTCCACCAAGATTGAGCTAATGCAATTATTCTATGTCACTTACTTTGAAGGTTATTGAATGTACACAATAAAAGGCATGCTCGATATACTACAACTTGCAATGCTTTCTTGACATGCATTATAAGATATAGACAAACTAGCATAGGATTAGATGAAATTATATTGGTTGATGCCTTTAATTTATGAAAATATATTGGTTAATCTGCTTGAATCATATAGATGTAAGCTTGTGCAAAGTTGAATTACTATCGAAGAGGTAGATGTGACCAACATATTTGTCATTACAAAGACTCTACCTACATATAATATAACATACACATTAAGAATCTAGCACATGATAACACATACAAAAAAAATTCTTCTTCTTAGAAGGAGCTGAAGCCAATAAGAGAGACAGGAAGGCAAAGATGTAACAGGACAATGGTTCCAAAGACTCAAATTTCATCAAATTTTCACTTTAAACAAGTAGTCTTCTTGTATCTTTCATGTCAACATAGTTTTAGAAAGGCATTTAAAAAGACAAAACATGTAATGGGAAGAATGAGATACAATAAAGAACTCCACATGATCAATAAAGAACCCATCATTTGTACAGCCACATCTAAAAGTTCACTCATCATAATGAGTGGTGGAACAAAATGGAAGCTATTTGAAGAGAACATAGTGGAAACATCTCAAAGTATACAATCAATAATGATATTCACAATCTGCTTTAAGTTTGATCTGCTAATCCCATGCTCTCAAAAGAAGCTCTTGTGGCAATCGGATGTGGAAAAAAGCCTCTCAATGAAGACTTGCAACAAATGTGAGAGAGTGACTACAAATATATGTCTCAAGTTTATCCTTGATTTTCTAAGCTTTACTATGCTCATTTCCATTTTGGCTTTATGGCACTCATATTTGTGCAACACATAAAGTCATGCTCATTGTAACCATTCACTAGTGCAAGGGCTTTGCTCAAATATTGTGTTGTCTACATAGTTATCTTAGAATCTATATGACTTAATGCAATCTTCTAAGACACATTTTTTTAATATAAAGACAAAAGATTTTTGACGTGAATTTGGACTCGTATAGAATGATCCTAGCATGTGCAAAGAATGGTTTATTTTAAATACAAAGAAAGGCATTGAATGTGTGACTATGTATATTTATTGGAATGTCCTCTCCACTAATCCTTGGGAGTGTTATAAGAGGAAACGATGTCAAGAGACTACTATGATTCCTTTATAAGAATCAATAAATACACAACTTTTGGATCAATAATAAGATCTCAAGAGAGAATCCAAGAATGATTTACAAATACAAAAATATCACATCATTACAATTTATAATTCAATCCCTTGGAGAACAAAGCCTAAGAGAAGGAAAAACATATACGCATCCCCTTATTCTCTCTCTCTCTCTCTCTCTCTCATGAGTTAGGTTGTAGAGGTGTCCAGTAGTGCATGGGCCTTGGAGGGTATAACTATACCCATTGGGCTCTCACTAGTGTATGCTTGATTGTGTGATTGGTAGCTACATGTTGCTGGTATAACACCTCTATCTCTTATGAGGGATTGATCCATAGCTTGGGGCTAGATCGCTCTCACTTATTAACTAGGGTTAGAGTTGCCTCGATACCCGCAAACCCTCCAACAGTAACCCCCACCAAAACTGGTGGCGGTCCCATGACACCTTGCAAGATCTCTTTGTACTTTCATTAGATGGTAATGAACTTTTTCCATGAACTGTAGGCGAGCAATATTGAAATCAATATTGTGTGGTAGGAAGCACTTAATTGCACTGGCCAGCCACTTTGACGTAGTTCATGCTGTAATTCTTGATTCCCATGAGCCACCCATCATCGCGGCATGATAGTACAGTATGATAGTACAACCTTGCTATTGGCAGCTGATTTTGGATGTTGTTGGGTGCGTTCACTTTATTAGGATCGAAAGTCAAAGTAGGAAGGCAATCATCCCCTCGTGTAGCAACCGACGCCAACATTGTCAAGTCTTTTGCGAACAATGCGGATTGCCTAATTGTCGGATCTGGTGAGAGCATATATTCTTGTTGATAAGCTTGTAAGGCACGGTGGAAATCAACTGAAATTGCCCAATTGCAATGCTGCTAGATTATGGGCCAATTTGGGGTATGGATATTGATGTTGTCCATTGGCACAACCAAATCTTTTCATTTATTACGACGTGGCATCAGCACATAATACGGATCCACTTGTAATTGGCGAGGACTGGCAACATAAGTCCTTATAGAATCGAGAGTTTTCTCAAAAACAATTGTTCTCCAAGCCGACTACTCTCCCAAGACTGGTAGTTTATCCAACTCTTTGTCTGCCTCGATCTCTAAAGTCTTGAACTTTATTACCCAACCACCCCTTGAGGATTCATGCGGATGTTGATGCAAGAATGTCTGAATTTGCTCCTGAACGGTGGTCAGTTTTTTAAATAACGGCCTGGTCCTTGAAGTAGATGGACCTATTTCTTTGGTCGGTGCATCTGGTAATTCTTCTGCAGTATTTCATCTCCTCCTTGATCTAGTCCAACATCCATTCCTCTGATCCTGTTGATGAAGCAAGAATCGAGGCATAACCGTAACTTGAATCTGGGGATTGAATTTCAAGACCTGAGCAGTTGCGTTCTCATAATCTTTGATTATTTTGCTTTTGCCTTAGCCAGCTCGGTCGATGCCATGAGTTTGAACTTATCAAAGCGACTTTGGAATCCTACTAATGAAACTCGATAAGTTTCAAACTTCTTGAACAAATAACTAATCTCCTCCAATGAGACTGGACAATCAGGTTCTTGTTTCTGAATATATGTGTTGCGTTCAAGGGTGGTCACAACCAATTCACATGATGCATTTGTAAGAATTTAGCTTCATCCAACCATTCTGTTGCCGCTATGCATAAAGATGGTATCAAGAATTCAATTGGCATAACTACATCTTGGCCATAGACAAGCTGGAATGGTGTTTGATTCGTACTACCTTTGTAAGCTGTTTAGAATGCCCATAATATTGCATGCAATTTATGTTCTCAATCAGAACGACTTGCTTCCACCATTTTTGTCATAATGTTGCAAAGAATCTTATTGGAAGATTCAGCTTGGCCATTACTACTCAAATAATACGATGTACTAAACCGATGAATAACGAAAAAGTCTTCCAACAGGCACTTTATCGTTTCATTTACAAAGTGTGTTCTGTGATCACTGACGATCTTGATAGAACATCCAAACCTAACAATAATGTGTTCATAAAGGAACTTAGTCATAGATTTCGCATCTACAACTCGAACTGCTTTCGCTTTAATCCACTTGGTCATATTATCAGTTGCAATGATGATGTATCTGGCTTGAGATCCTCTTGTCGTAGGGTGAATAGGACCAACATAGTCAAGGCCCCATTTCTCAAATGGTGCTTGCGATAAAACAAGATGCAAAGGTTCATAATTCTGCTTTGTAGGATGACGTGCACGTTGACAAACATCACATGACTGAATATAATTTTCTAAGAAGTGTAGGCCACCAACACCCTGATTGCAAAAAAATTTGATCAGTGATATCTGTTGAAAAATGTCCTCCACCCATTCCATCATGGGAAAACATGATAAATTCAGGTACTTCATGCGGCAAAACACATCTTCTCAAAATATCATTCATTCCTCGACGATACAATTGTCCCACAATCAATTGATAGGGTTGTGCCTTAAGAATCAATTGCATCTTTTGTACTTTTGTCAAGGAGTCATTGGGTTGGCCTAGCATCAGATATCCCACAATATCAGCTGCCCACTCAGGTACTGCTTCAACATAAAACAACGCAGCATTCAGTAGTTCATCATCCACTTCAGTATTAACTGGTGCTGATTCAATTCTGGATACATGATCGGCCAGATAATGTTGTTTACCTTTTTGAACCACAACTCGAAAATCAAATTTGGTCAATAAAAGTACCCATCTTGCAATACGCCCCATATTACATGTCTTGTTCACTAAATAAAGTAACGGATGGTGATCAGTATGAAATGCAAAATGCGTTGCCATTAGATAATGTCAAAATTTCTTAATGGAAAAAACCATGGCTAATGCTTCTCGTTCTGTTGTTGAATAATTCTTCTCAGCATCTGTAAGATGTCGGCTTGCAAACCTGATCAGATAATCTTTCTTATATTCACCTTGCTACGTCAAAATTGATGCATCAGTATAAACATGAAACTCAATTGTCCAAATTGGAGCTCGTAATATTGGTGCAGAAGCTAAAGCTTTCTTCAATTTTTCAAATGCTTCCAATGCCTCAACTGTCCAAATTGGTACAATAGTCAATTTGTGTATAGGTCTTGCTAAATCCACAAACAATAAAATAAATATTCGATAGTAATTGGCATGACCCATAACCCCATCGAATTGTTCCTAGCAGCGACAACTCGATGATGACTTTGATCTTGGAATAATCCGTAGCGATGCCATGTCTTGATATCACATGTCCAAGGACAACTCCATGAGTAACCCAAATTTGACACTTTTCTGGATTTAAGGAGATTTGGTATTTGCGACAACATTCAAACACTTTTTCCAAATGATCCAAATGTTTTGTATCGGCACTATGGACTCCGAGATCATCCAAGTAGATTTCAAGGAATTTCTACAAGTAGTCTTTGAAGGCGAACTGCATCACTCGTTGAAATGAACTAGGTGCGTTACAAAGTCCAAACGACATAACTTTATAAGCATAAATTCTCCATTCTATTGTAAAAACTTTTTTAAGGTGATCCGTAGGTGCGATCTTGACTTGGTTAAAACCACTAAATCCATCCAAAAAAATGTAGGCTTTCGCTCCAGCAAGGCAGTCCATTATGCTTTCAGTAAAGGGTAATGGAAAGTGATCCTTTCACGTCACTTTGTTCAAGGCTTAGAGATTTACACAAATTCTCATCTTCTCACTCTTCTTAGAGATGACGATAATTGGAGAAACTCATTCCGTATGCTCAATTTCATAAATAAAGTCGGCTTCAGGTAATCTCTGTAGCTCTTTTTTAATAAGATTTGTAACATTTGGATTACAACAATAGAATCTTGTGATCTTAGGAACTGCATCAGACATCAAGGAAATTGTATGCTCGATAACCGATGTAGGAATTCCTTTTAGATCCTTGTATTTCCAGGCAAAACAATCTTGGTACTTGATCAATAACTTCCTTAATGCTTGAAATTATTTGGGAGTAAGTTGCGCGCCAGCTTGAACAATTTTTTCTGGTTCTCCTAGTTCAGCAAGGTTCATCGGCTGAGTTCTAGCTGGTCCATCGTAAACATTTTTCATTTCTGGATCTTTCTCTTCTAGTTCACGATGAGCTTTTGGTAGCATAATTACAACATCATCCAAAGTATAGCATTTGAAATGCTCAGGCATATCATGTTGGACTTCTTTTATTGTTCTTTTTCATAAGGTTGATCTTGGATCTTTGTTTAGCTTTCTTGGCAGGAATCGATCTTGGAGGTGATGATTTTCTAGAAGATGTGCTCTTCTCTAAAGGTGACGACTTCCTTGATGGTGATTCCTTGCGAGAACTCTGGCTTGAAAAATCATCCTTGATCTTCCCTTTTTCTTTATCCAATAAAGGTGGTACATTCTTTTCGAGATGATTTGTCCCATGTTAGGACCATATTGTAATGTTGCTTAGCTGGTCTTGCAACTTTTTCTTCCTTCAATACAATTGCTTTTGGCAGTTTTATCGTTGGTTCATCAGAAATATCTCGAACTCCAAGTCTTGTAGAATCCATATGATTGAGAATATGCTCATCTGTAATCTTTGCATCTTCATCGTAAGTCAAGGCATGACTAACATGAATTAATTCATCTTCAATCGGATCTGGTATTGGATCTATAGATATCCAAGCTACATTCATCATATTCGATGGAAAAGTGGTCTGTGTATCCAAAGTTCTATCCTCAACTGTACAATTGAGAGAAAAGACATAAATTTCATAGTGAAGAGGTCAAATTGGATTGAATTGATGACACTGAAGAATGACCACTGAAGACATTTGAAGGTGTTGTGGAGCAGAATGGAACATACAATATGTGAATATGTTTGGCATAATTGTTGAGTCAATAGAGAGGCGGTACATAAAGATGCATAGATCTTGAGATGCACAATAGGTGGAGAAAAAGTCATGTGGGTAAACCTAGAGAAAGTGTGTTTGGGCATTTCATGAAGGGTTGGGTCTAGGAATTTTTTAAATCTTGTTTATTAAAGTGTTGAGATATGTTGCAAGTGTGTCCTCTAAATACTTCTAGTGTAACACATGGCATGACAAGAGCGTTTGCCTATCAAATATAATTTCAATGCCTTAAAATAAACAAAGACATTGTATTTGTGGTAAACAAAGAGAGATATTGATTACGAGAAATTTTATCGCTTGATTGGAATCTTCTCGGGTGTATCCAACTTCACAAAGCACATTCAAACGTTGACCTATACAAAATCCAGCTATCATAACAAATGATTCTGCTGGAAAGTGCTCTATATGTAATATTGTAATCATCCAACCTTGATTGACCAAAAATGACTTTGCTATATCCATGGTGGCTACAACAAGGCTCTTCGAAAAAGTATTCCACACAAGAATCGTGGTCTCATCTATGTATTGGACTCCCAATGAAGTTAGAAAATCTCGTCAAATGTAGAGAATAAATGACCAAGATGGATCCAAATCAGATCCACAAGAGAGATTGGGTGTTAGATTCAATTGATCTACCAATCTACACACGATTAGAGCTTATTAGATCAATTTTACATCAACAAACCTAACAAGAACAATCAACAAAGATCAAACTATGGCAAAAGTTTCACACATGTGAAAACCTGTCCTTGTATGGCTTGCCTATAGAGAGTAAAGTACTCTAAAGTCAGAATGCAATAGAACCATAAAATCACAAGACTAGCGTTGAAATTACTCAAGATGTGCCTCCAAAACCAAGATTTCACTTCCATGTTGATTATGGCCAAATGAGAAATCTAAATGATATGTGCATTTATTTTACACGTGGGATCAGGCTCCACGCATGTGTAATGATGATATGTGTTACGTCCATGTTCAGTATGTGGGATTCGAAATAATTCCTAACATGGATAGCCGGTCACAGTGTATGTGGTTATTAGGTATGCCTCCTCATTCCAGGCTTGGCCATTAAGTAATTAATAATCATATGAGGGCGGTCCAAACCTATAATTGGACATAGGAGCACTTGCATGGTGTCTGACTGCTATAATGCAAGAATAGGAGGTCAATTGCTATTCCAGGTTGCATGGAGATCCTAAGAGGAATATTCTCTCATCATGGGAGAGAATATATACTAGTGTAAACTCGCCCATCTACCTATTGGATTTTCTGATCCTTGTAGCCAGGGGCCCCTCCTCTCTTGCATTCATTCACCATGGCATGGAGGTGAAGTGGTTAGGGTATTGACTAGCCATTTCCTGTTGGTTGGGTGGTTTTGCTCCATAGGTGTGCTTTTGGTTGCATGCAACAGGATCTAGTCGAATCTTCACTAGGCGATCCTTACAGTGGTATCAGAGCAAGGATTTGCATCAATCGGAAGGTGTGGAGCTGCTTCTTGTTTTTTCCCAGCTTTTTGGTGGTTTCTCCTTGCTTGTTACTTCCAGGTGGTGGAATTGATCTCCAAGTAGGTGGCTTCTCAAAATTTGGTGTACTTTCAGTCTATTGATCTTGATTATGGATTTTCTCCATAGATTTTGATGGAAATCAATGGATTTTTGATGATTTTTTGTGATTTTTCACCTAGAATTGAAAATTTTGGCTTGGAGTTTATCATTGCTACTGATCTAGTACATTTTTCAGATTTTACTTGCTGTTTTATAGTCATTATTGATTGGATCTAATGATTGCATGCTGGTTGAAAAGTCAAAAGGATGCTTAGATAGTGATTTTGGACCAAAAATTGGGGTTTTTGGGCTAGAAATGGGCTATAGAATCCATAATTGACTGAAATAAGAACTTGTAGTGCTTGCATGTAATGGACTTATAGGGTTTTGGGTTTGATTTCACTTAATTGTGGTTTTGGTCAAAATTGGTCCAAAAAACATGGTTTTATGGTGGTTTTTGGACTAATTTTGGACATTTTCATAAAATTCATGGTCAATATTTTGCATGCACGTTTTCAGAGGTGTTATGAAGCCTTCCTCAGGCTCTCATGAAGCTTGTTTAGGATTGGACACCATTAAGGGTCTCAAAATGTCAAAAAATACAGTATTTTTTGGGACTTTTGAGCTATCAAATGGTGATCTGAACCTATCAGATCTTGTTACAAGCCTAAAGATATGATGGATTGCCTCTGATTTGATCCATCATTCATTCAATTTTGTTGTGTGAGGCTTAGGCACCATTATGTTGAAGTTTTGCTTGTTGAAGGAGTCCAAACATGCATTTTTTGCATGATCTGAGCCTATGATTGCTTGTTGGACCTGATAGAAGCCTCTATGCCTCTCTAATGAGCCTTATAAGAGTGCTTGTAACCTCTTATTGGATGCATATTGGGCTGGGATGGAGTTTTGAAGATGCTACCTTGAAAAAGTGCACCCTCCTACTTGAATCTGGATCCATTACAGCTCGCACGTGTGAAGCCTAGGTTGTAGAGTGATGTAAAAAGTCTCTTGTAGATCTACTCTCCCTCTAAACTGTGCTTTACAGCGACCAATTTGGTGTCATGTAGAAAAAGTTATGGCTGTCGGAAGTTTGGCAATTTTTTAACTAAAATTTGCAAAATTTTCGTAATGTTCTGATGCATGCATGCATGTAACTCAGTGCAGTGCTTTTGTTGATGAAAATGTATGGATAGACCTGTATGCATGTTTGGATGCATGGTACATGGGTGCTCAATAGATTGATCAGAGAAAATTTCAGCTGATTTCCCAGTTTCTAGGCAATTTACATAAATTTTTTTGATTTCTTTAGAGATCACTGCATGTCATATCTGATGCATGCCGGATGTTTCAGAATCCTTTCGAAATGTGAGTAACTGTAAAACTGCTAAGTCGATGCTTTAGATCGATTTTCACAGTTTAGGTCCATACATCGAATGGAAATTGAAAAACCCTATTTACGTAAAATTTGAAGTAACCATGGATGTTTTGGATTTGTTCAAATTTGTTGGTTATTGATTAAATAGAAATCACTTGTATAGTGAATGATCTTACTGAGTTGAAAACATTCAGTCTTTAAGGTCACAGTTCCTTTCACTTTCAATTGAAGATTTTTGTGAATCTGTCAACTAGTATGGAGCATTTCTTGTTTTTTTGAGATCGGTAAAGACCAAGAATAACGTAAATCTTATCAAAATAGCTTCTATGTTGATCCATAAGGGGATTTACCAGTAATCAAGTGCGGCACTTAATAAATGAATAGTCAAAATTGTCTGGATAATTAGTAGAAATGTGATACTAATTCCAAATTGAACTTTTTCCTAATACATTTGGGGCTTTCAGCCAGAACCATTTTTGGAAGGGAGGAAAGAGATGAAGTCTGAGGAGTAGTTGATTGGTTGACCCAATCGATCAGTTTTGTTAATCTACTTTCAGTTCCTAAAGTATAAGTGATAGCAAATGAGAATAACATTTGGGAATTAATTAAGAAGACTGCCTATGAGCATTTGGATTCTTTTTTCCCAATGTTTATTAGAATTTCGAGAAATCGAAGATTCTAAGGGAAAAGTAAGTGGCAAGTCAAATAATCCATTTGGAATCATCTCTGTTTTGCAATTGGATTTGGATCTTGCAAGTGATGGCAAATTATAGGTGTTCCATACATGAATCTAGAGGATTCTATTTATGGCATTATAGAGTGTTCTTTTATGATGACTGAGACAACCAAGAAAAATTCTACTTTGTAAAAGAATTAAGTTCTTTCTTACCAATTCTGAAGTAGATATTGGATATCTAGGATAGTATGGTATTCGTTTTTGTTGAGATCCATGTTCCTTTTGGGCTAGTGAATACACTTGAGGCATTTCATCTATACTTGAATGATAGATTTTTGTCTCGTCCATGCTGGGGTACAATGTGGAGTGGTATTCTTTTGGTAACACTTAAGGAGCATGAGGGATTTTAATGGTTAGATGTATCTCTTGGAATTGGTTATGATTCTGATCCTATAAATGGATATAGGATAAGCAAATAGTCTTTTTGACTTTTTGAGCAAAACAGGTCTTGATGCAGAGGATTCTTGGAAGAAAAGTTGGTGGAATGGGACATTAGTGATTCCAAAGGGTATATCTTGGGTAGAATGATCTGTAGACCGATGGTTAGATATGCCCGAGTACAACCCCGTGGGTGACCCATATTTGGCATTTATCAGGGTTTAGTGAGATGCCGAACCTACGACAACGAATGAAGATTTTCTCAAAGGCATCTAGGTGCGTAGCAGCGAAAGAATGTACACCTAGATCATCGAGATAAATCTCCACGACCCGATGTAACAGATCTTGAAAGGCCAGCTGCATGACCCGTTGGAATGTTGAGGGGGCGTTACATAGGCCAAAAGGCATAACGTTATAAGCGTAAACATCGCTCTCTGTGGCAAAAGCCATTTTATGTTTATCTTCAGGGGCTATTTGAACAAGGAAATAGCCGCTGAACCCATCCAAGAAGCTGAACGCTTCAGCTCCTGCCATTTCCTCTAATATTTGGGTCGTTAGGGGCAAGGGAAAATGGTCTTTCTTCGTAACCGCATTAAGGTTCTTGAGGTCAACACAGATACAAAGCTTGTCGTTTTTCTTGGGTACAACCACAATGGGTAATACCCAATCAGTATGTTGGACTTCATAAATGAAGCCAACATCCAGCAATTTCTTAATATCTTCATCGATCCTCTCACGATAGACTGGGTTAATGCGGTAAGGGTTAGCCCTAACAGGCTTAGCATTGTCTTCTAGAGGAATCCGATGTACTACTATTTCAAGGGGGATTCCTTTCATCTGGATATAATTCCATGCAAATACATCCCTACATTTGCGTAATAAAGTCTCTAGATCAGACAGTTGGGTTGATGACAAATGTGCACCAACATGAACTATTCGATCTATGTCCTCGACAAGATCTTTAAGATTTAGTGGAATTGTCTTAGCGGGTCCTTCAAAGGAATTGGAACTTGGTGTAGGTTCCTGATGTGGCTGTGGTAACTGGATAACAATGTCATCCAGTGTAAAGTCTTTGAATTTCTGTGGAAGATTAGAAGGTGGGTCCACAAAATGTTCTGGGACTTTAGGAATCATTTGAGGTGATTCTTTACCAGACGTGGAAGCTTTGTCGGAGTGTTTGTTGTATGTCCCCTCTGACAAGGGCTTGATTGGCTGTTTAAGCTTCGCACGCATCTGTTTTTGTCGCTCGGTTAATTTTGTATCAATAATGTTATTTTTTTGTAACCAAGGTTTTTGTGGTTTTTGAATGGGTGGTGTTGTGGCCTCACTTACCATATCGTCGTCGATTGTATCCCAGACTTCATCGGGATACATCTCCCAAGTATATACTTTGGTTTTGGGCCTATATGCTTGTGTGTTTGGTACTTTGGATGTTAGTTATACATGAGCCACGATCCCGGTGACTTGATCTCCTTAGAAATGACTTTGGACGGATAACGTTGAGCATCTAGATAGAAGAGTACATGATCATCCGTCATTTCGACATCATCCATGGAAAGAATACCTTCTTCCAAAACATGGGCAATAGAGACACTAGGTTCTCCTGGACAGCAAGCTATAGGAATAGGGTCTATCATCATAAGGGGGATGATGGGTGTGTCAATGTCCATAGAAGATGGAAGAATATCCACATCTTCTGCAGCCATTTCGATACGACATCGATTGGAATCCGCATAGTCCACGGTAGCTAGTGCATGACCCCAATTGATTATGTCCGTGGTTCGTGTATAGTGGCCTTTTGGTTGGATCGGGACACTATCTGATTCGTCATATGTTGTAGATGACCAATCATTGTATACAATCGATGATAAACTTGACACCTGCTATTCATTTGATAAATGACCAATAGGGTCGGTAACTCGTTGATCAGCCATACGAAGTTTATATTGTGGTTGATTGAGGGTATTGAAGACCCATGACTTTGCCAATGACAAAGCCATTATATTGACGCCTAATCCGATATCGAGGATAGTAGATACTGCGGAATAATCTTTATAGGACAAGGATAGTGTGATGCTATTGCCCTTAGCAACACCTATATTCATCAGATTCATAGGAATCTGAGGAATTTCAAGAATCGCTTCTGGTTTTCACTGTTCATCAGGAATAGGAGGCAGCTAAAAACTATGATGGATATAACGTTGAAGTCAGGTGAAGGATTTGATAGCACTATGGAATGGCATTGTGAGTTGAGCTTGCAGGAGGTCAGAAAATACTTCAAGTCCCTGGAGGGATTGCTCCTTTTTGGGGATATGCGTTGATAACGGACTATCCGTATGTTCTTCCTCTCACAAAAATTCATCTCGAAATTTGTTGTATTGCCTTTGTTCCACTTTTGGGTCTGGGTAATCTTTTGGTAATGTGGAGGCCGTCAAATGGCTTCCATGTGGGTCAGCTGATTGTCCATGGTTTTGCTGTTGTTTTTGTTGTTGGCATTGTGCTCTAGTAAGAACTCTAACAGGTTTGGATGTGATATGACGTGCTGGAAACATCCTGTTAGGTTATGTAGGACAGTCTTTGAAGCTGTGTTTGCAAACACAGTCAGGACATTATGCATGGTATTGGTTTTTAACTCTACAATCAGCCATGAAATGTCTTGTTTCGCCACAAATAAAGTAGCGATTGCTCATGGGTCCGGTGGTGATAGCGTAACCATCTTGGATGGCTAGCTGAGTTGGGTTTTCTTGTGGTGTGGAATACTCAGCTTGTTTGCACGAGCATGAGTTGTCGGTTTGATACTGGTGATGGCTAGATGATGGAATTGATGTATCATGATGATATGATTGATTGTAGAAGTTTTCTACCAGGTGTGTGTGTGCAGACTCTCAAGGATGTCTATTTTTTTGTGCTCCTAGATCATGTTGTCCTCATGGTGGTGGTCCTAAGAGTGCCAGCTGTTGTTGAGGTTCATGTCTAGGTTGTCTAGGCAACTCTTGTATATGGATCTGGTTGTTTCGTGGTGGATAGGACATGTGTTGTTGCTGTGAAACGAATGGTTGTCGAGGAGGTTGATAATGTCCTCCTGACTGGTTGTGAGGCTGATTCCTCAGGTTATAATAGCAATAAAGAGTGATATGCCCCATAAAGTCGCAGATTTCACATTTGATCAAGGAGGTATCTAGGACCGGTTGGTATGAAGGGCACTCATTGCCAGTGTGTGTACCTCGGCAGTGAGGGTGCCACGTGTTCTCTCGTCTATGATGGATTTGGCCAGTGGGTAACTGACCTGGCATCGAACTTTGGATAGACTTAAGAGTGTTTTGAAACTCTTTTGTGAGTTTCTCCATCTGTTGTTGGTGTTGCTGATTAAGCAACTCCATCCATGTTTTCCATAACTGTTCTCATGTGTCATCGTTTGGTCGAGCTTCTTGAACAGCACGATGTGCTCTCCGTTTTTGTGGTTCCTCAACATCTGAGCCCTCGTCTTCTTCTCGAATGGCATCAGACATGGCTTGTTTCAATGATGTATATTCATCATTGGAGCTGTACCATGGCCTCTGGTGATGTCTCACCGTAGATGTCATAGGCGTTCTCAAAGACTTGGAGAAGTCTCTGAGGATCAGTGTTACCATCGTACTTAGGTAAGTCTAGCTTTGGGGTCCTTTTTTTCAGTACGTGGAACATTATATGCGAAAGCTCCGTTTAAGTGAGCTCTTGCATGGGATGATTTGGCAGCATGGAATTGTGGTCATTCTTATGGAGCTTCATAACGTGTAGGTTCCCATCTGTCGAATGGGTTTGTGGATGGCTCTTGGACTTGGGATTTCATCTGGGAATACCTGTTAAATCGAGCCTGTTCGGTAGATGGGGAGACCATCTCTGGTGGGTAGTCCTCTGTAGTATTCGGATCGTAAGGGCGATCCATGACAGCTCGTAGAGTGTCATAGGATAGTGGAAATAAACTCGTGCACTCTGGTTACGGTGGATACGGTTGTCGAAATGCGGTTGTTGTGGTCTGTTATAGGTTGATTTCGGTTTGGGATGGTCGATGGAGGTCGATTATGGTGGAGGATTGCGGCTGTGACGGTTGTTCGCAGTCGTTGGTGGTCATTTACGGTGGAGGATTGCTGCTATGATGTAGTCGTAGGAGGCCGTAAGATGATAGTTGTGGCGGTCAGGGACGGTGGTTTGTAGGTGGTCGTTTGCAGGCTGGCAATCGTGAAGGTCAATCGAGGCTGGCAGGCGATGGTGGTTGATTGTGGTGAAGGATTGCGGCTGTGGCGTAGTCGTAGGAGGCCGTAAGCCATTATATTGCGGGCGATTGCAACTGTGGAGGGTCATAGGATACGGTTGTGGCAGTCTATTGCGGTCTGGCAGTTGTGTAAGGCTGTTTGTGGGTGGTGTGGCGGTCTATTGCGGTGTGGTGTAGTCGTTGGAAGCCGTAAGATGGCTATGGTGACTGTCTATGACGGTGGGGACGTTTGTTTGTGGGTTGGCCGTCAGGAAGGTTTTGTAGTGGGCCGTAAGATGGCTGATGTGGCAGTCAGGAGTGGTTAATGGAGGTTGTTGAAGGCCATAAACCATAATATTGCAGTCTACTACGGTTTGTGACGGTCAAGGACGGATGTGCATCGGTCGGAACTTGAGTGAGGCTCTGGCTCCGGTTGAAATTTGATAGGGGTCCGGCTCCGGTTGAGATTAAGGTAGGCCGTCGGTTGAGAGGTGACTGTGGCCTCCGGTTGAGATTCAAGAGCAGTGCTCCGGTTGAGATTTGAGCAGAGTGCTCCGGTTGAGATTTGAGAAGAGTGCTCCGGTCGAGATCTGAGCAGAGTGCTTCGGTCGAGATCTGAGGGGAGTTCTTCGGTTGAAATCTGAGTAAAATGCTTCGGTCAAGATCTGACAGAAGTGCTTCGATCGAGATTTGAACAGAGTGTTTTGGTCGAGATTGGACTGAACACTCCAGTTGAGATGTGAGCGAAATGCTCCGGTTGAGAATTGATGGCAGTGTTCCGGTCGAGTTTTGACTGAGCACTCCGGTTGAGATGCGAGCGAAATGCTCCGGTCGAGCTCCGATCGAGTTTTGACTGAACACTCCGATTGAGGTGCGAAAGAGCGCTCCAGCTGAAATTCGGACTGAAGGGTCCAGTTGAGATGTGACGGTTTCCTTCGGTCAAGATGTCAAAGAGATGTTCGTTCTAAATGTGGAGTTATGACTCCGTTCGAGTTTTGAACGATTAGAGGCGGTTGAGGTGTAACTCAGGACATGTTAGGATCGTGAAGTTGTGGTTCGGTCGAGAGGTATGAGGTAGTGGTCCGATCCAGACTAGAGTCGTGGAGCTCGTCGTGGTGAGGATCGTGAGACTCCGGTTGAGAAACGAGCAGGACTTCGGTCAAGACCAAAGTGATGAGCTCGACAATGAATGTGTAGGAGCTCTCAGACGATGGTGTCGCAACACAGGAGATTGAGATATGGCTTGGTTGAGCGTGTGTGTAGACGTGGAACGATGCCAAATGTTCACAGATTCACTGAATCTGTGAACACGTTTTTTCTCTTTCTTTTGTTGCTTATCTCTCTTGGATTACTTCTATTGTTATGGTTCTTTGTGATTACTCTTCTTATTAGAACGGTTACAGAGCAGAAGCAATATTCAAGGATGCATTACGTATTTCCCAGCCTGTCAGTGGGTGACTCAAATCCGATACTCAACTACATGCATACACTAGCCATACAACCATCTACAGCTCAAGCAGATCAACGTTCAGCACAAAGAGCGATCCTACTACTAACTATTGAATCAAAGAACAATCAAGAACTAGATTAGCAATTAAAACAAGATTCAAGAAACAAGAAACAAGATTCCTAGCAGCATTTAACAATCTAAAAATCAAGAAACACACATTACTTGATGCCTAGATTATCCAAGAACATCAACAACTAGAATGTCAAGACTATGCAAGATTTACACCACATTTCTAGCCTCTATAGTTTACTTGAATGTTGATTTCTACAAGTTTTCACAAGCAAGAACTGAAGCTAATCCACAACTAAGCAAGAATAAGAAACAAGAACCTAGTTAATCCACAAGCAAGGAATCAAGCATGCTCATAGAAATATCACTCAAGATCATTGCCATGAACAAGGAGCTTAGTGATCTTCAAGGACTCGTGGAGGATCCTCTTTATTTAGCTCAAGAGAACTTGAAAATACAATCAAAGCTCCCTCACAAGAGAGGGGGGGCCTTAAATAAGCAAGAAGGCTGCCCATGTGGAGCCCATGTGGCAATTCCACTAAATTAGAAAATACATGTGGAATTTGCCCTTCCACTAAAGGTCACCATCAAAAGGTGGCTCACTCTTACTATTTTAAGGGGGGTCTACATTTATTACAACTATTCAAGAAAATGTTACTAGCTCCTACATGGTCATTCCTTCTTTGGGATACACCATGTAGGCTCACATAGTTACTCACTATCTTCCTAGCTAGTATTTCCTTGGCTCTCATGCTCGGCTCTCAGCTTCTTCTGCTCTCTTCCTTTTGAGACCTCCTCGGCCATGGGTGAGAGATAACTTATGTCTTCAGCTTGGCTCGACACTAGAGAATCGATTAACAAAGCTCAACGAAGGTCCTATAGGTGCTGCGAATGTTGCCTTTGCCAAATAACAACCCTCGCACAGGTATTGCATTTAATGACTTTTCACATGGTTTCAACCCTCGCCCAAGTCATTTTGATGCTCAAATTCCATCTGTTAGGTCGGTTCATAATGACATCTTGATGCTCTGTGAAGGTTCCCAAAAATTCATAGAGTTGAACCCTTGCAAATCACTATTTATTGGTCTTTTGGTACAAAATAATGCTTGTAGATCTCAAGGTAAGTAGAATATACTGATTGGAGTATCAACTCATGTTCCATCCAGGTGTTTCAAAATTATTGCTCCATAGGACATAATGTCTTTGACACTATATGGTCCTTCTCCCATGAACTTCAGCTTTCCTTTGATCAGCTTCGTTTTATACATCAACACCATGTCATCATTCTTTAGTTTCTTCTTATGCAATGTTCTATCATGCCAAGCTTTCCATTAGGACTTCTATGTTGCTAACACATGAACTGCCATCAATCTTGTTTCACATAATTTATGTAAAGCTTCATAATACAATTGTAATGACTTTGGTTCACCCAAATATTCCGTTGCCGCAATTGGTAGACATGGTAGAAGAAAATCAATTGGCATAATAGCATCATGGCCATAAATCAGTTGGAAAGGTGATATCAGTTGCAAAATGACTTCCACCCACTGCATCATCAGATAACATAATAATATATGGTGATTCATGTGGCAAAACTCATCTTCATAGAATATTATCATCTCCCCATCGATACAATTGCCCTGTTATGAACTGATATGTAGACATGTCTATAAATCAACTTGCCTTGTAGTAGTTTGGTCAATGATCCACCTGGTTGTCTATGCATAAGATAATTAACAATATCATCTGCCCATTCAAGTACCACTTCCACATACAACAATGTTGCATCTAAAAGATCATCATCTACTTCGGTGTTCTCAGGTGCTGATTTAATCCTTGATACATGATCCTTCATTTCACACTACCACTTGGAAATCAAATTCTAATAACAAGATTAACCATCTTGTGATTCGGCTTGTATTGCAAGTTTTGTCCACTAAATACAACAAAGGCTGACAATCTATATAGAAGGCAAAATGTGTAGCCGTCAAATAATGTGTAACCTTCTTAACTTAAAAAACCATTGTCGAGGCTTCTCTCTCCATGGTGGAATAACTGATGGCTAGAAAACTTGATCAAACATTCTTTTCTAGTTGAGTTAACACTTCCTTAATAGGTATTTTGATGCACTAGTATAAACATAGAATTTGATCGTCCAATTTGATGCTCGCAAAATTGGTGTTGATATTAATTCAACTTTCGAAATGACTCTAATGCATTTTGTGTCTATATGGAAATTATGGTAAGTTTATGAATTGGGCATGCCAAATTTGTGAAAATAGAATAAAAATTAGGTAATAATCTACATGGCCCATAGAAATATAAACTTCTCTTATGGTGCAAGGTGGTGGAAGATCTATAATAATTCTAATATAAGGGAGATCTGTAGCTATGCCATGTCATGAAATCACATGTCCCAATACCAAGCCATGTGTAGCCCATATTTGACGCTTTTCTGGGTTCAAAGATATTCGAAGTTTATGAGACTGAGCAAAAAAACTTTCAAGCTAACTTAAATGGTCTTCCTCCATCCCATGGACACAAAGATCATCGAAATAAATTTCCAAAAACTTTTGAAAGCAAATTGCATGATGTGTTGAAAAACACTAGGAGCATTACATAACCCAAATGGCGTCACTTTACATGCATACGTTCTTCGTTAAGTGGCAAATGCTATCTTGTGTTGATCGTCAGGTATGATCTTTACCTAATTGTACCCATTGAATCCATCCATAAAGCTATACACTTTGGCACCAACAATGCAATCCAGTATGCTCTCAATGAATGGTAAAGAAAATTGATGGGTCTATGTAGTAATTACATTCAAGGCCTTCAAATTCACGTAGATGCACATCCTGCTATTCTTCTTTGGAATGATTACAATAGGTGATACTCATTCCGTATGCTCGATTTCATAAATGAAATTAGCATCCAATGCTTTTTATGATTCTTTTTATATCAACTCAGTGTAATTTGGATTACAATGATAAAATAGGCTCACTTTTAGTATAACATCTAGTACCAATGGAATAATATGTTGTACAACCAAAGTGAGTGTTAGCATCTGTGCTAACACAGAAAAAAATAAAAAAGAGAAATAAAACTCCGTGGCATGTGTTTTGTAAGCCTACGTACGAGTGTATGTTAATAAACTTCCGCCATGGCATGTGTTTGTAAGCCCATGAGTAGAAGCTTAAAAAATAATAAAATATCTTAAACTTAGATTTAGAACTTAGACTTAGGAAACTTAAGAATAGAAATAATTTGTCTTAAGTTTTCCTAAGTTAAGAAACTTTGAAGTTCTAAATCCTAAGTTAGATGTTCTAGAAAGGCTAGAAATAGATTAGTCCCATAAGTTAGTGGATACTTATGGAAGACCCTCCTTGCCATAAAAGGAGAGGTATTTGCCTAGTAAATAACACTTTTGAGATTAAGCTATCAAGTTCTCTATTTTTGAGATTATCTCTCTATTTCATTTGTGTTCCCTTTGGGAAGGTGCATAGCTTGAGGGAAGGTGCTCGGGCCTCCTCTTGCCTCCTTCTCATTGGTTTGTATTGTGGCATGTATTTTGTTGATTGATTATTAGTTAGCCGCAATCTTCCATTCTAACTCCCTTTGGGTGTTAATCTAGGATTTAGTTTAATCACCTTGCTAGTTGGGTAAGCCTTAGTAAGGTTTTGTATTTTGTCATCCTAGTTAGTTTCATTTCTATTTCGAGCACTAGTTGGGTAAGCCTTAGTGCTTTCATCATTGTTTTCTATTTTTGCACTCCGTTTGAAACTTGGTAGAATATTAGAAAGTGGACGATCCTCTCTATACTACACCACATCGTGAGTAGATCTAGCCAAACATTCACAAATCAGATTTACTTCCAACATTGGCGTCGTTGTCACTTTTTAAGCATTTTTTTACCTAGCTTCTTTCTCTGTTGTTTTTTTGCCTCCGTGTTGTGTGTTTGCTTGTTTGTCTGTCTTCTATCTTCCAACCACAACACGAGTCTTCTCTCCAGGTCCTACATGCTGGGGAGAAGCAACAAAAGAATCAACTTGGGCATTTTCTTTGAAAAGAAGTGACCCAAGTGACTTTTTTTCGAACCAAACAGGTATATCAGAATTCGCCAGTCTGTCTGCATCCCTAACAGACCCTGATCTTTCATTTTATCACCTCCACGAATTCTGACCACTGTCTGATAAAACTGTCTGATATACTGTCAAAATCCCTTATTTCTCACCCAAATCTTTGTCCTAGAATTCGCCGGCTTCACTGAGGCTAGATCTCAAGATCAGTCCTCCAGTAGCTCTGCGAAATCTATCTTAGAGATTTTGCCTATTTTCTATCAGAAAGTCATTTTTTTTTTCATATTCCCTATCTGTCAATAAAACCTCTATATCAAAAATCGCCATCTAGCCTACGAAATCGTCCTCAATGAGCACGAGTTCTCTGTTCCACCCGCGAACTCTAACAGTACAATTTTTTTTTCCAGAAATATAAAAAAATCAATATTCTGACAGACAACACTCCTTGTCAGAATTTGCGAGTCTCACAGTTCAATTTATCTGCCTCTCCACGATTTCTCAGCCTATCCGCAAATTCTATTACAGCCAGAAAGACCAGTTGTTTTGTCCTACACTCTCCATTCTACAAGCAAACTGTCCTTTTTTTGCCAAGTATAGTACTGACCTGATCATATGTATTGTTACTCTCCTCCACACTCTGCATCATGTCTCGTGACTGTGTTGAATCTTCTAATCTGGCTCCTCCACGACTAGAATGCAGAATTCCATGTATCGATGCACCAAAGTACGATGGAGAATCTGACCCAGTCCGATTTCTCCAAAACTTTGATAATGCATGCCATTTTTATGGAGATACCTCAGAAACTGAAAAGCTTCGCCTATTTCTCATGGTACTCTATGGAACAGCCAAGGAGTGGTATCTTAATCTCGAAGCTCCTGATCTTGTTTCTTGGACCACCCTCAAGGACGCTCTCATCAAGCATTTCAAACCATTCAAACTGACTCAGAGCCCATTCATCCAAATTACCCATATCAAGATGCATCACGAAGAGTCTGTTCGAAACTACATTGAGCGTTTTAAACGTCTCCAAGTAGATAGAATGTGTTGATGAAAATATCACCGAATATATGGCCATAAAACTGTTCTTGGTTGGATTGCCTAAA
Source organism: Diphasiastrum complanatum (assembly GCA_029204225.1). Classification (NCBI taxonomy): domain Eukaryota; kingdom Viridiplantae; phylum Streptophyta; class Lycopodiopsida; order Lycopodiales; family Lycopodiaceae; genus Diphasiastrum; species Diphasiastrum complanatum. The sequence goes on along the minus strand of CM055098.1, from coordinate 14,086,027 downwards.
AACATCCGTCGTGAACTCAAACCAGTTGACCTTTATGATCAACTTAAAGATGTGATGACTGATGCTATCCGTGAGGAAGATGAAGGTTCCGACGATGACTTTGACCATCGTGAAAAGAAATCTAAGAATCCGGACCATTCTAATCATCTGAAGTCTGACAATGTCGCCCAATCTTCTGAACTTCTACATCAAATGGAAACTTGGCAAAAAGCTCAACAATCTCATATGGATAAGCTCACTGCCGACTTTCAAACCGCCATGAAACAGATTGCTGAGGAATCATTTATAGCAAGAGAAAATGTCTGGTGTCCAATCTACTCACAGCGTCATACTGCTAATGAATGCCCTCAACTGCAAAACCATTTTCCAGCAGCAACCAAATCCACCATCTATCAAGCATACTGCCCCTACCCTCCACAACATCCTATACCATGACCAGGGGTCTACCAACCACAACCAACTGCACAAATCAGTACCAACCACCATGTCAAGAGTTTGTCGTTAATCAACCTACCCCACAACAACCTGTCCATTATCTTGATCCGAATACCATCGATCCGGCAACCTACTATGTGGAAGACAATACTCAACCGCAATACTCTACTGAAACGGTTGTTTATTATACATATGACTCTAATGCTCAAGCAGGGAATCCCTATGCCCAAGCTTACAATCCAAACCAAGCTGTCTTTGCTGCACATCAACTCCCTACAATACGAGGATGTTTTATCTGTGCAGGTAAGCATCCTAGTATTCGCTGCCCCGATAAACTCCGTTTTTCTCCAGCTTGTGAAAACTGGGGTATTGAACATCACGTGAAGGACTGCCCATCCCGATCCAAACCTGCTGCTCCTATCTGTTCAGTGCAAGTAGAAACTTTACCAGTTGAAACTCATCCTGCTTGAGTCTTGACTCAGACACAAATCCAACGCCAAGCCCCTCCACTTGCACCCAGCAAAACTCAACAGCATGTTGTCTCTCCAAGTGAAGATTAGACCCCGATAGTTTATCTTCACCCATATGAAGAAATTCGGCTACATCATCAGTATCGCCAGCAAATCCGCAATGCCGACCAACAATCTTCCACCTCCCATGAAGTAACTTACAAGCCTTTTGAAAGCAAAACCCTTGAAGGTACCAAAATCTGGAGAGATTTACTGCAAGCTGATGTCACTCTTCCTTTCCATGTTCTCTGGAAGCATGCTGGCAAATGGAAACACCAGATCCAGTCCAATGACACCACCAGACCTGATGAGTTGCCTGAAATGCCCTTACACCTAATCAATCCACTCAAAGAACGAGGCAACATCAAAATCCCAGCTACCCATCACCAATCACGTGAAGTTTTAGCGATTCTCGATGGTGGCTCCGGTGTCAATATCATTTCCACATCACTCATGCTAGAATGGAATCTGAGAGACAAGTTTGCCAAACCCACTTGTTAGCTTAGGATGGCTGATCAAAGTGTGGTCTGACCTACCGGTTTCCTTCCACAAGTGCTGATCAAACTAGGAGGTCCGATCTAGTAGTACTTGATATTACCAATAATGCCTATTCATATGAATTACTACTTGGTCGTCCGTGGCTCATTTATGCAAGAGTTGTTCATGACTGGAGCAAAAGTCAAGTCACTTTTGGAAATCGTGACAATTTTGTCACCATTGATTCAACGGGCAAACTTAAACCTGTACGCATCCATGACGAAGGGTCATCGACCACCAACTCATTGTTTGAACCATACCAATCCAGCCACGAAAAAGGTCATTATGTAAATCTACTGATATCATGAAATGGAGTCACGGTTTAGCTACCATTGATTGTGTGAATGCCGATTACTATGCTCAGCATCAGGATGATTGTCCCTTTTTACTCTCGATCGATCACGACCAATTACCTGATCTTGATACACCTATTATCAATATCAATTTTATTGATATCCTTCCACACAATGATGAGTTACTAAATATTGCATGGCTACCTACTAATGAATCAGAAGATTTATTCGTCGATGATGAGAATGTCTTACGAATTCAGAATTGCCCAGAAGATTTGGACATTTTTGATATTCAGATCTTCAATTACATGGAGGCACTTCCACTTAGGGCCCATCCGCAACATGCTTCCAAGGTGGAACCAATTGCCAAGTTTACAGTTGAAAAGCCTGATACAAAATTCTACCGTGCCAAATGCCCAGACTATCCATGGGATCTCTGCGAGGAGGAGACCATCTTTCAAATTGATGACGAGATCCTCCATAACGTACCACCCGTTCCTCATCCACACATCCCCATAGCCAAAGCCTCAACCACGTGGCTATGCTATGAAAGAAAAGATGAAAAAACCGCTTCAAATTCAACCACCTGGCTACCTCACAACTATTAGGTAAGTTCCTGAGATTGCCTCTGTTCCTACCCCAATCACCATCTTGTCAGGTGAAAGGCAAGGTCCCCCTCGAATCTCCAGCCCATGATGTCCCTGCATACTTTAAGGACTATACGATCGAGGATGTCACAATCCAATTACCACAAGCTCAACGTGAGCCAAATGGTAATTCGTCCTATGAAGGCCTTGCACGAACTATCACCCTTTCTATGAGTGAGCCAAATGAAACCAATGAATATATTGTCCACATCGGAGCTATCTCAATCGCGAACAACGCAGATGGCTTGAAAAGCTCCTGCGAAAATATAGACATGTCTTTGTGTGAACCTATAAAGACATGAAAGGCGTCTCAACCCAAGTAGTTGTGCATCGTATTCCGCTTAAACCGGGTGCCAACTGCTAGTCATTTATACAGATGCAATCCAATCTATAAGGCCAAGATCAAAGAAGAATTACAATGCCTCTTAGATGCGGGATTTATCTATGAAATCGAGCATACTGAGTGGGTCTCCCCAATTGTCATCATTCCCAAGAAAAATAGAAAACTCCAAATCTGTGTCGACTATAAGAAACTTAACGTCGTCACCGAACGTAATCATTTTCCATTACCTTTTGGAGAATCCATCTTAGAAAATCTAGCAAGAGATGAGGCTTACTCCTTCTTAGATGGCTTTAGCGGATACAATATGATCCAAATTGCTGAAGAAGATCAACATAAACCGCTTTTGCCACAGAATGGGGAACCTTCTGCTGGAAAGTCATGCCTTTTGGTCTCTGCAATGCCCCTAGCACCTTCCAACGTGTTATGCAAGCTACTTTTTCTCAGCAGATGGGCGATACCCTAGAGGTTTACTTGGACGATTTAGGTGCACATTCAGAAGAAACACGCCATTTTTCTGTGCTCAAATTTTTTTTTATCCAATGCCCATGCTTCGACATCTCCCTTAATCCTGAAAAATGCCAGACCTGGGTAACACATGGTATTGTGCCCTCTCTATACTACACCACATCATGAGTAGATCTAGCCAAACATTTGCAAATCAGATTTACTTCCAACAGTGGGGATGCCCTTCAAATCTTTGTAGGACCAAGCAAAAAAATCTTTGAATTGGGTGGAAGATAATTGTGATCCCACATGGACTATCTTCTCTTTCTCTCTTGGTTTAACTAGATTCATTGGTTGTGTGTGAGCTGGTCCATCATAAACTTCATGCTTCTTCGGAATGCTTTCTTCAGGTTCCCTATGAGCTTTTGGCATCATTCAGGCATATAATATTGTAGTTCATACTCTTTTTCTTGCTCTAGTGGGTTGATCTTGGTTTTACTCTTGGAAGTCAATTTCTTGGCCTTTGAGGATTTTGCCTTCATTAATTTGTGACTCAAGGAATCATCCTTATCAAGAATTGGATCCATCTTCTCTTTTCCATTGCTCTTCTTTGTCATGGCTGTTGTAGGTTTACCATCCTTCAAAATAATCACTTTTGGTGGCTTTGGTGGAGATTGATCTTGAATTTGGTGCATCCCAAATCTTGTTGGATCCATATGTCTTCTCCATGGGGGTGAAGTGGTTAGGGTATTGACTAGCCATTTTCTGTTGGTTGGGTGGTTTTTCTCCACAGGTGTCCGTTTGGGTGCATGCAATAAGATCTAGTCAGACAGGTGTAATGATGTTTTCATAAGGCTTTCATGAAGTTTGGTTAGGATTGGACGCCATTAAGGGTCTCAAAAAAGTCAAAAATGGTGTATTTTTTGTGGATTTTTGCTTGAATAACTCTCAAATGGTGGTATGAACCTATTGGATATTTTTGCAAACTGAAAGATATGATGGATTGCCTCTTATTTGAGCCATCATGCATCCAATTTGGTTGTGTGAGGCTTAGGCACCATTATGTTGAAGTTTTGCTTGTTGAAGGAGTCCAAAAATGCAATTTTTGCACGATCTAAGCTTATGAAACAAATGCTTTGAGCATATGTTTCTCGACAACAATCTTATTGGGAGAAGTATATGTCCTTGATTGAGTTTGCCTATAATAGTAGTAAGCATTCGACTACCGGTTATAGCTCGTTCATGCTTATGCACAGTTTTGAACCTAGATCACTCATAGCCGTTAAGACTCACTTGATCAAGTTTTAAAAAGTGGCGGATTTCTTGCACAACATGCAAAAAATGCTATAGATAGCACATGAGAATGTCCAAAGTGCCCAAGATAGGGACAAATATTATGCTAATTTGAAAAGATTGCCTCAAAACTTTCAAGTGGGAGATTGGGTGTATTTACGAATTCCAGAGGATTCTAACGTAATGCGTACTGGGAAGCATTACAAATTGTCCAATAGATATAGGAGACCATATCAAATCGTGAAAAAGATCGAATCCTTGGCTTACCAATTGGACTTTTTGAAAGGAACTCATGTGCACCCAATTTTTCACATGAAAAAAAGTTTACATAAAGAAGAACATCTTGGTTCTGGAGATCGATTCAACCTATTGGATGAATCATCGGGAGTGACTTTATTTAAATCCGAAAAGATCTTGGATATTAGAACTAAATGATTGAAAAATCATATAGCTACCGAGCATCTGGTTCTATGGAAGGGTCATACAGACGATGATGATTCTTGGAAACAAGAAAGTAATCTGAAAATAAACTTTCCTAACTTTAAATCTGAGGTTAGAACTTGAATAAGAGTGAAAAAATGTCATGGCCATAACTGATCTCTGATTATTATCTCGGTAGGAGGTCAGTAAACCTACTTCAATCCATAATTTAATATGATTATGAGGGGTTTGGGGCTCTCATGTGCATATGGTCATACTTAATGGTTGGAAGCCTAAACTTAAGATGGTGGATTTTTATGGGTCTATTAGTGAGTCTTAGGAAAACTGTATAACGTGGCTCAGTTAGGTTGTAGATGTGTCTAGTCATGTGTCATAATTTTTCCGCCCCTTCTACAACAAGGAGGGGTGGGGAGTCGTCAACTTCATCAGCTGAAAATGAGAGTTTTGATAATATTTCAAGCATTGAGTTGAGAGGAGTTAGTGGGAATTCCTTGGAATTTGAATTGTAAAAAAACAATGCAAAACATATTTTTAGTGTTTTCAAATTTTATGGATTTAGCATAATAGCATCAAATGTATTATGCGAGTTATTTTTTGTAAAAGTCAATTTAGACTATTAAAAAACAATAAATATTTTGTGTATTTTGTTCACGTGAACATTTTCAATTTTTTTAGGTTTTATTAGAAATTTTAATTTTTTTGGACATGGTGTATTGATTTTTTTGGTCAAAATGGATATTCTTTGTATAAAGTCCTCACAACAGGATTCTAGTCTAAGCATACCATACAAAGCAACAACACATGGGAACCATTGGAGGTTAAACCAACCCAACCAAACCTAGATCGTACGGATCTAGCCCCCAAGCTATGGATCAATCAGAGTCATGGAAAGAGGAGTCACACCAGCATCATGTAGCTACTCATCACAAATCAAGCATACACTAGTGAGAGCCCAGCAGGTATACTTATACCCTCCAAGGCCCATGCACCACTAGTAGTGCACTGTGACACCTCACTGGACACCTCTGTAGCCTATCTGGGCCACGTCATCCAGTTCCCTAATGACTCATTGATAGACCCATACCAACTCCACCACCATGTGTTTAGGCCTACAACCATTAATTATGACCATATACACATAAGGGCCCCAATTCCCTTATAGTCACAATTAACTTACGGGTTGTTGGCTACCGGTCCCTAGCGTGGAAACGCTGACCAGTCATGGGCATGCCATTCTTCCCCCCTTATTCAAGTTATGTCCTCAGAACTTAAAACTGGGAAAGCCCCTCCTTAAGCTTCCTTCTTGTTCCCAAGAATCGTCATCGTCTATACATCCCCTCCATCAAACCAGATGCTCGATAACTATACGATTTCTCAATTGTTTAGTTCTTGTATCCAAGATCTTTTCGGATTCAAGACGAGATACACCCGATGATTCATCCAACAGGTCCAACTGATCTCCAGATCCAAGATGTTCTCCTTCACGTAGACTCTTTTTGAGACGACTAACGTGAAATACGGGATGCACTTGTTATCCATCCGGGAGTTCCAATTGGTAAGCTAAGGATCCGATCTTTTTCAAGATCTTAAACGGTCCTCTATATCTAGGGGACAACTTATAATGCTTGCCGGTACGCGTTACACTTGAATCCTTTGGGATTTTCAAATATACCCAATCTCCCACTTGGAAGTCTCTCGGTGATCTTTTCATATTTGCATAATGTATGTCCCTATCTTGGGCACTCTAGACATTTTCACGTGCAATCCATAGCATTTCCTGCATATCATGTAGGAAATCTGCTACTTTCTGAAACTTGATTGACCGAGTCTCAACCGCAATGGGTGACCTAGGCTCAAAACCGTATATAACCATAAACGGGCTATAACCGGTAGCCAAATGCTTACTACTATTATAGGCAAACTCGATCAATGGAAGGTACTTTTCTCAATCAGATTGTCGTCTAGAAACATATGCCCGAATCATTTGTTCCATCGTCTGATTTGTTCTTTCCGTCTGTCCATCTGTCTCAGGATGATCAAAAGAATCCAAGCTCAGTGTCGTCTCTAGTTTAGCGAATACGGCCGACCAAAAGTGACCGGTGAACTTCAAATCGTGATCGCTCACAATATCACTTGGTAATCCATAAAGCCTAAACAGAGGCTCTACAAATATTTGAGCTAAATCAGAAGCCTTCGTGGTGGTCTTTACCAGAATAAACGTAGCCAATTTGGTAAGATGGTCGACCACAACCAAATTGCATCATGCTGTTTATTCGTCTGCGCTAACCCAACCACGAAATCCATGGAAATACTATCCCATCTCTTACTAGGGATATCTAGTGGATGCAATAAACCGCCAGCCTTATGGCGTTCAGCTTTATTCAACTGTCATTGGTCACACTTGACCACATAAGATTCTACAAAGGGCTTGAGTTTTGGCCAATAAAAATCCCTTCGTACCAAATCCAATGTACGATGTATGTCGGGATGTTTAGCGCATGGTGAGTCATGACATTCATAAAAAATTTTATTCTTAACAACACACAACCTTCCCTTTCCTGAACAAAAGTCCATTATAGATAGAGAAGTCATCAGTACCCTTTATATCCTTCCCTCCAGACTGATCACCATGATCATCAGTCCCGCTTGATGAAACTGCTAGAACCCTATTTCAGATTGGTCCAAAATGTGGGTCTTTCTCATAAAGACCTCTCAGGGAGAGATAAAAGTCCGTACTGATCTCAGTGAAGAAAAGTTTCACTTCACCAATTCGACTAAGTGCATCACCCACCTGATTGGATGAGCCTCTGATATATGGCACTTCAAAGTCAAATTCTTGCATGAGTTCTGCCCATCTGGCCTTACGACCTTGCAAATCATTCTGATTACAAAAATACTTTAAAGGTTGATGATCCGTATTAACCATGAATTTATTACCATACAGGTAATGCCTCCATGATTTCAAAGCATGGATCACAACAAAAAGCTCTTTTTCCTGAGTGGTGTACCTGACATGTGCATCGGTTAGTTTCTTACTTTCAAAGGCAACGGGTTGACCTTCATGTAAGAGAACAGCTCCAATAGCCGTATCACTCACGTCAGTGTTAATGACGAATGGCAAATCTAGATCCGTATTCTCAAAACTGGAGCTGAGGCAATTAGAAGCTTGAGTTTGCAAAAACTCTCATCTAATTTCTCATTCCATTTAATAGGAGGACTTGGCCTACTTTGCGGCTTCTCACTCCTTTCAACATATTGCTGAGAGGTGCAGCAATCTTCGAGTACTGATTTGTAAATCTGTGGAAAAACACAGTGAAACCTAAGAATGACTTCCGTTTTAGGAATTGGCCATTCCACTACCGTCTTCACCTTTTTTTCGTCAATCTTGATTCCAAAGAAGGTAATCTTATGACCAAGGTAAAGAAGTTCCTTCTTGAAGAATTCGCACTTTGATTCTTTTGCATAAAGCTTCTCTTGTCTTAAGATACGTAAGACAGTTAGAGATGCTTAGCATGCTTTGAGTGTTCTGCTATAGATCATAATATCATCCAGAAACACTACTACGAACTTCCCCAAATATGGATGAGATAAATCGTTCATCATTTGCTGGAAAGTAGTCGGAGCATTTGTCAAACCAAAGGGCAATACAAGAAACTCGTAGTGGCCAAACGTGGTCTTAAAACCGATTTTAGATACATCTTCCGGATGTATCCTAATCTGATGGTATCTCGTACCTAGATCAATTTTTGTGAAGTATTTAGCTCCATTCAATTGATCTATGAGATTGTCCATCCTGGGCAACGAGTATTTATTTTTAACTGTTAGTTTGTTCAGACCCTTGTAATCTACACATAGCCGGATACTCCCATCTTTCTTACTCTTAAGAAGGACAGGTGCTCCCCATGGAGATTTACTAGGTCTTATGTGTCCCATCCTAAGATACTCCTCGATCTGCCTAGCCACTTCCTCCTCTTCCTTTTGACTAAATCGATATGGTTGTCTGAAGATAGGACGACTATCGGGAAAAAGATCTATCTTATGGTCCACCGACTGAGCGGGTGGTAGTCCATAAGGTAGCTGCTTCGGAAAAACTTCCCTAAACTCTTGCTTTAAATCTTGCAAAAGCTGTTGTTCCTAATGCGAATTTTCGGTGTAAAGCATAAAAACACATTCACATCCCCAACATCACAATGCATACGAGATTTCAAAAGCAAGAAGTTTCTCAATTAATTCAGCCGAGGAAATCATCGGCGATGAAAGTACATCGGTCTCTCCATAAATAGAGACAATTTGATCAAACTTATCTTTAAATACCATAGAATGATTTTTAAAATCTATCTCTAAAGAGTCTGACTTGCCAAAAAACCATTCATAGCCCAAAATCACATCAATCCGGTCTAGATTCATGACATGGAAATCCAACGGCTCAACATAGTCTTGCATCCGAAGCTCTAAGTTCGAGACTTTGACATCCCAAATCTCAGTGTCTGACCCTGAGGCAAGACGGACCACGTAACGGTGATCACTGGCCATGGTGGGCACTCGGAGCTTCTGCACAAGTCGAGCGTTCAAAAAATCGTGAGTACTATCTGAATCAAATAGCACATTCATGTCTTTCCCTAAAATTTTGCCTCTCACACGAAACAATTCATTAGCCTTGAAAGAAAGTACACTAAAGTTACAAGTACAGTCACAATTATTTAATGAATTGACTTCCAATTTACCTGCCAGTAAATCCACAGTCATGAAACTTGATGAATTTGCTTTCCGTTCAGTGCACTGTTTAGCACGGTGCCCGGGCTTATTGCAGAGAAAACACAGATTCTGTTTAAGCGCCGCCAACCGTGCTTTGTCCTTCACCACCAGTTTTTTCTTATTCTTTTTTTTTCTTTGACTGTTAGTACGCTTTTGCTTCTAGCTCATCAAAAAACTGCTTCTTACGCTTGTTAGATTTTTCTTGCTTGGGTTTCAAGGCCGTTTGGTCGTGCACACTTTTCCGTGATGCAACAACTGTACTATCATAGGTTTTCGCCACACGGATAGCATCCTCTAGTGAGTTGAGGATATTTCGTTTGCATTTATTTTGATAGTCAGCTGGCAGTTTGGCAATAAATTGCCACTGTGCTAACTTACGATAAAAAAGTGGCACCTTAGCCAAAGAGTCCAAGAACTCTTGGGCATAACCGTCCAGTTCTCAGCTGCCCATTTTGCAATTGATAAACCGAATATACAGCTCGGAATCGTCTATTGTGACAAAAGCTTTCCAGAATTCCGTCAGGAATCCAGCCCAAGTCACTAGTTTTGTGGAAAGTTCCCTCCACCAAGAAGAGGCTTTGCCTTCCAGAAACAATAGAACCGATGATATTCGTTTATCTTCTAGGAAGTTGTGCAAGCAAAAATAGCTTGTCCAACGATTTAACCAGTCTTCAACAACTCCCGGGCGCTTAAACTTTTTATCACCAAAAAATATTTCCGGTTGGTAGCCCAAGTTATTCGAGTTAATAGCTTGCAGTTGATTAAATAGATTTTGCATTGTTTATCCCGTTGTTTATTGCTCTGATGAAGTTCTAAACTACCTCGCCTAAAGTTTGCAATAGTTTTTCTGAGTCTAGGGTGTCATCACTGTCGGGTGAGGCCGGCTGAATCTCCGTATTTCCCCCATCACTTCTTGGTGATGCCGGGTGAATGTCGGTAGCACCCCCCTCCAAAATTTCATCAGTATCCATTTGCTTGCCAACTGAAAATTAAAATTTTTTGTTCAGTTAACACATTCATTACGGGTATAATAGTAACTGAACCAAACAATGTCTACAAAAACCAATTTACAGACCATACGTGCTTTCATTAACAAGTTATACCAATGAATAGGCAAATGGGTACTTAAGCAATAAAAAACTGGAATTAACCGTGAATGCAGCATAAATCACTTAACAACTGCAAAATTAAACCATCAGTTCTTAAAAACTGAAAAACCCACTACGAGAAAGAAAAACTTTCAGGCTTTCAAAAAACTCAAAAAAGTAACACTAGCCTAAACCCCCCCCTCAACCAACCTCACCTACCACCTTGCATGGCCCACTTAAGTTTCAATAATTTAACTTAAGTGTAATAGGCCACTTAACACCCCCCCCCCCTCCCTTTCATTCATCTCCCTCACATCGGACCCGCACATGGCCACTCGAGCCACTCCATTGCGCCCCTCTCAGGCTTCTACACACGGAGATCAGAGCGCTCAGATCCGCCCGAGAGAGAGAGAGAGAGAGAGAGAGAGAGAGAGAGAGAGAGAGAGAGAGAGAGAGAGAGAGAGAGAGAGAGAGAGAGAGAGAGAGAGAGAGAGAGAGAGAGAGAGAGAGAGAGAGAGAGAGAGAGAGAGAGAGAGAGAGAGAGAGAGACACCCTCCAAACAGAGTATTCTGTTCCCGATTTCAGGGCTCCTAAGAGGAGTTCAAAAGGCTAACAATCAGCATGTTAATCTGAGTTTTATTTCTAATTTTTTCGTTCCTTATGATGCAGGAAGCACAAAGTCCAAAGTATCTGCTGTTTTTTTAGATCACTCTGTCCTTTCAGCGTTTTTTTAGTTTGCCAATGCTTTTCATTTACTTATTTCAAGCATAAGCAGAGTTCCAATGCAAGATTTGCAGGGTTTGCCCTCACTATGTCTGAAAAACAGAGGTTATGCTGCCAAAATTTTCACAGAACTTTAGTTTTGCAAGTTACTACAACTATTTTATCCAATAGTTATCTAAACTGAACACAACCATCCTTTAGAATGGCTTTACAGGCTCCTAACACTGCAAACAACTGTTAGGTTGCTGGAAAATGAAGCATAAGCCTGTACTTTCACAGAGCCATGCAATCTTGTCAAACATCACCAACACTCAACAACCAGCAGATTAGAGTATTTTTGCTTCTATTCCAGCCTACACCGTTTTAAAACCAAACCGGCTTCCAAACAGGCAATAGACAGCATTAAAAATACAGTAATCATTCATAAGAAGAATAAGAGACTGTAAGGAAAAAATCCAGCAACCAATAAAGTAATTTGTTGCTCTCACAAAGATGCTAACCACAGAGTAATCAACAACAATAGAATTCCTTCCAAGAAACCAATTCGAGAAGCACAAAAACCAACCAATTGTGAGCCTGATAGTCCACTTACCACACAATCGATTGCAATTCAAAAATTATTTCCAACAGGAAGAAAATTCCACAATTCCACCGTTTTGTTGCTCAGCACTTTCCATGGTAAATCCTGCTTAGACTGGCTCTGATACCAATATAAAGTCCTCACAACAGGGGTCTAGTCTAAGCATACCATACAAAGCAACAACACATGGGAACCGGTGGAGGTTAAACCAACCCAACCAAACCTAGATCGTACGGATCTAGCCCCCAAGCTATGGATCAATCAGAGTCATGGAAAGAGGAGTCACACCAACAACATGTAGCTACTCATCACAAATCAAGCATACACTAGTGAGAGCCCAGCATGTATACTTATACCCTCCAAGGCCCATGCACCACTAGTACTGCACTGTGACACCTCACTGGACACCTCTGCAGCCTATCTGGGCCACGTCATCCAGTTCCCTAATGACTCACTGATAGACCCATACCAACTCCACCACCATGTGTTTAGGTCTACAACCATTAATTATGACCATATACACATAAGGGCCCCAATTCCCTTATAGTCACAATTAACTTACGGGTTGTTGGTCTACTGGTCCCTAGCGTGGACACGCTACCCGAGACCAATCATGGGCATGACACTTTGTATAAATTTTTTTTTGTGATTTTTGGAAAAATTTCATGAAAAAACATGCTTTTGGGCAAAATTTCAAAAATTGAAAAACGGTTACTCTTTTTTAGGATTTTAACCCATTTCTAAAGATTTCGCTTTGAATGTGGATCAGTAGGATACAATGTTCCCAATGACCATAATTCCAAATGCTTTAGTTTTCTTCCTTATAATGGATCATCTCATAATCTGACAATTTTGATTCTTTTGAATTCCTTGTCACCATACTTTGCAGGAAGATTCACATGAAGATGAACTTTTGATTTTGCAAAAAGAGATACACCTTAATCTCAAATATTTTTCTAGCTATCTTTGTTTTTGTTTTCTTGATTGAATAAAACTACAAGACCTTAGAGTTTTTCTATCAATTGAAAGAACTTTCAAACTTAAATTTGTTATAACCATTTCAACTTATTTTGTGGAAAGGGAAAAAGAGGTGTCAAAGGGTTGGGAAGGTTTCAGAACACGAGCTTGCTTCCAATGGTACCTCTCTCTCTCTCTCTCTCTCTCTCTCTCTCTCACATACACACACACACACACACACACACACACACACACATGCAGGGCCACAAAGCCCGCCATCAGTGGTTGCCATTCTCTCCTACCTCTTGCCATTCTCTCCTACCTCCGGAGGTGAAAAAAGTCAATCTCCAGATGCAAGCTAGCCTCTAGAGGCAACCTCTGCCAACTGGCATAAACATTCCCAACAACATAGGTAGGAGGGAGCAATCCACCTTTGGCATGTGGCTTGCCCCCACATTTATTTTTGGAGAAATGGCACTAGAGGCAACCACCACGTGGCCCACCTATGAGAGAGTGAGAGAGAGAGAGAGAAAGCACGTTCAAGGAGGTGCTTTTTTTCTAAAATTCTTGTACGTTCTCATTTGTGCAAAGATTTTAGTTGAACCCATGACCTCCAAGCATATGGAACTTAAGTCCTGGCCAAATAACCACTTAGATTGGAACAATTCCAGGTGACAATGTTGAACCTTATTCGCCATCATATTGATATGACATATACTTACAATTTTTATCCAGATTTAGCTGAGTCTCATCAATCGATATCTCATCTGTTATCAGATCTTCGTAGTATTTGCTTTTTAGTATATCCTAATTTCAAGGAAATCATGGTCATTAACTAGCACCAAAGATAATTACTACAAAGAAAATGCTGACGCTGCAGTGATGGTGATCACCATATTAGAGAGTGACCAGTGTTGACAGATTGACCGGAGATGCCAATGGTGAAGGACCATAGACGATACCATCAGAGAGAATTTTGTACATGGCCTGGGTGGGATGGATCAAATCCCAGAACACATACTCACTGGCATCTGCACACAGTGTTGATGAAGTGGTGCAGTAGGAAAAGCCACCATATATGCCATCTCCACAACAAGCCTTGTTTCCATACTTGAAACCTGCACACAGCGAAGAAATTTTTTTAAATTCTTATTGTCCTCAGACCACCCAGTTCACGATAATGTGCAAAGATAGCAGGTAATTCCCAATGAAGCACGGCAGTGCACGAGGGGCAGTACTCATCCTGCATTGCAAGCATGATTCACTCTCATAGGTTTCCATAGCTGCTAAATGTATGTTTCATTGTGACAGTCATCTACTACATTTCTTTAAGCTAAATGTGTAGATATGCACTGTGTGAAAAAGCCTGTTGATCTTCCACAGTTCCGGATGAAGGGATTGGTTATAACTTCTGTGCAATGCTTTTCAGCTCGGCTGTTGAGATTACTGACCTGAAGCTTCAGGATTTTGAACTGCAGCTAGAATAGGATCATATGCATTCCCATATACAATACGTGCTCCCTCCAGCTGCTTGTTTAACTGAGAGAGTGCACCCACCAATCCTGCGTTATAACTGCGCGCTTGGGCATTGACTCCGTTGATGCAACCTCCGCTTAAGCTCAGGAAGACGGTGAGCGCTACAGGGAGACATCCTAGCGGCCCAGCAGAAATGATCACTATTTTGCGTGCACCCAAATCATATAGGCTCTGTTGCATTTTAGAGACGACCGAATCAAGTAAGATTTGATTTGACATATGAAGAGATGCATGGCAGCATGTGGTTGAATATTCAGTCAAACGTCAGGCGAGATATGACGAACGTACCTTGATGTGATTGGCGACCGTTGCGGTGAGCATTGAGTTGAATTCTTCTGATGTATAAGTTATCCTCTCGTCAAAACTTTTCTGATAGTCTATAATGTCATTACCTCCACTGCTGATCACAAAAATACAGTTTGCCATCCAATCTGCGATGTTTGCAGCTCCAATCAGTTCAACCAAGCTTTGTTGAGCGAGCTTGAAGTTTTTCAGCTGCTGCGTGAAAATTACGGATCCCTAGGGACCCATCAACCGCATGCACAACCATTTCTCAGATCCACTGTTAAGTCTTAGTACAAGTTTGTGCTAATTACTGGCATGGGTAATGTCTGAGATAGAAGAGTTCAGCTTACTGATGATGCGCCAGTGCTATCAAGGTAACCTGATCCAGCTGATGCGAAGTTGACACCCTGAAGAAGATTCAGTCCTTGGGCATCGGGATTGTAATAATCAATAGGATATGGAAGGCCTAGGAACTCCGCTGTCATAGCATAGCGACTGTTTATGTTTTTGAGGTGTTGTCCAATGGTGGACATCAATGCTTAGCAATGACCAAAGGACAAGTAGAAGCAAAAACACAGGAAGCTAAATAGCCATAAGAGAGTTCCAATAAATATATGATCAACTAACAAAATCAAAGATGGGGTTCTCCGTTTGTATGGCTATAGCTACCACATCACAAACTACGAAGGAACATAGACTCACCAATGTAATCAACTGGAAGTTTTCCATTCGAGAATCTCCCAGCTGGACCAGGAGGCACCAAGTCCCTACCATAAGGAAGATGATCTGCTCTTGTTTGGCTGGCTTTCAAGAAGTTGTTGTTCCCTGTATCCACTGTTGAATCTCCAAAAACAAACAATGCTGGTACAAGAGCAGTGCCACAGCAAAAGTGCAGCATAGCTAACAGCACGATCTGGCAAGCTATTAAGTTTCTCAATGCTGCTACAGCTGTGGCAGCCATCTGTGATATCTATTGTCTTTCTTTAAGCTGCAACTGGAAGCTGAAGGCTTACAAGACCTCACCAGTAGACTTAAATCAAGTAGGATCCAAGTGAAAGCTATCTTTTTCATCAATCAAGTTAAGAGGAATCACATGAAAGTGGCGCCTTTAAGGACAACCGGAAGAATAAGAAGTTCAAGTTGCAAGGATGTTTTTGCTGATCAGTCTCCAGAGTCCATCGTGAAGACAATAAAAAATTTCAAATCAGTCAGTCCTCCATTCATTCACAGTCCATGTCTCAAGACAATGGACAGGCTGAAGTTTGCACACATGTGACATTTTGAAAACTTGAGAAAGAATTTCAGACTAATGGGTGCTTTTGCAATCAGCTGTATAGATATTTTAACAACATAAAGCTCTGACAAGTCACAAGCATAGTTTTATACTTGTCAGAGCTTGATGCTTGCTCAAATGCCTCCAAACAAAAAAGACTGCCTGCAAAAGGTCACATCAAAATTTGAGTAATGTACAGTCTAGCTGTCAATCCGGCTTAGCATCCAACAAGCAGACTACAAGCTCCACTGATTAGCTCAAACTTAAATATGTAAAACGGTTTCAGGCTGAATTCATTATACCCGCAGGTATTGGTTCTAATGTCTGAGTTCTCTAGACCAGGACTGACCGTGGTGCTGCTATATAAGACTTGGCACAAATCATGAATGAGGGTGGTTTTAAACTATCTTTTGCCATTTCACTCACCCAATCACCCAACGGGGTTGGCTCAACTGGTTAGCTTGGCATCCAAAGTTTCTTTGGTCCCAGGTTCGAACCTCCCCTTGGAAACCAAGAAGCATTTCACTCACCCAACGGGGTTGGCTGAGTTGGTTGGCTTGGCATCCAAAGTTTCTTTGGTCCCAGGTTCGAGCCTCCCCTTGGAAACCAAGAAGCATTTCACTCACCCAACGGGGTTGGCTCAACTGGTTAGCTTGGCATTCAAAGTTTCTTTGGTCCCAGGTTCGAGCCTCCCCTTGGAAACCAAGAAGCATTTCACTTCACTCATGCCAACGGGGTTGTCTTAGTTGGTTAGCTTGACATCCAAAGTTTTTTTGGTCTCAGGTTCGAGCCTCCCCTTGGAAACCAAGAAGCATTTCACTTCACTCATGCGACCATGGGGTTGGCTCAGTTGGTTAGCTTGACATCCAAAGTTTCTTTGGTCTCAGGTTCGAACCTCCCCTTGAAAACCAAGAAGCATTTCAGTTCACTCCCAATTTTTATTTTTGCAAGTGAGTTAGGGAAGTCCATTGGACACCCCCTTTCAAACTTGGCTGGTAAGTCTCAAATGAAATGACGGAATTTGATTGGCCAGACCCTTATAAGTATGATTGGTCCATTTTTGTGAAGTCGCCGAGGCAACTCAACATGTCAGCCAATGTCCCTAAGCCCAAAAAAAGGGCTCGACTCCAGGCCCAAAAAAAAGGCTTGACTCCTACGTGGCAATGAGTCCCATGCCACCTCATTTGCCACAATGGCAACTCAAGCTAAATCTAAAAGGGGGATATACCTACCCTTTTTCTTTCCCTGGACCA
Organism: Diphasiastrum complanatum; assembly: GCA_029204225.1. Lineage (NCBI taxonomy): Eukaryota > Viridiplantae > Streptophyta > Lycopodiopsida > Lycopodiales > Lycopodiaceae > Diphasiastrum > Diphasiastrum complanatum. Next base: position 14,068,635 of record CM055098.1, on the reverse strand, counting down.
GTGGGAAGACTCTATTGTAAACTCAAAACTTGCCAGACAATGTAGTGTGAAATCACCTTGACTAAACTAATGCTAAAAAATGATCCTCCAAATATCGTTTTCACCTTGATTTTGATTCCTAGCATTCAAACCTTTACAAAATTTTCAAACAATCTTCAAATTTGCTTAAAATGCTTCCAAAGCATAATTTGTAATTGCAATCTCCCAAATAAAACGCCCTAGTATCACCTTAGAGCACTTGTTTTTACTACATTAATCGACTTAATTTTTGGATTTTTCACAACTTTTTTAACTTTTTGATAAGAAAATTGTTTGATCCTGTTTTTCAATATAGTTTTATAGTTCTTTAGGCTACCCGCAAATTTAAACCATTGTACGTAGAACCAACAACCACTAGAAACTGATATCAATCCCAAAAAATCTTCAAAAAACTTGCATTGATATGATCAAGCCGCGACGTGGTAAATGTGAGTATTTGCTTTCAATTGCAAATTTTCATAAATACTCACAATAGAACTAAAGCTTGCCTTCTTAGAAAGCTCACATCAATATCCTCACATTCTAATCCTCGCAACCAAAGAAAAAATTTATACATTCTTTTTAATATATATAAGTCATTCCATACTTTATTCCTATATTTTATGTTTTACTTTTATCCTCTCCATACCCCCACTTGTCTTTTGTCCACCTTCGTATGCTTATCACTCATTTTTTTTTGCATGAGAGTGTGCTTATCACTAACATTAGCAGCTAAAAGCTACTAAGCAATCCAACATTCTAGATCACCAACAATAATGATTGGAAAACCCCACAAGTTGATTCATGAACGTCTTAAGAAGACAGGTAAACGCCCACCAGCCTTACAATCATTAACTGTTCAAACCAATCCAATAGGCCAAGAGGCTCAAAGGCCACTAACTAGATACACTTCCTCTAAGGCTAAGGGGAAGAAACAAGCCTCTTCACCTTCCTCGTCAAAGACAAAATTTGATAGACAACCTTGCAAATCATAGTAATTTTGAATCACATGTGAAAATATGATCAATACCCTTGCATGATCTACTTTCATATCTCATTTGACATTCTCTAAAAATCAATTGCTCAAACCTCTTAATAAATATATTATGAACATGCTTGTGAAGGGATTTAATGAAATTCAAAGCATTTATATTCATGACTTACGGAAAATATGTTTGAAATGCACTCTTGTGTGCATGTTGCTACAATTTTGGTGTTAACGCATTTTTTGTCCTCTCAAATCATCTAGTTTTTAGCTATCTTATAAATGTCGTTTGTGCAACTAACGAGTGGAATCAAACTCCAAAACCTCAAGGAGAGATACATATTTCTTAAGAAATTTGTCCACATTACAATCAGTCTAACTATTTGGATTTCTTTCGCTTGCATGTAATTCATGCAAACAGCTATAGAGGATAACAAAAATTTTACTTTTCATATAAAGTTCACTAGTAAAAATTTTCAATATATATTATGTGAATGTGATTCATCTACGCTTGCTTATCCTTGTTCCACACATGGTCTCATGGGGGGCACAACTCACATTGACGTAGTTGACTCAACCTTTTGCAAATTTATATAAAGTTTCAAGATGGTAAAATTTTGACCATTGTGGATCAATGGCCTAAAAACAAATCATAAGACAAACATTTGATATAGTCAAACAATTCATCAAGACATGCAAAAGACTTCTACATTCTTGGCATATATGTAGCTTTTGATATTTGAATGATGTAGGATGCGATAAGAATTTCTTTTCTTTTATAATTTAAGAGTTTATTTAATTGCTTAAATTTGTCTTACAAGCATGTGAGTAGTATAGGCACATACCCAAAAGCCATGCCATTCACATGAAAGCTACTGCATGTGGCCTTTCAAGGACTTTTTGTTTTCCACAAAGAAGTATGTAGAATCAAACATTACTGAAACCCCTATCCTTTACAATTTATCACATTATAGATATTTAATAAGCATTGCAACTCCACTTGAACAAGCATAAACCTTTGAACTCTCCCGAATACATCATGAAAGGGATGCAACATTTTATCACTTTCCAAGTGAGAGGGATCACACGACAACATTATGAGTTGTTGGTGACTATTGTTGTCACATGCATAGTTGTCCAAAGAGAAAAAAGACTTGGAATCAATTGTCAAATAACAACTTATTTTTTTTAACATATTTTCACCAGAATGATTTCAAATTTTACACTCCCCCCAACAACATTCATGAAATATTTTATGAAAGTGATCAAGAATCCTACTACTTTTTGCAATTGAGACATCAATATTAAAACTTTTTAAATTGTTGATGAAGGTCACTTAAAAGTGATGTTGTCAAATTTAGCACAGTCAATGAAAATGGATGCACTACAAAAATTATCTTACAAGAACGGATTAATAACATTGGCACATGCACATCGCACAAGTGGTCAACCATTCTATAATATAATTGAGAGCTATAATGGTCTTTCAATTTCCAAAGTGAACTACATTGAATCAAAGGTCACTTAGAGGCCTAGTTTCTATTCACATTATTGGTATATAAAAGAGGTTGAAACTTCAATTGCATAATTGGAAACTTAGATTCCAATAACATTCAATAGACATGTCATGAAAGGTACATCATGTCTTATTATTGATCAAGCTTGACTCACTTTCTTTTTATGCATTGGATTAGTAACTTGAATGTCATGTGTTGTTTTGTCCAAATATAATGCATTCATATAAGTACATCTTGAAATTTTATGCTCACTTTTCTTTTCCCTTGGAATATAACTCTACAACAACATGAACCTGGATAAAATCCCGAGTAAAGCTTTAGGCAGTCAAAGATTTTTTTTTTTTTTTTGGTGTGTGTGTGTGTGTGGGGGGGGGGGGGGGGTTTAATTTGGAACTATGAAAGTTGTGCCAAACAACTAGCATGGGTTGTGAAGAGATGAAAAGTCATTTCCATAGCAGAATTAACAATAACAGCTTCTATAAAACAGGGAACTTAAAGAGACAAACTTTAAGCATATTTTCATCATAAATGCTTTTTATAAGAGCTGCCCCATAACTACTACAACAATGCTGAAATGGAGTATCTACAAATGCCAAAATTATCTGTTTTGTTTCCATCCAGATTTGCCAAAGAGCTGCTATCCTGTGAATAATCCAATAAAGGAATGAGCTATCCAAAATGTTACAACCCAAGTTGAAAAGCTTTACATCAACTAATTAGTTAAACTTTCTCTTAAAGGACTATTATCTTGCGCAGAATACTCCTGGAAGAAGAAAGCGCAAGATATCTAGATGAGTTGCAGCTGAAAACTAGGTGCAGAGTAGTTCCTTCTTCCACTTTTAATCTATGCCAAAGAGTACCTTGAAGGTAGGGCCACTTTGTCTTTAAAGAGAGCAGCAGTGGCAACTTACGTCAAGTCAAATTTCTTAATTTACAATAAGACTCGCTTTGATGAGCTTGAATTTTCTGGTCCAGATAGTAGGGAAATCAGTTTTGTTCCATTTGAGACTGAGGTAGGAAGTTCAGAAATCTGACCCATGCTCCTAAAACCACCTTCGAATAGGAAATATGTCTTCTTAAGTGTCCGCTGCCTATTAGTGTTGAGAATGAATAAGTTGAGAAGGAACAATTTCCTTTCAGCATCCAAACAAGTCCATAGGATTTTTCCTCTAACGTCCAACACTTACCTTTCTGACCAAGGAGACAATAATCCAAGGCCGAGATAGACGAAATGTTGAGAAGTGGAATAAGTTTCTTGCAGCATCCAAACAAGTCCACAGGATTTTTCCAGTGAGTAGTGGAAGGTCTTCGTACATAGTTCAGATGAAAATAACTCTAAATTTGTATTCTAGATGAGTGGAAAAGATGGAGTTAGAGCACTTTAGAGTAATTTAACAACTAACGAAGCAGATAAGCTTTTCGATGCTGAGGGAGACTAGCTTCTTGAAAATAAGCAGTCTATTTTAAAACCACAATCTCCGGATCACCTTTGGTGGGAAAAGTGCAGATTTTCAAAGAGAGGGTGTTGGTCAGACTCTTAGTGCTAAGATGCACAAACATGAAAAAATTGGGATAGAAGGTGATGATATGTTTAATGACAATCGCCCTAGCAGCAAAGGACGTAGAATCAGAAACCCATTTGGACAGCTTGTCTTCAAAAGTGGTAACAACCCAATCCACTGCTTGTTTATGATAGATGCGTTGCACCTATGTTTTTAACAACTTGACTTGAACAAATCTGTTACTACCCAGGGAACAGACCCAATCACAACATTTTAATGTAATAAAAAGACTTCGGCCTTGGATATGTTTATACCAGACAAAGAGCAAGCACAGAGAGAGAGATGGCCCCCACTACCCTTACATGGATGATGGGAAAATAGTCAAATCGAATCCCGAAGGCCGTCCCGATCACCCCGTACTCCCCTGTCAATGAAGCTTTCCGGCCTCCAGGAGTATGGCAATGAGGAGATATACCTGATTTCACAGATCTAGTGATATCGAGCTCGTTTGCTAAGTTCATGTTCAACTGTGTCTTTTAGTCCATTCACGGACCAGTCTGTTCAATAATCTCAGCTACCTCATCATGAGAATATATAGGTAATGGATCTGGTTGATTTATGAAAAGCTCAGTATATCAACTGGTGGTCCTGCTCACACTAATCCAAATCAGGCTATCAGATAATTCGTATACTTCCAGAAAGCTCTCATCAGTGCTGTGGCGGAAAAGCTATTAGAGAGCAATCCGTTGAAGCTAACTAAAGAGAAGATATTTTTGTTTAGCGCTTTGTAAGGCAAAGGAAGTACTTAGGTATACCGACTTTTTCACAACAATAGATGTAATGCCAATCGATCCTATCAAAGCTTTGTCAATGTCAATCCTGAAAATAACAGTAGCAAGATCAACACAGTTGGGTACAGACTCAAGTTGGTATTAAAAATGTTCCTCCCTTTAGAAAGCCGAATTGTTCTTCCAAGATAACTTTGCTAAGAACAGGAGAGCAGATTGGCCAACAACTTAGTAGCAAATTTGTACAAGATGTTGAACATATTCATTTAGGAGTTTTGATTTTTTGAATCATTTTAATCAGAGTCTCTGACATCCACGGAGGAGAAGTTTTCAGAGTTTAGGCTTCTGAATAGAATCTAACAGAGTCAGGCGAAGAACATTCGAATGGGCTGAGAATAGTTCAGAGATAATTCCGTTTATACTCGAAGTTTTACCTTTTGGGATCTGCTTGATAGAAGCATGCCGTTCATATGATGAAATAGGTTGACTTAGAATCAGCTCAACAAAGGAGCATCCTACCTGAAAAAATACAGAAGATTGGAAAGGCCAGTGAGAGGATTTGATTGAGCTTGGAGGAATGTCTTTTTGAAGTGATTGATTATAAGGTCCTCAAGGGTCCAGACAATCTGCATTATCCACCTTTATAGAGTAGAAATTAGAGCTAGAATAATGCTTCTTTAAGTAAAAAAAGAAGAAAGAAAAGGGCCTTTCACCAATTCAATTGACATCTTTTCATTAACCCCAGAGCTCTGGTGAATCTTGCACAAGACTTCAAGGTCATGGAGAAGTGGAATGTTTAACTCATCTCTTTCCCTAGCAATTGGGTTGAGCAGAAAGATTAAAAAATTTTGAAATATATTTAAAGATCATTTGTTACGAATCCTAGCAATTTTACGAACTTCCTTAACTTTGTTAAGCTTGGAATGAAGATTTTGACCTGATTTTACTACTTCAAAATGTTTATTTTGAACAGAAGGGCGCAAAATGAGAGAACTATTCATGATGTAGATTTAGAACCTTTTGCACAGAGTCTAATTACGAAGAGAGAAGTTCAATAGAATGGGGTTGTATATAAAAGGGTAGTGAAACTGTAAGGATTGACAACTCTAAGATTCCTCCATAAAGAGTGGTGAGAGATGTGAAACAGTCAAGAAGAGCAAATGAGAAGAATGGCCTAATTCTGCAGTTTGACAAAGAGAGGCAGGAGATGTATAATGGATCGAGATGAGCCAAAGAAAAGAGATTCCCAATTCATGCTTACATACAAAACTCGTTACCTTTCCAATCCTCACTCTAATATCTATAAATGAGCATTCTTATCAACACTGATTTACGTATGTCCTATGACTTCATGCTTATATCAAGCTCTCAATACTTTCATGGTCTTTACCCTATATCTTACTACATAAAAACAAAGCCAACTCTCCAAAAAGCATAATTTTTAAAAACATTGCAAACTGGATTGTCTCAAAAACTTCATTGTGACAAAACTTAGATACATTTTAGCTAAAAACCAAATTCTGTGAGCTTCAGTTGAGTAATTCATGCATGAAACATTTGCAAGACAATAAAGTATCGATACTTAGATAGCATAAAGTGTCATCAAACTCTCTCACTCAATCTCTCTCTCTCTCTCTCTCTCTCTCTGGGCGATGGCCCTGCCCTGGGTCCATGGCTGTCATCGCTAGTTCTCTCTTGCTTGCAAATGGAAGAGGAGCTCTAAGTAAGCAGGTGGCGCTCTAAGTCAGTAGCTTGTTGATCTCTAATGCCCAGCTGGTGGGCGCTACTGCCTGTGATGCTGCTGGTTGCTATGCTGCCTCGCTGCACTATCCTAGAGTGCTACTGCTGCGCTGCGCTCAGATCAGAGGTTGTCTGGCTCAACCTTTGCTGCAGCTGACCTCCATAGCGACAGTTCATCCTCAAATCTGAAAATGCCCCACCGCAAAGGGGCTGATGTGCCTACTCCGCAAGCACCAGTTCCTGTATCCAGCATTGCTTCAACGTCCTCAATGCAGACCCGCCTTCTCCCTCTATGCCTATGGCAGTTCCCATCTCCCCATTAAACCCTCTTGGTAATAGTGAACCTACTATAGCTCTTCCTTTGACTCCGAATAATCCAAAAGCACCTTTGCCTCCATTTTTCATAATTTCTGTGATTCGTGGTGATCAAGAACGTTCATTTACCTTGACAACCACCGAGAGAGTCTTGCTTTTCATGAATCTATGATCCTAGTTGTGCAATTGCACCATCAAAAGCTGGATACGTCCATTGAAGAACTTAGGAAAGAAGTTGCAGACATCAAAAGCGAAGCGTCTTCCCAAATACCCTCAGCTAAACCTCAGCAGCTCAAAAATCAAGTGGAACAGCATCATACGGCTGTCCAATCATGGGCAGATGTGCTTAAAGGTTCGACTAATGCTACTCTTCCACCTCCTTCACCTTCATTTATCTCAGCCACTTTCACTAAGAGCCATTTGCAAGAGCAAAAAGCTTTTAATGTTTCAGTCAGAGGTATTCTGAATTCCCAAGATGTTGGAGAGGCTAAGAAATTTTTGGAAGAGAACCTTCAGCATCACAGCAAAGGTATGGAAACTGCTCGACGGCCTAAGAATGATCTAGATACTCTAGTCATACGCTTCACTTCAATCTCTCACTGTCATGAAGTGTTGGGACAGAGATCGAAATTGCGGGACACCAAAATTTACCTGGTCTAAGACCTACTTTCATCCAGGTGCAAGAACGAAAAAATGCAAGACAAGAAGCTATCACAACTGGAAGGCGACTTATCTATCGTGATGGCATTATTAGATTTGTTATTAATGAGAGTTTGAATTTTGAGATAGAGTCAGAGAAATGAAGAGATGTCCAGTTGAACTTGTAAGTGGTCTTCGTACCATATAATCCTAGCTATAAAATTCTCCTTAGTTTATTAATTTGTTCTAAGTTGCTTGACGACATTGGTTTGTCTAAGTTCCATCTTATCTGATGTACGGTTTGGTCTTATATGCCTTGTGGCATGGGTAAGTTGTTAATAAATATCTCTCTCTCTCTCTCTCTCTCTCTCTCTCTCTCTCTCTCTCTCTCTCTCTCTCTCTCTCTCTCTCTCTCTCTCTCTCTCTCTCTCTCTCTCAATTTTGAAGGCCGTTTTCTTATGTGACATGAATAGTTACCTTGGTGTGCACTGGGGCATGATTCAGATAAAATTCATAGAAGAAGATTAATCGTCTTTATCTCACGATGCTCCTCAGAATTTAACCAATATAGTCAACCAAAATAAGTTGTTGGTAAGAATGCTAGCATTGATACTTTTCGGTTGTTCTTCAATGTTCATAAATCTGACAATGACGAGGATGTCCCATTTGCACAATCAAAGGAGTCAAGGAAGTTGAAGTATGCATATTTGATGTCAAATTGCATGTCGTACCCTGAAAGAACCAGGCTATAACACTTAGTCCTCTCTCTCTCTCTCTCTCTCTCTCTCTCTCTCTCTCTCTCTCTCTCTCTCTCTCTCTCTCTCTCTCTCTCTCTCTAAATTCCTAGACATTGAATGATTCCACATCCCATTATCTAGCATTGAAGAGTACGCAAGGCTACAATGATAGCCACTAGAACTTCCACAAATTGATAAAATGGTCCAATGTCTTAAATAGGACAAAAAAACTTAAAACAAGTAAGACAGGATGGCAAGTTATACCAAAACAAAATACCATCCAAGAATCTTGTAGGTCTCCTAAAGATGCAAAGGCTTCAAAACATCAACCTGATTTACATTAGAATATCACAAGTAAATCAAGACTTTGCCTTTTGAGAATTTCAAATTATAAAAAAAATAAGATCGACACTTTTTTTTTTTTGTCCAAAAAAAAGAGATTCAATTGGGAGTAGAGATAAAAAAAAAAGGATCCAATGCCTTCATAGTACATACCGAAAAGACAAAGCATATAGAAGAACAAATTCTTAAGTAGCCAAATATAACTTCATAATACACAATATTTGTATCAAAGAATAAAGGCTACATAGAAAATATAGGATCCAAGCTTGAGATGAGAAAGAGGTGTTACATAATAGCAACATGAGCCAAAATCTACTATATATTCTTCATGAAAAGGAGGTACATTAAAACATATAAGCATTCGAAATATGGCAGAGAAATACTTCAAAATGCCTAATTGACCTAGTCCCAATGTAACCTCGAAAGCAACACAAAGCAACATACTTACATAATTTTTCCAGGTTCAATTATGTGATTTGTTCTCTCAATGAGTCCCATATAATAATTGTTTAGAATTTGCACTCGTTTCCTAGCATCCAACTTCTTTCTTTATTTGACCAGCTTTGACTGATTGGAAAACTCTAGATTTCGACTTAACCAAGAAAAATAGGATTACCAATGTTTAACAGGGTCATGCCAATATCATTTCTATAATGGACAGCATGAGGGACATTAGAAGTTCGAACTTAGATTTCTGGAATAGAGTAAAATTAGAATATAAATATTAGGGAGAGAAGAATGATGAGAAGGGGTGAGCTTAGAGTGTGGCATTGAATTTGCTACTTGTAGATGAGCATTGAGGAAGAACATAGGAACATAGGAACTTAGGAAGTTGGAACCTCGACCTTAGGGAGGGGGTTAAGTAGTAACTATTCATGAGAGAGAAGACATACTCTAGACAGTGCGTCACATAATGGTAAACATCTTTTTTCAACTTAGGCCACCACAAATTATGTAGGATTAGCTTATAGGTCCTATCCACACCAGGATGAGCAGCACTCGGTTTATCATGACATAAATGGACAATCTTCTTGCAGCTCCTCACAAGCTGAAATGAGAAGTTTGCCATTTCAATTAACCATACCATCTTCTATGGTATATTTAAAGTAAGTGTGAGCAAAGAGACTAGAACTCTTCTGCTAAGATTTGACTAGTACAAGATTTGCCTCTCACAATTTCCTTACAATGAGGATCCTCCTATTGAGCCTGTCTAATCTCAGCATTTAGGTTATCTTCAATGACCACAAAAGACATCCGATTCAATATACGAGATAATGCATCAGCCACATGGTTTTCGGCACCTTTCTTGTACCAAATTTCCATGTGAAATTTCTGCATCAACTCAACCCACCTGGCTTGACATCTCTGAGGTTCGATTGGGTGCAAAAATACCTTAAAGTGTTGCCTTCAAAGTGTGGACTATGGCATACAACTCCTCATGAGTTGGATAATTCTTCTGTGTAGGGCTGGGCTTCTTGTTCTCAAAGGCCACAGGCCTACCCTTTTGCATCAGAACTGCCCCAACAGCAATGTCACTTGCATCCGTTTTCACAACAAATGTTTCTGAGGGTTAACAGTTTTTAATGTGACGAAGTCAGCCACAGCCTGTTTCAAAGCACCGAAACTTTGTTGTTGAACCTCCGTCCATTGTTTCCACTTATTTTTTTGTGACATATCGGTCAATGGTGCACGGTGTAGCTGCATGTCAATCTTTAGACCTTTATAATAAAACATAGCTAATCCAAGAACGCTTCTTAATGATGTCAAGTCTGTAGAAACAGGCTAAGCAAGAAGAACAACAACTTTCAGAGGATCTGGTTTTATCCCATCCACTAACACTATAGAACCCAACTATACAATTTCGTTTTTAAATATTCGCTCTTTTTATCATTAGCAAATAACATGTTTTTCCTCAAAGTTGACAACACAGATCTAAGGTGCGTCACATACGCAACATCACCACAACTGTAAACAAGTATGTCATCAACAAAGTTAACCACAAACTTGCCATAAATGGTCTAAGCACATCGTTCATTAACATCATAAATGTGGCAGGGGCATTGGTCAATCCAAAGGGCATAACTAGAAATTCATAGTATCCAAAGTGAGTTCAGAAGGCAACCTTATACACATCCTCTTCGCAAACTCTCACCTAGTGATAACCACTCTTTAGGTCAACACTGTAGCACCATGAAGGCCATCCAAAAGATCATCTATATGCATGGCATAGGATATCGATGCTTAAAATTAACTTGTTCAAGCCTTGATAATCCACACACATCCTCCAAGATCCTTCCTCCTTTTTTACCAGAATGATAGGAAAGGCAAAGGAGGAGAAGCTAGGTCTTACCTGCCCTTTGGCAAGAGAGTCCTCAATCATGTTTCACACCTCTTCCTCCATTTTCAAACTTATATAAGGTGGTCTATTAACAGGGGATGATCCAGGAATTAACTCAATCTTGATTCCTCCCTAATCTAACGATCTAGGTTCTTAGTGAAGTTAGTTTGTTCTTGAAATACATCATATTCACAAGCAGAAATAGACATATCATACAAGAAACAAACATACATACACTTGCAGTGAACGTTACGCATCTATGTCACCGTGATCAAAGGTCTTGAAGGCATATCAGGCTCACCATGCAAGGAATGATTCCTACCAGTGTGCTGGAAGTCGTATACATGTAAGGTTTTCTATCCACATACCAACAGATTCCAAGCACCACATCGAAACAAGCCGAACGGGTAATCTCAAAATATAACTCCTTTGTATAGCTTTGAATTTGTCAAAGGCATACTCACAACCCTGGCATCCCACATTTCCACACCCTTTCCATCAGCCATTTTGATTGCAAACTGGTACCAGGATGGTTGTGTGCTCACTCTTAACCATTTAATGAAAGCGAAGTTAATAACGTTATGTGAGGACCCTGTGTGAAATGGAATCAAGACATCTCTACCACACAACTGCCCATGCATAATAATTAAATAAGTACAAGGAAACTGATACCTGTATTGTGCCACTCGACAAAGGAACCGAATCCACCTTTCAAATCATTGACACATTCATCAATCATGGAGCACCTTAAGGTTCTTCCTGCTCAAGCTTTTCAATCTTCATAGGATCAGCCTTCTCAACCTGCAAGCTACAAGTGATTCCTGAAGGGTTATGTAAGGATCACCAAGTGAAGATCCTCTACATCTTGTTGCATGCACTAAAAGGACTACTATGGAGCCAAACCAGCCAACCAACTAGAAGCCAAGAGTCAAACCCCAATCAGCTTCTCCCTCGAGCCACAGTGACTGAATACAAGAAAGGAGAGGATTCCGGCAATCGGAAACCGAAACCAAGTTATGTAGATGGGTGAGTTCCTGTATAGACTCCAAAAGCCCAGGAATATTCTCTATAGGATGCCAATTCTCAACCAATTGCTTTTGATCTCCTTTACATGCACTTAAAGCACTTAATCACCAAGCACTAGCTCCATAAGCATCTGGGCCCTCACAAGGTTATTAATTACATTTCTAGCCTAGTCCAAAATGACGTGGCATAACTAATAAGCTCATACACTGGAGTACCGAATATCCATGTCTAGGATTATGCCACATCCTATGTACAAGACGTGAATGCAACAAGTTATGTAGACACTCTTTCCACCTATGCCGCTCTAGACAGCCAAAGCAAAGATTTTCCTTCTTTTCCCACTCCAAATCCTATGTCGAAAGCGTCAAAAAGTGTTGGGCCCCCTAAGCATTGGACGTCCCATACTACCCATTGCCTTTTGAGGCACCTACATTTTTACTCTATTTGGCACTTTCAACTTGCTCTTGTACGGATTGACCCTTCCATTTTTTAAACTTACTTCTTTCCCACGGCTGAAACCCTCTTGCAGTAGGTGTTTCAGGCTCCTTGGCCTTTCTTTCGTCTTCATAATAAAGAGCCATCTATAATGCCCTGTGGAGGCTTGGAACCTGCTCCTTTCTCACAAAAGGCCGAAGGCTCTCACGCAATCTCTCCACAAAACGGAACACCTGTAGAAATATTGGAACTTCCTCTAGTATCCGCATCAAAGCTTTTCCCTATATAGACTTGCCGCATATTCCTATACAAACGCATTTCCCTACTTGAGACTAGTCCAAGACTGCATATCCTGGTTCTTCTCATCAAGAGGCATCCAGTTGTGTGTAAACATATGTTTAAAAGCTTCCCAAGTAATAGGTACCAATTAGTTATCCTTTTCAAATTTCATCCACCCTTGTTGTGAGGTTTCTTGCAACCGGTAGGAAGCCTCGGCAATCTTCTGATATCACATCACCGTCGATGACGCACATCTAAAAAGCCTTTTCACACTTTTAAATCCGATTTTCAATGGCATCAGCATTACATGCATTGCAACTACCCCTGTTTACTTTGGTGCTTCAAATCCTTGATTGTTGGCAGCTTACTTGATTTCAAGGAATCTCAGCTGCCCTTTCACTTGACATAGGCCGAACGGGTGTGCTTCCCGTTCCACTTGCTCTTTCAGGTTACTGTAGGGGTCTTGAGGTCTTCAATTGGTCTAGAATTTGATGTAATATGACCTCCATAGCATCCACCTTAGCCGCACCTTCTTCAACCCTGGTAAATCTGGTGCTAATACCCTCTTGTGGATCTATAATTACCGTAACCCAAACCTGCCAGCCCAATTAGAAGTCTAATATGGGGATAAATAAGCATTTTTCACTCTCAAAAACCCAATTCAAGTGAGTACACCAGGTCTGTCTTGGTTGGAACAGCCTCATGTAGCCCTTGTATAGCTGTCCAATCCTTCAAATTCACAGATACCACTTGTCTCCTATCTATGCCACAGCAGTACATAGCAAATCATAGCTTATTAGGGTGATCTCGGTGATGATTTGAGGTCGAAATCACAGCTTCCTAGTTCCCAGCTGTCAGCACTAGACCTGCAGCCACATAATTGGGTTTTTGGGTCCTCAAACAATCAATTTCCAGATTGAAGAGTGCCCGATTTTCAGCTATACCTCAACCTGACCTGTAACATTCTATTAGCTCCAATCTCTAACAGATTGTCAGCCTCCTATCAGCGGTGGTCCTGATGGCTCTAATCTGAAAAAATTTTGTAGCCCTCTTCTTAACTCTTGGCTCTGATACAAATGTCAGGCTCTCCCTGAACTACACTCATACACAAACCACAATAAAGCCTGTACATATAGATCTCAAACTCAAACTTTACTGAATTCACTGTACGTACATAGCATCACCCAACATGAAACAAAAGTGGAGCTGGCTACCTTGTCTCCTCCCAACCTTTGCTACATAGATTATGATGAGGAATGCCTCTCTCCCAGGCTCCCTTATCCACAATCCTAAAGCACCCCTTAACCCTGACTCTTCCTAACATCGACACATGGCCAATTCTATGCACAGTCAACACTTTCCACTTGGCAATACCTTGACACATAAGCAAGCAAGTAGGCTAACATGTGTCACTCATACATACACTGGACCAAGCATCCCAATGAGCATATGATGTGTCATGTTTGACCGGTCAACCCTGACATGTGTAACGCAATCACTGGACCAAGTGTCCCAGTGAGTATATGACACGTGTCCCGTTGACTAGTCATTCAAGCCACTCCTAATTAATGACCAAGTATGCTACACCAAAGCTCAACATGCAACGCTGAGGCTCAATGACTCTAATAACTGTTTTATTTACATTTCTTTAACAAAGGTCACCACAGGCCGATGACTTAGCCATTTCCGTATTTACAAAAAGTACATATGTGCATAAAACTATAAATAAACAAAGATAGGGAGTAAAAGCTGTAACAATGGTGGACATAGATGGTCCCTAAATGATAACCAATTTTGCACCTATCTCAATAACCAACAACACTTGACATTTGTGCAGAGAGAGAGAGAGAGAGAGAGAGAGAGAGAGAGAGAGAGAGAGAGAGAGAGAGAGAGAGAGAGAGAAAGAAAGAAAGCTTTATTAATGTCTTTTCCATGCCAAAAGGCATATAAGACCAAAAGGAGTACATGTCAAGTATGTGAAAACCATGGGAGCGCATATAAACGTCTCCAAGAAAAACTATGCATAAAAGAGAAATGAGTAATATGACTTCAAACTACAAACTGCCAACTGTCCATAAGTGGGAGCAAAAATATCTGTTAGGAGTAGAGCAGTATCATAAGTGCTGCTGCTGAAAAAAGAGGTGATACGGGCTGTATCAGGAGGTAATATGGACCGTCCCTGACGTCGCCTAGGAGGGCGAGAACTGTGTGCTCTCATAACAAGGCGAGAAGCTGTTGCATGACTATGAGTGATACACTGTCTCTGACATCGGTGAGGTGGTATGTCATCGTCATCGTCATCAGACCGTGTCCGTTTCCTGGTGAAGAAGGATGTAATCTGAGCCTTGAGAGCTATGATGTGGCTGGTTAGCTGACTGGTACATATCCTGGCGCAGCAAGACCATCTCTCGTAGCATAAGCAGAACATCTCTCGCATCGTCAAAGCAACACACATCTGGTCTTCATATGATGTGATAGAACAAAGTGTAATAGGTTGATTGTCACCAAAAAGGCTACGTCTAAGTGGAGTGGTGGGTGGGACAATATCTCCATGTGCATCAATATCCAAAAAATGAAAGTGATAAAAATCTAACTTGACCTTTAAAGTGTCACTCCATAATAATGACTTGTCAAGTATATGCATGTGTTTCCTCTGAGAAGTGAGACACATAGATGCCAACTGAAAGTAATAAATGTGAAGAGGAAATGCCCCTGCTCATGAAATGCTCTAGGAGATGTCAATGCTATCAATGGATATTTGCCTGTACCCTCATCTGAATCCCCAAAAGCCATAACTCTCAAATGATTAGTCAAAAGACAATCTCCATCTGTATGGGAAGCATTGAGGGGTGGGGGGGAGAGAGAGAGAGAGAGAGAGAGAGAGAATTGTAAAAGCAACTACTACCAGAACCAGGGCATAAAGAGTAGCAACAACAACAACCAATACAGCAAGATCCCTTGGCTGAACTTATACAAAAGCAACACGAGAAGAATTGGTAGTGTCTAATGCATTAGTACTTTGCATAGCACAAGTTTTTGACATATCTTTGCATGCATGGTACCTATGGAACATACAAAATAGTTCTTTGAAGATATACATGGCCGCATTATAGTTTTGCTTTCGTTTATGATCTTTAGGTGTTGTGTGCAATGGTAAGCATGCAACTTGCAGAACTTGGTGAGAATAAAAAAGTTGATGGGACCAATTACCAAATTTGAGAGTTTAAGTTGAATATATCTTGAGGGGTAGAGAACTCTAGGACATTGTTTGTGCCGATGAGACAAGACCTACAACAATAGATGAACAAGGAGCAGTTTTTAACAAAACGTTTAAGATCAAAGGGGCTAGTGCTTATAGGGTCCAGGGTCTACGGTTTAGGGTTGAGGGGCTCCTCATTATATGGTGTGGGGTAAAGAGTACACGGGCTTAGGTTTTAGGGATTGGAGCTAGCATAGAGAGAGAATGAGGGACAGAGAAACAATTAGACAAAGTTATGGAGCAAGAAAAGGTAGGGCTCTAGAGATAAGGTTCAAAGGCTTGTGCTTACATGTTTAGAATTAGTGGTTGCAAAAAGCGTAAAATTCAAGTGTGTCTCATGGCGTGAGCAAAAACATCTTCTAAATAAAATTAGACTAAGACAAATAAATGTGGCAGCTACTAGGAAGTTGAAGGAACTGAAACTATAGTGCAACTAGCCAACAATGTCTCACAACTCTACTCATCTAAATAGAATAAAAGTCACTTAGTAGTACCCTTTGGTAGGGATCTAAATAAGGTCGTGATGGTAGCTACAGTGAGTGCCTAGAGTAATAGGAAGTGACACATGACTGCTGTTGAGGTCTAGAGTGGACTGCGGTGGTGTGACATACTTCGCTTCCCAAGTGAAACAATTTTATTGCAAATTTTCAGCATGTTCGGTTACATCATATAGCTTGGGTTCCATTCTTTGTTAGTCATGTCTGGCTTACTAGCAGCAACCAGAGAACTCTCTCTGAATTGTTCATTCTTGCTTAGGACCTCTTGGTGAGAGTTTGCATGTGCTCTTTTTGATTCTTGTAGTGAGCTAGCTTCTCTTGTACAAGGGGAATACTGTGCTTGATTGTTCACAATCTATGATAGGGTGGTTAATACCCAGTTCCTTGTTTGATCTTTGCAGGCTGGATCTCAGGAGTTTTTACACTTGTTCTCTTAGACCACCGTAGTCAAAGCATGGCTGTATTCTTGCATTCTTATGGTATACATGGTTTGATGAATTGGCTTGGCATGGCATGTATATCATTGATGGTGCCAGCTTGCTCATCCAGCTAGCATGGCTTATTTTTTTTATATGTGACACCAAAGTCCCTTCCTTGGTACTTGGCAATCACATTCTTCGTCCATATTTAAGGTATTATCAATAACTCATTGATGTTTTCCTTTGGTTTTTCTGACAAAGATATGGTCTATTAGTCGTTGTCGTATTTTCAATAATACATCTACAACATTTTTCCTATGGGGTTGATGCCTTGGTGATTCCACTAATACCTTTATGTGAATAGCTTGGTATATCCAGATTTTCAGCAGCCTTGTGAGAGCCAATGATCATGTTGCCTTTGTTTGGCATACTTGGGACATCTTTGTTCCTTGAAAAAGCTTCATGTTTTCATTCGGTGGACTACAAACACCCTTCATGTTGAGCTTTGTATTTCAAGATGGATACTTCATGTAGTAGCTTGTTAGCATTCACAACTCTTGCAGCTTGTATATGGCATCAGCTTTTTTCGACGACATCTCCAACGCTTGTAGTTGTATAGTTGATATCTTGAGTTCAAATTTCATTTCAAAATATACTTCATTCATAGCCCACATTGAAGGCAATGTTTTTGAGTGTGGGAGTGTTAAGGATTTGTGACAAGCTCAAAATATTTTAAGAAAAGTGAAACTCTGGAGACTGGGATAGGATTCCGATTTGTCATAAAGTTTTTGCTAGTTCATGCATGGATTGATGTTACAAAACCTTTGCAATTTTTTGGCTTGAAAGTAAGGCAAAAATTAGCATCAAATTGGGCATATTCGTTGAGAGGGGATCTTGGCATTTGTGGGTCCCAATCAAATGCTGGAATATTTGCATCTCAAGCTCGTACTTGTTTTTGCTTTCATTTAAAGCAAAAAATTTTGCTCCATATGGAAAGGCCTTTTGGCGGTCATGCTTTCAATTTACTATGTGAGTTCATGAAATTTGAACGTCGTAGGAATTTTTTCTTTGGAATCAATTGAGGAAGAATTTTTGTGCTATAAAATTTTTCCTGGATAATTGATCACCATAGAAATTCTTTTTTGAATGCAAGCTGTATAATCATTTTCTTGGCTGAATGTTTGGAAAAAGTCAATAGACGAATAGAAGATTTCAAATAAATCTCTAATTGAATAATTGATTTGAATAATGGTAAAAACTATTCTTCTGAAATTCTCTATCAAGCAAGTTATAGTCATCAATAATTCTAGAGATGGCAAAGGGATCGAGAATAATGGGTGAACTGTAGTTTCAATCACTATCCTAGGAGTCAATAACAATAAGCTTATCTCATGGACTAGGAGACTCTAGTCGGCATGGGATACGGATAGCTTATCATTATTGAGCTAGGAGATTAATGTGATGAGAATCTTGGTAGGATTCTTCCATTTATGTTTATCCCATTGCCTAAGAGATGTATTGAGGAATGTATTGAACCTCAATAAATGGCTATAACAGACATAAGAGACAGTTCTCTAGGGTTCTGGTGGTAAGGATGTGACATGCACTATATTGTTGCAGGGCTATCCAAATGGATTGTTTAATCTTTGGACGATTATATCATGAAGTTGAGGATCTTCTTGGAGGCAGAGCCTGTGGTATGGGACACAAGTGATTCCAAAGGGAAATTTGATACTGATTGGATCTAGATGACAATGGTGCGGGCAGATATCCTAAGGGACGCCTAATGCCATTGGTCATAAAAGAGTATTTTGTCGATTTTGAGGTATTGGGCTAGACCCCTTAGAGATATCTCAAAAATACAAAATCGGAAACCCTAGGCTATCTCTCTATCTTGAATACATTTTTGAATTTCCAAGTATTATAAGCTTTATAGCCCAAATTCATGAGATTCCTTGGGGGTAGTAATAACTACCCGTGAACCTTAGATAATGTGAAAGACTAATAGCATCCATCTAGATGATGTAATTTGATTGTTGATTGTAAACTATTTCCCTTTGTTAACAGTAATTAAACCAAGGGATATATAATACTAGTATTTAGATTCACATGACCCCATGTAAATTTCTATTATAATTTAGGTAGGTCAATTTCTCATTGGTATGGACTTCTTGGCCTAATGGAGAATATGTTAGGATAAGTTGTGTACGCATATTGGTTGGAAAGGAGTATAAATTTACTTATCAGTAACACATTGCCGACTTTTGCCATTTAGAAAGATGTTCTTTATAATGTCTCCCAGGTCTTATCAAAGTTGATATGACGTCCTGTGAAACTAGCTAAGTTAGAGGGAGAAATTTACAAGAAGTTCATGTAAGAGAAAAAATTGGAACATAGATTTTAAAAGGAACTTGATTGATAGAATGCTTGGGATACTGTTGGAATTTTCAGGAATGGTGTAGATCAGTTTGGTTACAAAATGTGGGGAAATAAATTCATGAGAGTTTATTCATTGTTGGATCTAGACCCATATTCCTTGCCGATTCAGTCAATCAACCTGATCTTAGTGGAGAACCTAGAATCCGTGAGAGGGTGATGAAACAAGAAAAATTCATTGTTAATACTATATTCTTTTGAATTAATTTCCGATAGAGATTGTGGTTTGATAAATAGAGAGATAGCACTCTTTGGGAAGTAATATTCTCTAGGAGTTAACTAAGTAACAAGATTTTCAGTTCAGTTGATTACAAGCAAAAATCATGTAAGATCTGTGGAGATATGCTCTATGGTGAATCATTGTGTTTGTTTTTGCGCAATTATCTTGTGGATCCACTATGTATTCTTTTGAGAGGGTTCACTTTGGATGCATAAACTTAATGGGAAAAGAAAACGTAGGCATATCAATGAGTATTGTCTAGAAAGTACAATTATTTGTAAATTAATAAGATATCTCCATTAAAGTTTGACTTATTAACTTAGAAAAAATTAGAATTGGATTGAATGAGGTGTTACATGTGTAAACGCCTACACGTCAACATTCAAGATTTTCTAAATTGGGACCAACTAACCGAATCAGGAGCAATGCTTTCGAGTTAGGTGGGTGATCATACAATATAACCAATATTGTTGGTCATGTGTATTGCTTATAAGTCGCAATCCATAGTGACTCTTTTTTAGATGAATATGTGCTTAGGATATACGCGAACTTTTGATTTGAATCATTTCCCAATTGGAAATAAGGTTTGATTGCTTGGAGGATATTCCACAAAACTTAGATGGTGTTGGATATTTAGCACAAACCAAAAATCAAAGCTTCACGTCATGAAATTTTATAGGACCCTAAGTTATTTTAGATTGGAACTTAAGGGTGATATTATCTAGATTGGAATCAAAGTATAGTGAGTATTAAAGAATTGAATACGTGTTTCCCGATAAGAGTCTGAGGTTGAGTTGATTCTTTTAAGTCACAAACTTTTCCCTTGGAAAGGACTTACGGTGAGTCATACGTCTTCAAAGAGTAGTAATGTTCACGTTTTTGAACATGCTCTTGTATGTTATCCTATTTTATCATTTGTGATTGAAAAGTGTATGAATTATGATTAATTGACCATGATTCATGTTCTAATTGTTGTGATTGATGAATCAAAAACGACCACTTGATCGCTTTGTGAAGACGGAGATTCTTGGAAATATGGGCTAATTTTTAGTATTTCCTGTTTTAACTACACCTGATGGTGATTGAGTGTATGTGAGAGTCTCGAAGGATTCTAGAGGGGTGCGTATCAGCAACCATTACAAATGGTCCACTCATTAGAGAGGATCGTATAGAATCTTTGAGAAGATTAAATCTCGGACTTACTCTTGGGTTTGTGTTGAGTAAGACTGATCATTGTTGCTACTTCATTTTTTATGATACTCATGTAAATCATAATTGATGATTTGGAGGCCTAAAACCCATGATGGTGGATTGGTATGAAACTAGCAGTGGTTGCCTATCGTAGAGGCTTGATAGCCTTGTGATTGCTCCTCATTCTGCTGTTCCTTAGTTAGGTGATTGATTGCGAGCTCTCTCTTAATGTTTCTAGAACCCTTGCTTTAGATAGTCATAAGATGGGAGGATCATCCCATGCTGGGTTCTACATTGTTCTTTTTTCAGGTTTCTCCAGTTGTGGAAGTTACACTAAAGCTCTTCTTGAAACACTAATAAGCTTCTATTCGGGATGAAGAGCACTATTATAGAGATAATTGATTTTTATTTTTTTGTTCCATAAATATAAAATTTTCCAAACATGATTATATGGTCTACATGCTACACCCATCTTCTATGGAGATAAAGTCCATCCTATCATCGTGTTGGGAATGGCATCTATCTTTCCTTGTTTCCTTAAATCTGTCCAAGAAACAAGTGCTACTTCAAATCGTACTATCCTTATTACTATCTTATCAATATCTTGGTGATATGGAGTTATTGGCAAGAGGGGACACAAATTTTCGATCCACAATCAGGACAATTACTTTTTACATGCAGTATCTGCCACTCATCTCACAATTACAGCCTTCGTATGCTTATGTATAACCTAGAATCTACAGTGATTAGCCTACGTGAGGAATAACTGATCTAAAAAGTACTATCTTGTTTCGTCAATTTTGTAGCTATTTTAAAATTGATTTCTGAAATTTGTGCCTACACCTACCAAAATTAACCCATTTCCAACTTGTATTTCTGCTCTGAACCTTTTACCAAATCTGTGTCTACCTGCAATTAGCATACATTATTAAATAACTGGCCTAAAACGACAGAATTCAGATCTACAGTGATCATATTACAAACATGCTCCAGGTGTTTCGAACCTGAATACTATGATTATTTCAGATTTAACTAGACCTGCAATCTGCCTATAAGATCTTAAAAACTCCATACAGACCTAAACTCTTATAAGTCCACGTACATTTTTTGATACAGTTAATTGAACGTTGTACAGACCAATACCATATTTGCGGCACCATATTACACTTATGAACTACAGCGACAGTCCTTCAAGTACCACAACTAATCTGAAGGCCTTTTGCAAAATACAGGCATTTGTTAAATAAATCATACGACAAGCCGTTTAAGACCTGTCAATAACTATATTACTGCTGTACATGGTCTGAAGATAACATACGGGACATAAGATAGAGGACAAGCACACGTAGGCACAATCTAATGAAGCAGACCCTTACAAATCAAGAAAGCAGATCGAGCTTGAAGCAGTGTATATGACAAGATAGTAACACATTCATAAAGGTAGCTACAGGTGTACAGGTATGAGGTATAATAATCACACTTTTCAAAAGTACACAATGGTCAGATTTTCTAGCACTGGACAGCCTAGGAATTACACCTATCAAATGTAACAACTTGTGAACTGCATTAAGGATGCAATTACTTACAATAATTGATGGCAATTGTTCGTCCTTCCATGTCAGGAGTCTGCATCACATGATGAAACCACATGCTGGGTCTACATGCAGCATGTAACCCCAAACATATATTGCTCATGAGTGGCATGTACGACTATTTCAAATTTCAAACGTATAAAAGAAATGAATAATCAAATCATGATGCTATACTCATTAAGATAGAGTCGTAATGTGCATAAAATAGAATGTGTGAAGCAATTGCTGTTCCAAGCATCTTAATATGTTCAAAACATTTTTCTAATGTCTCACAACATCCACCATTTCTTAATGTCATGCAACATAAACCATTGAAAGACAAGGTTTGGAACTAATTGAAGGTAACAAATTAATGGTTAAAAAATTTCTGGCATTGTAGCAAATTCAAACTTGAAATATCAAGATGAGAGATTGATAATATGCTACAAAGCACAAAAAGCATTCCCTTAGACTGCAAAACCAGAACATATCTAATCTAAAAAGTGGTAGGTATATTCTCTCACTAGACCTCTCAACCAACTGTCATAAAATTGAGAAGCAAGAGTCCATACAAAAAGGTTCAGAAATTTATGCTGTTCTAATTTGATTGCTATAAACGGAATGAAGCCATGAAGATTCTTTTAGCTTCATCCCCTTACAGGCAATGTGCTAAACA
Source organism: Diphasiastrum complanatum (assembly GCA_029204225.1). NCBI lineage: Eukaryota > Viridiplantae > Streptophyta > Lycopodiopsida > Lycopodiales > Lycopodiaceae > Diphasiastrum > Diphasiastrum complanatum. The sequence goes on along the minus strand of CM055098.1, from coordinate 14,045,705 downwards.
CTTCTAGAATGCATTATGTTTGTAAGTGACTGGATATTGTAAACATTACTACTTCCTCGGAGATCAAATCTGCAAGCTAGCCTTGCCTTAAATATTGAAGGCTAGGTATAAGTTGCTTGTCCTAGTATAAAAAAGTTCCACTTTCAAAATACATTAAAAAGCTAATGCATGAAAAAGTTAGAAGTACTATAAAGCACTTAGTATAAATATTTACATTAAAGATCAAACTTCCTATTGAATGCATTATAGATTATTTTCAAAAGATAAAGTGTCACTAGCCCTCTGCCATCAAGCCAAGTGTAAAGAGCCTACACTACCTCGAGCTACATCATTAGCTAAATTTGGCCTAATCATCTACTAACATGTGTGGGGTGGAAAAGTCAAACCCCAAAACTCAATATAGATAACTTTTACTAATTTTCACACTTCTCCTTAAAAGATATCTATCTAATTTAACATAGATCTTGGAATCATCTTGAGCAATGGTTTGGTGAGGAGATCGGCAATACATGATGATGATCCCATATGCTTCAAGTTGATCTCTCCTCCAATAACCTTTTCCCTCACAAAATGGTGTGCAACTTCAATATGTTTGCTTCTTGCATGGAAGATAGAATTGTTGGCAAGAGGTTGAGCCGATGGGTTGTCACACTTGATGATAGGTAGATCTTCTTCCTTGATGCACTTGAGCTCCAAAAGTAATCTTTTGATCCATAGAACTTCTTTAGTAGTTGTTGTAAGGGCCTTGTACTCGGCTTCACAAGATGATAGTGATATAGTGATAGTGATATAGTGTCTTGTTTCTTGGATAGCCAAAATACAACATTTCCTCCAAGAAAGATAGTATAGGTACTTGTGGATTTCCTACCCACTTTGTCACTTGCAAAATCCGAATCCAAGTAGGCAACCATTGATAGATCCTCACTTTTGTAGAATAATCCATAGTCAGGTGCAGAGGAGACATATCTCAAGATTCTTTTGGCGGATTTCCAATGATAGACTTTTGGATCTTGCATGAATTGACTCAACTCGTGCACACTAAAGCTCAAATTGGGCCTAGTTATAGTCAACCAAATGAGGGAGCCAATAAGACTCCTAAAAATGGTGATGTCCTCGAAGGATCTTTCATCTCTCTTGATAGGATCTTTTACAACATGCTCCATAGGTGTATCTATACTCTTGCAATTTTCCATATGAAACTTTTTTAGCGTAGAGAGAGCATATCTAGATTGAACAGCCCAAACAATGTGAGTGTCGTTGATCACTAGACCACCTTGCCTACCATCAACGAGTCCTCACAATTAAGTCTGCATACACATTTGACAGCTAAATACACGAAGATAAAATACTCATGTCTCTCCTTGCTAGTCGTTAACTTGTCAGCACAACATGTCACACATGGTCACAGACCTAACTTAATCTAAGGTAGGTGCCTAGCAATTCCAAACCAATCAAACTGACTCTGCCGTTCAATTTACCATCTTGGCAACCAGCCCATCTGGGTTTACATTTTCTCTGTTACCAAGCCCTAACAAGATGTAGTGGCACCATTTGCATGCCGCTAGATTCTTGATTATGCTTATCAAATAGTTCAAAATAAATTGCAATCAACCAAAGCGAAAGGGTCACCAAGCAAGACAAACCAAACTAGTGCAAGAATTCAACATAGACACAGGTACCAAAGAGGTCAAAACAAATTTGTAGCTAAGCTTGTGAAAGAGATCAGAGAGGCTCCACAGAAAAACACTCATTGTCAACATGTGTGGCCTTTAACATGCAATATTACCAGTAACTTGGATGAGTCGGCATTGTCTGACACATCCACATAGGCACACACTTATTTAGCATACGCAATGGAGGAAGGTATGCCTAGGAGAGAAGGAAAGATAGTTGTGCCAAACATAAATGGACTTCATCGAAAGATCCTTCACGATGATCCCTGCACAGGGCATCCAAATATGGTTCAAGACAAGTGAATAAGCTCATATACACTCTTTCTAGCCACAAATGCAACAAGGTGTTAGATAGTACATTCAGTATTTTATTCCTTGTCAAGTAAACAGGGTAGAGCGAGTAAGCCAGTCACTGAGATACTACATTCACTTGAGATACCCCATGGTAGACGCGAGAGTATCTCTATGGATTTTAATATTGGAATTCAAAGAACCCATGTAAAATTGGATTCTAATTTGGTAGTAATAGGTCAATTGACCAAGATGGCCCACTTTGTTCCCCGACCAAGGCAAAGTTGGCAACTCTAACGAGTAGTACAATTGTTTATTCATAATTTTATGATACATCATTGACTATAGAAGTCCATAGTTTTCAAATGGGGATCTCAAGTTTACAAGTCAACTTTCAACATCAATGTTTGCCTAATTAGGGACACAATTAAGGATAAGGAGGAGCCACAAACAAATGGATAGACTAAGAAGGTCAATTAGATTCTAGAAGATATTCTATGAGCAATGTTAGCAAGTTGCAAATTGATTAGGTCAAGTATTTACCCTTCATGTAGTTGACAAGAAGCACTTTTCATGAAAATGATTCCTTTTGAACTGTGGTTACCGACTACCAAGCCCAAAAATTGTAGGTATTCCTCATAAGGTACCTAGCACTAAAAAATTTATAGATCAAATGTAGCACAAAAGAAAACCAACGGTGTAGCTTGTAAGTTGGATCTATCAAAGGAATGTGGAGTACATCCAATTTGGATGTAAGTTGATTGAAAAAGTGTATACAAAGTGATAAGTTCATGGAAGGCTTGATTTTACAAGGACAAATACTCACAAATCATGGACTTGAGCAAGTACAAAATATAAGCTAGAGCTAACAGAGAAATCACATTCTCCAACAATATCAAGCTTGCTGGAAAGGGATACCTATGTCAGATGCTACATGGGAGAATTAGCAAAGATAACATAAATTCCGTCATCAAGGACCAATTGCTTCCTGAAGGGAGAAGGAATGTGAAGGCCCATATATGACCCTAGTTAAACCGATTGCCAAATGACGGGTCAAATGACCAACAAATGGGTGACGGGTCAAATGACCAACAAATTTTTCATATATTTCGTCATGGAGGACCAATGACTGCTTGAAGGGGAAGGAATGTTAGGGCCCATATGACTTGCCACAACGTTGATGAGTCAAATGATCAACAGATTTGATTTTGACCGACATTCAAATTAAGCACCTAGTTGTGGTTTAAGTCAGGTGTGTTGCTAGTAGTGACACGAGGTGTGTTCACAAATCAGCAAGGCTAGGCAGGAATAATTGCTATGAACCTAGCCATAAGGCATGTATGCAACATCAAAGCATGACATGGATTAGCCAACAGGAGATCTAGGAGGTCCAAAGATCATGCTTGACAAAACAACCCTCTAACACTAGGACTTCATCATTTTCAAACTTTTGTAGGACTTTTCTAAATGTCTTAGAACTTCATTCTAATTTCCAATATTGCATAGTGCATTGACCCTATTTGCATATTCTCCAATAGCTATTGCTACTATTCTCTAGCAATTTCGGACTTTGTGCATGCCATGTCTATGCTTTCCATGTACCCCTATATTATATGCCCTTTTGAAAACACATTTTGATAATGATATTCATTGTTCCTATGAACACCAAACATCGCTATACATCTCAAAATCACAGCACTATGAGGTGTACATGTTGCTTACAAGTATAAAATCTCCCCTGCTTTCAATGTGCACGTGAAAGGAAGCTCCCCTTGGAAATATCGTGGGAACAACTTTATTGCATGCTCTTCCTTCAAGGCTGATGGGTAAGGGTCGACACTTGCCCAAGGAACCATTGCAATGGGCAAATTCTTTTCTATTGAGAATGTTTTGCCATCCTGCATTGTAGAGCTTTCAGTATATCAGCCTGTCGTACAAATATTTAGAATTAATATCCTTTTAAGTCATCAAATTTCACAAAAGAATGCAGCCTTTAAAATTATGTAGGCTTTGGGCTTCAGCATAGTAACAAAGAATCGTGAATCGAAGTCCTCCAAACCAATTGTCAATTTGAATCGAATTTTTTTTTTTGGTATACAGAGATACGCAATTAGTAGGTTATACACAACATATACAGCCTAGCAACGCCATTGGGGTAACGCCAAGTGAGGAGCAAGCTCCTAAGAAGTCACTGCGCTACAATGGACAACTGAATTGGATTTTCACATATAACCTTTTTTTTTCATAACGACTCCATAGTTTTTCACTTTTTTCTCGAAATGTTTTGCTGTGGAGCAAATCAATCTTGGAAGAGACTCGATTTGATTCGAACCAACTGGAAGCTATGGGTTTTCGAACTAGTTTGAGGGTTCAGACATGGGTACTTTCTACTTGACCTGTGAGCGCTTGAAGGAAGCAGATGGATAGCTCCTCACGTAAAGCCGGTGAACATCCACTGGAGGCAGAAGAGTGAAATGCTTTTCTCCGGCTACCATGACGTACATGTTTTCATAGTGATCCTTGTGAAAGGATGTCACTCCTTTCTCATTCCCAATCCAAAGGTTAACTGCCTCAGGCAAACCTCCAAATGCTTCTGTTGCCCAGGGAATGTGGACTTCAGCATCAGATGCAAGCAACCCAAATTCTGACAAAAAACAATTATTTTGATGCTGCGCATATGCCACACCTCTGCCACTCTTGTTTACCTCCACTATTTCCCTCAGTGCCTCTGGAAATGGTATCTTCTCTACATGGGAAGTGACAAACCAGAACCTAGGCTCCTCAGCTGTTAAGTCATTGCCAACACAACGATCATTGATCTGCTGCTTTGAAAAAGAAACCTCGTCTTCTTCATTTTCAGTTTTTTCCAGCTGACAGTTGAATTGAGAGTGCATTTCTTGAAGATCGACGACAGAATCTGCAAAGCCATTAGGTGTGAAGTAGATGCTGACATCCTGATCACGCAGAACTGACGCAAGATAGTGGTTAGACCACAGCTGAAGTGCTTTCCAGTGATTGACTGCTCCTGTGATGATGCAGGGCTTTCCAGGCATCACGTATTCTCTCAAAAAGCGAATGGGCACAAGAGGTCCTTCCAAACGATCGATTTCCCCATTTGACCCTAATGAAAGCTCCCTCACCTCCCTGCAAAGCTTCTGCACTCTACTTTCCAAATTTTTACTATCCATCTTTACCATCCAAACATTTCTTCCTAACAACTCTTTGTATCATTCAATCGGAAGCAGCAGCAGCCTACCATTGATTGATCTTGTTGTTGCAATTTTCGAATGAAAGATCCAAAGATCCTTCCAACTTTTTCAAATTGCTACAACAATGATGTCAGAAATGGCAAAGCATTAAATGCAAGCTGACCCATGTCTTATTTCTTAGTCTTGAGTTCGTTTTGCATATTCATCAATCCTTTGCAAATTGGGACATGAATTACGTCTTGGGGATTGGATTAGAAAGAGTAAGTGGGAATGCAATTTTTATTATTTATATATTTAGTGACCTTTCATCTACATTGTAAGAATCTCAGTGGCCAAGCCTAGGATGCCACCTCGGTATATAAGTTCTCATCTTGTGTGACATTAGGGAAGGCCACTTGAAGTATCCCACCAAAAATAGGAGTATTTTGGGAGATAAAACATGGTGGTTTAGATTTCTTCACAAGAACAACAAGAAAGTTAGAGCACTCAAGTGTGTGCACGCAATACTTCAGGACTCTAGTGCAATGACAAAAGGTGATAAAGGCAAGGGGAAGCTTGTGTATGACAACCGCTTTAGAGACAACATGGTGGTTGAGATTTCTCCACAGGAACAAGAATAAAAACAACAAGAAAGCTAGAGATGTGCATAATTGCGTAGTTAAAAGAACAAGCATAACAAAGAACTCCTTTGATGAGGAATGAATGGAGGTAGAGGGCGCAACAGCTTTCCCAGTTTAAGTTATGCAATATTTGTCTCCAATTTGTCAAAGATGTCGATGGAAACATGAAAAGGAGCCACAATATTAGACATTTGTGAACTTCATAACCACAAATTAATCAAGCATCAAGTCAAGTCATTGGTGGTTTTTGCAAGAAGCTAGACCTTAGTTAGGAACTACTTCAAGTTAGGACTTAAATAAGTTGCATAAAATATCAAGATCACATCTGAAGCTTTGGCAAAAATAGGAATCCCAACCATAAATGTACAAGTGATTCCAAGGGAAGTGCACTTTTGCCATTTTAAAAAATATGTGGATACCACAAAGAGTGATTAATATAGCAAAAATGGTACTATAATCTAAGCCATCTTAGATCCAGCATTGAAGAGCACAGTCTAATTCATGTGCCACCACTTTGAGGTTTTCGTGAAGTATCTTGTAGGGGCCCTATAAGTAAAGGAGACAACTTGGAATCGTACAAGTTTAATTGGGCCGATTTAATGCATATGGAGCTCAATAAGGGACTTAAATTTATGACACCTATAGTTGCAACATGGGTCCTTCTCACCCAAATGGCCATGGGATAAATGGCTACTCAAAAGTTTTAGTTACATAGCTATTTAAAAAAAGGGTCATAGGAGGAGGATCAACTCACAAACTAGAGCTACAAAGAAAATTTAAGGCTAGATCAACATCCAAACAAAAAGTAGACAAATGGTTAGAGGGCAAATACCTTTCTCTACAGAAGGTCACCCTTACCACTTGCAAGATTGTTACACATAGGGATTGTGGATTCAAACTTTGCATGATCCGAGTGGTAGCACATAGAGTTTGGACTAACACAATTTGGATCATGCATGTTGATGATTACGGTAAAAGTAGTGAAGTCTATTGAAATAGCAGTTCACTTAAACCAAATGGATTTGAGCTATCAACATTATTGTGACTTTGGGGATGGGCCTCGAGCGAGCTTGGTCAAGCGAGCTCTTTTAGTAATACGAGCGAGCTTTTCATAATGACATGATGGGCTCTACTAAATATAGTGTGATTCTCATCTCAATAATGAAGTAGGTTTCTGGATTTCCAATGCACTATGCTAAAATCCTCGAGTACATCTTACAAATGAAATAGCCAAAAACACAGTCTTTCTTACATTTCAATACACATCATGTCAAAACACATCATTCAATACACATCATTATGCATGTATGATGATGATACTTTTGCAATGAAAATGCTTATTATTCAAAAGAAAATGTAGTTATTTGCCTTCATTCAAAATAAGATGCAATTATTCATTGCCATAAAAAATGATGATAAAAAAGTTTACTAATTTGTAGTTAACACTTCTTCCCTGACTTGTGCAAGTTGCTGCAGAATTTTTGGACTGTTCTACTCCTGAAGGACAGGACTCTAGTGGTAGTGTTGCTGTTTCAAACCATAACTACAAGATGACGGCATCACTTGGTGAGATTAGATCTCTTATTGCTAGAATTCAATCAACAGGTGCAGATGTTGTCAAGATTGTCACAACAGCAGAGAAAGTCACAGATGTGGCTGGAGTTTTTCATGCAGTTGTCCATTCACAGGTTAGTGGCAATCAGGTACATAAAGCATCTCAGTGGTCGCTGCTTACTATTTGTTTCCTTGTCTGAGGATGATGTTGAGAAGTTAGTGTATGCTTCTTATAGATTAATGTTCATTCAGAGGACTGGTTTTTCTGTACAGAGTTTTTTCTCACAAGACATTTACTTCACAAGCTTGTATTATATCATCAATCAATTTCCTTTTGGGGATTAAGGTGCAGTTGTTCGTATTTGAGATGTCCTATCATTGATAGTGATTAATTTCCAACCAAACTGAAGCACATAAGTAGTACTGTTTAATGTGCACATTCAACAGATAGACCATGTTTATTTACCTAACAAATGTTTTAGACCTTGAGGTTTCTAGAGATCTTTCAAATAGAACAAATCAATGATTAAGGTATTGGGTAAGATATCATGCATTTACCTGGAGTCATTCGGAACTCCTTAATATTGGTCGATGGCCAATGAAGATACCAGTCTATTAATTTTATGCGTCGACAGAAATTGATTCATTTGCTTGCATTATTTAGCCTTGTGTTGATTGGCTGCCAAAGAAGATGTTGCAGTTGTTTTAGCAACTACCATTGCTTTCTTTCCGGTGAAACTGTCTTTATTTTTTGTGCTTTTTACATTTTTATTTCTCTGGTCCATTCTTGATCTCCACGAATCTCTCTATCCATGCTATAGGGGCTCTACCTATTGTCCTCCAAGCTAGAAGGTGGCATGCCCTAGGGTGTTGTAGTTATGCCAAAGACCTTCAGCCCTTAGAACCATCATAAAGCAATTTCTATGCATGGGCAGTAGACATATGCTCTTTCCTGATTTTAGTATTTTTAGGGGCTTTTCTTAAACTATTGTTGTTTGGTTGCTTCATTGGCATGCATGCTATGCTATTGACTATTTTTACAAGGTATACTAGAGTGTTGATTTAATCTATTTGCAGGAACAATTACTCTTTCAATAGTTTATTGAGCTTAGAGATTCATATTGCTAAAGTACTTGTATGAACACAGGTACTACGTATAACCATAGGGTATTTTTGGAGTCATTTGTACATGTGCAAGAGGAAGGTATAGAATCTTTATATGAGCCAGACACCAGCAAACTGAGTTGGACTAGTCCTTGTAAAAAATTACTACCTAGCATTATAAAGATATAGAAAACTGAAATCGAATAGGTATTTACTACAACAGCACCTTAAGCTCAAAGTTTGATCTAAAATGAGATAATATGCCAAAAAATCACAAATACGTGAAGATTGTATGTTTTACCAAACAACATATTTTGTGGCATACAACAAACTTTGGCATACTTCAAAAACTTGTTTTGGCAACAAATTAAAAAAATTATTTCTAATGTGGATATAGTACCGAAGGGTGATGACTGGAATGATGGTCTGAAACCATACCAAATCTGCCCCAGTATGGTGTAAGCGCTACGAGTACCGGACGTACATGAATAGCTGCCCATAAACTCACTAGAAAAGTGGCACAAACTGAATGACTAAACCTATTTTACGATGTCTTTGGTAAAAAATGTAGAAAATGCAAAAATTTGTTCTATGTTGCTATTTGCAAAGAAATTAACGTCTTCACGACATCACTTTCCTCTGGTTCAAGTTACACTCACACCTGCGACGCATCATGACAATGCGTTATCAATCTAGATTTGTGAAATTAAGAACAATGGCAAATGAACGTTAAGAAATCAAGTTGTATCACTTTTCTCCCCAATAATTCACCTCAAAAATCAATCTGTAGGACTTACCGTTGGCTCACCCAATAATTCACTAGCCATTTGTAAAGATTGGTCTGGTCTTTCAATCTGACGACAGACCTACCAAGGCTAGTGGCCTCATGCAACAAAGTGCTCATTCCAACAGTGATCAACTATGACATCACCAGGATCGCTAAATAGTTGTACAATATAATTCATGAGATTTTTTCCTCTCTGTGCTCCACCTATGCAAAGATTACAACAATAGTTAATGAAAACTCAATCCACGGTGGCAAAAATGGGTGCAAAATGATGGCAAAAATAGGGTGCAATTACATGATGGCAAAAAGATGTAATTTCACCTCTCCATGGTTTGCTACTTGAATAAAGTTCCCAGTCACTGCTCTTGATGTTGTCCTCAACATAATCTCTAAAGGGAGTCCAGCATTTATTTCTCAATCCGTGAAAGTGCTCTATATTATAACGTCCTCCTGCTTTCATATCTCTTTTGAACCTGGACATATGTAATATATGCACCTACGCAAATTGCATAAACAAAATGATCATAATTTAAGAACATTATGGATGAAAAATAATTGTGAATATATGCATGTCAAAGAAATTGCTATTTACTCACGAGAACTAGAGGTATAGGTCTTCGTTGTAGTGAAGTTTCGCGGCCTCTTGTTACAATCTCGTAAAATCCTTGTCTATATTCACAAGTAGCACCAGGTAAAAAAAATTAGGAAAAAATTGACACAAATTTTCAGCACTTAATAAGTCAGCCATGTACTTTTTATCCTCTTCTGGCACGTGCTTTAGTAAGCTAGCCTTATCGGACTGGCCCAATGCTCGAATCATTCATACCTTGTCACTAATGGTGGTTTTTATGAAGCCCGTCTCATTTACGCTACAAAAAGAGTTTGATCACGTAATGCAATCGAGATGTGCTTCATGTCTAAAAACAAATTGAACATTCATAATTCATAGGTGATGAACTTTTACCGATTCATACATGCTAGTGCTGACAACAACTCCCCCTCATCATGCTCTCCTATCTCGACAATACTGACATCCACTCGAGGGTGGAGCATGTGATCATTTGGAAAATCTACACAAAAAAAAATATCACAAAAAGTCTATTACTTGACATCAATACATGTGAGGCAAATCAAATTTATTAGAAGATAAAACATCAAATGTGCTACTTACTCTTGATGATTTCATCCATGAATGCGCAAAGCCTATGGTTTCCATCCCACACGTAAAGCATTTTATTACTTAAAAAACTCCAATCATTGTTGTGACTAAGCTCATTTTCAAACTGTGCATTTATTTGTTGCCATACAGGATCCCACCCAGCCATATATGTATCCATGGTGCGCTCCTCATTCTTGGGTGTTTTGAGCGAGCAAATAAAATGTCCTTTTTGCCTGACGTAGCCATGCATGGAAAATTCAATGCATAGTTGTTTGTAACGATCACCCAACTGTCTAATTGTGGAATTGGAAATCAATCGACATAAAGGAATTTTGGGAGGAGCTGTACCCCTTGACACCTTTGTCAGAATAGAGAAATATAAGTGTTTATGGCTTAGAAAAATACAAATGCAATCTTTATGCCTAGGCCCTTAAGGTAATGCACGAGATTGTAGGTGCAATATTTTACTTGTAATCGATCCATAACGACCTGAAGTAAATCCAACTAAAGTTTTTTGTCGTAGGAAACAAAGTGACCAGGTTCTTCATCTTCATCTTGTTCATCATCATCTTCTTCAAGAATGACGTATGAACTCTGCTATTAGTGAGAGAATAATAATAGTCAGCTGCATATACTTCTAGGAAACAAATGCAATCAACATAATTTGATAGTCTTTGAGTCAACCTGGCTTTCTACATTCTTTTGTTTTGAAGCTCCTTTTGGGGTCCTCCTCCTTTTCATAGAACTACCTTGACCTTCCTCCACTGTCATTGCACTCTACAAAACAAAAATAAAACCATAGGAAAAAAAAATTCATGTATTCACAAAATAGCAGTTAAAAATGCTTTCTAGAACACATACCTGGATTGGGGTTATGTCATGATGTTCTTGAACTAAACTCTCCAACTGATTTTCTTGTGTGGTAGGATCTGTTGAGGCCAACAAGATTTTTTTCTATGTAGAAAAACACACCACATTTAACATTACAAAAGTAAACCAATTGCAAGAATAGCACCTTCACCTAAAAAAAGTAATGACATGGAACATGAAATTAATGTTGTTCATTGTAGTATGGACGAAAATTACCTGATATTTTCACTAAGCCACTTGTTAGAGAAAAGTTTGATAAGTTTAGATCAAAGCTTTCTGTACTTAAAGTTTGTTGACTTTAAAGCTATGTATATGAATGTATAAAAAGTAGACTCTACTTTAAGGGAGAGAGTTAGAATTAAAGTAGAATCAATGTGTTACTACATTGTGGGTCCTATCAGTAGATAAGGATCGGTTGGCCTCGCCACGAGGCGAGTCGACGGGACACGCATCCCGTCAACGACAACCTGGGTCATGCATGGGTTGCCGAAGTGAAGAACTATATGTACAGTGTATTTTCATTTTGAGAAATACAGTTGCTACGTGAGCTTGGTGTGGAGAGTGTTTTCTATCTGTGTTACTGTGTAGCATGATCTGTGTTCCTGTTTGAAGCAAATTCTAAGTAAATTGTCATCATAAAAATAAAGAAAGGGAGAGAGAAGGGGTGAGGGACTCTCATGCACTCTTGTTCTAGTATAATGGAATAGCATTAAAAACATCAAACTAAAGAACATTGCAAGAACTTAAGAAATGAAAAACATTCACAAAAAGCATTAACATAAAGAGCAAGAGCACATGAGGATGCTTGATTCACCAAAATGGTAAAGTCTCCTCCTCTATATTAAGCATGTAAAATGAAGTACAAGAGGTGCCTTTTAATTCTTGGGGAAGCCCTTGCCTCTTTATTTCTATTGGGTAATTCAAGGAAGGGAGGATTGAAATCCTCACCCTTCAAAAGAAACACGTTTCAATCTAGGGTGCACAAAGAAGCACACCCCACCTACCACCATATATTCCTTGAAGAAGAAATCTTGACTCTTACTTAAAACTTAAGCAAGTTTTATTAACTTAGAATTTGGGCTCTTCCATTATTTTATTCTAAAAGGCCCAAGTCTATTTTATTCCATACAACAATTATTTACACACAACAATTATTTACACGTGCTCATTGGGCTATGGGCTTACGCATGCAAGGATGCCATGGCCCTTGAACCTAACTTATTTATATACATGTAATACCCTCAACACATGTTGTTGGGGAGAGCCTACTATTTTATGACATTCATAGACAACTACTCTAGAAGGACATGGATCTATTTCATGAAGAACAAATTTGATGCATTGACTTGCTTCAAGAAATTATTTACAACTGATGTGCACGCGTTTTGATATCAGAACACGCTTTCTGATCACCAGTACACCCAGGTTCTTCTGAAGCTTCATGGCCAGCGAGGATTAGCTTCTATCCAGCGTCACCTGGATTTCAGAAATTCTTTTTCTTGGATTTCAAAATTTGTTTTTTTGGTTGGTAGTGATGGATTTGAGCTGTGGATCCAGCGTTTGAACTAGTGGTGTGGTTGTGGGTTGCATTGAAGAAGGTTAAGAAACTTGTAGAGGATGAGCATTGATCGGAGTCATGCTGGCAATGGTTATTGAAATTTGGAATGTTATTGTCTGCTTCTGTTTCCAATAGTTATAGCTTGCACATATGGTGAGCGTCCTTCTATGTTGTGGCTTGACGAATTGAATAGCTCCTTAACGAATACCTCCTTGGTGGCTGCAAGATACTGAATTAAACTAGCAAATAAAGAGTTTGTGAGCCGACCTTCACCTAATCAACCTGCATGTGTGATTTCAGGTGATTCATCCTATTTTCAGTAAGCCAATGGCATAGTATGCGAGTGACGGTGTAGGTAGATTTCGAGGATATCATCCCTCGCAGCAACAAAAATTGGCCTGTGAAGAGAGGGGTGCCTTTCTCATCTGGGAGGAAAAGCATGGCAATAAGCCAGGCCCCACGGTACTGCCTGTACTTATGTCGAAGTAGTCAACTATCCAGGCATTTGGATTGCCGCTCTTGCGCTACAATGCTTCCTCCAGGTAGCCCAGCATGAAGGCAGGGAGTCTTTGTCTGCGTTTCTACTCTGGTTGCTCTCTCCATTAACCTATTCCAGAATCTGGGCTGTGCTTGCATAAACACCATTTAACTTTTCCATCTAACTGAAATTACAATTTTGCAAATCTGATAATTAAAAAATTCAGTCTTACAACCTTTCCTTGCAAACTGTAATAATCAGATGAATGCTTGATCTGAAATTTCAGATAACAGCTTTGGTGTAGAAAGATCTTGCATAATCTGTGATGCAAAACAGAGCACGCTGAAAAATAGAACTCAATTAACTGGACCTTTTGTTAAATCTAGGGAGCAAGAAGACAGATAGTATGCTTGGTGATTATATGGTGGTGATACATTTGCCCTACTAGGAGATGCTAAGAAACATAGGAAGAAAGGACTAAGAAAGGCATTGTTTTTTACACATGTATCAAGTATTGAAATCATGCAAAGAAAAGTCTTTCCTTTTTTTCTTATTTATGTTTACTTGAGTGGTGATGAATGTAGTCCAGCTCCATACCTCGAGGAGTTCCAAGAAAAAGTCTTTTGAGAGAGGGGGCGAGAGAAAATGTCTTCCGAGTGGGGGAGAAAGTGTGTACAAAATTTGAAGAAACTGATTTCCATTTCAAGACCCTAAAATTTGGTCAAAATATTTGAGTCTAGAAGTGCTTTGTCATATCAATTCTACACACTACCAGTTCAGATTTTTTTGTTGATTTTGTTTGCACAGGAGTTAAATCATGAAAGGATCAAAAGGAAACAACGACAAGAGGATCATGAAATTTTGGAAACTATGGATGATAGATGCATCAAAATATTAGGTAGGTTCTGATACCATGTGAAATTTCACACATGTGGGCTGTCCTTTTAGTTTGAATAAGGATCTCCTAAGTGATGTGCATGCACAGAGGTCAACTATAGATTGAAATCCAAGATATATGTCAAATTCTATGGCAAAGACACATTACTACATGCATATAATCATCATACAAGTACACACACATGTAAGGAAGATGTACTTTCAAAAAACTAAGTATGAAAAGCTCCCCTCCTTGGATAGAGAGGGAATGCAACCAATAAGCCACAAGTAGAGAGAGAAAACAACAAATTGACTAGAACTCCAAAATCACATTGATCTCTCAAAAAACTCACTTAGAATTAATGAAGGGAATGAAAGTACATATATAAACTCGTAGAGATCCATGCTTGATTCTTATTAAACCCCTTAAACATAGCCTCTCTAATCCTATTGGATGAGTGATTCATCATCTCTAACAGTTGATTGGACCCTTCCAACAAATCTCACATTTATGATTGGACCCTTTGACTTTTGCCAACACTTTGACTTCATCACTCATCAAACTACATCTACACATGTGTCATAGGCCTAACTACCTCAAGTTTGCATCACAATCTACATTTGGCCAAATTGAGGCTTTACATGTGGAATTGGCCATTTTGACCTCTATGCCAATTTTGGCCCTATCAAAGTTTTACACCAAGATGCTTGATACAAAATCTTTATAATACCCCTAAATTCAACATGACTAAACTATTTTTACTTTTTCTACATGTGGGAACATGCTCCACACATGTGATATATTCTCACAAACTACAAACACCAAAAGATCCAAGATACATTTTGACAAATTTTCACATTATTACTCATTGATCTCACAATTCAATTAGAAGAGCAGAATCAGTCAGGCTCTCGGACATGGGTCCCGGGAGCCATCCGCTGGCGGGCAGAATCAACTGGGCTCAAAGACCTGGGTCCCAAAAGTTGATTCGGCCATGACTCGAGCTCCAGAGCTAGCTCAGGACTTGTGACTACTTGACTGGCTCACCATAGGCCGAAGGCTCAGTCCTTGACTTCCTAACTTGCTTTGAAACCTCTTCTTTTTAATCATGTTCCAAGAAGTCCATTCTTTTTGTGGATGGTGCTAAATGTGAGATTCATGGGATAGACCATTCCTATTTGGCTTGAATCAAGGAGGAGAGCAAAGCTTGAAAATGTCTTGTATGTTCCTTCAATGTCTAGAAATTTGTTGAGTGTGAGTCAATTGATTGACAATGGAAGCAATGTCAAGTTGCAATGCTTGCTTCATCATCAAGAAAGAAAATGTCATTTCCAAAGGGATTAGAGATGGTATTCTTTTAAAATCAATGTTTGTGTGAGAACTAATCACAATTTGGATGCGATGGTAGCCAAGGGAGAGCTTGGTTCTCAAGGGGAGGAATTGGAGCATTTAAATCTTGAGTCCATGAATGTTGGCTTTGATGTTAGTATCAAGAATGATGTTTCTTGTGAAAATGATTGTGTCTCTAATGATGTTGATGTCAAGGAGCTTGCAAGGATCAAGGAGGAGCACCAAGAAGAAGGAAGTGTGTCAAGGGTTGAGGAGGAGGTGGTTTCTTCTCAACTTGTGATCCCAAGAAGCTTCTCAAGAGGCAAGGCTGAGCGTATGTGGCTCACACTTCATGGAAATGAGAAGAAAGTTTTAGGTGGAATCTACTCCAACACATCCATTTTTTCTTCCCTTTTGATGAATCACTTTGCTTTGATGAGATTTTTGCATCTCAAGTTTGGAGTGAGACAAAACTAGTTTTGTATGATGTCTCTTGGAAGGACATACCTGATGTTCTTAATGGTTCAAAATTGGTCCTAGATCAATTGTAAAGCAAGTGGTTATGTCATCAAATGTACGCTCTTGGATCTTGTAAGACCAAGAATGAGTTTCTTATTCATAGTGTGAAAAAATGTGTTTTTTCATTTTGTGAGGCAATTTGTACACTTCTCATGAGAATAAGTGAATCATCCATCCATGAGCAAGTAAGAAGCCTCAATGAGTTCAAGATTGCTATTGATTACAACATTATAGCTATTATGCAAAATGTTCATAGTTTGTCAACTAGTCAAGCTAGTATGCATAATCTTGGTAATCAACGCTTATGCCTACTTTGTGATCTTGATCTCCATGATCATTGTGAGGCATTGAGACCTCGAATTTCCATCATTATGGTGCAACTATTTTCAAGGAAGAGGAGCTTTCAAGTCAAAGGTCTTCTTCAAGCATCGAAAGAACCAAAAGGAAAGGTGCCAAGATGGTGGAATGTAGGTGGCAATGGATCTTCATCAAAGAATCCTCTCATGGCTATGGTGAATTGGCTGCTACCACAACTCCCTTGGCTGGTTTAAACAACATATCCATGCCAAAGGATCCACTTGAGAAGCTAGGATTAGCATCTAAAGTTTTTTGTTTGATATAGTATTTCATCAAGCTAATTTTTGAGGTGTGTGAAAAATAGGCAAAATTTAGCTCAAGTGATTTGTCAATTTCATGTAAAAATGTCCATTAGTGCCTTGTACATATTTTCAAGTAGAGTTTGAAAATTCAAGAGGCCTCCAACTCGAGTCTAGTAAGATGGTGACACTTGTCACAAAATGTAAGGATCGATATTTTGCTAGTATGCAACCAAATCCACATCTCAAAGTCAAATATGGCCCAATCAAATTAAGAGGTGTAGATGCTAAAGCCAATCACATTAAGAGGTGCAAAATGGTTGGCCCAATCATGTTTAGAGGTGCAAATCACTTGGCCAATCATATTGTGAGGTTCTAGCTAGTTGGTCCAATCATGGAGAGAGGTGGAAATTTAGAGGTCCAATCATTATGAGAGGTGGAATCCATGAGGTCCACTCAATCTCAAGCATTCCTCATGCTCTCGAGATAATACTATATGGAAGAGCTCTCTCATTGTACAAATTAGTTTTTTGAGTGTTTTGATCAATGATGATCATTGAGTTTCCCTTCTATTCTCTCTCTACTCGAGAGCTAGTCTCTCTTTCTCTCCCTACCCGAGAGCAAGGGCTCTCTCTCACTCTTTGAATGTGTTTGGGACTTGGTTTTCTTCATGCTAAGTGTTTGGTTTGATTGAGAAAGTGTGAGTGATCATTGATGAATGTTTGTGTGCTCTTGTCTTGAAGATTGTTAGTAAGATTGCTTGTTACAATCAAGTGATAGTTTCATGTGCAATCACACCCACCTTAGAAGATCCTTCACATTGATTTGTGTGTCTTCACGTGTGCGAAAAAGTACGCAATATTAACATCTTTTCATCGTAGTTTCTTCAAAAGTGTAGTAACATTTGTCACTATTTACAAATTTTTTACAAAGGATATTTTAATTTTCAAAATGTTGAATATATGCTTTAATTTTGGGGCCAAGGCTACAGATGTCGAAAAAAAAAAAACAAAGTTCACATAACTACTTTACCAAAGGAATTTATGACAATAGATTTATGGAGTTGTTCATTTTTTGTGCTATAAAGCCTGAAAAGTTAGAAATTCAGTACAATGTTGAGGGCAAAGTCCTTGATGACTAGCCAAATGATGACGAGGAGGAAGAAAATGCAAGACTTCAGTGAAGGATGTTGACAAGACCACATCGTTGATTATTGTCGATGACGCCATGTTGAAAATTCACCTTTGCAAAGACAAGGCTACTAATGATCATTTTGACAAGGCTCTTGTAACATTGGTGAGTGAACCTTTAAGGTGTCAATATGATTATTCCATGCCAGGCATAGGTTTTTAATTAAATCTTGTAATGTTCTCAAAGCTTAAAGCAATGTTTAAAAGTCGTGATAGCTACTCTTGCTAAGTCAAAGGATCCTATCGTTTCATTTTGTGCTTCCAAACCTTTAGTTCTGGTAAAGGGCAAGGATTTTTCCTCCACTATTGCTCCTCCTAGCACCCTTAAGACTCCTCTCATTATAGAAAAAATCCAAACCGAAAAACAAAAAATCTCCTTAAAAAACGTATCGCACTATCTACTAAGGACACCCTTGATGCAACCACTGAGGCCATCCCCAATACAACTAGCCATAAACCCAAACAAAGAATTTAAATTAATAGCAAAGAGGTCAAAACTATACCCTCACAAGAATCTAGAAAGAAAACTATTGAATCTATTGTTGTTTTACTTGGAGGGGGGGATAATCAATACACTTGAGAGCTCCTCTGAGAATTCAATAATAATAGAGCAGATTCATCAAACTAAAAAAATAAGAGAAACAAAAGCTATTTTAATCATCGACCAGTGTGACAGACCACCGGTTTACCCAAGTACTGGTGATAGGCCAATGGAGATCAAAGAATCCAACAAGTACCATGTACATAATCTAAAAACAAAATTTAGGGACCACACACAAGCCATTATTACACCTATCGTAGTTTCAGTCAATCCTGAGGATTGTGATCCTATAGATAATTTTAATTTTTTGTCATTAGATTGCTATCATTTTTTGGTACTGAGGCATACATAGTTTGCAGGCTCAAAAAAAACTCTCTAGAGAGTCTCCACACAACCTTACATTCTGAACTATTAGTGTCATAACCTTTATAGAATTAATAGTGGAGGAAGCAAAACTCCTCAACCTTGGATCACAACATTGACCAAGATTACGAGATGAAAATCACAATGATCCAGAAAATCAGGTTATTTCACGAGTAAATAAAATGTTCCAAAGAGAGAGACTTGAAGTAACTGGAGCTCAAAGCTCTTTGTGAGTGAAGAAATAGGCCTGTCTTTTTGTGCTAAAAATCCTGTGCAAAGCCTAAAAAATAAGATGCTTATTTTTGCTATTTTCCTTTGAACTTGTTATGCCTAGCATGGTTATCTTATCTTGGGATTTTTTAAACTTTAAGCTTTTTTTTTTATTCATTTAATGTGTCTTTTACTAGGTGTCGGCACTTGTTGATAAAAAATTTGAGAAGTGAAATTTTTTTTGAGATTAGAGATTATTCAGTTGCATTCACAATTCAAAAAAAAATTAGCCTCTGCTCTTCAACACTGAAACATATTGCACCGATATGGGTATTATTGAGTGGAAATACATGCAAGGCATCAACTCCATGGAATCGTTGTCAGTGTTCCTTCCAGATTGCAGATGGGGGGCAGCAAGTACGTGAATAACATTATGTTCTATTAAAAAATAACATTTTAAACATACTTTATTTATGAAAGTTCAAGAGGCCATGGTCGTTAAGAGTGAGCTTCTGAAAGTCTCATGGTAGCAACACAAAATTAGGTTCTTCATTATGTCCCATGTAATCATAAAAAAGGTGACTACCCTTGCCTACTTTGAATTCAACTCCAAAAGCTTGTAGGAATGCATGTCTTTGTCTACCTACCTTCAATGCATTTCTTCCCAAAGATTAGGCTTTTTGCAGAAACATTTTCATCTTGTAGCCTAAGGTTTTAAGGTGAATCCTCTTGGATTCTTCTTTAAGAGTTGCAGACTACAAACTCTGTACTGAACAAAATTCTTGAGATAATTCCGACTCTTCTCTATTAGACAGCTGAACCAAGAATACCAGAAGGCTTAGCCTTCATCCAACTAGATAACAACAATAAGTTGTGAAACCTTCAAATAGACCTGCTTATGAAGAACTGAGAGACTAAACACAATATTGTCAAGCATTCTCATCATCAAAGTGATGCTTTCCATGATTCTTGCCTATGTATAATATTTCACATTTATAATAACTTTGAGGTCATTTGAACTACATGCGCCTTGTACCAAAGAGGCCAACTTAGACAGTACTTTGAGCCCATAAGAATAAGAAGTGAGGAAGTTAACTGCACGTCTTCATAATAGAAACTTCAACCATTAGGTATGGCTCTGGGAACTACACTTGAAGATTGGAGGTGCATTTCATGGTGAACCCAACTATGCAGCATACATATGTAAGATTGCAACCAGCATGCCACAAATAGGCCTGCTATGAAAACCTTGTCCACCAACACAGTCTTAAAACCATTGCCCAATGATGTACTCCCAGAAAAAAATTTCCATTGATCCAAGAAGACGCATGAGTTAAAAATTTCCACTGAACTGCATAACATCCCTACAAAGAGAGATCGTTGAAAAAACTGCGAGCCTCAAGATATCGTTCAAAATGTACATTGCAGAGTGGATGTGTTGGTTCTAAAAGATTGCAGGAAGGACCAAGAACATCGCTTTCAGAAGGACAGGCTTCCGCTTGGAGCCAAGTGGGATGTTGAGCAGTTGACAGCCCACTGAGACAATAGCAAGTGTGGTAGAAGTCTCTGGGTTTTCCTGGTTTGTCAATCAGCCCACCTTCAAGCACCTGAGAAATGTAAAACAAAAGTTACGTTCAAAACAACACTGCACTCTAGTTTGCAGTTGCATGCTTTTGACATACAAATTATGGAATTTTAGCCTCGTCTAACCGCTCCTGGGAATTTTTTCAGGATATACCAAGCCCTGAAAAAAAAATGTCCTCTATAATTTGTACCTTAACACAGAAAGGTTATAGACGATGCTTTACAAGCATCTTCGTCTTCATGTGAAGTTGATGAACATATAGAGCTAGAATTCAAGGAAGTAGTGTTTATACCTGGCAGCAAATTAATACGTATGCTTGAAGAGCTTGTGTGTTGAAAAAAGGTCTGACAAAGCAACTATCTTGATTGAAAGTACTGAGACCTTGTGCTGCACCATGTTTTGTTTGCTCATCCTCCTTTGAGAAGCAATCCGTACTATGCTGTTGAGCATCAGTTATGTTCTGATAAGAGCCGTGAAATTTCAATGGAAATAATGTCTCAGCAGACATAATTGGTGGTGACTCTTTACCTTCTATGCGTGTTCTGGTGATTTGAATATTTGGCTCTGATGTACCTTCATCTTCTTCACCAGATATGCAAGAGTTTATGCTGTTATCATGTACAAATCCAGTTTTCTTGGATTCTAAACAAGTTTTGACTTTGCAACACATATGTAAGACATCATTCTCATCTGCAGGGTGGAGAAGATGATTACGGAATACAGGTAGTTGAGACACAAGTCGAGGAATCACATGTTGAATAAGAGGGAAAATTCCTCCCTGCCAAAGCACAAGCTACATGAGTTTTGTTGAGTATCCTATTCTGATCCTACTTGAATTTCACTTTAGCAGTTATTATTATTGGCTTCTCATGCATCTCAACTATTTCCCAGACAAATTCAATTCTACACATGGGCTGCTATCTCGAAACAAACCACTACAATAAAACCCAAAAAGAAACAATTAAAATGAGTGGATCAAATCCACAATGGCGTTGCCTATAAATCATATATGTGGCATATCGACCACTTCAAAGTGCAAAAGAATAGGTCAGATGCATTCACACCTTGCAGATATGAATGAAGTTCAAGCTATGAACATTTTATTCATAAAAAGCCATTTTGAAGTACTTTCACCAGCCTTACAGATTTCTGATTGAACGTTTGAACATTGCCTTAGCAAAGGAAAGTTTTTTTTAAATATAAGGGTCTACACCTGCCAAAATGAATAGCACCCATCGACAAGCTTGTTAGTGCGACCTTGAAAGCCTCCCTCAACCTTTCCTTGACGTTTAGCTGCCCATTTCTGTAAAATAATCAATGCAGGATTATTAAACTTTGAGCAAAAAATACCCATTATCCATATGCACTTCTTACTAGAGACTTGTTCCAGGCAGACCATCTTTTGTAAGGTGAGACAATTCGTCATATTTCGAAGACAACAGTAAGGAATCGAAGATAGAGCATCACTAGAAGACTTGGAAGATCAAGCCCCTCCATTTGATTCGTTAAAATAAGTGCTGCAAGCCCACAAAAAGTGTACCTGTGACAGTCAGATGCACCAGTACCTCAAAAAATGAATCTGATGCAAAGTCTAATTTTCAAAAGTATTATTGACTACAAAGTATGATAGAATTCCATTTACCATATATGCCAAGAATGGCATTACATATCCAATATGACCAAACATATTTGATGATAAGTTTAGTCCAAATCATCAATGATGTGGAAGTAGCGACTAAGTGAGTTACACTTACAGCTATTATTGTCGTCACCCCTAAATAAAAAAAAATGTGACTCAATTATTTTGTCACTTAAACATCCGCCCAATCTTGGATTGTGAGGCATTGTTGACATTAGAAACGCATAGCATACTTTTTTTTGTCTTGTTCATCGCGCTAGTGGTGTGAGTAGTTTGTGTTCATAGCAAACGCATCGTCATGAAAGAAATGGTGTAATTTTGTGTTACTATTCCTTTCCATCTCTCTCTGTGTCATTTGTCTGAATGCCACCTAACTATAATTTTAAAAGGTAGATTTGTTTGGAACCAATGGGGGGTCCCACCAGTCTTTTAGGAACTTGTTTCACTTGCCAAGAGTTTTTAAGTAGATTTTCTTTCTTGTGTCGAGTATTGTTGTTTGAACTTAATCACACATATTGGCATCAAATAAAGTACAAAAGAAACAAATAACATCCACAAAGCATTCTTCAACTAAGAAAACTTAATGAAAGACAAAGGCTGCCAATAGCTTCAACTGATCTCCAGAATTGTAACTCCCCTACAAAGAGCTCAAAGGTCCAAAATAAAAAGTCCGAGACACGAGAGTCTATGGTTCCTATTTATACTAAAAATAATCTTGGAAGATTTCAAAAGACAAAAACTCAGGTTCCTCCAAAAGTGTGCTACTTTAAGAGCCATTCAAAATGACTATATTTTCAACTAGATATAATAAAATTGTACCAAAAAATAGTTGCAAGTCACGTATATAGACAAGTATCAAACTATGTGTCCATAACACTCCCCAGCTAAAAAAACATTCCCTTTATTGTGGGCTTAACAGTGAAAATCATATCTAAATACTACGGGAGCCATTGTTATATGTTATGTGCACTTAGTACTGGTGGTTTTTGTTTTCTTTCTTGTAGTGGTGCATTAAATGTTTATAGGTCCAATCATGTACCATGATGTTGTGGCCCAAATCTAGTCTTTATGTGAGTTTGCATGTTTGACATGCGCTTAGCCCTAGCATAAAAACTCCTACGTGATATCAAAGCAATAAGTGTTTGTAGGTGCATGTGATGATCATATGATCACTCTGTTAAAAAATGAGGGTCTTTGAACATGTCTTGTAAAGTTGTAAATGAGAAATTCCCTCAAAATTCGCGCATATACAAAAGAGATTTGCTCATGGAGCATACAAAGATTCCTTCAAAGTTCGTGCGCATAAGAAGGAAATTTGCTCATATCGTGTGATGGCAACCCTAAAATCATTAGTTTGAAAATATAGTGGCAAAGGAAGCAACTCGTGCAACTAGTGAAGATCATACAATGAAAATAATGTTTGTAACAAAAATAAAAAAAGTAATTGGTGAATTTGAAGCATAGGTAAGCCAAGGGATAAAGTCGGACAAGACACAAGTCTATCTCCTAGTCCAACTAAATTAAAGACAAAATAGTAGATTGTGTACTACTGCTGCAATTGAGACTAGCATTTGGGCTACATCACCAAACATGAGGACTGCACAAGACACGCTTGAGTTGACTCTTAGCTAGGAGCATGTGGACATGGACATGCATGACTCGCTTACGAATCTACATCAACACCAAATCTGGTTATTCTAAATGAGTCATTAGTCTATTATATAATATTGAGTCAATGTTTATGTAATTGACAAAAATATTCAATAAGGGGGGTGTTAGAGTAGGTGGAAGGCTTATTTTTTCGATATATTGTGCCCATGTCATATTATGCACAAGTACCAAATGCATGTAAAGGCCCCCAAGTGACTAATAGCATCATTAACATTGTGGGCCCCATAGTCAATGGTATTAGACCTAAGGATTAGTCTCGAGGTACCGGGACATGTGGCTCCATGGTGCTTATAGCCTAATCAATAGAGGTGATGTTAGCCCCTGGATCATTTTTATATTAATGATTGTCCACATTTATATATTGGCTATTAGAAATTTTCTATTCATATTTGGTAGTATGGAACATTTGCATAATTTTTTCTTTGTTATCAAATGTACCCAATGTGCATTAATTGAAAAATGATCTAAGATGTACAAGAATGTACTTTACATGGAAGTAGCTAATCGACTCATCTATTGGGTGGTATGTAATCAATGTACGAACGATTGACGACACAGATGAATGAGTGCACTATTCATCTCATTGGCAACTTCTAAGAGGTCACGGGTATTGACTACCTTATGTAGAGGAAAGGGTATTGTCTACCTTGTAGCATAGCCGATCTATCGAAGGGACTGATAGTTCACACATATGAGTGTATTTTTCTACTATCGGGGCACCGTATCATTGAATTTACTAGAAATTAAGTGTAGTGACCTGGGAACCATATTTGGCACTTCTATGATTTGGGTTTGTGCCAAAAGGGCCAAGGCGTGTTGTGAACTGTTGTTCAGACAAACACCAGGCATCAACACTTATCGGGTCTAAGTGAGCCATGTCTCGCTGTAAAGAGGAGCTCAAGATCTTTAGGATGATGTCTTTGCATGTCAAAAGTAGTGACTAGAGACAAAGATACAATCAAAAGTGCTCTTGGTGTTCTATCCCATATTTACTACTCGTAGTCTGTCCCACCTCTCACATGTACATCTATGGGCATGGGAGGACACTCATACCAGAGTGCTTATAGGTGATTTGAGTGAAGATGGGTGCAATGGAGGGAAGGAGGAGATGTTCCAAGGTCTCTTGTACATAGCTTTGTGGAGATTGTCTCGTCTTCATCTAAGCCCAACATCAACAAGTTGGAGGCTCAATGCCTGATGGAGGATCAAATGTATGCTGATGTTAGATTCCATAAGTGTATGCATGTAGTTCTTTTCGATGCAAACCATGGCAATTTGTCCTCAATTCATGAATGTAATGTGGTGGAGAATGAGCATGAGACGGGTTTATGATTCAGTAGCACAAAGGCTATTTGTACTTATTTTGTAGTAATCCATGATGGGTTGTTACAGGCGGTCAAAGTCAAGGAAGGTGGCAAAAGTCAAAGAAGGTGGAGATAGCCAAACATGGTGGTCATGCTTCCTATTATTATGCAAATTGTGGTGAATTAAATGTTCATATGTGCAATCATGTGCAACGATGTTGTAAACCTTATCTAATCCTAACTAATCTTCATGACATGTCACAATTAGGATTAGATAAGGTTTACAACATCGTGGCAGATGATTGCACATATGAACATTTAGTGCACCACGACCGACATAATAGCACCACCACCATAACCGGCTATCTCCACCTCTGATTGCACATCAAAATTCCAACATGTTCATCTATGATGCTCAATGTGTAATCATGTGCCATGATGTTACGATCCTAACATGTATGACATGCTCTAGCCCTTCATACATTCAACATCAAAAAGGTATTGGGAAAAAAAAAAAAAAAAGGGTGACGCTTGCTCAATCAAGACCCTACAAACTCAACTTCACGGTTTTCTTACTCTAGATCTACAAAAGGATCTGTTAAGACTTAGCACCTTCTAGAACCTATAACAAATGTATCGCCCTCTTTCTTGGTATTTTAGTCGATGACCCACAATGTGCTTTGTAACCAAGTTATGATCACACACACAGAGAATCATGCAATAAAAGCCAAAAGAGTGGCAAATCCATAAACCACCAACTAACATCTCAGAAACAATCAATGGTTGATTGCCTTGCAAGTCCTAGAAAGGAACTCCCAGGTCTTCTAGAAAACATCACAAACTCAATAATCAAAAGCTATCAAATTTTAGGATTGATGCAAAAGGTATTTATGATCTCGTATTGGAGTTTTTGCTCGGTTTGCGAGTCCACATGAAAGTCCCTTCCATGAAGCTCTCTTGGGTCCAATGTTTATTTGACGTACGTAAGAGGATTCAAAGGTGACTGATCAGACCCCAACTTAAAAGGCCCCAATTAAATATTCTTAGCTATGACCACAATATAGGATCATGAGTCCAAATAAAGCATGCAAATCCTTTACCAGTAAGTCTGACTGTTCATGTATCATGCATGCCAAGTTTGACGTAACAAACAAGGGACAATTGCTGCTCAAGTCCGTCTCAAACCGTATGAGAAGAGTTGCTTAAACATTGGCCTCATAGACAGAAGGGTATTTTCAAAGTTCAAACTTCTAGATCTACATTGTCCACAGTAACTGTCTTGGCTGTAGGTCCTGGGACGGCAATTAGTGGCTCAATTTGAAATGTCATGGTGTGAAGCACCACATGAGTAAGTATGTTGAGCTTCAGATTTCTTTCTTTTCCCTGAAAAGAGAAGTACTATACAAAAAATATTCATAAAAAGCCATGTTATCATCAAGTTGGGAGTCACATCAACATACATGCTCATTGCTCAAATGGGAAAAACAGACAGGAACTCTTACCAATGGTTTCCAGCTTCCTTGTATCATACGTATGTCAGTATATTATGAAAAAATGACTCTGGATGTGCTCAAAAACATGCTTTTGAAAATAATGACTGCAGCACATCTAACACATCAAGAACCCGAAAATGTATTTTTACACGTGACAAGGCATTGAAGAGTGAAAACGTGAACACCTACAAAAGCTAAATCAGCACAAACTCATGCAAAAACAAGGAAAACAGCTTGAAGATATACAAAATGGGCATACGTAAGCCCAGGAAAAAGACTCAAAGCTCATGTAACCCTTTTATCCAGAAACAGATAGGGTAAAGCAAAGGAGGCAAAAATAATTTCAACTTTCAAGATAACACATTCTTGTAGTTGGGTGTTAGAACTGGTTCTTTTCAGCCATGCAGCTGGCTGTGCTACCTACCACTAGAAAATCCTTGATCCTAGGTCAGACCTATATGAGGAAAATACATATTTAAGTTTTTCAAAGAATATATTTGATGGATATCTCTGTTTTTTGCAATTATCTGTTCAAACTTCAAAGAACCTGAAAATAACAAGCTTTCGAAAGGCCTTTTCAAATGGGACTTTGAAGGCCCTAAATGAAAAAGATCAATTGATTTTTTTTCTATAGTTTGTAGTACTTTGTATGTACGGAACAATATAAGTACCGAACAGTGCTGTAGTTATGACTTTCACACTTCATTCGAACAGATACTTCCTTTGTATGAATAACACACTGCCATGTCAAATGTACTCAAAAAGTATCACATGATTGCTATCCAATACATACCCTCCATGAGCTTCAGCTCCTGGCTCACCTCCTATCCCTCCTTCATAAGTTTGGCAACTGAAATATAACAAAACAATAGATTGGTTATCCCCATGCAACTCTATGATAGAAAAGTATGCACAAGCAGGCAGAGGAGGGGAAGCCTGGCAAGAAGCTATACCAAAGCAAAGTGGCTCTAGAAACAAAAAAGAGCATGCATATGTCTTTTCATTCTTCATAATGAATATAGAAACCAGTTTCTACATGGATGGCACAAATGAATCATAAAAATAAACTCTGTGTGTGTGTGTGTTGAGGGGGGGGGGGGGGCGCTGGGATAACGTTAGCTTTTGACACCTCCTGGATGACATGTGGACTGTAGCACTCCATAAGATGGCTTTTCCATTCTTACAAAGAAGACATTCATACAATCCATTCCAATTTTGATCAGCATCTCTGCATTTCTAATCTTAGAACATGTGACTTGATATGCATCTTTGAGAATTGAGATATGCATGTCTTCAATGAGTCAACTGCCCTATTCCTAGGTTGATCCATGACTCCTCATTGAATGTCAACCTCAAAGACTCCAGCTTACATAAGTATTTTGCCTGTTCATCTTCTTAGGTTTTCCAAAAAGAGAGCCACTTCTTAGTAAATCCACCACCTACTAATTCTTTGAGGATGCTTGCAAATTTTGACCACCATTGAAGTCTTCCCTTGCAAATTTTCCATCCATTCAAAGTATCAAATCTGTCATGAACTCAACCATACATATTGGCATCATATGAAGTATAAACACAAGCAGCAGCAATCACAAGCACTTTCCAACTAAACAAACTCAATGAACAATCATGGTTTCCAATAGCTCAAGCAGATCTCCAACTAAAATCTCCAAAAAATATGGAGTACAAAATGCTCAGAACATCAAACTCAATGATCTGAGAAATGGTAGTCTCAGACCCTTTTTTATAGCTGTCATATAGAAGGTTCCAACTATGACTTCTTGTAGGGCGCCCAATTTAGGGCTTTTACAATTTAAAATAGTCTTATCCAGTCAATTAGGCTTATCCAAAGTAAAGGGGGGTCTAAACTTAATACAATACTATCAAAAAATAGTTGTGAGTCCCAAAAGTGAGCAGGTACCCATAGAACTGAAATTAGAGATGTTGGAGGGCGTCCATAACAAGATAACTCTAATCATAGTCATGGAGGAAGAAGATTGATTTCAAGCTTCAACCAAAAGAACTGGGTAGCCACACTTCGTTGAACTCTTATGTAGTAAGTCAAAACCTCTTTTTGAATCATTTCACAATTCAATAATCTTCTTATCTAATGATGCCTTCCAATGAAGCTTTTAATAGATTTTGATAGATTGGTGAGCGACCCCAATTCCACCTTTAGACATGATATGAAAATCTATTATCTTTTTGAACCCAAAAATTATCAATTTTGTCCAAGCTGGGTTGACCAAAAGATCATAATATTCACAAGTTCCTTGAGAATTTCAAGATGTTAGTAAAGGCTTTGAGCTCTGATGGCCATAGGAACCACATTCACAGTGTAACGAATGATGATTTGATGGAGATATCTACCTACCTTTGCCTAATATGGTGAAGCTTTCTACAATGTGTCTAGTTTTTTTATTTCTTGACTAGTTTCTTGATTTCTTGCTTTTACCAAGATTACTTGATGTTTATGAATGGGTTAAATGTTGAGATGCTATGATTGGCACACGACATGAAACCTCAGAAATCAAGTTCCGAAAGGTTGCAGATTTCTTGTATGGCATGCAAGAAATGCTTCAATTAGTGAAGGAAAACATCCAAAGTGCAGAGGACCATGCATGACATCATACAAATTTCAACGAACTCCGCAAGAATTTCAAGTTGGTGAATAGGTATACTTAAGGTAATGCGCACCGATAAGCATTACAAACTATCAACTATGTTTTGTGCACCGTTGGATAATTAAGAGAATTGGATGTTTAGCTTATTAGTTAGACCTTACGAATCAGAGTCCATCCCATAGTCCATGTGAGTCAATTGGAAGTGAAACTCCATTAGATAGACACCTACTATTTGAAAACATGATGCAATCATCTCCTAATAAGTGCACACAAAAGTGTTCAACAGATGAAGTCCACCCTAGTCTATTGTACCCACTTTGGAAAAGCTTTTACACAAGTTTTAGCAAGTCAAAAAGAGGAGTTAAAAAGAGTTGTTAGAAACAAAATTTTACCATTATATAAAAATTTGGAGCCAAATACAAAACTCCACAAATTCTACAAGCTGAGCAATACAACACTAGCCTAGGGGTAATGCATCTCTAAGGCTTGAACATGGAAGAATTGACCTACTTGTGAGGTGATCTATGAGTACATTCAAACAATCAACCTGAAGCTCTCCTAAGCTACTCCCAAGATGCGCTCTAGTCTAAGAACCAATCTCTCATACAAGCACACTGACGAGGCCTTTCACAATGATTGAGGATCCATGTAGGGCTAGAGTCTTGGCCCTATCTCTAGAGGCTCAATAATATCAAAATCGATAACTGTAATAGATGAATGTCCAATAAAGCTGGTGTGTCCAATTGCCACAACCATATGGTCCAAACAGGTAGCTATCCAAAATATGCTTGTAACAATTAAATACCTAGATCTATTGTATCTAAAACCTGCTTAATGCTTGCCCAATTCTCTTTGAGAAGACAATAGTATTTGCCTCTAATCTCATAATACACAAAGCAAGTTAGAATCATGTGCCTTAGCACCAATAGCAAGTAGGAAGAAACCGTTTGTGAATATTGACTTGCCAACCTCTATGGGGGCATAGATGCAAACCCCAAGTACTTGTAGCTATCCACCAATTCCATCTTCCCTACAGAAGTAAATGAGAATCATAAAGCCAATTCCCCACTGTCACCGCAGAAGATAATTTTTTGGTTGTAAATATGTTCACGTGTGTGTGTGTGTGTGTGTGAGAAAAGAGAGAGAGAGAGGGAGAGAGAGAGAGAGAGAGAGAGAGAGAGAGAGCACATGAAACTCTTCAAATGTGCAAGGGCAATCGAAAGTTAGCATGGCACAAGGTGTGAACTAACAAAAAGGTTTACAATCTCACCTTACAACAAACTCATTCACTTTGTATGTAATTGTTGGAGTCAATATACCCAAAATGTGTGCAACCTAATAGAACAAAGTTCAAACATCAGAATGATTATGATTTAGCATGCAAAAGAATGATATCATTTGGCTAGATATACTATGTGTAACATCAGCCTAAATGCTAGTCTTGTAACCAAGTTGTAGCAAAAAATTCTTATAACTTGTTCTTCAAAAGGCATAATAGAATTCTATTACTATATACGACATCAAAACACATGTGACTACAAATCGCCTTCTAGAGGTCAAAACAAGAGCACTTGACAATTCAAAATAAGGATTCAGGACTACATAAAAACTTCTCTTTGTGCTTTTTAGAAAATGAGCCAACGACACTTCTTTAGCAAAATGAATATAAAACACAAATCTATAATTGTCCAAAAACTGCTTTCAGTACTTTTGCATATAAACTACTTCTATATAGTTGAGTTTGATGCCAAACTGTAAAAGCACAAGGACTGCACATTATGACCGTTGAAATCTAAGCAATATAGAAGTTCCTTGCATTTGAAGGCTTCACAGATTGGTAATTGCCTTACGAGCTATTTGTGCCATTGCCAAAAAATTTGGAGATAATCATCCTTTAAGGGAACAGCCCATAATTATGATGTTGTCTTAGAGTAAGCAAGTAAGACCACACTTTGTAAATGCACCTTCTTAAAATGAGATTAAATCTTAACAAGGACAACTCTGTAAAAGATTCTGTAATTCCCAAGTTCATGTTTGAACACTATAAGGACCCCCCAATCTACATCATTGTTTCTTTTGCATGATAAAGCTAAGCTCAACAAGGAAGTTGCAGGCTGCAGGAAGGGAGATTTCACGAAGACGAAAGAGAGATGGAGGATCAGTAACACAAAATGCATATATTGAAGCTGGCAAAATGTATGCCAAAGTAGGACAGAATGGTTCCGCAAAACCCATTCAAGCAATCAACATGAAGCACATTTCTGCAATACCATAAGAACTCTCTTGTACACCATGTGATGAAAACTCGGTTGCCGCACAAAACTAAATAGCATGCCAACATGTGAAAGTGGCAATGACTGGCACAAGATAAACAAATACGCTCAAAGCCAACCTGATGGACCAAGAAAGCCAAGTCACAACAACAAGAAGTGACTCAAAACATTAAAGAAACCTCAAGCTAATCCTACAGGCCATGAATGCCAAACACTAGCAGCAATGCACAGCTTCGAAGATACAAATGAAGCCCAATAGATCCATGAAGATCCAGGAACAATCATAAATGGCTCGATAGATAGAAAGAGAACCCAATGTAACCTAGTAGAACATGAAGTACATGCGACCATAGAACTACAAAATGTTCCATAACATTAGGAACACCTTAAAAAAGTTTCAAGTACGAAATGAGATTCAATCTTAACAAGAACAGCTCTGTAAATCTTCTGGTAGATAGCATCATGCTAAGTTTCACAAGGGTGATATGGTTCATTTGAGGTTGTGTTTTGCTCGACATCACTTTGTTCAGGGTAAGGCTTCTACTGAAAAGCTTGCTCCACGCTTTTATGGACCTTTTCAGATTCTGCCACGTCTTAGTCTGGTTACCTATCATCTTCAGTTACCCTCGACGACACGTGCTTTAGACATAGTTCATGTGAGCTTAATCTGTACTGCTCTTGGGGACACTACTCCAGATTATGCTTCTTTACAGTTGCCTCTCTTTTGCAGGCGATAGTATTGCTCGTGCTACTAGCCATTTACAGAAGATCCAAAGGTGGTATAAATCTTCTATAGATAACACCATGCTAAGTTTCACAAGGGTGATATGGTTCATTTGAGGTTGTGTTTTGCTCGCCATCACTTTGTTCAGGGTAAGGCTTCTACCGAAAAGCTTGATCCACGTTTTTATGGACCTTTTCAGATTCTGCCGCGTGTTAGTCTGGTTACCTATCATCTTCAGGTACCCTCGACGACACGTGCTTTAGACATAGTTCATGTGAGCTTAAAAAAGTTTCAAGTACAAGATGATGTACGTGCAGCACTCACTACCATAGGAGCAGATTTGTCCTGTAGAGATTGTTGTAACAATACAAAAAGAACCATCATGGGAGCAAAATTGTCCTGTAAGCTTATGTAACACTATTCAAAGAACCATCATAGAAGCAGATAAGTATACCTGAGAAAGGGACGAGTCAACAACAAAAGATGGACGCAACACAATACCAACAAGAACTATGAGAAAGTGTCAACAGGCAACAGTGACACCAAGTTACATAGAACTGATGGCAAAAGAACTGCCAAATGAGTATAGCAGTAGCAGAACAAAGTCACAAATAGAATGATCTGCATCTTTCTGTATAAAAGAACAAGATAAACATGGAAGCTGAACATTGGAAGGTACAACATAAAAAGGTCTGTCACCAAAAGGTCTAACGGAAGTATACAAACATGGAGAAACACATGGAAGTTGAAAAATGAAAAGTGTATCAACAATAGATGTGGCAATGGAAGCTGAAGGAACAACAGTGATGGATGGACAAACAAAAAACATGAAGTAGGAGATATGGCAACTACAGACTAGAGATTGAGAAGACTGCTGTAGAGCAGAGCGACTTGCATTTCTACCTATAACAAGGTACGGATAAACAAAAGTTCATACTACATTAGGAGATATCTATAGGGTTGAGTTACATTATTAATGGTGAAACCTTATTAATACCTTACTAAAGGAGGTGATACAAACTTCTAGAAACACTATGTATAATACAAATGTGTAACAAGTCCAATTGCACATTGCATTGGACTGTCAACTTTTTGCAAAGATGCTTTGTTATGGACACACATGTCCATATGCCCATGAGATAGTCATCTTTACAGTAGTTGCATGATAGTTGACGTTATTATCACTGGACTTGTACTTTTCTATTATTATTGACGGGCCCCAGAACACTATTTGTTGTTGTTCCTAATTCAGCCCCAATATTGGATTTCAAAGTTTGCTTAGTAGAAGTAGCCACTAAGGCTAGTCATTTGTAATCTGGAAATATTCCTTTGCTATTACTCAATTAGGGTTTTTGCTTGGTTATCCATCAGTTCTCGAGTAGAGAACCTTCATGTGCTCGTGTTGTTTCTCAATGACCGTCGGTACCGTTCGCTCCAGTTTTTAGCTGAGATTAGGATCAGCACTTCTGTCTTGCTAGGTATAGTTATAACAATTCCATGAGCTCCAGTACAAGTGTTTCTCCATTCCTCTTGGCCCATGGCTACTCTCCACTCTTGCAGGGCATATCTCATCTGCCAGATTATGCTTCTTTACAGTTGCCTCTCTTTTGCAGGCGATAGTATTGCTCGTGCTACTAGCCATTTACAGAAGATCCAAAAGCGGTATAAATCTTCTGTAGATAACACCATGCTAAGTTTCACAAGGGTGATATGGTTCATTTGAGGTTGTGTTTTGCTCGCCATAACTTTGTTCAGGGTAAGGCTTCTACCGAAAAGCTTGCTCCACATTTTTATGGACCTTTTCAGATTCTGCCGCGTGTTAGTCTGGTTACCTATCATCTTCAGTTACCCTCGACGACATGTGCTTTAGACATAGTTCATGTGAGCTTAATCTGTACTGCTCTTGGGGACACTACTCCTTGCTTTGATACATTTCCAGAAATTCCTGAGCTTTTTCCCTATCTTCATGCTGCTATTTTTCTAGTCCGCTTTCAATACGGTCAACATCGTTAGGTTCAGTGGGATGGTAGCCCTCTTGAGGAGCTACTTGGGAGTCATCTGATGTTTTTGCTCATGCACCTTTCCCTGCTGATCTCAGGTTCATGCACTGGAAGCTACCATTCAGGATCCTTATCCTCCTCCTGCTCCAACTAGTTGAATTCCTTTTGCTCCAAATATTGGGGGCTTGTTTTTTTTTGGGCCCCAATATTTGCTTAGTATAAGTAGCCACTAAGGCTAGTCATTTAATAGCTTGTAATCCGGAGATCTCCCTTGCTATTAATCAATTAGGGTTTTTGGTTTTGTTATCCATCAGCAGTTCTCAGGTAGAGAACCTTCATGAGCACCTTGTGTTGTTTGAAGCGAATGCTTTTGTACGATTTGAGTCTTTAACTTGCTTGTTGATGTCAGTATTGACCTTCGTTAATGTGGTGAGCATTGTGTTGCAATTTTGATATCAGAGCTTCGCTGTTGAGCGAGAGAAAATTCTAGAAACGAATTATTGTGAGGAAAGGATGCAAGAATGCACAAATCGATCATGACGGTAGGAGCAATCACATAGCATCAACAACTTGGAAAGTTACATTCAAGAGAAAGAGAATGGTATACAAAG
Source organism: Diphasiastrum complanatum (assembly GCA_029204225.1). Taxonomy (NCBI): domain Eukaryota; kingdom Viridiplantae; phylum Streptophyta; class Lycopodiopsida; order Lycopodiales; family Lycopodiaceae; genus Diphasiastrum; species Diphasiastrum complanatum. Next base: position 14,010,856 of record CM055098.1, on the reverse strand, counting down.
AAGAGGCTCATGCCAATAGAGTTGATGCCTGAAGAGAAAAAAGATGGACACAAATCAAAGGAGAAAAAAAACCTTATGAATATTAAAACAAAAGGACAAAAAAGAATTTGCTCCAATGTGCGACCGGCTTTCATATCACCATGGCAGATGAAATGGACAATTTTAACTTTTCAAAACAATGAAAAATACTAGCAGTGTGATTACTTCTTGTAGTAAAGAATAAAGACAATTGTTGCAACAATTGTAAGTACAAATGGGTCTAAAATACTAGCAGTGTGATTACTTGTTGTAGTAAAGAATAAAGACAATAGTTGCAACAATTGTGAGTACAAATGGGTCTAAATTTGTCACCAAGGTCTTATCACGTATCAGAATTCAGGGGCCCAAAAGTGACTAAAAAAGGACCAATTCAAGGGTTAACAATTATCAAGTTAGGATTTAGCACTCTCCCTTTGAATTCAATAGGTGCCCTTCCCTGAAATCAGATTGGGTCCTCTTGCCAATTGGCAACAAATACAGCTTCGATGGTTGTGGAAAATTAGCTGCAACTGATGAAGCCCCCGAGTGACAAAATGTAAGAACCTTCTCCTTAGCTAAGAGGATGTCCTTGACTATATGGCAAGCTACCAAGGTTATCTGTTTTAGACATTCCAAACGTTTTGTTAGTCAGACTTATGGATGATGAGTTTTTTATTTTTAGGCTAGCACTTTTAAAACATGAAATATGAAACATCTATTCTTGATTTGACTTCATAGTTGTCAGTCTTGTTTCTGTAGATATTCACTTTGCATTATCCTAATAGGATTCAATAATTCCCCAAATGGCATGCCTAGTGTCTATAACTACGACTTCAATACTTCTAGGCCCTTCCACACATACACTTGCAAGGTATATTATGTCATGCGAACATGGTCCAACAATCTGGTTCTAGTTCAATTAAGAGTGACTTACAAATCAATATCGCAACCTCATATAAAACTCAATTGGATAAATTCATAGAAAGTAAGCTTCAAAGGGAGAACCCATACCAGGAATAGTTATCCACTCTTTTTCTTTCTACCGAATTTCCAATTATCCTCCAATGCCAATTCCATTTTTCACAAGTTTAAGATGCAGCGCGTTTCTGAAACGCGGTTCAGAATTGCAGTTCGAAACGCGGTTCAGAAACGCGTTTCGGGAATTTTCCAAAAAATTCCAGAAACATTCTTTTTTGAATTTTATTTTGGTTTTTTTTGGGCAATATGGGTATCAGATGAAAGCTCTAATTAAGAGCATTTTTACTATGTAGTTTGCCGACTGTTTCGGGTGCAGGATGGTACAATTTAGGTGCATTAATCCTATTATAATTGACAATGGAATTTAGCGTAGACAAGAAACAATGAACATGAATCTGAAATTCTGATTATAATAAAGCAAGTACATATGATGGTGCTATCCAAGCATGCACCCTGGAGAAGAGCTTCAATGGCGATCTAGAATAGACTCTGGATTAAAAAGTGTATTTTCACTCAGGGAGTTGGAAGGCCAAATCATGAAGAGGCCTTACCGTCAGGGCTAGGGGACCCCACCGCTGGGGGCGTTGCCCCCCAAACCCCCTGAGCATTTATTGAAAACCAGAGCAAATAACAACCAAATAGCTATTGAAAATAAGATCTGTTTGTGCCCCATCTGCTGCACTTCTGAGAGGCAAAACGCTGGTTTGACCATTGATCCTCTAAAAAAATTTCAGCCATAAGCTATTTTTCCAAAAACAAGGAAATGATTTTTTTTTTACGATTCTGGGTTACGAATCGCGTTTCTGAGAAACGTGGTTTCAGAAACGTGTTTGCCCAGAAACGCGTTTCGGTGCAACTCTAAAAAAGACAATGTTGCACACAAGTATGAGAATCACAAATAATTTCACTCTTCAATCAATGCCCAGATAACCTTCATATTATGCATGTGTTTCCTTTAATGATGTCTCTCAAGAGCAATTGAATCAAAAATATTGCATGCCTAGATGTCATGCTTCCAAATTAGGAAGTTATTTAATGAGCATGTGTGTACCTAGATTTTTAAAACATTAATCTTGATCTTTGCACATTGTAACAACCTTCAACTTAAATAGTGTGAAGATTTTGAAAAGCTTGAAAAGAGGCCTTTTAATCTATGACTTCTTCCACTAGCACATACTTTCGGTTTAGATCCATGTTAAGAACATCCCAAGACATCTTGTTGCAAAATTTCTCATCTAGAAATGCATCATATATACTTCTCGTCTCCCCCAATAAAAGCAAATAGCAACATCTAGATAGTGCAAGAACATTTTTCAGAAAGACTTCATATAAGATTGTGCTAATAGAGACAAATTACAAGACTTTCACAAAAATTACATGATAACTATATGCTTAATACTTATTTATCTAGCTCAACAAGCTTCTCAAAGTGACAAGGCATACTGCAATAGCAGTGTAGCATCCACGCACATCCATTTCTCCACCTTCATGTAGCCTGTAGTTTGACAAAGATCCAGAAGACTATTTGAGAATTTATGCAAAGCTTGAAAGTTGAATCAAAGTTAAATACAATATAGTAGCCAACTCCGAAAAAAATTCACGTTGCATTTTGAGAAAATGATACACTTGAGTTTGCTAGCAATTTAACAAATCGGCCACTATCACATGATAGCAACTACAATGTCTGACTTGTTTTAGAATATCTTATGATAGAAACAATTATAAAAATAAAACCAAATATGCTATGATGGACCATATTATCATTAAATTATGATACTTGCTTTCAACCATTAAACTAATAAGCAATTTACTAAAACTAAACATATTGGAGCTAATACGTGTAGAGTAGTCATGCAAAGTTTTTGCTTAAAATTCAAAGGCTTAGTAATAACTACACATGCTTTAAATCAAAAATAATAATTTTACAACTAGGAAATGAAACCATAGTTTTGGGAAATGTCTTCCACTCAAAAAACATGCACCCATTAAGAAATGCACAATGAGAAACGATCATTGAGAACCAAATACATGACATTGGGAAACACCACATCATCACAAAAATACAAGGAGAAATCAAGGGAGAAAGTGATGAAAGTTGCAAGGGGGAAGAAATTATGCCAAAATAAAGTTCAAAAAACTCCTTGAAATTGCTCAAGCAAGTCAAATTTGGCCTTTAAAAAAATACTATTTTTCCAAAGCATTTCCCAAATCGTGGAAACCCCATGAAAAATGTCAGAGAAACATGTTTCCCCATAGATATGATTAAGACACAACATGATTTAAGCATTGCTCATCCATATATAGCATCCTTTTGCAACAAAAGGTCTCCAATCATTTTCTTAGCCCTTCTTCTTGACCAAGTTCTTTGGATGTTTGGAGCATTTGAGCAACAAGTGGCCTTGCAAAACTACATTCCTTCCCGGCATCAATTTTTTTATCAAGTCAATTTTTTTCATGGTCCATAGACCACCAACCAAAGATGCCAACGATATAAAAAGGTGAACAATAGAAAAGAGAATGAGCTTTCTTATTCTATTATGAAAGGTTAGACTTTTTCATCTATAGCTTTCAAAATAGGAGATAGAGTAACCACCATACTATCTATCTAAATGGAAGCGTATGACTCTTAGTGTCAATTGTTTGGTGTCTAGCTCAATAAAGCTAAAAATTTAATTGGTGTAGACCTCCTTTATATTATAATTTTAAATGGTGTGATCCACGATGTGTTCAACACATAATAGCCAAAAAGGTGCAAAATTTTTGAATATTTGTTCTTTTCTATGCTTTTGTTATGATTAAGAATTAAGGTAAGATACATATACTTGGAAAATGCTTATATGGAAGTTAAGAACAAGAAACTCCTAGACGTCTTGTACAACTCTTCATCTGGGTCACTCTGGCGCAAATTCCTCCATCATGCCCCTCCACCACCATTGACAAATTTCTACACATGGTAATATGCCACTACTTTGTATATTGTGCCCAATGCCCCTATTCTAAACTCCACCAAGCCTTCTGGATTCTCTCTATTTACAGCTTAGATGGTTTAAGCGGCTATTGATATGTTGCATAATTATGCAAGAAATATAGAGGATCTTGAAGCAGAGCTACTTATGTGGACAACTTTGCCCCAATCATTGCACACCTATTGAATATAGCAATCATTACAAGCTTTCCTCCCTCTTGGTCCACTTATAATGAACACTATATACCTCATTCATAAAAGTGTGATCCCATGAGACTAGAAAACTACCACACCCTCATGATTGGACACATTATGGCAAAGCTCTATGCACTACCTCTAGACAATAGTGAGCATAGAAGCAACGTCACGATATTTACATGCTATTTGGCAGGCTGGTTTCCAAACACATCACTCTACCTTGCATCACACTTTTACCTTCATGTCTCTCACTGAGGAGGCCCAGTATAGATGAGAGCATGTCTGTTGCTACTTGGTGGATTTTAGACATGCCTTTGACTCAATTCCTCAACATTTGCTTATTCAAAGGCTACAAGACCTCTTTTCACTAGATGATAGCTCGAGGCTATACTAGCTATCATGACACTTTATGAGAGAGTGGTCAGTTGTTTCCGTACCTCCGCATGTATGTTTGAGCAGGTCATAAGCATTATTGGGGTCAAGCTGTTAGGAATTAATGTTTATTTGATACCCCTTAATGATAGTTTGGCCATGCCTGCGTGCTATTTTTAGGGGCCATTCTATTTATAGTAAATACGTTCTTAAACTATGCATGTAGGTGGGTGCACTACAAATAAATTAGGATCTATTTAGTACTTAGAAGTTCATTTTTGGTTCTTACTATATATAGGTAGTATTATTAGTAAATAACTTTTGCTATTTTGCTATTTACTTTAGGCTCATTAGCTTTTATCAGTCATTAGAGAAACTATTTAAGAAGGTTGGCGCCCCACCACAATTATTCCATTCAATTCAATGAGCTAGAGCATTTGCTCAATTCTCCTCTGATCTGATTTCTTTCTATGCTTGGTTTTGTGTGAGTGCTAGTAGGACTAGTATCTCCATCTAGAATTTGTATCTCAAATTCTAACATGGTATCAGAGCAAAGTTTATGAGAGAAAGAGTTTGTTTGCAGGGTTGCAACCAGATCTGATTGGAGGAGCTGTTGAGCTGGACTACTGTTGGAAGCAATCCGCTGGAATAAAGATTTTGGACTACTGATCGTTGCCTGCCCGCCAGAATTGTAGATCGCTGAGCTAGAATCGAAAGATTATTGTTCGCGACAGTTTCTGACAGGTTGATCGCTTTTGGATTGTCGCTGTCTACAGATTGATCACAGACTCGAAAGTTTACTGTTCGCGACAGATTCGCGAAAGATTCGAGAAAGATTCGAGAAAGATTCGAGAAAGATTCGCAAAAGATTCGAGACAGATTTGCGACAGATTCTCAGTCTGACAATTAGACTGTTGGTAGATCCGAGATTTGTTACGGATCAGTATAATGGCAGGATTAAGCGACGTTGTGTTGCCGAAGTCTAGCAAGCTAGATGGAATGAACTACAACATATGGAAGTTCAAGATGCAAAATATTCTCCAAGATAGAGAATATTGGGAGATTGTCACAGGTGTCCAGATACCTCCTACCACTGACAGAGAGTTGCGGGAGTATCAAAGACGTAGAAGAAAAGCTCATCATATTATCAACTTATCAGTTAGAGATATGATTATACCTCATATCAGAAATGTTGCGGGCTGTGTTGCAGCGGATCGCGATCCGCTGCAAAAACGTTCTGAATCGTGAGATCCGGAACGTCAGCGATCCGCGACCCGGATCACAAATTTATTTATTTATTTTTGGTGGAAAAAGGACTAATGGCCAATTTTTTTTTTTTTGAGTTTAATACTAACTAAACCATAATTGAATGGTGGACATGCTTTTCCAATAGATATTAGAAATCAGTTTTGAATGGTGTTCTAATGCCAATGGTTTGCAGATCTACTGATTCCGTTTTCTGTTAGAAAATGATAGAAAGAGTTAGAAGGAGCCTTCCTTAGACTGGCAGGAATTGTAAACTTCTTTTGGAATAGCTGAAATAGGGGGTTCGGGGGGCGGTAGCCCCCCGGTGGGGGGCCCCCCAACGGCGGGGTCTTGGGGCTGCTGGTAGACCTCAGCCTCGACGGTAAGGCCTCTTCATGATTTGGCCTTCCAACTCCCTGAGTGAAAACACACTTTTTGGTGTTGCGCGCCCGAAACAATCGGCAAACTACACAGTCATAATGCTCTCCATCAGAGCTTTCATCTGATACCCATATTGCCTAAAAAAATTTCAGAAAAAAAAAAAAAAAAAAAAAAACGATTCTGCGCGATTCTGTGAAAATCCCGAAACGCGATTCTGAATCGTGATTCTGATCGTGATTCTGAATCGCGGTGCATCTATGGTTGAAACCATCTACTGATGTCCAAATTTCTGAAACCATATGAAAATGCAGCCAGTTTTCTTAAACCATCTACTGATGTCCAGATTTCTAATCAATGTAGCCTGCAGCCATCTGAAACCAAGCAACAGATCTGCATAACAATTGCTTTTTTGATATCCTTTCACATGATACCCATATTGGCAACTATACAAAAAAAAAAAAAAAATTGCGTTCCGGGAAACCCTAATGGGAAATCCCGGATCACGTTCCGGAACGCGGAATGCAACCTTGGCTGCGGGACCCAAGGAGGCTTTGGATATACTGAAGAACTTGTATGAGACGGTAAATCAGTCACGGATCTTGTTCTTGACTAATAAGCTTCACACGTTGAAGATGGGTACAGGTGAATCAGTAACGGACTACTTTACTCGAGTGAAAGATCTGAGAGGGCAACTTATTGCAATTGGAGAAAATGTTCAAGATTCAGTATTGGTATCCATTGTACTTAATAGTCTACCTTTGGCCTATCAGAACTTTGTAATGATGCTATCGTTAAGAGAAACGAGGCCGCATTTCGATGGGCTAAATACCATTTTACTACAGGAAGAAATGAGACAGAATATTGCCAACAGGGACGATTTCAAGGAATAGGCATTCCTGGCAAAGAAGCAAGAGCAAAGTTCCAAGAAGGGTGGCAAAGGGAAGAAGAAGAAGAAGAAGCAACTAGATATGGTAGAGAATCAATCGAATCGATCAGAAGATGGAAAGAAAGTGGTTCGAAAAGAAAATTGCTTTATTTGCGGAAAATCAGGACATTATGCAAAGGAGTGCTGGCAACAAATCCAAGAAAAAGCAAGACGGGAATTTTGCTGAAGAAGAAGAAACATCTCATGCAAAAAATTGAGTGCTTTGGATCTTGAAGACTATGAGTTGTTTTCAACATCGACATCTTCTGGTAGCGCCTTCTCGAAGGAAGAAGACTATTGGTTTATTGATTCAGGAGCTTCTAAGCACATGACACCTAGGCGAGACTGGCTATCTAATTTTCAAAAATTAGATGATGGGTCAAATGTGAAGCTGGGAGACAACTACACATATGATATAAAGGGAGTTGGAAAAGTACAAGTACAACTACCTTCAAGGAAGATTGGAAACATAAAGGATGTGCTTTATGTACCAGAAATCAAGAAAAACTTGCTCTCAGTATCAGCTATTGCAAAGCAACACATGGTGGTACAGTTTGATGAACAGAGGTGTCTCATCAAGAAGAAAAATGATGTAGTAGTAGTTGAGGGCATACTTGCAGGGTGGTTGTATAAACTTCAAGCTGAGGTGGTGGATCATCATGCAAGTGTTGCGGATACTGAATCATTGAGTAAGTTATGGCACGAGAGGTATGGACATCTGAATCACAAAAGTCTACAAGTCTTGAGGAAATTTAACATGGTTACAGGTTTACCTCAAGTCGGCAAGCATCATATCAAGAAATTTTTGCCTAGTACATTCAGGGCGAAAAATGTTCTAGAACTTGTTCATACAGATTTATGTGGTCCTATGAAGACTCAATCTTATGGGGGAGCAAGTTACTTTATGGTGTTTGTGGATGACTATTCTAGGAAGATATGGAAGAATAAGGGAGAAGCTTTCAAATATTTCATATGGTTTAAGACACAGGTGGAGAAAGAAACAAATAGACAAATTAAGATACTTTGCTCGGACAAAGGGGGAGAGTATCTTTCTACGGAATTTTAGGTGTTTTGCAAGGATCATGGTATAAAGAGACAATTTGCAAATACGGACACGCCTCAACAAAATGGAGTTGCGGAAAGAAAGAACCGGTCCATAGTGGAAACTGCGAGGAGTATGCTCAAGAGTAAAAATCTTCGAAATATGTTTTGAGGTGAAGCAGTTAAGACGGTGGTTTATCTTTTGAATCGAAGTCCTACAAAGGTTGTAGAGAATCGAACTCTAGAGGAAGCTTACATGGGTCGGAAGCCAGATGTAAGTCATTTGAGAGTGTTTGGAAGTATTGCTTATTCTCACATACTTAAGGATTCAAGAAGAAAATTGGATTCTAAGGCGACCAAGTGTTTATTTCTTGGTTACGATAATCAAGAGAAGAGATTACAGGTTATATGACTTGGAGGGTAAGAAAATAATCATAAGTAGGGATGTAATCTTTGATGAGGAGGCAACTCATAAAGATATAGAGATATATTTTGATAAGGATCAAGATGGTGGAATCCCTGTATTATGTGATGAGTTATTACAGGAACCTGAATCGACATATGTATCGCCTACGCCAATTCAAGAACCTAAAGTGTCTTTGGTTGAGATAGGAAAGAGGAAGGAGAGGTCAAGTATATGGGATACTTATTCACCTCCTACTTCACCAAGCAGGAAGCATCCTACATCAGAAGCTAGAAGATTGCCTAGGTGGTACTATGAAACTATCAAGGATAGTGTTATTATGGAACAGGGAGAGTCCAGTACACATGGAACTAGGAGATCAGCTAGACTTGAAAAGCAACATGAAGATCAAGATCGACAAGAAGATCATCATGAAGATGGGGATGTACATTTTGCATATATGGCCACAGTATTAGAGACCAAGGATCCATCTACTTTCAGAGAGGCTGAAAAAGAGGATATTTGGAGGAAAGCTATGGATGAGGAGTACGACTCAATCACGAAGAACAAGACTTGGAGACTTGTTCAGCTACCTACAGGTAAAAAGGCCATTGGATGCAAGTGGGTCTATAGGACTAAGTACAAATCAGATGGTTCTATAGATAAACATAAGGCAAGATTGGTGGCAAAAGGTTATGCTCAACAGGAAGGGATTGACTATGAGGAAACTTTTGCACCAGTTGCTAAATCTACTACTATGAGGACTATTTTATCATGGCACCTCAGTTTGGATGGGATACTCAACAAATGGATGTAAAGAGTGCATTCCTGAATGGATTTCTAGAGGAAGAAGTCTATATGGAGCAGCCAGAGGGATACATAGTAGCAGGACATGAAGATAAGGTTTGCAGATTGGACAAGGCATTATATGGACTTAAGCAGGCACCCAAGGCATGGTACACGAGGATTGACACATACTTTGAGGAGCTTGGCTTTCACAAAAGTAGTTTGGAGCATACACTTAATGTTTTGGTTAGGAATAATCATATTGTTATGGTAGTGATGTATGTGGATGATCTTATTATTACAGGATCAGATCATAGTATGATTCAGGGAATCAAGAAAGATCTCTCATCAGAATTTGATATGAAAGATCTTGGTTCACTACAATATTTTCTTGGGATTGAGGTATGGAGAGTAACACAGGGACTATTCACTTCTCAATCTAAGTATGCTCATGAAATTCTTGTAAAATTCAATATGTCAGAGTGCAAGCCTATTTCTACACCATATGATAGTGGATGTAAGCTTACTAAAGCTGAGGAAGATCAGGATGTAGATGAGACGTTATATAGAAAGCTAGTTGGAAGCTTAATCTATCTAACTACTACAAGACCAGATATTGCTTATGCTGTGAGTATGGTTAGTCAGTTTATGGCTAAACCTAAGCAGATTCATTGGAAAGCTGCTAAGTGAATACTCAGATATATCCAGGGCACTTTGAGATTTGGTATTCTCTATGGTAGACCGGATGATTTGAAGTTACAAGGATATGCGGATGCTGATTGGGCTGGAGATGCGGAAGACCGAAGATCTACTACAGGTTATGTTTTTAGTCTTGGTTCTGGTGCTATCTCTTGGAGTTCAAAGAAGCAGCATACTATTGCTTTATCATCTACAGAGGCAGAATATCGAGCTACTACAAGTGCAACATGTGAAGCAATATGGTTGCGAAGGATTCTACATGATCTACATATGGTACAAGATTCACGTACGGTACTTCAATGTGATCATCAGAGTTGTATTAAATTGGCGAAAAATCCAGTTTTTCACAGCTGGACAAAGCATATTGAAGTACAACAACACTTCATCAGAGAGAAAATTCAAAGTAATGAAGTGGAGCTTACCTATTGCCCTACGGAAGAACCAGATGCAGATATCTTTACCAAAGGTCTTGGTAAAGAAAAATTTCAGAAGTTTAGAGAACTTCTAGGAGTAATAGATAACAAAGTAAACATTAAGGGGGAGTGTTAGGAATTAATGTTTATTTGATACCCGTTAACGATAGTTTGGCCATGCCTGCGTGCTATTTTTAGGGGCCATTCTATTTATAGTAAATACGTTTTTAAACTATGCATGTAGGTGGGCGCACTACAAATAGATTAGGATCTATTTAGTACTTAGTTCATTTTTGGTTCTTACTATATATAGGTAGTACTATTAGTAAATAGCTTTTGCTATTTTGCTATTTACTTTAGGCTCATTAGCTTTTATCAGTCATTAGAGAAACTATTTAAGAAGGCTGGCACCCCACCACAATTATTCCATTCAATTCAATGAGCTAGAGGATTTGCTCAATTCTCCTATGATCTGATTTCTTTCTATGCTTGGTTTTGTGTGAGTGCTAGTACGACTAGTATCTCCATCTAGAATTTGTATCTCAAATTCTGACACAAGCAAGGCTGCTCACTCTCACCTACACTCTTTGATCTTTACATTGATGAGCTTGAAGCGTGTAAGCTTGGGGATATGTTGATATCTATTCTTTTGTATGCAATGATGTGGTCCTACCTATGGTTAATAAAAGTTTGCTATCTAAGATTGATCAGAGTTAGAGTTTCAGTTAGTGCTGAAGAGATGTCCAGTTGAACCTATAAACGGTCCTCGTACCACATAATAATCTTGGCCATTATTCTCTTCTTAGGTAGACCTGTTTTAGTTCTGTTGACGGCATTGTTCCATCTAGTTTCCATATTTTGGATGTACTGATCAGTCTTATATGCCTTAAGGCATGGAAAAGACATTAATAAAGTTTCTTCTTCTTCTTCTTCTCTCACTTTCTCTCTCTCTCTCTCTCTCTCTCTCTCTCTCTCTCTCTCTCTCTCGCTGAGGCTACTCCATCGCCCTCCTAGCTACCTGCTCCATCGCTGAGCCTGGCTACCTGCTCCATCGCTGGCTCCAATCCCTGTCCTGGTCCGCCCTGCCCTGGTTTCGCCCTTCTCTTCCACTACCGCCACCATGGCTCCTCCTCTCTCTCGTGCTGCTGCTCGCAGGACTACCCCTACCCCCCTCGCTACTGTTGCTGCTCCAGCCCCCCCCCATCGCTGCTGCTACTGCCTCGGCCCCCGCTACTGCTACCACCTCAGCCCCCGCTGCTGCTGCCATCTAAGCCCTCGCTGCCACCTCGTCCCCGCTGTCCAATGAAATGGCAACGCTGCCTGCTGATGTCGTGGCACCCCCCTCCACCTCATCATTATCCTCTTCTTCTTCTCTTACTACTGCCCCTCCCTCTCTTTCATCCTCTTCCTCTTCTACACCGTCTTCACATCCACATAGCTCCTCCATCTAAAACATCCATTCTCTACTCTCCCTCCAAATCAACTGAACTCTTTTCCTCTTGGGAAGCTGACCAAATGAGAGCAGATTTCCAGTTCTTGAAGAACTTTCACAGCTGAAAGCAGTAGTGGTCTCCTTACTGAAGGAGAAGAACTTGTTGCAGTCCAAAGTTGCTTCATTGGAGCAAGTGATCAACACCAAGTAGGTTGCAACCTCGGAATCAACGACCACCATGATACATTGGGCAACAGTCTTGAAGAAAGGCACTAAGCCTGGCGCCCCCATCTCTTCAGTCATCTCAACCACCATTTCAGAAGAGTGGTCAAGGGAGCAAAAATCCCATAACATCAGGGTTCATGGGATACCCGACACACAGGATGCCATTGCCAAAGCTACGAGATTTCTCGAGACCACTCTAGGACACGTTACAGATGGGCTAGATACAGCTTGGAGGACCACCAGAGATGCAGCTACACTCATTATCCGTTTCACTTCCCAAGAGAGTCGTCGAGACGCTTTCCGGTGCAGAGCTAAGCTACGTGGCACCACTATCTATATGGATGACGACCTCACATTTATCCAGATAGAGCAGAGGCGTAAGGCCTTTCAGGCAGCCCGTGAGTCTGGCAGACGAGTCATTTACCGAGATGGACAAGTGCGCTTTCTTGATAGCGCTCCTAGCAGATCCCAGTGCTAGGGATTTTTTGTGCCCGGGGTTGGGAGCACCCCGGGACCCATCCACACCACCTTCGGATTGGAGTGTGGAACTGTGCTGGCATACATTCATCTTCTACGGCAAAGGACCTTGCTGATTTTATCACAGGCAAAGATATACTATTCTTCATGGACACACACGAGAGCCCGGAGCGAGGACTTCCCTCTTTTCCCAGATACAAATGGGACTCAGTATTCCGATGAGAGACTACATCTGCCAGTGCACAAGGTTCGGGTGGGGTCGCCTGCTTGTACAAAGAGACTCTCCATCCAAGTATTGACTTCATCCGACATGACGAGCAGGTCCTCTACATATGGATTCGCATCGTGGGTCAGGATATTGGTTTGGATAGAGATCTTTTTATTGCAGCATGTTACTTTCCAACAGAGTCCTCGTCTTTTGCTGAGGGTATTGGATCTCCATATTAGGACCTCTCACCATATATTATCAGATTCTCAGGGCGGGGGCATATTTTCCTCACAGGGGATTTTAATGCCCGGACATCTTCGAGACAGGTAGAGTTCTTCGACACCACTGATCAGCTGCGTGTTCGTGCCCTCGACAGTGACATGCTTGGGGTTACCAAGGCCTCTGCGACAGTTTGGGACCTACTACTTCATATGGTGAGCATTTATTGCAGTTTGGAGAGGCACATGAGCTAGCCATTCATAATGGCTTACCCCGCTGGCCAAATTCAAACAATTATACATGCCATCCTCACAGTGGAGGACATAGTGTCGTTGACTATCTCATGGGGTCACCATCCTTTGTACCCATATTCTCTGACTTTCACGTTTCCCCCATCACCCTTTCTGATCACTCATTTCTCCCCTTTGATGTCGGCCACCTTCCACCCATTTATTCATCTACACTATCCATGCTTACCCGAGCACCCACGTACACATTTGATCCCATTTACATGCCACTATATCGATAGTCCTTGGCGTCACTTTTACACTCCTTTCCTCATGACAGTCCAATCGACACCCAGGCTGCTTTTCTCACCCCCTCTCTCCACACAGCCGCATCACTAACCCTCCCCACAAAACCCCATCCCAAAAAGACTCGACGCACACCTTGACCATTGCACCCTCCATGGTACGATACCGAGTGCCGTTTTCTTCATTAGTCAGTAACCTATTCACGTATCCATGCCCCACATTTGCTTCGATCTTCCCGACGCTCCTACCATCGTGTTCTCCGCCCGTAAGAAGCGTTCCTATGATGATTCTGAAGGGAAACATCTTATCGACCTTCTTTTCAGTTCTTCTTCGGGCGCTTTTTGGCGTGAGTTCATTCCTCGCTCTCCACCACCTCTCCAAGAGGACCTCCGCATCTAGACTGATTAATGCTACTAGCTTGTATACCATCCCTACCGACTCAACTATCTCTATATCTCCACAACCATCTAAGTTCTCCTCCTTCACATCTGACATGGTACTTGCAGCCATTAAGAAGATGAAGTCCCACAAGGCCAGAGATATTGAAGACCTTGATTCTGAACTAATTTCCCATGCCTCTAACATACTCGCTCCCACTATAGCCACCCTTCTTAATTTTGCAGTTGTTTCCGATTTCCCATCACCCTGGTGCACTAACATTATCCAACCCATCCATAAGAATGGTGACCCCATGATTCCGAGTAACTACCGCACCATCATGATTGGGCATGTCCTGGCGAAAGTATATGGCACTATACTACAGTCTGTTGTGAGTTCAGAGGCGGAGACTAGGAGACTACATGCCATGGGTCAAGAAGGTTTTCGAGCTCATTATTCTACTGCATATCACATCTTCACATTGCGGGCCTTGATTGAGGAGGCTAAGCACAGGAGACAGAGGGTTTATTGTTGTTTTTGATTATCAGATCCAATAAATAAACATTTAATAGTCATCCAATAAATAAACATTCTCTACCGCTTTTGTAGGACTTCAATTCAAAAGATTCACCGTTATCCAAATTGCTTCACCCCAAAAAGCTTTTAGAAGTTTCTTACAGTTAAGTATGCTCCTCGCAATTTCCACAAAAGACCAGTTCTTCCTTTCTACAACTCCGTTCTATTGTGGTGCTTCCGTACTTGCAAATTGTCTTTTTATACCATGATCCTTGCAAAACACCAAAAATTCTATAGAAGAAAATTCTTCCTACCTGTTTCTTCTCCACGTATGCCTTAAACCACGTGAAATACACGAATGCCTCACCCTTATTCTTGACAAGATATACCCAGATCTTCCTAGAATAATCGTCAACAAATACTATAAAATAACTTGCTCCACCAAAAGATGTGTTCTCATAGAACCACAAAAAAATTTGTATGAACAAATTTTAAAACACTAGATGGAAATTTCTGCTTATGGCGTTTCCCTAAGACACATTCCTCACAAATCTTGTGATTAGAAATAACTTGAGGTGACCTATAACCGTATTATAGTTCCTCAATACTTGTAGACTACTGTAACTCAGATGTCTGAACCTTTCATGCCATAACTTACTCATTGTACCAACATCCGCAACTCTTTACAATCTCCTTGTTACTACTTCATTATTCTTCCTCTTGATTAGACATCGTTCTTCATCAAGTGTACAACCATATGTTGCTTTGCAATAGTTGACACCAAGATTCCTGGTACATAAAGTACATTCTTTATGTCTCCAATCTTTCTTGAATGTAATTGGACCTGTACTTTTCCAATGCCCCTTAATGTATAGTTATCTCCCAACTTCCCATTCAATCGATCATCTAGTTCTTAAAAACTAAATAGCCAATCTCATCTAGTGTCATATGTTTTGATGCACCTGAATCAATAAACCAACACTCCTCTTCTCTTGAGAAGTCACCTATGAATGTTGATGCCACGAACAGCTCACAATCACCAAGATCCAAAGCATCTAACTTCGTAGTAACTTCTTCTTCTTTGGCAAAATTTCCAACCTGTTTCCTGACCTTGTTCTTCCAACATTCTTTTGCATAATGTCCTGGCAAACAAAGCGATTCCCTGATTTTGCTTTCTCTCCATCTTCCTGTTGGTTCAATTGACTCCCCTGATCCTGCTTCTTCTTCTTCCCTTTGTTCTTCTTACCTTTTCCACCTTTCCTAAAGTTTTGTCCTTGCTTCTTTGCTAAGAGTGCCTGCTCCATGAAATCATCATCATCATTCCTCAAAGGAGATTATATATATTATGGAAACTCGCCCATCTCTATATTGGATTTTATGATCCTTGAAGCCAGGATCCCCTCCTCTCTTGCATTCATTCACCATGGCTTGGGGGTGAAGTGGTTAGGGTATTGACTAGCCATTTCCTGTTGGTTGGGTGGTTTTGCTCCACAAGTGTCCTTTGGTTGCATGCAATAGGATCTAGTCGGATCTTCACTTAGCGATCCTTTACACAAGGGGTTGCATAAGATGACTATTAAGAATAAATATCCGTTACCCAAAATGAATGACCTTGTAGATCGCTTGGGTGGTTTCCAGGAAGGTTGTCTGGAGTAAACTGCCTCGTTGAAGAGCAGCCATCAGCTGTTTAGATCCTATCTTGATCAGCAAACTACCTGCAGCAACGATCTCCACAAAGAATTTCACCAAAAAAACTCCTTTGTTGCTCCTGCAAATGAAAAAGCAACCAAAAGGCAATGATCTTCCCACGAAGATCCAATCTCCCCAAGAAGATCCACGTTGACCTCCTAACAATGCTTTTGTAGCAAATTTCAACCACTGGAAAACTCGATGGTAGCCAAAGTTGGTTCTCCTCTATATTGACTCCACATGCAATGATTGTTGTTCGACGATCCGATTGCACACCTGCAAGATAATCTCTCTCTCTCTCTCATGTAGAATCTTGATAGATTCCAAGATCAAGAAGCTAGCTAGCTCTGATACCATGTTGGAAGTTGTCACTCAATTCCTAGAATGGAGATATTAATCAAACTAGCATTCACAACCAACCAAGAATCAACATGACAAATTGAAGAGACTTAGATTAATCAAAGAAAGAGCACAGCTTGCTACAATGGAATGAGGGAGGCGGAGCGCCAGCCCTCTTTATCTAGATTTTCATAGCCAAGCAAAATGCAAACGCCTAAAGATAGATCCTATATTAGGTAAATGTCCTGACTTCATTACTAAAACCAAAAAGCAATGCTCTATAGATGCCCTTCTGTGCCCTACTACATCCATAGAACTTTGACTAGGAATTCAAACTTTTACCTTGACTAGTATCTTTGACTTTGACTTTGATTAAATGAAACAGGCCCCTATACTAGCACGTAGGCATGGCCTAATCAACATTAGGGGTACAAATACACCTTATTTCTAACACAAGCTGCTTAGTACAAATCTGATGATACCAACTCTTCAAATTAATCCTGCTGAACACCTTTGCTCCATGCAATGCATCCAACATATCATTTATTCGCGGCATAGGATACATGTATTTATCATGATCTTATTCAAGTCATCTACACACATCCTAATAGATCCATCTTTCTTTTTCACCAACAACATTGGCAAAGCAAAGGGTGGATAACTAGGCCTAGGCTTTATATCCTAATCTAAAATACTCATTGAGTATTTTTCTCACCTGTTCCTCCTCCTTAAAGCCCATCCCGTAAGAAGGTCAACATAGAGATGGATTTTTGTACCAAACAGATCATTAGTTCCAAACTTTTCTCGGCTAACCCCTTCTTGGGCAACGATTTACTACTGGGAAGGTGGCGATAAGACGTTTTTGAAGTTGGCTGCCTATTGTTGAAGTTATGAACAGTTTTGCTTGTAAAAAAAATTGCACTACCCAAAAAAAAAACGTGTTGCCCCTACACAAAATAGTCTCCTGCCACAAAAAGATGGATATAGGCTGCTCAAATTGACTCCAAAGCCTTCCCCCTTGAAGTTTCAAACAAATTCCAATAACCAGATGATAGAACATGCTCAAAGGAGTAGTAGATAAGCTCAAGATCGAGCAAGGACGTACGCAAATCCGTAAAGGCAGATAGTACAATTCATAGTTGCACCAAAACGTGATCCTGGGGCTGAGCGTTTCGGAAATCGCGTTTCTGAGAAACGCGATTCTCAGCCCAAAATCATTCCAGAAACATTTTTTAAAAAAAATAGTAAATAAAAATTTTTGAACACCTCTTCACGGCCAGAATCGCGCCAGCCGTGGAGGTGTTAATTTTTTTTGTTTTGAGCTGTAGGCATCTACTCAGCGATACGGAGCAGTGCACGGTGCCAAGGGGATCTGAGCTTCGTGGAGATCGAAACGATCAGTTTTCGATTTTTGGTAAGTGTAGGCTTGTTCTTTTGCAAGTGTTGACATTGAACTGTAGGCAACCAAATCAAGCGCAGTTTGGCTCTAGACCACCTTTCTTCATGCCCACGGTGATTCCTACGGGGTCAGTTTCAACCATTACGGCACACCTTGCGAGATTTGAACACCACAATCCAAATGCTTGTTTTTTTTTGCCATTTTCAGAAAATGGCTTCTAGGCAACCGATTCAGGTGGTGTCTGAGCCTAGAATGCAATTCCACATGCCCGCACAGACTCCTGTGACCTCCGTTCTGCCCGTCTACGTCCGTAGCACAAATTTCAATTTTGTTGCCCTAATTCCATGTTTTTTAGGGTTTAGGGTTAGAGCATCGTGCAAGCATCCGCCAGTAGCGTGGTTTAGGCCTGCACTGGACTCATAGACGCCTGCAAGGACTCCCATGCTAGCGTCAGTCGCCCGTTTTTGCTCGCACTGGAATTATTCCTTCCCTCGCCCTGTCTCGTGTGTTTTTTGGCAGTTGCTATGATCTTGCTAGAATCAATGTGATGCGTGCTCGGATGTGTTCAGCTCTGTTTTAGGCTGGTAATGTTTTTCAATGCAGTGTGTTTTCTTCTACTGAACGGTTGTTTGCTTGTTTTTGTTCGCAGGTTTGATCTCGTGTGGACACGATGCCGGTGCAGGGCCGAGGCCTTTGGGGCGAGGTTGAGCTTACTGAGGGGGATGTGGCTACACGGAGATGCTTGCATTGTGGTGGTCTCTTCACAGGATCACTTACCAGGGTTAGGGCTCACTTACTGGGGTCAGAGGGCCGAGTGGGCGGGCATTGGGCATATCTGATTGCCCCAGGATTTCCGATGAGGAGAGACAGAGGTTGTCTATTACGTACGGGCACGGTGCTGCATCACAGGTTTCTGGACAGGGACAGGGACTGGGACAGAGACAGGGTGCTGCATCACAGGTTTCTGGACAGGGACAAGGACAGGGACAGGGGGCAGGAGCAGCTACAGGTTCACAGGCAGGGGTCACAGGTATGCAGGCACGGCCTACTACGGGTGCAGAGCCTAGTACAGCACGTTCTTGGCAGGATTTAGGTGCAGTGCATGGTCCAGGCAGTGCCACTCCAGTTCCACCCGCAGCAGCAGGGCTTACTTCAGAGGGGAGAGCGTCACATGAGCAGGTTGGATCAGCAGCAGCGGGTCCTTCTCGTCCCTCCTCTTCTTCGGCGGCAGATGCGGCACATGGTTCGACAGGTCCTCCCAGAGAGAGTGATACACCCACATATCAGCCATCCGGTTCGCGTGTTAGACCACGAGCGCCATGTGCACAGCACAGAGAGGTTAGGCCCAGACAGCAGACCCTTGATCGATGCGGGTGGCAGAGAGAGCAGCATGCCCGGTGCACTCGACTTGCTGGTCAGTTCTTTTACGAGTGGGGCATTTCCTTTGTTGTTGCTGACACTTGGGTGTTCAGAGAGTTTTGCGCACAGATCGCAGCCGTGGATGCTACATGGACGCCTCCCAGACGAGAGGCATTGCGAGGCAGGATGCTTCGTCAGGAGGAGGAGACCATTACGCGGGAGCTGAGTTCCATTCGCTCAGCTTGGCAGATGTAAGTACTTTGTTTTCATAAACCCATTGCACGCGTTTAGGGTTGACTCGTGGCGCAATTTTTGCATTCGGCTAATGGGTGTTTTGTGGCAGGTATGGATGCACGATATTGAGTGATGGATGGACCGACATTCGTCGGCGATCCGTCATCAATGTCTTGGTTTCTTGCCCGCTTGGCACAGTATTCCTACGTGGCGTGGATGCCACTCGAGGTGGTGACGCCATCACAGCCGATTTTATATGGGAGGTTATCAGAGATGTTATTGTTGACATTGGAGTAGAGCATGTGGTTCAGGTTGTCACGGACAACGCTTCGAATTGCAAGCAGATGGGAGAGATTATGACGAGGGAGCACCCCAGCATTGTGTGGACACCTTGTGCTGCGCATTGTATAGACTTGCTCATCCATGACCTGTGTGCACTTCCATGGATCAGAGAGGTATTGGTTTCTCCATTTGCTATGCTATCTTGATTGACGCCTGCTCCATGCTGCTAAACACATCTCAACTATTGTCTAAATTTTTCACTAGATGTCTGTGTTGCAGGTCACTTCTACGGCCATGCGCCTGGTCACTTTTGTTACCAGGAAGAGGCGTGTGCTGGCCCTATTCCGCACCTTCTCGCACCTGAACCTGAAGAAGCCAGCACCCACACGCTTTGCCTTTTACTTTTTGGTGCTAGAGCGATTAGTATTAGTGAAGGACGCATTGCGGCGGATGGTTTCTAGCGAGTCCTTCCGAGAGTTCATGGACGTCCCACATGCGACGTTTTTCCGGTCCACTGTGTTCGGTGAGCCGTTCTGGAGAGATGCTGAGGAGATTACTGGGGTCCTTCTACCCATTTTCAGAGTGCTGCGCCTGGTAGACCGTGAGGGGTGCACTCTCGGCCTCATTTACGAGTTCATGGACCGCATCGGCGAGGGGATTCAGACGTCAGCCTTGGTCGAGCACAGGTATGACTCTTCAGTGTCTAGTTTGTTGTTTCTCACTCAAGTCTGATTCGATTCTTTTATGCTATGGCAGCTATGGTTACATGATTGTTGTGATTTGCCTACTGCAGGAGGCGCGAGATCTCACGTATCTGGGAGGCCAGATGGGACTACTTCCACCGACCCATCCACGCCATAGCCCACATATTGCACCCCTTGTGGCGCGAGACTCGGGATCGGGACGATCGAGAGCTGCACCGGGGATGGGTGGAGTACACGGAGCGCGTATGGCCTGGACCAGGTACGTGTGATAAATTGCTTGGTAGGCTAAGTACTGCAGTAGTGACTGTAGTGTGCTCATTGCTAGTGTGTGAATTCAAGAGGACTTACACGAGCCATGTTTTTTCTTCTGCCAACAGGTCCGATGCTCACTAACATTGCATACCCGCTGCTGATCTTTGAGCGCTACCAGTTTCCTTTCGATGGAGAGCAGAGTCGGCGGAGGGAGGATATGTTGAGGCCTGTTTCATGGTGGGGCTACCATGGGCGCAGCACAGGTGACCTGCGACGACTGGCCGAGAGAGTCCTTGCACAGGACTGTTCAGCGGGAGCTTGCGAGCGAAATTGGAGCACCTGGGCCTTGTATCACACGCAAAAGAGGAACAGGTTGTCCATCGAGCAGTGTAGGCGGTTGGTGTTTGTGAACACCAACGGCCGTATGCTAAGGTGCACACGAGGAGGGGGACAGATGCTCGAGGTGAGTCACATCATCACCCCCTGTTTCTTGCTGTGCTTTGACGAACTGAATTGCTTTTGAATTATGCAATGAATTGCTGACAACAATGTATTGTTTTTGGTTGCAGGTGAACCCTGACACTTGCTTGGTGGATTCGGCAGCTGCTGCTCCTCGGGCACCACCCACGCAGGAGGAGATGGATGATGAGATCTATAGAGATCTATATAGACAGGCGCAGGCTGACGCACGGGCTCTACGGCGTTCGAGGAGGGCAGACAGACAGAGGGCTAGGGACGAGGGCTTGGAGGGTGGAGAGGAGCTCGGGGCTGACTATCAGGAGGAGGAGTGGGTTGAGGGGGATACGGAGGAGGATGAGGAGATGGGGGCGGAGGCACAAGGGGATGACCTTGCAGACTTGCTAGTGGACCCTGATGCGGAGACAGAGGAGGAGCCAGCCATTCCTACACGTAGGCCTAGGGGGAGACCTAGAGGTTCTGGGAGGGGGGGGCTGAGTTCGCTTTTTGTAGACAGGAGTGGAGCATCACAGGCAGCCGTCGGCCAGGCATCATCACAGTGGGTAGGACCATCCCAGGGCGTTGGATCACAGTCACCTGACACACAGACACGCAGGGGTAGACACAGGGGTGGGGGCAGGCAGAGGAGGGGAGAGAGGCAGAGGCAGAGGTAGAGGCAGGGGGAGGATCCAGAGCCAGAGCACGCAGCAAAGAGCCAGAGCACACGGCAGAGCCAGGGCCACACCACGGCATATGGCTCCCTCCAGTTCTGATTCATCTACAGACCCTTGGGATCTGCAGTCAGGCACAGATTCAGATGATGGTTCCTACCATGACTCTGACGAGCCTTAGTTGTGTAGTTTTCATTATGTTCATGGAACATCATTGTACTCCATTTTGGTGCCATGCGGCCCGATATTATATATTACGATGATCCTATTCACAACAGTGTAACGATTCAGTACTGTTCTTTGAGAGAGAGAGAGAGAGAGAGAGAGAGAGTATGGTTGAAAAACGATTCCATATGGTTGAAAAATGCTTCAGTACGGTTCAGGACGATGGTGATTGGTGATTGGTTTAGAACACTTAGCATGGTTCAGTATGGTGATTGGTTTAGAACACTTAGCATGGTTTTTGTTTAGCATGATTCAGCATTTTTGTTTAGTTTGTTGGGATAACGAGAGAGAGAGAGAGAGAGAGAGAGAGAGAGAGAGGGAGTTAAATTTTGGGGCATCATGTTTTTTTATTAATGCACCTGGGAGTTAAAGCGTAAACCTAGGAGTTAATGCACCTAAACTAGACCATCCTGCACCCGAAACGTTCGGCAAAATACACAGTAATTATGCTCTTAATTAGAGCTTTCACCTGATACCCATATTGCACAAAAAAAAACCAAAAAAAAAAAAAAAATTAAAAAACGTTTCTGGAAAAGATTCCATATTTCCGAAACGTGTTTCAGAAACGTAGTGCAACTATGGTACAATTCAAAGCTAGGAGAAACGTTTTCTTTTTTAGTTCCAGAAGACTATAAAAGTACTTGAACAAATAGAGACTCAAAACCACTGTACTTTGTATCAAGAATACCTGGTCAAGTGGACGGGTAGTCCAGTTGATAGTGCAACCTTGGAAAATAATAACAACCTCCATACATTGTTTCCTAAATTTGTCTTAGAGGACCAGGACACCTCTTAAGGGGAAGGGAGCGTCACAAGTTGTGATTAGTGCTGAACCTTGGGACTGTGGCTAGGACAATTAAAGGGCAAGACAATGCTAATGGCATGCACACGTGTATAGACCCAATGCTGCCAAGTAAGCTATGAATAATAGCCATTATTCGTAGGGACCTAAGCCAAGTTCAGGTTGGGTACATGCAGAGTGGGCCCATGCAATAGACCCCATCCATGAAGGTCAAGTGATTGGTACACTAATAGAGGTGTCATGACACATGGCACCTATGCATGCCACCAGGTTCAGTGGGGTTCTTTCTATAAGACTTGTTGCAGAATCTTCAGCGCGAGAAGATGACAAAGAAAAGGCTTATTCAACCATTGAAGAAGCTGACGAAGCTGACTGTGACACCAACATAGTTGTGGACTCATGAACCACATCACACATCACCTGCAGAAGGGAAACCTTGAGTGAATATTAACCTGTTAACAGCTCGAGAACAGTGATGTTGGGCGACGACAGCAGACATAAAGTTGACGGCATTGGAACAATACTGCTTCAAACGACTAAGGGATCAAAGAATCTTAAAGGAGCATCGTATGTTCCAGCCATAGTTGCCCTGAAACGTGTTTCTGGGCAAAAACTTTTTTAGAAACGCGTTTCTGGAAAACGTTTTTAGAAACGCGTTTCTGGGCCAGAAACGTGCCAATAAAAAAACCATAATATTTATATTTTTTGCCCTAAAATTGCCCTAAATTGGAACTAACCATGTCGTAACCAGCCCGACTGTGACCAAAACACTTGGCAACCTATACAGATGCAATGCACTTGATCAGAGCTTTAATCTGATACCCATATTACCCACAAAATTTATTTTAAAAAAAGTTATAAAAAAAAACGTTTCTCAAAAACGCTCCCCCAAACCAGAAACGCGGTTCAGAAACGCGCTTCTGACCATGTTTCTGAACGCGTTTCTGGATGGGGGGTGCAACTATGGTTCCAGCACTCAAGAAGGATTTACTCTCTCTTGCCAAGATAACAGATCTTGGTATGGATGTCACATTCAGCAGAGAAGAATGCAAAATCATGGACAATAAAACCAACCAGGTCTTCACCACGATAGCAAGAGGTGGCAATCTACATTGTACTCGCATTTCTGCTGGAAATCTTTGGAAATCTTGCAATATATACAGTCGTTAATACTGAAAGCAATGCAAGCAAGCAATTCACTTGCTTGTTAGATAGACATAATAGCAATTTTCAAAATTTATTCGACCATGGTTCATAGACGGACCTGTTCAAAGGGTCATGATTATTGAAATAGGAGCAGCACCCACTAAGCCTTCAAGTAAAAAGATTAAAATATTTATTCTCTCTTATCCATATCTTCTTAAGTAGATTTTGTTCAAATTCAGATCTACACATCCACATTTAACAACATAAAAGTCTTGCGCATATGCTAGGAATATGCCACAATAACACTTTTTAACATTTATCATACATTTATTATCATGTATTTCCATTGTTACATTTCAGTTAGCTGCTTTTAATGTACCTAATAAGGTGTAAATGGCTAATTGGCTTGTGCTCATATAGTAAGTGTAAATGGCTAATTGGCTTGTGCTCATAATGTAGTTGGCATTAGATTTGATCCTTAAGAATGTGTAAAAGTGCACTAGCATTTGTGAGGAGTGATAGCGGACACGTGACATCATCGGGTTGATAATAAACAGCCTATAGCAAGGCTTTTAAAATATTGTTAATCTCCACTGTAGATCTACAAATGCTATGTATGATATCTGTCATCCAACAGTGGACTATATTGTAAGAGACGGGATAGCTGCAAGATTCTTACTCAAACCCTGACTGTTATACCAACATGGCCTGAAGGTTCCAGCTGTTCTAGAAATATATATTCGATGATACATGTTGGATGGTACCAAATGCCTCACATCCGAAAAGAAACTGGATGGCATTTTGCATTTTCTGGTTAACAGTGCTTAGCACCAATCTAGAAGTGAATAGAAAACTAAAGACTGGTCCTTACAATCCTGACCTGATTCAGGGAAGTCACTGTCTCTGTAAGGTTTCTAATCACGTGTCCTTTTTAACTCTCTTATTGAACTGTGATGTGAATGCCTATAACACTATCTCACAGCTAAATAAAAGCTCGGTTGCTTCTTGGCAAGAGATTGCTCATATATGAATACTTGAATCTTCCAAATGGCTGTAAGGAATTCAAATGACAAGAATTCAACCTTCTTATTGAACCATAAATGTTCTCAGGTCTCAGTCTTGAATAGCATATGAGGTATATGCCTTGCAAGTTGGAGAGAGACATCTAAGAGCATACTAGCTACCAAAACGACAGGAATCTCATCGACGGGTAGTACATATGATTTTGCAACTATAACTGCTCTGAATGAACATAATAATTGAATATGTGCTCATCAGCTATTTCATAAGTTGATGACAAGCAAACAAAAACTATGGATTAGTCAATAACTGTTCTGCAAATGCAGGATCTTTTAAAAAAACTCAAATTCATTCATCTAATTATTTGGGAATAAGGAGAGCTGGACATCAAGAAACTATAATTTGAAGTGCACCTGAAACCCCCAGAGGAGTCCTTCATTCGAGTTAAGAACTGGAGCATTTTTTCCCTGTACGTCTGCGAGTGCATCTTCTTAAAACCTCTCAACTAGAAATTTTCTGTTAAATTATAAGACTAAGAACTAGGCCAATGAGATCAAATATATATAACTACAATGAAAAATTGGAGCAAAAACCTACAAAAATATAATAAAACCATATATATCTACACATTACCTATTTATGGAACCAAGAGCCTTAGCACCACCCAAAGTCACCAATGCACAAACTGCAGCATAAGTCGTGGCAAGATGTGGCATCTGGACATCCAAAAAGACACACTACATCAAAATTTCTCTGCAATTGTAGAGGTACACAACAGGGAGCTGTTTTGATTTCTACCATTGATAAATAGTGTGGAATAACTTGATCAAGTCTCTGATCTTAGTGTATTGTTGTCAGAATTTGATCCACAATTTCTAGATAGGAGTTAACTAATCATATCTAGCTCACACACATCAAGACCAGCATAAGAGATTAAGAGAACTCTTATTATAGAGGAATGAGCAAAGCTCTATACAATGGAATGAATTTATGGTGGGGCCAGCCTACTTAAATACTTTCTCTATGGCTTCCAAAAAGCCAAAAGCCAAAAAGCAAAAGCTAATGCTATTATTACTATCTATTTTGGGTAAAGACCCATAATGAATTACTAAGCAATAAAACTAAGTTCTACACTTGTAGTAGTGTACCCACCCACATGCATGAATAACTATAGTCTCTAGAATTTACTATAAATAGAAATGGCCCCTAGCACGCAGGCATGGCCAATCAAACAGTAGGGGTTATAAATAAACATTAATTCCTAACACTCCCCTTAATACTTTGTTAAACTTTTCTTTACCATGTCCTTTGGTAAAGATATCCGCAACTTGCTCTTCTGTAGGGCAATAGATAATCTCCACTTCAACACCACTTTGAATCTTCTCTCTGATGAAGTGTTGTACTTCAATGTGCTTTGTCCTACTTTGAAAAATTGGATTCTTTGCCAATTCAATACAACTTTGATTATCGCACTAAAGTACTGTAGGTGTATCCTGTATGTAGAATCCTTCGTAACCATATTGCTTCACTTGCCACACTCGTAGTAGCCCGGTACTCTGCCTTTGTAGATGATTCCAATAGTATGTTGCTTCTGTAAATTCCAAGATATAGCACCAGAACTACTTACCGTTTGATGCTTTGGAGTTTGGACGCTCTATAGTGGCCCATATACTTCACCCGTTGTGGAGGAGTCCAGCCCAGTATCGACACAAGGAGCTCAGGGATGGGTGGAACACCTACATTCAAGCAGTCTATCCTGATCTTGCTCACCAGGATGGATTGAAGGATGACTTGATGGTGTTTAGACGCAAGACTCTTGAGTTTGGCTCTCCATCAGCGCGATGACTCGTAAGTTGTAATAGTCTACATTTGAAAATCATTTGTAAGTTTGGACTTTGGTAAATTTGAAGTTGAGTCCTCACTGCTCATTTAAAAGTTTTGACTCTTGACTCAGACTCTACTTGTCAAATTTCTAAATTCCTACCACTAGGCATGCTATGGCCCGTCTCATGGTGGGACAAGTATGGGATTGACGTTCCCAGATTGCAGACTCTGCGAGAGATTCGTCGAAAGTTAATGTTTAGCTATTCGAGTTCTCTCATAGGATATCACAACAGTTGCATGCAAGAAACTGGAGTGTGTTCTCTCTGATTCACACGAAGAGGAACAGACTTTCGACCCCACAACTTGACAGGTTGGTGTATGTGCACGCCAATGTGTGCTTGCTATAGAAGACCACAAAGGCGATTCAAGTAATTGTGGTTTTAACTTTTGATTATTCAATATTGCTAGTAGCTACTAGTTAGAACTTAGTCTACCAACGGTTAACCTGTAACTTCCAAGTTATGACCTACAAGTATCTACTATCTAACCTTTTGAAACTTTGATTTAATTGAAATCTAATGCAGATCAATCCCAATGAGATTGATGTGGCAAAAGTTCCAGATTTGCCACCGAGAGACCAGGCGGAGGACGACATGTATGCATTGCTCTATGAGGAGGCCACACTAATTGCAGGTTAGAACTTAGAACCATAGTTGCAGCGAAACACGTTTCGCTGGGTTCGTGTTTCGCGAACCGGGATTCTCCGAAACGTGTTTCAAAACGGAAAACATGATGGAAAAAAAAAATTGGAAAAATAGCTTATGGCTGAAATATTTTTAGGGGAGCAATGGTCAAACCAGTGTTTTGCCTCTCAGAAGTGCAGTAGATAGGGCACAAACAAATTTTATTTTCAGTAGCTATTTGGTTGTTATTTGCTCTGGTTCTCAGTAAATGTTATTGCTACAGTTTGGGCTATCAATTCTATGGATGATGATCACTTTTGCAATCATTTCACTGGAGATGTGAGTGCAAAGTGCATACAGTTGGGGGCATAAATATTGGGCCCTTATCGGCGCGCATTTGGAGCCCCATTTTTATCTATGGGGGGGGTGCGGGGGGGGCAGCGCCCCCCCTGTTACTGTCGCCGGGGGGGTCCAGGAAAAGCGAGGTTCTCTGTCTTTGTCCCATTGGAATCATCTGTGATTGCAACGAACAGGCTAGAGGTTAGTTTTGAATTTTTATCCTTGACAGAACCCAACATGGATTAATGCACCTAAACTTGACCAAATTGTATCCGAAATGCTCGACAAACTACACAGTAATAATGCTCTTAATTAGAGCTTTCATCTAATACCCATATTGCCCAAAAAAAATCAAAATAAAAAACACGTTTCTACCAAAAACCCAAAATGCGTTTCTGGACCGCGTTTTGGCACGCGTTTCGGGAATCGGAGTGCAACTATGCTAAGAACTTACAAGTTAGTTAGAACAAAGGCCGTGTCTTTGGAAATTGGTGTTGATAACTATTAACCTCATTGTGCGAGTTGCCCAGTTGTAACCATTCACCATTTTTGTGTGCAGGGGTTACCACCACAGCTGCCATGAGGACCATGAGGAGGCCGAGACATGATCGAGCTTCCCACTCCCATGTTGTTGAGGATGAGGAGCCTTTGGCCTCATCAACCACCACGAAGATCTCAAACTCAGAGGAAGATGATGAGGCAAATGATGAGGCAGAGGGGGAGGGCAGTGATGATGATGATGATGATGTGGCAGAGGAGCCTCCACGCAGAGGTAGGAGGGTGTACGATAGATCATAGATGATGCATCATAGTTTTTATTCAGTGCTCAGTTAGATAGTAGATACTAGATGTGAGAGACATATTGAGCGACATTGTGACTAGGTCATGACATGCACATTGTATTTAGTATCGTCTGTGGTCTATTGTGTTCACTATTTGAACTTTGATCATTAATGGTTTTATAAACTATCATTGTCGATATTACATTTTTGAGTCTTCATTGATCAAACTATAACTAAGTTCTAACTTCTTTCTAGGTTGATGTGCATTGTAAATTTAGAATTGTAATTTGTAATTTATCTGATTTGATATATCAGAGCTCACAATCGTCAATCGCAAAATAGAAATAGAATAGATGTGTGTGTGTGTGTGTGTGTGTGTGTGTGTGTGTGTGTGTGTGTGTGTGTGTGTGTGTGTGAGAGAGAGAGAGAGAGAGAGAGAGAGAGAGAGAGAGAGAGAATTCCCATAAATTTTAGAAAGAGGCACCTAGCAGGCACTAGTGACCAGCATTGAACAGTGAACACACATTTCAATTTTCTATCCTAGTTGCAAATTGGAGAAATTAGAAATTAGAATGTATCAACTAGTCATTAGGTAGTTGAGAATCAAAGATTTCATTTTAACCTTCTGACTCCTGGTGACTGGTCCCTAAATTTTTTTTGGGTGTCAGAATAGGCCGATTCGATCTTGTCCAGCCGATTTGAATCAATTCGAATCGGCTGAATCGGCCAATTCGAACTGCCGATTCAAATCGATCCACGAAACATTGATACTTAGAAGCTCCTGAATCAATAAACCAACACTCTTCTTCCTTTGATACCAAAAGATGTCAATGCTGCAAACAACTCATAGTCTTCAAGATCCGAGGCACTTAATTTTGTATTAAGTCCTTTTGCAAAATTTCCATCCTGCTTCTTCTTGAACTTCTTGTGCCAACACACCTTTGTGTAATGCCCTGATTTTCCGCAAAAAAAAGCACTTTCCCTTTCGAATTGCTTTCTTTCCATCTTCTGGTCAATTTAACTAAATCTCTTCCTGATCCTGCTGCTTCTTTTTCTCTTTGCCACCCTCATCGAAAGAAGGCCTCATCTCCCATAACGATAGCATCATCACAAAGTTCTAATAAGCCAAAGGTAGACTATTAAGCGTGATAAATACCAACA
This sequence comes from Diphasiastrum complanatum, assembly GCA_029204225.1. Lineage (NCBI taxonomy): Eukaryota > Viridiplantae > Streptophyta > Lycopodiopsida > Lycopodiales > Lycopodiaceae > Diphasiastrum > Diphasiastrum complanatum. The sequence goes on along the minus strand of CM055098.1, from coordinate 13,981,077 downwards.
CTGAATCCGGAACACTTTGTACAACTGCAATAAGTTGCCCTCTCAGATCTTTCACCCGAGTAATGTCGTCCATTACTGACTCACCTGTACCCATCTTCAACGTGTGTATCTTATTTATCAAGAACAAAATTTGAGATTGATTCACAGTCTCGTACAAATTCTTCAGTATATCCCAAGCCTCCTTGGATCCAGCAGCATCTCTAATAAGGTATGATCATAACTTTAACTGACAAGTTGATGATATGATGAGCTATTCTCCTTCGTCTCTGATACTCTCACAACTCCCTATCTATAGTAGGAGGTATCTCGACAACTGTGACAATCTCCCAATATTCTCGATCTTCGAGAATATTTTGCATCTTGAACTTACATATGTTGTAGTTTGTACCATCTAGCTTGGTAGATTCTAGCAACATAGCATCGTTCAACCTACCATTGTATTGATCTGTAGCAAGTCTCAACAACTTGAATTTCCAGCAATCGGTATCTTGCCTAACTTCAGCTTTCTGCCTTACAAGTTAGTAATCAGATTTAGCTCAGATGCAGCTCTTCTTCCAGTAAACCAGTCTGCAGTGATCCAGCAGTTGGCAATAGTAAATAGATCTGTAGTTCCAACAGTAGCGAACTGATCTCAAGCCTACACTTCAATGATCCAAAATCTGGTCTGCAGCGATCAACATCTGTACTTCAGCGATCCAGGTCTGATTGTGCAGTCAGCGAACAGATTCTGATGTAGTAGAGATCCCACCAATTTCAGGCAGCGATCAACTGGCAAACAGTTCTGGCAACGATCCAACAGGCAGCCAGCGATCTGCAGACTCAAATAGCAACAAATTCAGGTCTGTAGCAATCAGTAAAGCACCCTATAGGTAGCGAAGAGTTCCACCTATAAGACCTATGTTGTCTTCCTAACAACATCGACTCCACATGCAGCTTCAGCTCCTCCAATAATCTGGTTGCAACGCTGCAAACAACTCACACAAGTCTGCTCTGATACCATGTCAGAATTTGATCCACAAATTCTAGATACGAGTTAACTAATCATATTAGCACTCACACACACCAAGACCAGCATAAGAGAGAAATCTGATTATAGAGGAATGAGCAAAGCTCTATTCAATGGAATGAATTTATGGTGGGGTGCCAGCCTACTTAAATACTTTCTTTATGGCTTATGAAAAGCTAAAAGCCAGAAAGCAAAAGCTAAAGGCAAAAAGCTAATTGCTATTATTACTATCTATTGATAGAGTCCACAGTTGATGATTTCTAAATGATTGACAATATATCCGTAAAGTAGGCCATTAAGTTGTCTTTCACAAGTTCATCTTTATCCTCATCATCTATGGATTTGGGACCCAACTAGCATTAAGAGTGATAATTACTTGCAATAGCTCACGATTCCAAAAGGGCTTTTCTTAGTATGGACTTGTTTAACAACCTATTGCTGGTAAACCAGTGGAGAAGCAAAAAAATTTAAGGCAAAGTAAAAAAAAGCAAACAAATAAAAATAAAATTTGCGTTTCGGGAAACCCTAACCCTAATTTCCAGAACACATTCCAAATCACGTTCCAAAACATGGCTTGCAAGTGCGTGACAAACTCACAAAAATGTCTCATCTCAAGGACTTCTTGTGATTGGTTCGTTCTTTCAAGACACATTCAAACTTCATAGGTCACCTTTATAAATAGTGTCTAATAGAAATTGACACTTTACTGATGTCGTTTGGACTATGGTATTTGGCACGTATCTACAAAAATGAGTCTTCGAGCCAGCTAGTCCTATCATGATAGGCATGCCTCAGAGAGTGCCTGTTGTTGAGTTTCTAATGAAGTCATTGCTTGGAAAAATGTGAAAGGGGCAATGGATCGAGCTACGAAGTATGATAATCAAAATCGTACACTGAGGGAGTCTAAGAAAGGCAACATGTTTCTCCATAATCCAAAGGACTCCACTTCTCTAAAGACAACAAAGTGTCACAAATTATTTACAATGCGCCAATTCAAACATGTAAAGTATAGAATAGCTTAAAACTGACCAAAGCTATCAAGGTAGGTTATAGAAAACCTCATAATTCCCCGACCAAACAATACATAATTGGCACATGACACACTAACAAGAAAAATGACAAGATGTGATAGACAATACATACAAACGCTGAACATTTCCAGTCATCCTCCATGTAAGCGTGCGATGTTAATTTTATCGTTACTTCATACTCCACATCATAGTTGTCCATTCTGAAACAGAATTACGTGCTGTTTTTTGAAGTTACAAAATTTGAAATTTTGCGATTCTTTTTGGGGATTAGGGTAATCAAAGAGATGCCTTTAGGGATAGATAAAACCATGGGATTTTAAGAAAGAGCCAGAAAAAGATTAATCCATAAGAAAACTCTCGAATGAATTAACCCTTGGGATTGCTCAGATTTCATATGCTCAGCAAAAATTAAATGCAATGAATAGATTGAAAAGGAACCACCAAAGCTTATCTTCTCATTAAGCTTTCCATCTAAGGATATACACAAATTGGGTAGCAATTGAACTGAATAAAAAATCTAATCTATTTACTGAAAGTACATGCATAATCAAGAGAAGCTACAGTTTACTACATAACGCATTGCTACTTACATGTTTTATAAGACTTCAACTCCTTGCTCGAAGAATCTTCAATCTTGAAGATGTAAACCAGACTACTAGCTCCAAATCTAATTTAATCTAGACGTACTAATTATGACAAAATTTGGACAAAGATTAGAAGGAACCAAATAGATGTATCCAACACAAAAACGTGTGTTGGAAAGGACCTCTCAAAGATCCATGAAAGTGGTGAATTCCAGCTTTATGGGCTTGAAGGAATTTTTTAGGGACACTATAGACACCGAAATGAGATTCTTTTTTATTTTTGGAACATAAAGTACATAACGAATGTACTTCTCCTCACCATTGGGTAAGATCTCCACATAAACTAGTGAATGTCTTGAATATCAATCTCATTGAATAGTTACAATTTTCTATCTAGTGATTCTAGTCTACCAAGGTATAGACAACTTTTTGTTTCTTTACAAAGCATGCTCATAGTTGTAAATCAAACACAACCATTTTGAAGCCAAAGACATTACATTAGCTAATTGCAATCATTACTTACTTGGCCAGGTCCCCCCCCATATCCGCCACCAGAATCCTACAGAACAAACTAAATATATCTCATTAACTTGTGTGCTAGAACTCTTTAAGAGGTATAAAACAAAGCCTCAACAAATTACAATTCCCAAGTCACTGATTTGTTAGTGTACATTGTACAATGCATGAGTTCAGGATATATAAGCAATGTTTCCTCTAGTTCAAGATCCAAGCATAGCAAGTTCACTAATGAAATACTTTTACCCACTTGACTCCAATGTGATTGTGCATTGTATGTAGCATCGTACAACAAAAACGCAAACACAAAGAATAACGATCCATTTTTCCTAACCAAGCCATGCACAAATAGTGGAACTATAATCACATTGGCACCATTTACATGTAGTACATCATCAAATATCACTATTAGATAAACAATCACAAATCACTTTTGTAGCAAAAATATGACCACAATCATAATGTGAAAATCAGTAAAGCTAGCCCTCGTGTATTCAAGACACTACATGCTATATGGTCCAAGCTTTGATACTTGGGGACAAAGGGCTTTATAAACTAGATGTTTCTTGAGTGGTCAAAGGTGGAAGAGGAGCTTGATCTAGAGGAAGGGGTGTACAAAAGGCTTTTGCCAATGAGCATCACAAAACCATGAGCAACACACGTTAGCATTTTGCATAAGGTTTCTAGGGAGAGCAAGAATCCTCTTAGAACAAGATGAGCTGGCTGGTAATGTTTGTCAATGCAGTGTGTTTTCTTTTACTGAAGTTGTCTGCTTGTTTTTGTTTGCAGGTTTGATCTCGTGTTGACACAATGCCGGTGTAGGGCCGAGGCCTTTGGGGCGAGGTTGAGCTTACTGAGGGGGATGTGGCTACACACCATGGCACGGGAGTCCATAGATGGAGATGCTTGCATTGTGGTGGTCTCTTCACAGGATCACTTACCAGGGTTAGGGCTCACTTACTGAGGGTCAGAGGGCCAGGTGGGCGAGCATTGGGCATATCTTATTGCCCCAGGATTTTTGAGGAGGAGAGAGAGAGGTTGTCTATTACGTACGGGCACGGTGCTGCATCACAGGTTTCCAGACAGGGACAGGGACAGGGACAGGGACAGGGATAGGGATAGGGATAGGGATAGGGATAGGGACAGGGACAGGGAGCAGGAGCAGCTGCAGGTTCACAGGCAAGGCTCACAGGTAGGCAGGCACGGCCTAACACATCTCAACTACTGTCTAAATTTTTTCTTGGATGTCTGTGTTGCAGGTCAATTCTAAGGCCATGCGCCTGGTCACTTTGTTACCAGGAAGAGGCGTGTGCTGGCCCTATTCCGCACCTTCTCGCACCTAAACCTGAAGAAGCCAGCACCCACACGCTTTGCCTTTTACTTCTTGGTGCTAGAGCGATTAGTAGTAGTGAAGGACGCATTGCAGCGGATGGTTTCCAGCGAGTCCTTCCGAGAGTTCATGGACGTCCCACATGCGGCGTTTTTCCGGTCCACTGTGTTCGGTGAGCAGTTCTGGACACGTGCTGAGGAGATTACTAGGGTCCTTCTACCCATTTTCAGAGTGTTGCGCCTGGTAAACCGTGAGGGGTGCACTCTCGGCCTCATTTACGAGTTCATGGACCGCATCGACGAGGGGATTCTAACGTCAGCCTTGGACGAGCACAGGTATGACTCTTCATTGTCTAGTTTGTTGTTTCTCACTCAACTCCGTTTCTTTTATGCTATGGCAGCTATGGTTACATGATTGTTGTAATTTGTCTGTTGCAGGAGGCGCGAGATCTCACGTATCTGGTAGGGCAGATGGGACTACTTCCACTGACCCATCCACGCCGTAGCCCACATATTGCACCCCTTGTGGCGCAACTCGGGATTGGGACGATCGGGAGCTGCACCGGGGATGGGTGGAGTACACGGAGCGCGTATGGCCTGGACCAGGTACGTGTGATATAGGGCATATGGCTCCCTCCAGTTCCGATTCATCTACAGACCCTTGGGATCTGCAGTCAGGCACAGATTCAATGATGGTTCCTACCATGACTTTGATGAGTCTTAGTTGTGTAGTTTTCATTATGTTCATGGAACATCATTGTACCCCATTTTGGTGCCATGTGGCCCGATATTATATATTACGATGATCCTATTCACAACAGTGTAACGATTCAGTACTGTTCTTTGTGAGAGAGAGAGATTAAAAAAAACGTTTCTGGGAATTTTTTTGATATTTCAAAAACGCGTTTCAAAAACGTTGGGCATCTATGATTGAGCATACGATGGCCTATATACTTCACCCACTATGCAGGAATGACAGTCAATTTCTAAACAAAAAGTTCAACAACATGTGGCTTCCCTACATTACCCAAGGCCCAAGTCCTTCCTTATGTTGACACATAGGAGGCACTTTGTAATGACCTTATCTTTCGGAACAAGACCTTGGAGTTTGGATCTCCAGTGACACATCTCAGATCTGACTTCTTGTGGATTGTTGGCTAAAGTTTATCAAAGGGTGAACTTGGACATTGATCACTCTTTGCTAATAGCCTATAGGGTAACAAGTTTGCTTTGCTACTGTAACGCGTTTCATTTGTTGTTTCAGCTTTAAAACTTCCAAATTATTTGGTAGTGTGGATGATGGTGGAAGCAACACCTGCAGGATCTCTACCCCCCCATGGTAAGATCAGACTCTGTAGGTGGTGCATCAGCAGCTGATGACAATGATGGATGAGAGGGACCTGTTGATGAAGGAACAATAGGATGAGAAGTTGCATGTGTGCTGATAGCTCTAGGAACATCCTTGAATTTGAAGTTTGAACTTTCTAAGATTATCATATATGTATTATGTCTAATGCCATGTGACTATTGAAACTTGAGTCTTGAAGGTTGACATTCGGTCCTGACTCCTCCGAATTCCGTTTCGATTTCAATGTGGCATGTACATAGGTGAATCCAGATTAAATCAATGTGGCAAAGGTTCCAAACTTGCCACCAAGATCATGGGACACAGAGGATGTGTACGCATTCCTCAATGAGGAGGCTATGCAGAGGCAACTGAGAATCTGTTTATTGTAGAACGTTCACGGTTCAACGTTCAAAGTTGAAACTTGAAAGGCATATATATTATAATTTACGTAACATGTGTCCTGTCACATGTTCTAAGTTGAAGCTTCAAACTTGAAAGTTCTAACTAGTAGTAACTTGTAAGTATGAGATACATTTCTGAATTGTGAGCAATTGGAGGCTGTTAGAATCGAAGAGATTCTCTAATCGGAGTAGACTAATCTTATTAGTACTCACACAAAACATCAACCACAAGCTGAAGAAGAAGAGAGACTGCAAGAAGCTATGCTTCATAAGCTGGAAACTGAGATAACAATGGAGGTGGGCGCCCATCTACTCTTATAGAGACTGCCCACAATGAAAAGTAAAAGCTATCCTTCTACAATAGCAATTGAAATGCTGATTATGAAGTCTTAACAATAGAAATCTATGCTAACTTGGTTAAAATAGATTTCTATACTATTCTAGCAAAATTGGTACTAACTTAGGTACCTATACTAAAAATAGATAGCACCTATACTAAAAATAGAAATAGGCCTTCTAGCACGCAGGCTGGCCTCTACAATGAATTAATTAATCCATTAATTCCTAACACTCCCCCTTAATGGATAATTAATTATCAATCACAACCAAGTCCTTTGGTTACTAATATGGCTCAATATAACCATCAAGCTTAAACTTGGTTCTATAAAATAAAGGATCCTCTGAATCCAACACTGAAGCCATAAATGCATAATGCGTTTCTTCATCTTCGTGATAGTGTCCACTTGACCGTGTCAGTCTCTTAGCTCCTTGACTCGATTCCCCTCATCCAACATTTGACTATCTTTTATAGTCTCAATATACCATCTTGGTAACTTCTTTGTAGGTGACGTAGAAGGAGAATATGTATCAAATACTCTTGACCTTTCCTTCCGTTTACCAAGATCCACATGTGTACTCACCCTTGGTACAACTTGTGTAGAAGCTGTATCACATGGACCTGGATCTTCCTGAACATCATTTATAATAGGAGTTTTTGTTGTAGGAGAAAATACATCCTCCTCGTGATCTTCTAGGTTAGAAGACTCACTTTCCTCAAACACAACATCCCTGCTCATAATCACCTTCTTACTGGTAAGATTATAAAGGCGATATGCCTTCTCTTCCTCATCATAACCCAAGAATAAACACGATTGCCTTTGAATCAAGTTTTTGACGATTATCTTTAGGAATATGAACATATGCTATGCAACCAAAAACTCGTAGATGATCCACTTTAGGTTTTATACCTAAGAAAGCTTCTTCTGGAGTTCGATTTAGAGCAGCTTTTGTAGGACTTCTGTTAAGCAAGTAAACTACTATACTAACTGCTTCGCCCCACAAATGATTCTTGAGGTTCTTACCTCGTAGCATGCTTCGAGCACTCTCCACAATAGACCTATTCTTTCTCTCGGCTACTCCATTATGTTGTGGTGTATCAGTCGACTGCTTCTCAACAAGTGATTTGAACTGAGTAAAGAACTTAAAAGCTTGACTCTTATACTTAAGCAAGTATATCCATACCTTCTTGGAAAAATCATCCACAAATATCATGAAGTAGGATGATGCTCCCCCTATAGACTCAGTCTGCATGGGACCGCATAAGTCTATATGAACAAGCTCCAAGATCTCCTTGGCTCTATATGCTCCATCCTTGGGAAACTGCATACGATGATGCTTGCCCATAACACTTCCTTCACAAATTTTTCCTGAAGATACAATATTAGGTAATCCTATTACCATATTATTGTCTTTTAGAACCTGTAAGCTTTTATAGTTCAGATGTCCAAACCTTTCATGCCATGTCCTACTCTCCATACTATCAAAAGCTGCACAAACCTGATGATCCGGTGTAGACGCATCAAGTTTGTAAAGTCGACCTTCCAAAGATCCTGTGGCCACAACTTTGTAGTCTTTGCTTTTGTCTTTGATGAGACACTTCTGATCATCAAACTCAACTTTCATATTTTGCTTAGTGATAGCAGAAACTGAAAGTAAATTCTTCTTTAAACCTGAAACATAGAGAACATTCTTAATTTCTCCTATATTCCCTAAAGGTAAATGTACTCTCACTGTACCTCTACCTTTGATATCGTAAGAAGAATTGTCTCCAAGTTTGACATGTGAATTTACACCAGTGTCATCAAACTGTGTGAACCACTCACGATGTGGTGTCATATGTTGCGTTGCTCCAGAATCAATATACCAACAGTCTTCAGAGATCTCTGATGTTGAAGCTGAGAATAACTCGTAGCATCCCACAGCTTCACTTTTGTCTTCGTCTTCAATGAAGTTGCCTAACTGCTGCTTCTTGTCCTGGATAGCCTTCTTTTTCCTGCATTCAAACGCAAAATGACCATACTTGCCACAAAAATTACAATTGCCATTTCTCTTGGGATTAGATTTGGAACTGTCTCCTTTTTCCGTATTGTCCTTCCCTTCCTGCTTCTGATCCTTTTTGCCTTTCTTACCTTGATTCTTGGAAAAGAATCCCAGTTCCTTGAAGTCTTCCCTAGACATCAAGACCTTTGAGCTCATCAAATGTTGGCGATCTCTCCCTCAGAATCTCTCCCTCAAACTTAGTGTCATAACAAAGTTCTAATATTGTAATGGTAAGCTATTCAAAACAATTTGTACTAGATTATTATCAAGTACAATTTCCCCTATAGAAGACAACTGATCTCTTAGATCCTTCACTCTAGTAATAAAATCTGTAATGGATTCTTCTGATTCCATTTTCAAGGTATGAAGCTTATTGTTCAAGAACAACGCTCGAGACTTACTTACCGTTTCATATGTGTTCTTAAGGATATCTCATGCATCCTTAGGCCTGATCAGAGGAATAACCTTATCCTTCACGGATAAGTTGATGATCCAATGCGCACGTTGCACCCGCTTCTCAAATGCCCTTCTATCTTGATCATTGAGACCGTGAGCCATCACCTCTTGTCCCATTTTCCCAATAATCTTTGTCCTGAAGTATATTCTGAAGTTTGAACTTCCACAAGCTGTAGTTAGATCCATCTAACTTGCTTGATTCTGGAAGAACAGATTCATTCAGGCTCCCCATCTTTGTCATACAAAAATGACGGGCTTTTTACTAAGAATATACCTGCATGCAACAATATCTTCCTCAGATAATACCTGTCCAATTGTTATCTTCCCTGGATATCACCTGTCCAGATATTGCATGCAACAATTTTTGAGACAGATAATACCTGCCCAGATCTTGTCTATCTGGTTTTTGCTTGTCCCAGATACTGCCTTCCTCAGTTCTTCTGCCTACATGCAGAAATCTGATGACTGCTTGTCCGGATACCACCTTCCCTAGCTGCTGCCGCCCTCAGGAAAACCTGTCCTGGACACTGTTTCCTCAGGTACTGAACGCCTGTCCAGATATTACCTACTCAGGTACTGCCTTCTCCAGCTGCTGTCGCCCTCAAGAACACTTGTCCTGATCGCTGCTGCCTCAAGTACTGCCTGTCTGGTTGCTGCTGCCACCTTCAGATGAACCTGCACCACATAAAACCTGCACAAGAAAATACCTGTTCTGTTGTCCTGGATGTTGCCTCCCTCAAATCTGCCTGTCTGATACTGCTGCCTGTCCAGAAGCTACACGCGCCAGATGTGACCTCCACCACAAAAACCTGCACAAGATGACGCCTCCACCAGATACAATCTTCACCAAATAGCACCTCCACCAAATGCGATCTCCACCAGTAAAACCTGCAGCACTGATCTTCTCCTTCCTTCCGTAGATCGATCTTTACGCGATGGCTTTGATACCATGTTAGAATCGAAGAGATTCTCTAATCGGAGTAGACTAATCTTATTAGTACTCATACAAAACATCAACCACAAGCTGAAGAAGAAGAGAGACTGCAAGAAGCTATGCTTCATAAGCTGGAAACTGAGATAACAATGGAGGTGGGAGCCCATCTACCCTTATAGAGACTGCCCACAATGAAAAGTAAAAGCTATCCTTCTACAATAGCAATTGAAATGCTAGTTGTGATGGAGTGAAAGTAGGCAGTCCGTTGGTTTTGTGCGTCCGCTTCTTCCATGGTGAAAAAACAACATTTGTCAAAGAACAATACGCTTTTCTAATTGCAGATGCGACCATTGTAGGAGAATGCAAGAGAGATAAAAGAAGAACAGTAGAGACTCCATTGTGACGACTATGACTTAGCGGACCTTTCCCTTTATGCCGACATCTTTGACGACAAGTTGATGCGCTGTTCTTTGATCTTGTTGTATGAACATACAAGAGTATTATTTTTGTGTACAAATGAAGAAAACATGAGAAAGAGAGAGAAAAACACGAGCCTACATCTATGCTAACTTGGTTAAAATAGAATTCTATACTATTCTAGCAAAATTGGTACTAGCTTAGGTACCTATACTAAAAATAGATAGCACCTATACTAAAAATAGAAATAGGCCTTCTAGCACGCAGGCTGGCCTCTACAATGAATTAATTAATCCATTAATTCCCAACAGAGGCTGCACTAGACTTGGCGACGGCAGCAGTGGCACATGTTCGATGGACTCGAAGGTTAGAGCCAAGAGACCTTAGACTCGTCACTATGGGAGCCCTAGTCCCTAATAATTGAGTCTTGAGTCTTGACTCATAACTCTTATGACTCATGAGATTTATGTGCGGTTGCCACGACTTAGTGATCTTTTATTATCTATGATCATAATGCATATCATCGTTGATTATTAGTTTTACCATTTTATGATGAGTCAAATTTTGACTCCTGAGTACTCAATACTGTTACTTGTAATTTGTGTTTCAACTTTCAAGTTTGATCTTTGAAGTTTTATCAAATTATCGATTTCTGAGTACTCAATGCTGTTACTTGTGATATGTGTTTCAACTTTCAAGTCTGATCTTTGAAGTTTTATCAGATTATTGATTGGATAATGTTAAATGGATTCTGAATTATGGTCCACAATGTGCATCTGCCATGGCCCATCTCCACTAAGTTCTAAATTCTAATGACTTTGTCGCTCTTAACAGTTGAAGCTAAGAGAGACCTCGGAGAGATTTCTGATCTATCATGTATCATCTAATTTCTAAAGACTAACTCGATGCTCATCTGACAAGTCATGAGAGAGAGAGAGAGAGAGAGAGTGTGTGTGTGTGTGTGTGTGTGTGTGTGTGTGTGTGTGTGTGTGTGTGTTTGTGTGTGCGCGTGCGCTGCTAGCTTGCAGCCCTAGCCCTTGTCACTTGATATTGAATCTCAAAGTTCACAATTCAGAATCTAGATTGTATCATGATTCATCACTCATATTTCATGCACATTGCACATCACACGATGTGCAGCGATCAATCACAGTGCACATGCCACACTGAGCACTCCCATCCTGAATTTTGAAGGCTGACTCCTAACTTCCTAAGTAGTAAGTCCGGTTCAAATCAGATGGAAACATTAAGCCACAACACTCTTGCTGATAGTTTCCCATCGTACAACTTCTACTAGGTCATTTCGGAAGCGATGAAGCACAAGTCTAATCAAGACTGCTTGTCAGCCATTGCGATTCTCATGCAAATTGAGAGACTTGATTTATATTAGGTTTGCAACATAGATGCAACGAATCTACTACATCTAGATTTCAAAACGCATGTTTCGAAATGCAAATGAAACACTATCCAAATCCCTCTTTTACAACTAAGAAAAACAAAAAAAAACCTCAAAATAATTGAAAATAGATATTAAAAGAATTTTAATTAAAATTCAAAAAACATTAAAACCAACGATCCAAAAAACCCTAATAGGGACTTCCAGATTGCGTTATGAAACGTTGGCTACATCTATGGTCTACAATCCCAATAATATCTCAACAATTATCAAGGACTTAAAAAGCATCCCAAGTTCTTGCTTCCATCCATCCAAACCAAGTTAAAACCATGATTCTCATAAAAAGTTTTACCAAGAATCTCATTTGTGAATCACTTTTTGAAAACGTCCTAGGCATTAAAGAGCATCACCAAGTTTAATTTGGCAACTCTATAGCTCATTTTTTTGTCTCTCTATGTTTGACAGAGTCAACAAAAATTCAATCTTACTCTTTCTCATAGGAGTATGTGTAGAAGTAAATACTCCTTTCCTATGGATGCAATCTACCATTCATTATTCAATCTTCCTTCTAAAGCGTTGACACCTGCAAATTCACTTTCTTGCATAATCAAATGCAATTTTTGTCTTCATGTGCTCATTTCTTTCTCCGTATTATTTTGATAAGGCTAGCAATAATCCAATTTTATCCTTTCTCATAACTTATGTGTAGAGCCTCCTTTCCTATGATCTACATCTTCATCATTCATTCTTCCTCTTAGAAGAAATTCTTTTTCTAAAGCCTTAATACCTACAAACTCACTTCTATGCACATTAAATGCAATTTTTGTTTTCAAGTGAGTTACTAATCGATCCAATGTCAATCATGAGATCTCTCCTCTTTTCAACATAATTTTTCCTTATCAAACGGTCTACTCTCACTCTAGAACAAGATCTATTTTCATACCAAATTGTAGCACTAACTCGACAACATGCTCAAACCCATTGTGTCTGCAAGGACCTCTTAAAAAAACATCTTGTAACAGCAAATCGCAAGCCTACATCAAGTTCCTATATAGGGGATGCGTGGATGGGCTTCAATTTTGTGTTCACATTGTGCATATCACTTGTCACATAACTTACAAGGAATCTCTAAGTATCAACAATTTGCAATAGCTATATTGTAGTGATGTAAGCCCGAGGCCCCAACACTCACAAAGGAAAGGAAATTGGGGCCTTGTTGATGCCTTGTAGACCTAAAGCAAGGTAGGTCCTCAATTCCATGATATGGGATGTCTAGCTGAACTAATTTAAACTAACCATGACAGTTCAAATTGTAATTACATGATAAAAACAAAAACTAGTAAAATATAATCAGTTTAGATCAATCTAGAAACCAAAGCCAAAAGAATATTTACCAAAGATGCTCAACCACTTCTTTACAAAGTTCTCCCTCTACAAAGCTTCCAATGGCACAAAAACCATTAACAATCTCCCCACAACATCTTGATTAAGTTCATGTAAAACCTTTGCATGCTTTGGGCTCTACTCTCTCCACACTCCACGACCTATTATCATGTACTATTGAAGCTTGAAACTATCCTTTTTCTTGAAAACCTGATTACCACAAATATATTGGGTGTGTAGCATTTCAAATGTTTTGTATTTCAACCAATTTTTTGAAAGCATTTGAAATTGCAACATTATGGACATCTAACATATTATACCTAACAAAATTCAAAACATACTATTAGAAATCAACATACCTGGCAACGTTCAAGAAATTCAATGACATCGTCTCCAAGCTCAAGATTGAACGATTCTCCAAGCAATGCCAATGAATGCAAACTCCAATAGCACAACCAAGGGCGACTACACAATTTCAATCATTATCAGGCTCATTCATTTGAAATTCAACCACTACAAACAAAAAATAAACATGTGATACCAATTTGAAAACAAATGTGCAACTTCTTTGAGTAGGACTTGAGTCATAATGAACAAAACATCCAAATGTATATGTGGAAACAAAGGCCGATCTTGAAGCATCAATATTTTGAATGTTACTTTCAATTGCAAGCTATCTACTTCATTTCTCAATAGAAGTTTAGAACATTCTTGAACTTTTTCCTCTGTTAACTAGCTTTCTAGTACTTATTTTTCAATGGAATCCATAAACAAATGGCATATACTACTTTCAAACTTGAGCGACTATTGAATGATGATAGCATCACAATGTATCTCAAATTCTCAATAATGAATCCACTTTGAAGTCCATATATAAGGCAACAAAGTCTCAAGATGTCTAATGTAACTAAATTCAGAATTTTAGCAAAGTTGCAATGTTGTCAGGATATAACGCTAGCTTAACAATCCAACTCAAGCAATCACTATTGCATGGCTCAGTGCAACCAAGTAAGATTGCTAGAGATGGTGTCACATCCGTGGGCTCCAAATAAATCATCACCCGAATCATGTGTAGCATTCCATAAACTTTTTCAAATTTGCATGTTGTGTAGCATTCCATAATTTTTTTTAAAATTTGCATATTGTTCCGAGTTTAGTATGTAAGGAGCATCAAATTTTTTTCATTTTTTTTCCAAAAACTTTTCAAAGTCAACGAATTTTAAAAGGTATGGTATGTGTGGAGAGTAGAAGTCTTTCCATATTTAATACTTCCGCACAGAACAAACTTGTCTTTTATGGTTCGAAACTATAAGGGTACCATAGCGACGAAACCCAAGTAACCAAAATGTCCCTTGATTATTAAATGCTGTACAAAAACGATTCGTTTTTTTATGACTTTTCACTGTTTGGATCTTTGAGTTCCACATGATCAAACACTAGAAAGGAAGATCAAAAGCCACGGAAAGTACCTAGAATCTAAGACAGAGTAGCTGGCTCCAAGGCGACGCAATCCCTTCTGCACAAGAAACTCCACATGCTCCTCCCTCCACAGCTCCAGCCTGATTATTTTTTATACTTACTTTTCAATTTCAGCATAGAGAGGTGGTTTGCCTCTCGCCAATTTACATATAGATGATATAAGGCCATGGAGCGTGATCGGAATGGAATGGCTTATTACTTACAGGACAGAGCGCTGATGTCGTCCCAGGCCTACAAATGTGCCTAACATGTCTCCCACTTTCCTCTCCAGCTCCATCTGATGTCGCTGCGTTGTGGTCAGCTTGCCTGCGGACGACGAGCGAGAAGCTGCCATCGCCCTTCCTCAACGCGCACACACACTCACTCTCTCTCTCTCTCTCTCTCTCTCTCTCTCTCTCTGCCTCTCTCTCTCTCTCTCTCGTGGCTGTGTCTGCTCTTTATCTTGTCTCACATTTCTCTTGTTCATATTTCTATTGAAGTCGCGTTTTCTCCCGTTTTAAAGCTCCAAAACCCTAACTTAAATTCTTGGTTTCTCAAATAAGTGTGGTGCATGAAGCTTAACAATTAGGTCAAGTGTGTTTTGAGATTTGCTTATGGGGGGCAAATGAACATAACACGGCGTGTTATGTAGTTCGCCCAAGACATCATCAGTGTTTGTCTCTCTAACTATTTTGTCCATCAACTTTGATCCTAAACCTAACCATGACAAGCAACAAGATTACCTTACTTCCTCCATAACATAAGAAAAAAAAATAACACTAATAAATACACATATTGCAAGCATCAAAATTAGCATTTTAAGAGGTGAAAGTCCTTGCCATGAGGGCCTTTTGACCTTGGCAGGATGGTTGCCCAAGGGCAGAAGGCCTTCCGCCACATAATGCCTTAGTGTCCTTATAGCTGTTTCATTTTGAATCAACATAATTCTTGTGTAGACAATCAATGAGTTGTTGCCACATGGCATATGTACATTCCATTAGAACATGCACATATTATGTGGCAATGGCTCAATGGATGTCCTTTTGAAGTGGTTGCAAATTACAAATAAAGAACGTGCACTTTGGCATTAGGACATTTTATAGTGTCTATGATATAAAATTTTGCACACATTCTGTGCAAAATTTATCATAGACTTTCAAATTGCAGAACAAGTTTTCAAATGTCACTTGCATAGAATCGGAGTGCATTCCTTGCAAGATGAGATGCCAAATTTTGATATTGCTAAAATTGTATAGAAAACTCTAGCAATGTGTTTTGACAATGCTTCACAATCTTCTAAGCTCAAACATATCCATGTTCATGTGCATTTGAATGGCTTTTTTTTGGTCCATATACACCTTATTCATTGTTCAAGGCATCAATCACACGCACCACATTTAAACTGTATCTAAAACATCTTAGCAAGACGTTTTGACAATGCTTCACAAATTTTGAGGCTCACGTTCATTTGAAGAAACATATCAATATTCATGTGCATTTGAATGGCTTGTTTTTGGTCCATATACATCTATTTCATTCTTTGAGGCATCAATGACACACACCACATTTAAAGTCTCTTTTTTCAAAATGTCTTTTCAGTATATGTGTCAATAAATCATCAAACATTGGCTGACATTCTTTAAAAATCAATGTTATTAACATCGTGATATCATCCAAACCTAACATCGTGGGAGCCTTCGTCACCTTCCATGTGGCTACACATGACTGAAGTTGTGGTTATATCCATCCCATTGCTTTGGAATATCCCTTTCTCAACATACCCAATAACACTTGCAAAGGGGTGTACTCTCATTTGATACAACAAAAACATAGAAGCTTTTTCAGACAAATTTACATATACAATTTATAATGCCTTTCCATGCACAAATTCCTAATCTTTTGGAATT